>RSEF01000007.1:16640174-16699635 GCA_003993805.1 Himantopus leucocephalus
AAAAACCAACAACAAACCACACACCTAAGCCAAAACCAAAGAACAAAAAGCCACAAAACAAAAAACCCAGCAGAAAATGTAGTATCTATCTCTTCTGATTCCTAGCTAAGTAATGCTCCACCTAACTACCTTTGACTTGCTTATGCTGTCTGCTTCATAGTAGTTCTATCTGGGAAAATGATCTGGAAATGTTTTCTTTTAAATGTTTTACATATGTTATATATTTGTTACACACGATTATCACACATTTAATCTGTAAACAAACTCCCCCCCCCATCTTCCGTAGTATTTTGGGAGATATAGTGCTTAGATGATCTTTTTGTCTCTAGAACTGACTGACCCTTTAACAATTAAGATTGTTATCCACTCAGTTTTAGAATGCTTGTACTGAGTATTTTGCAGTAGCTTTGAATGTATATGTTAATAAGTGGCACATTTAAGGTTTTTACACTGTCGAGCATATAGAATATGTCAGTTGGAAGGGACCTACAATGATCATCTAGTCCAATATGTTGTTAGGGGAAAGAACTTTGTAGCAAAGTCATATATGGAATGATTGGAATATAACAGTTTGATGCATAAACTAAGTATTCCCTTAGGAAAACACTAGAAGAGCTGCCAAATAATAGATGTAACAGCAGATTCTAAGGGTTGGCATATTTCAGTATAGAAAAATGTATCAGCCATATCAAATATATTCTAAAGTAGTAACTTCTGCCAGCCATGGAAGAACACTTAGACTACAACTGCTTAGCAGTGATAAATATGTTAGGTATTGTGCAACTGTGTGGATGAAAGACACTAATTAGCTATTTATATGCTGAAAACTTAATGCTCACTGTCAGCTTTTATTCCTTTTCTTGTTATCTGCTAGGTCATAAAATAGCAAAGCCACCTTCGTTAATATAGACAAATGCTCACTCAAACTTAAAAGTTGGAAAGGGCAGTGAAAGACAGATAGTAATGTCCTTTTCACTTTACAGCCTTCCATCTCAGATTCTATTGCATTTCATATCTCTCCCTTGGGAAAAAAATGAACAAATTTATAAGAGTGACCATTGACTTTTTTCTTTCTTTTTTTTTTTCTCTTTAGACTTAGGTTTGCAAGGCTTGCGTGAGAAAGGTCAAAGTCTTCTTGATCAGATATCTAATCAGGCATCCTGGGCCTATGGAAAAGATGTGACCATTGAAAACAAAGAAAATGTGGACCATATCCAAGGAGTGATGGAAGATATGCAGCTTAGAAAACAAAGGTAGTAACAGTTCTAGTAATTAAGACTTTCATGTGATGATAGGTCACTATAGATATATATTTACTTTTTTTTTCTTTATCTTCAGTTAAGGGATGTAGTACAACTAACTTATATTTGTGGTATATTTAAATGGGATAGAAGCTTCCCTGTTGTAGGATATTCCTAAATTCAAGCACCCTTTGTATCTCGTACTGGATGGAGTATTTGAGTGCTTTCCTGTACTTGTAAATGCTCAAGAATTTTATGCATTCCTTTTGCATGGAGTTATGGAATGGATGCAAGAGGCATCTTTTATATGTTAGCGGTTTGAGATGGAATGTATAATAAGAGCACAGTAGTGATGATAGCTCTAAAATTATGTATTAATTACGTACAGACTTGTTTATCCTCTTCTCTTTTCACAACCTCTATTCTTTGAGCATGGCATTTTCACTCCTGAAGACAGGAAGAAAGATGAGATGGTGTCAGGGGCACAGGGTACAAAATGGAGGCACATATTCAGTTTTCAAAATGTGAGGTTTTTGGGGAGTTTTGGAAAAAGATAGAGTGGGGAATGAAGTTGCAGTAGGGAAAAATGTTGGGGAGAGTTGAATTCGCAAGACTTTCCTCCGAGCATTTCACTGATTATTTTTTATTAAAGATGCGGTAGTACTAGATCTACTCAACAGTGTGAAAGAATCAGATACTGTTGCTCATTATTACTGCTGGAACCCCTGAAACAATAGAGTACTCTCCACGGACAAGTGCTTGAACTTTGGGGGCAATGGCTGAACAAAAAGGTACCTCTAGGGAACAACAAGGACTAATGAGCATCAAGTTGCTCGATTTGGGAATTTATTCTACCATACGCAAATTGTTTTCTTAGGGAGCTTAGTGTGTAAGAAAACGTGTTTTGGTAACGCTTAGAGAAGATATTGTTTTAAGTATGTCCTCTGAACCCTCTTTATTTGAGCAGCACCTGTGTTTAGAGGGCCAACTGCAAAAACTATAGAGGACCATTTGTCACTGTGCAATAAAATGGCAGTAATTCAGTACTGAGAAAAGTTATATACATAGTAATGTACTCTGAACCAGCTGTTAACTCAAAGATAAGTGTTGGAAAACTTGCAAAAATTGCTTTAATGTTTAATCATACTGTGAGAAGCAAGTAGAATGCTAAGGGTTATTAGGAAAGTAATAGGAAACTACAGTGACACAATGACATTTTCCTTTTATAGATTTGTAGTCCATTTGTGTTTTAAGTGATACACAATTCTGGTCCCTATTCTCAGAAGGGATATAGAATTGTGGGAAGTCAATTAGAGGATCAAAAAGTCAGTAAGATATTCAGACAAAGGTGTGAAGCAGCTTCCAGATGATGAATGATTAAACAAAGTTCTTCAGCCTGGACAAGAGACAAAAGTCCAATAAGGACTACTGTCTCTCAGTAGCATTTAATAGTAATTTTTGCAACACTTCATTATTTTTTTTTTCCAAATGCTATTGAATGTTTCTCATTATTTATATACATATGTAGTATAATGTTTATTTCTAGGGGCACTTTGCTGCTTTAGTTATGCTTTTGGAAGCCATGAACTGTTTTCTTGCATTTTTAGAGCAATAAATTTCCTTTCTCTATGCATCACAGCACTACAGGACATGTAACAAAATGCAGCGTGCTAACAAACTGTTCTTTGGCAGTGCTTATGTTTGCAACCAGTTTGGAAAAACAGATCTGTGCATACTGTCTTTTGCATTTACTGGTAGTGCTAACTTGTTGCCATTAGCAATTCCATTTGCACTGGATGGGAGTCTGAACCTTGCTGTCTACTTAGTAGGCTCTGAAATTGAAGTGGAAGGGTCATTCTGCTAAAGCTTAGCTCTCGCTGTGGAAAGAAAAGAACTTTCAATACTTTTTTTTAATTCTAACTAGGGAAAGAACTTCAAAATGTGCTTAATTCAGGACAAGATAATTAGAATTATTTTTTATATGAATTAGATTTTTAAATGCTTCCTGACAAGTTATAGCAAAGGGCATTATCATATCAGGGTTCAATTATTGCAATCTTTAGCTAAAGAGAAAAATGGAAAGATGTATTAACATCTTTTATACAGTGCTCGTTTTGTTCACCAAGAAAACTTTGCTACCCACTCACAGTACAATTCAGAGTTATGCCAGGCTTAAGCGCCTTTCACCTAGACTTCAGTAAGATAAAGTCTGAGCCGTGTAAGCCTATATGTGGCAAATCTTACCAGTACAACAAGGTAAGGAACCTGCAGTGCTGCTGGAAGGCTTTGTACCTACTGCTGGTATTATTATCTATAGCTTAGCCATATCAGGAGTCTTGAGGATTATGATTTCGGTGGGTTGTAGTGCTCAGTTCTATTTATTGCATGTTTCTTATTCTTATGCAAGGCATGACATATTTTGGCCAAGCTAAGGAGCACCAAAATGCTTTAATTGCCTTTTCATAAACACTTGTGTCTTAACGTTGCTCACTGAAAACATTGCTGTCAAACGGAGTGTATTGTGTCTGCTACGCATGTGTTGGTGAGTCTGTCTGTGCTACTCTTTAAGGTGTGAGGATATGGTGGATGTGCGGCGACTGAAGATGCTTCAGATGGTACAGTTATTTAAATGTGAAGAGGATGCTGCTCAGGTATGGAAATGCCTACAGAATTTCACCATTTTGGTCTTTGTAGTTCACTGGCTAAACTTATGGACGTTGATAGTTGTATAGTATTTTTTGTCACTTTCAAATGTAGTTTTATTTTGTGAATTTGTACAGTGAAAATAAAGGATATAGCAATGACTGAAAATAGTGTATTTGGAGATTGCAGGCATGATCTACCAGTTTGTGATATCTCTTCTTTTTTCCATGTCAAAAGTATATGCTGGTACTAAGATTATTTACACGTCTGGGTTAATTTCTTTTTAATTTACTAGTTTTTATTCTTTTATGTTTTTAAGGCAGTAGAATGGTTAAGTGAACTGCTGGATGCTCTGCTGAAGACACACATCCGACTGGGAGATGATGCTCAAGAAACAAAAGTTTTGCTGGAGAAACATCGAAAATTTGTTGATGTTGCACAGGTGAAATGAATTACTTTTTTAGCAATATGGGTTTTGTTTCAGAAGATCTCCTAAATAGAACTGGTACCTGTTACTAGTTTTAATGGTTAGCCTCAATACTTGAATGAAGAAATCATGATTGCTGGAATTGGTGATGAGCCTAATGAGATTTTGAAGTTCCATTAACAATAGTGACACTGCAATTTACTACCTTAGTTTGTTCTGCTTCACATAGGCAATGCAAGCCACAAAACATGAAGTTTACATTGCCTTTCTTAAAAGGCATATATTTCAGTCTTTATAATGACTTTTGAAGGACTGCAAGCAAAATACTGAAATATGGATAAGCCAATTGTTTTCAGTCTATTTTGTGCTGTATTTAATGAAAGACAGCCTGTCTTCATATTTGTTTACCAGATAGAGTTGATGGTGTATGATTGTCCTGCTTGTACAAGGAGTTTTGGCACTAGCAGAGTTAGTGGTTGAGCAGAACTGACAGCTTTAATTCTTGACTGTAGCAGTCAACTAATGAGTCCTGCTATAAAAGAGTCTACTGAAATTCACTGAAGCCACACGGCGTGTTTGTATGCCTGTTTGCAAATCTTGAATATGCCAACAGATGCCGCGTACATGTGGAAGAATTTCACTTAAGAATAGGAAGTGTACAAGCTGAGCCTTTTCCAGCTGCTTTTTCAGATGTAGACTGCTTTTAGGAATGTCTAATTCAGACTTGCCCATTAGCAGATGTGATGTTTTCAAATTGCACCTGTTACACTGGAATGGATTTTCTCTTTTGATGAATTGGAACTGACAGTGACAGGAGGGTAGCTTGCTGTTAAAATGATGTGCCACAATGCACCTGGGTGCTGGGTGACCACAGCCATGGTGACAGTGAAGTCAGTGAGACAGTGGCAGTAGATATCAAGTATCCCATGTAAGATTCAAGCACCTGTTCAGTGTTTTCAGGAAGCTCTGTTCTTTTGCAAGTGTGAATGCTAAACAACAGGGAATTATTTTTTAGGGTTTTTTTTAAGAGCAAAAGCACTGTTTGGTTATTACAATTTTATTCATACTTCAGCAGCATTTTCTAGTGGATCAGATTAGTTTAATATACTTTGTGGACCTAAATTGAGAACATTTTATAAACTTGTCTGCTGTTGTTTTAAGATGCTAATTAGCTCCTAAGTTAAATGCAGAGTTTTTATGCGTGCTTTCTTTCCCTCCAACTTTTAGAGTACTTATGATTACGGGAGACAGTTACTGCAGGCAACTGTTGTCCTGTGCCAGTCCCTGCGATGCACTTCAAGGTCCTCAGGGGACACACTTCCAAGACTGAACAGAGTGTGGAAACAGTTTACAATAACTTCTGATGAAAGAGTGCACCGGCTGGAAACTGCTGTTGCATTTCATTCCAGTGCTGAAAAGGTGAGTGCTGTGTTTTTAAGAAGAAAAATTTCTTATCAGAACTTAAAAAAACAAAATGAAAAAAAAAAAAGTTGTGTCTATTTTTTTCCTTTCTAAATACAAAAAAAAAGAATTTAACCATATTTTTCTAGTTCTTAATATCAACACTTAATGCAATTATTGCTTGCATACCTACATTGATATAGGGCCTGCTTAACAAAAAGGAGAAGAGCAGCCCTGAAGTTCAGTTGAGTTGGGGTTCAAGAGGTTGTGGTTTGTTTTTTTTTTTAAACTCTTCAGAAGTGAACTCGGGTGTTGATCATAAAGCATTTCTTTGTGTGTTTTAGACTGTATTTCTTAGAGGCAAGGAACACTTCTTGATTTGTGTTTTTGTGCAAGGAATAATACAAAACTATGCGGTCACTTAAGATGACAGGAGAGTTAAAAGAGGTATTGCCTTTTAAGCTGTGTGCATTTTGAATGTGATAATCATCTCAAACTGTGTAGATGAATGCAACTCTCACCAGTTTAGTGTCCATGCTTGCTGTGTTGCTGCGTCTTGTGTTTTGCACTTGGAGGGTTTAGAATGTGCTTTCTTCAAAACACACCTCTGCTTTGGTATGGTTTTCAAACTGCTATAACCAAGTGTCTCACCACTGTGCCCAGCTGGATGATGCTAGAAGCTACAGAGCAGGATGAGCAGTCAACAACAATATTATGAGGGATAGTTGCTATTCAGTAACAGCTTGCTGAAGGGGGAGAATGTTGAGAGTTTTCAAATGCCTGAATTCAAGACAATGCCCATTAATGTAGATCATGAGAGGTAGGGCCTTTATGCCCAGGAACCATTCTTTCTGTGAAGTGATACATTTTAGAAAAGCAATTTAGAGTATGTATCTCTAATATTGACAATAAAATTGCACATAACTGCAAAACAAGCTAACCTTGCACATGGTAAAAGGAAATAAATGCATTCTGTCATTGAAGGAGAGCATGGATGCAAAGTTGATTCGTATGCTACTTGCTTGTATTCATTTCTTATTTGTATAAATGGAAGATACTTTGAATTTGTAGTCACTGAGAGTTGCTGGAGGTTCACAAACACAGAAACATATCCTCTATGCTGCCACAGATGGCTGAAAAAAGTTTTACCTGGTACCAAATTAGAATTCAGTGGTTCATAAACTCCTAAAAGAGTTTATTGTCTCAGTCCATATTATAAGCATTCTTTCGTTATTGCAGTAGTTAATTGCTATGTTTCTAGGCAATCATAAGCTTAAAAGAAAGTAAATGGGTAGCCGCCGAAAAAACAGTGCTCTTGTTCAAAAACGTAATTCTCCTAGCACTATTGTGACATATTATTGAAATTGTGAGGAAAATATGCTGTTAATATCCATACTGCTTTGGAAAAAAGTAAGAAGTGGAAGAAAATACAGAACTAACTACTAGTATTGGGTTCCAATCCCATCTGGAAATGTTTGTGTTCAGACTTTTTTAATCTCACCTGTTCCGTGTCAGGTGTGGATTTTAGTTTCGAAACAATTTGTAAGGGGTCCTTCATTATTCGTGTTTATAGCATAGAATAGATTGTTTCAGTTGGAAGGGATCTACAATGATCGTCTAGTCCAACTGCCTGACCAATTTGGGGCTGACCAAAAGTTGTTGTTAAGGGCATCGTCCAAATGCCTCTTAAACACTGACAGGCTTGGGACATCAACCACCTCTCTAGAAAGCCTCTTCCAGAGCTTGACCACTGTCTTGGTAAAGAAATGCTTCCTAATGTCCAGTCTAAACCTCCCCTGGCACAGCTTTGAACCATTCCCATGCGTCCTATCACTGGATACTAGGGAGAAGAGATCTGCACCACCCTCTCCACTTCCTCTCCTCAGGAAGCTGCTGAGGTTGCCCCTCAGCCTCCTTCTATCCAAACTAGACAGGCCCAAAGTCCTCAGCGGCTCCTCGTAGGACATGCCTTCCAGCCCTTTCACCAGCTTTGTTGCCCTCCTCTGGACGCGTTCAAGGACCTTCACATTCCTATTAGATTGTGAGGCTCAGAACCCCACACAGTATTCAAGGTGAGGCTGCACCAACAGTGAATACAGCAGGATAATGGTTTCTTACATTTTATATGACTGTCTTGATGCAGGTTACTATTTTTATACATTTGATACTTATTGCTGAAATACTGTCTTGCAAGACTATTTTTTCTTTTTTGATGCCTCTTAGAAATAACGTAAAACGTTCTAGTACAGAACAGTGTTAGCCCTGAACTACCTTCTCAGTGTAGCTTAATTGATATTTTCCTTTCTTGACTTATATGAATATTTTAATTGATCTTATTCACTCTGCCAGTTAACGGCACTTGAAAGTACATGCTATCCCTTGTCTACTTTATTCTGCATTTCTTTTTTTTTTTAACAGATTTTGCAAGAATGTCCAGAGCAGCCTGAAGCTTTTAATGAAGTGGAGCAATTTGATGAAATTGAAGCAGTTGGGAAATCACTGTTGGACAGACTAACAGTGCCTGTTGTTTATCCCGATGGGTAAGCAAAATGTTTTTCTAAAGCCTACTGAATGTGCTTTTGGTAAAGTTTCATAGTAGTCTTGTACGCAGAAGAAGCCTGAATGCTGATTGCTGAAATTAAAAAGGCAGAGCACTAATACTCATTAAAAATTCTTTCCCATTTTTTCACAGAAAGCAGGCAGGTCCAATTTCAAACTTTCCAAAGACAACATGCCCGCTTTTTCAAAGCAGTGACTTTTTCATACTCAGTAATGATTAGGTTTATGCCGTCTTCATACCAGCAAAGTATGTAGAAGTAACAGAAGAATGACTGGTCCCAATCTCTTCTCCCTGAAAAAAGATATGAGATTAGAATCATGGTATTTTGATTAATTTATTCACAATTCTATCTGAAGTCTTAAGCCAGTACATTGAAGATAAATCTACGTGTGATTTATTCAGCAAATAAAACAGTACTTCCCTTGTGAGCTATTGATACTAATTTGAAATTGGTGGCTGTCTTGAGCCACAATAGCAAATTGAATTTGGAATCTCAGCCATAATAAAACTCAGTTCTCTGTTCAGTAAAATACACTTGTCCATTGTGATGCTGACCTTGTAGTTAATTTCTTCTACCTGAGTATAACCAAACCTTGGAACTACTCCCTGGGTGTGTAGGATCCTGCACCATAGTGAATGAGATCTGAAATCAGTATTCTGAATTAGAGGCTGAAACGTTATGACATGATATCCAACAACCGCATTATGGGTTACCCAAAGCAAATCTGAAAAATACAGTTACAAGAAGTTGGTCATGAAAATTAATTTCCTGTCATCTTATTTCCAAAATATCATACTCCTTATGCAGTATAGTTTCCTTCAGTAAGGAATGCTATCCCAGGCCTGAACTAGTACTGATTTTTCACTGCTCTTTCAGCAGTGTATTTGAAAATAGTGGAGGATTTTATAGTGGGGGGGGGGGGAAACAACACAACAAAAACGCCCTAAGTAGTGTGTTATGTTCATTGAAGTATTCTGGTATAACTTTTGTATAGCAGATTTTAGTGACCTAGTAAAATAGCAACTGTTATTCTTAAAACCGATGTAACTTTAGATAGGCTATTACACAAACTACGAATAAACTAGACTATAACAAACATTAGAACCTGGGAAAGCTCCCCATGAAAGCAGATGCTTGCCACACTTTGAGGTTTGAGTCCTAACACAATGCTCCTATAGGTATATATACACATGTCATTTGGGCGGACTGACTGAATCCTGAACGTGATTTCTGACCCCTCTGGTATTTCAGCAGAGTTCTGTGTGTCACCTTTATCAAAAGTGGGATCTTAGCTGCCCTAAATTCTAGGATCCCCTGCTTGTCATATATAATCAGCATTCTGTTCTTGAAGCATTTAACAAACAACTTGCAAAGCATTCACTCATTAGCAGAAGTAGTTTAAGAAATGTAGGAACACAGAAAATGTCATAAAAAGCTTGGAGGTGTCTTCGTCAGCCTCTTTACTACTTTGGACTTTTGTCAGTATATTCTTGGAAGTCCAGATCACTATTCCCTGTCCTGATCATGGCTTCTAATCTGCATTAGGAAAAACATCTGCCCATACTGTGATCCTGTGCGCAGTTGTACAATCTGTTGTCTTCAGTCTTCCCTAGTCAGACTAGTCTACTGTGTGAAATAAGTTTTCTGTCTGATTATTCCTGTCCCCCTACTCTGTCCGAAGTCCTTTGTCCTACTACCATTTCCAAAGTCTTCAATACCTGTGCTTTGTAATTAGATTTGATACCTAGTCTTCTGAAACACATATTCTATTCAAATCCTTCTTTTGCTGACAGCTTGATTAGTGGTTTCCCTAACATTTTGGCTGTTCTTTTGTGTTTGAATAAGAGAAATGAACTTTCACAGCCATGTGTTCTTTTCAGTTTAAGAGATAGACGACGTAATCTGGCAGCGTGTGGCTGACTTCACATACACAGAGTCCTTCAATAATGCAGCAATTGTATATAGCCTCAGAATTAATGTATAGACAGATTTCCTTGGTTGTCATAGTACTCAAAACTGCCAGACTGACTTAGGGGGTAGCCAGAGAACAGCGGTAGAGAGTAGTGTTAGGAAGTATCTAGTTGCACTTAGAGCAGCGCTCTGCTGTTGAGATAATTTTTTGGGTATAAAAAGGTCATTTATTATTTGTAATAAATTCATCAAGATCAGCCGTCAAGTTTCATCACTGAGTCTCCAAAGCCTTTTAAAGGTGGCTTTTAAATTTCGAGCTGAAAAAGTGCCTATTTTTCTTTCTGCTATTTTTCTGCTTTGTGTTTTCTAGTGCCATTCACATATATATTCACGCACTGTCTTACTTATCAGTGACAACTTTTTGTGGGGTTTTTTTTTTTTTTATNTCTGAGCAGTACTTTGGGAGCCCAAGTGATATGGCTTCTGCAGCAGAACACATCAGAGAGAAGATGAAGCTAGTTAGCCTGAAAAAGCAGCAGCTGAGACAACCAGAAGCCACTACCCCAGAGAGCTAATACTGACCCTTGTCCATGAATTCATAATAGGACTTCAGTTTGTAATCCAGCATGTTGTTTGCATATTACAGAATTTGGCATAATATATTAAAATGCATTTCACAGCCGTTATAAGTCTCATATTTTTTCAGAGTAAATGTTCTCAGCATCTTAACACTGTACATCTATCAAGCCATAATTATTTAACATGCTATGAAACCATAGATTCCAAGTATCTTATGAAAAGGAACTGTAAACTTTGCACTGAAATTTGCTGTAAAGCTTTACCTGACCTGTCGGCTGCTTCTTAGTTAAACAGCTGATGCAAGCTTTGAATGGTGCTAATGAAAGTGTTAGGAGTTACATATTATGAAATTGTAGTTCTTTGCTTCCCCCTATGCCCAGGTGATGTAGTAATTTTAGACTGTAGGTAAAAGTTCCTGCAGTGTCGACAGTGGTGATCCTACAACTTTAATTTGAAATACTTTTTTTAAAAAAAGATCATTTTTATTGTGCCAGTATGCAACCTGCCCATCAAATCTTTGATATATCAAATTCATTAAACAGATGTTTTCCTATTTGTATTGATAATGTATTAAAAGCTGTTTGTGCTGAATAAAAATCATCTTTTTAAAGTCTAATATAGTTCTGGTCTGTATTCCCAAATGTCACTTGTGTTATTTTTTTGTGATAAATAGTAGCAAAAATCATTCCCCCCAATATATTTACAAAGTCTGTATATTTTTTCTTAAGAAATACTCTTTAAGACACTGTAGCTATAAGGGTAACTGCTCTTGGACCAATATTAATGGGAGCGAGAGCTTGTGTTATTTTTTTTCTCTACTTTCTGATAGCAGTACTTACTTTTGTGTAAGATAGTACGTGTATAAGTCGGTGTTATATTAATAATAGTTTTGTTCCCATGTAAGACTGGTACGCATCTCTTGTGCTTTGTTTCTAAGTCTTGTTTCCCTTTGAATAGAGAATCTTGAATAATGTGAATATCTCTGGTAGTACCTTTGAGGTTAAAGATTTTCATCTAATGAAAAATGATTAACATGAAGTTCATAAACAACTTAAAACCATGAGATTAGTAATAAAATGAAATTTATTAAGAGAAGGGAATTGGACTGAAACAAAATCAGCTGTGTGCATAATTTGGTTAACTTCTTACTCTTCAGGATTTAATCTGGATAAATTCAATATTATATTTACTGGAAGATGGTGTGGTATCTGACCATTTTAGAATAAGGTGTGTGAAACAAACAACTGTAGGTCTAAGTACCTTATGTTAACTCACTATATTTTGCTCACAGTAAAGACAATGCTGTCTTGCTGCAGGCATTGTTATTGCTCTGCAGGTTTTCTTGATGGATCTGTCATTCAAATATTATATTTATTTATTTGTCTCAGTTATTCCACATTTTCTCCACAGGAAAGTGATGTGTCAAAGCAATTTCTCTACAAAAAAAAATAATTCAAAATTAATGGCTTCTCTTCAACTTCAGTGATAAAGGTGGGGTTTTTTTTTCCTCTCAGGGTATTTTGGCAGAGGAAATCCAATTATTTTTTGATGCAATGGTACAATATTACATTAATACTAGTTTGAAACCAACTGAAGTTTCTCAGACCTTATTTATAAAGAGACTTTTTCAATATAATCTTTTAAAACTTAATTTAGTTGTTCAATTCCATTTGAGAGAGCTGCTGTTACTATGGATAATATTTGGATGAGATAAATTTATTTAAAAAGAACCCAAACATGAAATATCTACATATATTTAATACAAAGCACAAACACAAAAGTAAATTAAGATTCTACTCATTAATAAGCACTGTGTTTCCAATTCTGCAGCATTTGTTTGTAAATCAAATCTACTTACAGTAAATAATGGTCTGCAGAATAAAATCCCATTAAAATCCTAGTTTACAGTAAGCATGCATTACAAACACTAAGATTATTTGCAGGTTTTTATGTTATTTTTTTATTCTGTTTAGGGGCTCAATGCAAAACCAGAGCAGTATCAGAAGCTCCTGTCTCATTCATGTGACAGCTGTGTGCACAACTTGGAACTGATGACCGTTCACCCTAATAACCCTGATGTTAATTTTGGCTCAGTGTATGAAGTCCAATCTTGAGTCTGTTCTTATCTGTTGTCAGCATTCCTAGAGGCCAGTGGATTCTCCCTTTAACTCTATTGTCTCTAATTGAGATTCTCATATAACCCCTTGGGCTATGCCAGATCTTCGTCTCTCTCTCTCTGCTACTTTCCTCTCTGGAATTCCTTACCTTTAGGTAAGGTGCTATTTACCAGCACTTTACAACTTGCCCATTTTCTATGTATCAGGAATGATAGCAGTCATTTTCTAGGTCATGTTGCGTGAGTCTGCCAGATATTTCTGAATCCTCCCTATGAACTCTTGAGACTTCCTATCGTACTGAAAGAATGGAATAAACGCCATCTGTTAAGAATAACTAATTGAGAGAGATTTTTGTGTTCATCTTCTCTTAGCTGATCTAACATCTATGGTTGTACTTGCTACTGAACCTTTAGAAACGTACAACCCTTAATACCATACAGAGCCAATGAGATATATAGAGACGTGCTAAAAGGCAACGCTGTGTTCAGGTAATCTGTTATTACTTGCCTGTGCAGTTACTACTGCAAGCAGTAGTGGTGGCTCTACCTGTAGCTCTTGCTCTGCACTTTTTGGCAACAAAAACGATTCAAACAACGGCGTTCCAAAAGATGCAAATACATCTATTTTTAACATAAGTCACCTGCAGTGAGGAATACAGTGCTACATGTGAGATGGGGAGATACCAATAGAATAGGGAAGGATTGATTGTAAGGACTGTAGTTCTTATACTCCTAAGTATATTATAACTAATGACTTGGAAGTGATGGAGTCAACCATCCATGGTAATCAAATCAATAATGAGAATTTCTAAGTTCCTGTTAGCCAAGTTTGGATATATTTGAAATGTTTCAAAATATGGTAGGCACTTTGTTATTCTTTCTGGTAACGTAATCCTGAGTGTGGCTTTTTTTGTGACAGTGAACAGTGAGCAGCATTGGAATGGTGATCAACTCAGTAGGTGTCATCCATTTGCATTAGGGCATCAGTTGGAAAGACTGGCACTCGTATGAAATGTCTATACCTATAGGCTCTTTTAATTGTGGAAAGGTACGTGGGCATTTGTATTAGTTTCCATGAAAATGTTTGATTTGGTTTACTGGTTGACTTTGTATTGTGATTAGTAGGACTAATGGAGTTAACTTTTTCTTGGAAAAAAACAGGTTTGGACCGTGGAGACTTGTATCGCTTGTGTGACGGACTGAGCATTCAAATAGAGTTACTCTGGAGGCACAGCAGTGGATGGAGAAGGATTTTGTGTGCGTTGGGATTGTATAGCACTTCTTATACTATCATGCTAGCGTAAGGATATCAGTGTTGGCTGGCAAAAAGATAGGGGGAAGATTTTTTCCATCTCAGTAAAAAAAAAAAAATAGTGCTGATTTTAGATGTCTGTTCTAATTTAAAGAAAAAAATTAGAAGGTTGGTATAAGCATACAGGATTTCAACCTATATATATGTAATAACTGCAAAAGTGCCTGAATGTGAACCATAGAGCCAAAAACTGTTTGAGTATCTGGAATTTACATAACATTGTTCCAACAAGGTAGTTAACTCTCCAAAGAGATGATGAATTATCTGTTGTCTTTTTCAGGTTTGTGGAAAAGTGATATTCTCTGAAATAAAAGATACAAAGGCAAATAGTCAAGCAGTTATGTTACTTCTGGTTCCGACTTCCACAGTCATTTTGAATCTTGGTAGACTGAGTCTTTTCTGCAGTGTGTTATTTCCACAGTTTCCTAGTACGTAAATGTAGGCTATTGCAGCGTTACTCCTGGGCTATCAAAATCAGATGTTCGAAAAGTACACTGGGCTATCATTTTAAAATCGCTGATTCCTACAATCATCCCAGTTTTGTTTCCTCCGCTTAAATAGTCCCATCATTACAGTATTGATGTCTGTCAAGACTGCATCTTAATTGAAAATTCTATTAAAAATTGACTAATTGTGTGCTTTTTGCAAGGATACGGAGTCAAGGATTTCTTCAAGGTATTTTTCATCTGATGCTCAGTGGAGGTGGTTTTCTCGTGGAGGTTTACTGTGTGGAAATACAGGTAAGACTAAATAACCACACAAAAATCAGTTTGGTTTCCCACTTCTAATGGGTCCCTTTGTACAGATCTCCCAAACACACGGTAGTTTAGGACCATTTTTCTGTGACTTCAAGGTTATTTGGAACCTGAAGGTGAATCATTAAAGAAACTTGTGAGAAAACCTCTGATTCTCTCAAATTGGAAGACAACATATTAATCAAAGATATTGATCAAAAATAGATGTTTGTGTGATTAAAATGTCAGTTATGCTAACGTAAGAATGTATAGAGACAGGATATATTTAAAAGTGTTTAGTATATGTAAAGCATTAACGATACGCTTAAGCTCAAAACAGCAATGAAAATTAAGATAACAGCTTTCTCTTTTCCTGTCAGAGTTGACTTCAGTTTATATAGGTCTCTATTACAGCAACGATTATGGGAATATAATACAGAGACAAGAGGAAGGCTGAGTCAGGATATAAATTCCTCATTTGAATGGAGAGGAGAACAAATACACTTTCTTAAAATTTCAAACATGCTAAGGATATAATTCCAAAAACATTAAAAAGCAAAGTGAAAATTCCATATTTTTTTTTTTTAAATTTAACTTCAATTGGAAAAGCTCAGCTAATTTTCCAGATACCATTGATATTTACAGTTTATTAGCTGGAGAGCAAAGAGCTAGACTAACATTTCAAACTTCTGAAGCACAAAGAAAAGCAATGGAAACTTTAATTGGTCTTAAGTTTATCATTTTGGAATTTCTTAAGTGCAAGCCATTAAACGGAAACAATTGGTTGTGTTAGCCAGACTTGTGCAGATAATTTACTTTAGTAATGAACAGTAATGGCAACACGTGATTTTTATTGCAGATAAACCACAGATTTTTAAATAATAATGTTGTTTTGTCGGCAGTTTAATGGCAGCATTGAAATATCAAATGGGTTATGACTACTTAATATTACAGTAAAAAGTACCTTTTTGTGCACAGGTAACTAGCAGTGCTTAAAAGCAGGTGTGCTTAAAAGCTTAAAGCAATTTAAAAATGTTAAACATGCGGGTTTTTTATAGTTCTACAATTTTAAATACGTATTTTACATATTAGCAAGCCTTTTAGCTGTTCCACAAACAGCTAGCTATTGATTACTGTCAGATACGGCTGATGCAAGCTCCTGTCGGGCAGCCTCTAATGCACTTTGGATTTGTATGTAAAGGGGAGGAATACTATATGCCAGGTAAAATATCCTATTGGTTTATTAAGCTCAAACATCTGTGCTTAAAATGTCTGAGTAGGCCCCATGCGACTATCCCTGGTTTCTAATCCTCAGCATGTCATATTCTTCCTTTGGGAAGGCTGATTTAGGCACAGATTATCTGTCAAACTTCTATAGCAAAACACGCCACTGCCTGCACGTGACCAAAATGACCTATATGACCGCTTTGCGCAGCCAGCTAAAACATAGCTTCTACTTGTGACCATATAAATACGCTTAGCTCTTCTGAGGATCCTGACATTACTTATCCCAATCTTGTTCTGTCTGCTCTGCTACAACACTGTCACTGTCAGAAGGCAACATGTATGTTAAGTACATCAGAAAATAATGAAAAGAAGGTCTCATGGCAGCTGTAGGTCCTAGAATATGCACAGGAAGATCCTTGGGCAGTTCTGCGTAGGTACGTATTGCACACAGAATAAGGCTGTGGCAGCTCAAGGTAGAAGAGCCCTGAGACTTCCGTGAAGTCCTGAGAATTGCTGGCCCTATTTGGATGGACAGGAATGCTTCCCAAACAGTATGCTCATAGGCTGGGCCTTAAAACGCTTTATTGAGCCCTTTCCTAGATCTTACGCCAAACATTAATTCTAATCATCTATAAATTCTGGAAATAAAATGGATATGAAGTTTATCTTAGCGGTAAGAAGTGCCTCAGAGGAACTGATGGAGGACCTGCTGCTGGAGACGTTTTGTATCAGAACAAAACATAAACAAATACCTCTCAACCCCCCTGATTTTTATTTGTTAATGTTCTCCATTTTGGCAGGAGCAGTAAATGTGTTAATTTCAGTGGTGTAATTTTCAGGTGTGGTCCACTGCTTGGTTTGCAGTGTATGTATCGCCATCTCAACTTTGGGGTTTCTCCTTCCCATGTTCATTTTCTCAGCAAGAGCTGCAGGTGCTGGCTAAGTGACGGCACATTGCCACTGTCATTGCTGACTTCCCAGGCATGCCTGGATTGCTTATGATCCCCATGCCTCACAGGATCAGAGGTTTCAGAGTTCCAGTGGGCTGGAGAGCTCCAGTAGGACGTTTCTCTCAAGTACTATGCCAGGATTTTTTTTTTTTTTTTAAAGTCTTGCCCAAGCGATAAGCGTCTTTTAATGTTCTGTTCTCCTCTTAAGGTTTTTAGACTACTAGGAAAGACAGTAGCTTTCGCGGTGCCTTAACCGTTTCCACAGGCAAGCATATAGCATGGTTGCTTGATATTTATTATGATTGTGTGATGTGAGTATGACTTTTAGAGACTTGGGAACAAGCCATATTCTAAACTGGTACCAAGTGCAAACTGTTCTCTTTCTGAACCCTCGTATGCAGCTCTGCATGCCCCTATTGGATGATAGATAACTGCAAGCTAGTCTTAGCAGGGTGAAGATTGTACAATGTATTCAACACATTTGACTGCTACTCCACATATCTGTGGTGATGATGTGAATGTGATGCCCCACTGTCTGCTTTATATCACTCGCTGCCTCTCAGAGCGTGGCCTTCCTCTCCAAGACAAATGTATCCAAAGAAACGCAGTAATGTGGTCAGCTGTAGCCAGGGCTTTTATTAATGCTTTGCCCGAAACAGCATCAAAAGGCTTCATCGAGCCACATGCTCGATGAGCCTTGTAAGGTTTTTATTTCCACCCGTCGTATATGGCCAATTTGTTAGGTAGTTGCCATTTGCAGGCATCATTTCACGGTGCATTACCTCTGCAGAACCAGTCACTCGTGAAGAAGCCAGGGCATTTGCTCCTGCAGGTGACAGAAATGTGAACTATTGGAGTTCTTTTTGCTATTCACTGTCAACTGTTACCTCTTCTCTAGCTATTGCTTCGTCTTCTGGACCTCATCAGAGATACGTCCGCATGACTACCACTAAACTGTCTTCTCCGCTAGCAGTTTTGTCAAAGACTTTGTAAGTGATCCAACCGGCATTTTAAAGGTTTCCTTCATTGTTTCCACAGAAGAATTTACTTTCGGGATGAAATGGTTGCTACTGCCTGTGTGTGTTGGGAGGGGATGACAGCTGCATTCCCTGCTTCACCGGGTTGCTGGGAAGGAAACCTCATTAATATTCGGGAGTGGGTGGGATGTTATCATCATGGAAATCATGCACACACCCGGAGGATATAAAAAGCGCAGCCTGAATCATTTTTATCTTAGAACACTGAGGTGATGGGGTTTTTTTCCTATATATGGCAGTGAGACCTGAAGAGCAGTAGTCAGCAAAAAGAAAGGAGGGAAAACCCAAGAAAGTGTAATAAAACTATTTGATGAAACATAAGAGTTTAATTTACAATGAAAATATTTATAAAAATCTAGTGGTGTCCATAGGTGGGCTGTAAGGAATTTTGGGAAGACCAAGCTCATCTTTTGAAGGCAGTTAATCAAATACCCTGTAAAGAGAAGAAATGTTAACAAAGCCAGAAAAGTAACTCGGAGAAAGGGAAAATTAGAGAATATTTACTAAATATCAGATCAAGTGAAAAAAAAACCCCAAAACAATGAGGCAGCCCATGAAGTACTCCTCCATGCTATTTCTGTGCCTGGAACACTGAAAGCAAGGTTCTAAAACAGTGTTACTGCAGATCCTGCTGCATTGACAAGGGATGACTTAAGGTGCATCATCTATCTGCCTTCTGAAAAGACTTTGTGTAACGGAAGGATGACAGAGGAATCCTCAAAAGTTTCTATTAATTTAGGCCAAGTGCTGGGATTCCTCATTGAAATGTGGATTTTAATCTTTCAGCTCTCTCCTGGAACTGTTTCTGTTGGATTCAAGCTCTGTGAGTTAAAAAATGGAGGCAGTGAAATAGTTTATTTTTCAAATTTTCTCTTGATTTAGCTAAAGAAATAGAAAGCCCACAGTAACTGCATAACTGGAAAAAAAAATCTAAATCTAATATTCCGTCTTGCAACTTAAGAGGATTGTTTAAGATTTTCTTTTTAAAAAATATGAAGATTACTGTAAAACATATTGCATGCTTTTAAAGAACCAGTGCAAAAATAGACAAATATGAAACATTAAGGATTTGCAAATACGCTAGCATTATTATTATTCTTTTAAATTTACTTGATATATGTCCCTTTTACCTCAGAGCCTGACAACATTCCTCAAGAGTAACACCCTGATTTATGGTCACTTGCAGATTAGAGGATAAGAACAGACTGGAGCAAAACCTACTGCACAGCCAGTGACGCCCGGTATCTTCTGTGAACCTTCTGTAAAAATGTCAGTGTATTTTCAATGTGACCAGTCAAAACCTTAATTTGAAAGTTATTTTGCATTATGTGAGTTTTACCTCAGCACTCTAGCAATGTTATAGTTGCAAGAGAGGACACAGTACTGTTCTCAGGCAAATTAACGTGATGTCTGAGAACGTATCCCACAGGTCTCTGCCTCAAGCATTCTAATATTGAAATTGTGTTAAGGTTAAAA
This sequence comes from Himantopus leucocephalus, assembly GCA_003993805.1. NCBI lineage: Eukaryota > Metazoa > Chordata > Aves > Charadriiformes > Recurvirostridae > Himantopus > Himantopus leucocephalus. Next base: position 16,659,790 of record RSEF01000007.1, read on the forward strand.
ACAAAACAAGAACCTCTGTGCAATATTAAAAATGCAAGAGGTTTACACTTGTACTTGATTTGATATTTCCTTTCTCCCTCTTCCCCCAATCCCATTACATACAGAGGGTTCCAAGTGCCGCTTTGTGTCTGACTGCAAATTTCAACCACGGTGCTGGCCTGCCTTGTCTCCACATTGTGAGGAAGATCACAGGAGATTATACCAGAAAATCTTGTATCCACCATATCATTAAACTTCAATTTGTACCCTTTTTCAAACAAAGACGGTGATTATTGTCCTGGGCAAATCTATTTTCAAGTGTGAAATTTAAGGTAATTAAGCAATGGGGATCCTTAATCAAAGCAACGGCCTGCAGAGTTCACTAGAGGACTGATACTTCAGAAGGAGCTAGTTTGAGAAATTGGAAGAAGTGGTCAAAAAGAGATTATTCCATGATTCATAGGAAAAGGCTTTCGTCTGGGCAAAAGGACCCTGGATATGTTACTGGACGCTTTGTGATGGCTAAAGGTCTTAGAAGATACATTTGAGCAACTGTTTTATTTGCATGATCAGCACTGATGCTGACGGCCTATGGTCAATGTGTATCTGTACACATCTGTATTGCAGATTCTGTGGAACCTATGCCTTGCAGGTGTAACACTGATAACAAGGTCACAGGCGGTCAATTTAGTGATTTTTGTTTTGCAGCAACACTGCAGTTTTAAAGTGAACTCCTGACAGTGTTCATTCACTGCATATTCATTAGGCTCTCGGAGTACTGTTTTATTACATACAATTTAGTCTTTAGAATAAAACTAATCTGGAAGCCTAGATCCAAATGTGATTTAAATTGATCCAACACTTAATGTGACATTAGGTTCTCGACCACTGTGTGTGCCACCATCGCATGAGCTCTTTCAGCTTATAGTTCACACAGACACATCAGTAGCATGATCTTGAACAATGCAGAGCTCTTTCAGCACCCTGACATGTTTCTCTTGCTACAAAGGGCCAAGTGCCATGTGTGCCTTTGCACTTACTGTTGATTGTCAGTCCCTAATTCGTTCTTGCACCTCTCAGCTTCTCCTTTGTTATCCTTCAAGACTGCTCCTGGTTCAAAATCTTGTCCAGTCTTTTGTCTTCCATCTCCTTGTTTGAATCCCTCTTTTTTCTTATCAACCTTCTTAAAATTGTCCTTTCTCTCATCTTACACTATTATACCATGGTGAGAGCTACATCTTCTGCCTCCTGCCGAATTTCAAGAGAAACCTGAGGTCCTGAAATGGCTGATCATTAATCTGTGTGGTGGAAGAACCAGAAGCCGCTTGAAGCAGACAGCAGAACAACTCAGTGGCTTCAGAGAGTTTGCTGCTTTCATGACTGCTGTTGGGCATAAGAGAGAAGGGATGCTGTGTCAAAGACAAGGGAGTGAAAGCAGCCTTCTTGAAGACTTGAAACAATGATTGCACCTTGGGCACAGCATTGCAGCCGCATACCCTGTATAAAGAGCCTGAAGAGACTTTCAGATGGGAACGCGCTGCCAAGGTCAGCTTTCAGATCCCGGAGTGACAATGAGGGAGACTCCAACGGAGTGTACGCTCTGCAGAGCTGATCCAGGGTCCTTGTCCCTGGAATCTGCAATCAAATCCAACAAGGACATGGTGACAGACCACTTTTTGTTTTTTGCCTGCTACAACTAGGTAAGGATCCTGATTTTCTATACATAACTCTGGGGGAAGGGAGGCTTCTGGTGATATTACAGCACTGGCTGTAGTCGTGTGGAAAAGTGAAACTTATCTCTGGTTTGACAGCATGGGCTGCTATGCTTTTGAAATCAATTCCTTCAGGACCTCGAGCTGTGACAGAAATCTTCCTGTAGCAGCTCCCTGTTGCACAGCATTTGCCCAGGTCCTATGCTCTGTGGGATACCCAGTCCTGGTGCCCAAGTGAGCCAAAAGTGCAGAACAGCAAGGTAACACAGCTCTCTATTACTTATGGGCCTGGTCCGTGGAGTATTTGGTCCTCTCAGGGAAAGGACATGAGAACACCTTGTTTTCTGGTGTGTTTGTGTGTGGAGAAGGGGTCATTTCTGTGTAGGATGAGCTGTGAGGACACTCTGGAGCAGGAAACATGGGCAAAGGGGACTGATGGCCCATCATGAGGAAGAACATTGTCACTCCCTCAGTAGCGGTTCAAACAAAAGCTGAAGCCTGTGTGATAGAAAAGAGCATTTTTTGATTAAAGATAAGAGCTCTTGATCTCTCCTTTCTCCTGTCGCTTCCCCTCCGAGGAAACAGCTACAGACTCTCATCCCTACCTTGTCCACCCCAGAAGCAGAAAGCAGGCAGACATGGCATCTTTTCAGGAACAAAGACCTATGAAGCCAGTGGCAACCACTCAGAAGAAGGGAGGAAAAACCCACTCTTCAGATTCTGGAAGAAGAATTCAAAACCACCAGCTAAGACACAGGAAAGGTGATGCTGTCTAAAGGATAATAGGATCTCTCCAGCCTGCACTCAGTTTCCCAAGCCCAGAGCTTCTTGCATGGTAGACCACGAGAGAAGCCACTCCAGTAGAAAGGAGCATCAGAAAAACCACTTTGCTTCTGTTTTTCCTCAAAAGATATTCACCAGGATAGGCATACATTCATTCAAGGTGATCTCCCCACAGGAATAACACTACTGCTCCCCACCATGGTGTCTTGTAGTACACATTGCCATGCAGACAGCTCGGTCATCATGGTGTCGCTTGGAACCAATATGAAGAACAGTGATATATATATATATATAAAGGGTCTCAATACCAAGTTTCTGTCCACTGAACCTCTCCTATGGCACTGAATCACCTGCTACTGCAGAAGGCAGCATTCAGATCAAATGAAGTTTGAGCACTCAGGCCCAGAACAAGGAACAAATCACCTATTCCTGGTGAGCTGCCTCCTCCTGAGGCAGCAGGAATTTTTGCTATGGATGGCAAACAATGGCTCTGAAGCATTTAAATCCATCTTAACTGCTTTTCAGTTAGTGTTGAAAGAGTATTGAGGAGGGAAAAAAGTTTGGTTTTTTTTTTTCTAATTACAGGCAATGCTTCCTAAATTTATGTGGGACCTGAATTCTGAAGTGTTACATGCCGTCCTTTGCAGAGTGTGAAGGGTCACTTAAACTGGGAACAGTGAGGGAATATCCTCATACGTTGTAATCGCCCCCCTGTTACGTTGGGAGTCAGCAGTGAGCACATATCTGTTAATCCCGTTCCAGAAAAATAAGCGGGGGAGCAGGGGGGGAAGACTTCCATCCTTCCTGCTTTTTAACCTCTTCTAAGTGTGTCACAATTCAGCACTTACGTGAAAGGGACGGGCAGGATTTGGTACGTGCTCACTGTTTGAGGTACCGTGATCTGGAAGAGGGAAATGTGTGACAGGAATATACAGAGCAATGGTCAGCAGCGTGAGCCTTCAAGTAGGAGAGTTATACAAGATGGAGTTATCTTTTCAAAACAAAACACTGCTATTTATAACTCCGATGATAAATGGCTTTTAAAAAAGGATTTTAAAGCCTCGTGGTTCTTCAACACTTAAAATTCAACTCTCCTCCTGAATTTTTCTCTTCTGCATAAACCCGCCCCATTATCAGATGTCTAAAGTAATGTGCTATTAGAAGTGTGGCTGTGTAACATACTTCTGTACTTGTTCTAAATTTAGCTTTTTGAAATTTGTGTCCATTTGAATCAACTCTTCCAAACAATGGCAACAATATGCCTTTAACGTTTTGATGTGGTTAGTATGATTATATCTATTTAATTAGTCTCCTGTTAAATGAATGTCTCATACTGACCTTTTTGCATCGTTGCTGGCTGATTACTTTTGATAAGATTGAACAGAGATGTTTCACTCAGAAGATGGTCCTAAGAAACCAGTTACAGTAATGTAACAGTCTCTTTGATGTGTCTGTGTGATTTTTAACTGATGTTTTTATTTGACAAGTTTAATGCTGACATCTGTATTTGTGTATAAACATTGAAAAATAATTAAAGGGAAAAGGTCTATTAATACAGCGAAATTGTAAATGTAAGTTAGAAATTAGTGACATGGGCCAAAGCTGTCATTGCAGTTACCTTATTAGTGGGATGGTTTGCAGCTGCCTTGAGACTTAGATGTAGGTTACAATCTGCATCTTAATCTTCCTTCTCCACAGGGAGAAAGCGTAGTCTGTCTCACATCTATATTTGGTGCAGAGTGCATACTCCGCTGTGCTAACACACCACATCAGGAAGGAATTTCAAATGCTCCCAAGGAATTTAGTAACAAAAGTCCTGCTGGCTTTCCTTACATGCATGGGCGAGGGAACATACTAATCTTGTGTAATAAACTGTTCTCTTTCTGCTGCTGCTGATGGAGCCTGAACAACGGACTAATGGACTATCTAATGTCTTTTCATCCTCCTGACAGAGTTGAATATGTTGGGCCGCCGTTTTCTCTGTTGACAAGCTTGCAGTCGGGCTGACTGGTGTATGTGCTACCCGTGAGCTGTTAAAACCGCTTCAATTTGTATTCATCAGAGTACAGCTCCATAGGCTGTGCAGCCTTTGTTTTGGACAACAGCCAGAGACACAGAGATGCTGAGTTTCCCCAGGGGTGCTGATGGGGTAAGTCCACTCTCCGGCTGATTCTGAGGAAACTGAAGTGGAGACAGCCTCCCTGCCATTTCTTCAGTAAACTTAAGAGGACACGCTGGTCTCTTTACCTGGGATGTGAGAGAGAATGAGATGTGATCACTTTGCACTTCACACTTGTGTGTTGTTTTCTGTTTTGTTCAATCTTTTCACCCCATTCAACAGTTAAACTTTTCATTGTTTATATTTTGCCATTATATTTATATTTGAATAGTCAGCAAGTCACTTTCTTCTTTCAGTCCTTCCTGTCGCTGTCACTTTAAGGAAAGGTATTAATCCAACTTGTGTTTTTTATTGGCTGTGACAGTGAAATAAAATTAAACTTGCAAAGAAAAATGATACCAAGTAATTAATGTGTTTGGATTTGGAGACGTCTGTTCAGATAAGTTGGCTCATCTGCTAATCAGTCAGAGCTGCCAATGGCTTCAGAATTATGGTGGCGACCTGTGTGCTCCTCTCTCCCTCTCTTTCTCTTCCTTTCCCTAAGATGCTTTTTGTCCTCTTCCTCCAGTTTATTGTTGTATGAAGCCTCAAGCTTATCTGTAAGAAACCTAAAGAAATAAACTTTTTGCACAGTGTTATGTTTAAGAAGGAAAGGGGGTTCTTTCTGAAAGCACTCATGTTTTAACGCATTCTCAGAACAAGAAATTTGTTTTGCTGCAGGGGTTCTTGAGTGGAGATCCCAACAGTTTTCTATATTGCCCATCTTGAGTCATGTGCTAAAATAACAAGAAGAAAGCAGGTCAGATGAGCAGGTTATCACCAAGCTTGGTTTGTTATTTCTGTATATTTGAAAACAATTAGGGCAATTGTATGCTCTTCAGGAATCCAAGTAGCATAATGCCTAGTTAATAAAAATGAAAGCAGTCCCTCTGTGTCAGCATTCCTCTTTACCCTGTATATAAGCCAGGTAAAGAAGAGGAGGACGATTTCTTAAATAACGGATGCTAGAAAGAATGGTCTTTCTTTATATAACATTTAGAAGCTGGAGTTCTAAATTTAAAGGCTCTGTGAGCTTTCTTAAAATAAGAGTGGAGGTTGAAGTGATATAACATGTGGTTGTAAGACCTTGTTAAATTTGGTGGATCTCTTCTATCTTTTAATAAATAATAGGGATTTAGGTACTACTTTGACAAGTGCTAGGTGCAAATAGCACGTATACTTTGTGGAAATCTTCTAGAATCCAAAAAGAGGGATATCGGGAAGAGAATGCTTTGGGATGAAAGAGTAGGACATGAAAAATTAATAACCAGTGGACTGAAATTTATCAGCTGNCGTATACTTTGTGGAAATCTTCTAGAATCCAAAAAGAGGGATATAGAGAAGAGAATGCTTTGGGATGAAAGAGTGGGACATGAAAAATTAATAACCAGTGGACTGAAATTTATCAGCTGTCATTGCTTCCCAGGTCTGTTTGCTGTATGTTTTTTTTTAAACGTTGTTGTCCTTGGAAGCAAACAAATAGTGATTTTGCTCTTACCATTGCACTGAATTAGCAGTGTTAAACTGTTTGCCTGTTTCTTGATCCCCGATACACTGTTGGTTTTGCAGTTAGCAGTGTTGGTTCTTTCATAGAGACATGTTCAGTGTCACAGGGATGAACCAGGATACCTTTGCTTTTTGTATTTTCTCTGCTTCGTGTGACGATGCTTTTTGGGTAGCTTTGTTTCTTCATGCCGTTTTCTTAGGGTGGTATAAAGTGTCTTCAGGACTGGTGATGAAGGAGCAACAGTAGAAGGGGTGATGCACAGGAAGAATAGGAAGATAGAAATTATAACGCTTCATTATACTTGTATGTTTTTAAATAAAACGAATCTGGGAACTATCAAACAATAATCCAGGCAATGAGAACTATGGTTTGTTTCTACTGTTTTTTGGCTGAGAGGAGCGGTGTGTCTCTTACCCCTCAGGCACTCTTTCACGGCAGTTTCCTAGCCCTTTACTGGAACTTCTCTGCCTTCTCTTTCCATGGTGGCAAAGATGGCTCAACCCCCTTTTTGGGGCTATCAGAGTCCCTGGCTATTTTAGGGCTGCCTTTTCTTAAGTTTGCAGATTCTAAGCTGACAAGGAAATGGCTTCTGCCTGTGCTTCAGCCCTCACCTACCAGAAGTTAATCTCATTTACCCTGGCTGGGCTTCTCCCTCCCTCTTNCACCTACCTGAAGTTAATCTCATTTACCCTGGCTGGGCTTCTCCCTCCCTCTTGCAGGTAATAATAACCTTGCTTTTGGGAGCAGAGAGTTTCCTCCCCTCCGGGTGCACCTCAGTGTTACCTCAGTGACTTTGGCAGCAGACACTCCTCGCTGCCATGAGGGGACCGAGGCCGGGCCGGGCCACCCTTCACCCCTGGGTGGTCCAGGGGCTGTGGGACGACAGACTCCCCTCAGCCGTGTCCCGTGTCCCAGTCTCATAGCTCCGCTGGGGCAGTGGAGCAGCTTGCGATATTCCTTGCTCTGCCTCTGGGTGCCGAGAAGTTAGTTTGTGCCTGTCCTGCCTCTCCTGCCCTGAGCAAAAGGGTGTAATGTCTGCAAGTGCCTCAGTTTCCTTCTGTTTTCTGGCAGCCTTCATAGTGCGGTTCTCTGCAAGGAACACTTCCTTCTAAGTGTTAAGAAAGACATGGTATCACAAGTTGTTCTTCCCCACATGCTATTCATGTACTTTTTGACGTCTGGGAGAAGGTGTCTCTGTTTCCCGCCTTCCTCCCCTGACTCTTGCTGCTGCCGGGATGGGTTTTATCATACTCATTTTTGATTTTTAGGAATGCCAAAACTTGGTTAGGATTCCAACAAGTTTGTTATCCTAGAAACTTACTCAACCAGTGTAGGCTACAGAGGAGCCTCTTCCAGGAGAAATACCTACCTCCTGCTCAAACCTCACCCTTGTATGTGATCTCCAGAGCTGCACAGTCCCCTCTTTATGAACCTGGGAAGATTTGCAGACTGCTTGCTTTCATGCCCTCATGATGTCATTCCCGGTAATACCTGAATGTGGTGCCTACTCAAAAAGTTAAGATGGGAGGAGCCAGCAAAACGCAGCAACCACAAATTTGGAGAGATGTGACATCTTTGTCCCTCGTTCAGGTGGGGCTGCCAGAGGGAAGCCGTAAATATGTACCTTTTTCCAAGCCACACAAAACCCATTATTTTGAGGGATGCTTCCTTCCCTTGTTCTCCTTCCCTCCCTTGCTGCATACGCTTGTTCTCCCAGGTGTGAGACAAGGAAAGAAAAGAAGACCCGTTACACTTACAAACCAGTCAAAGTGAAGGACCTCACGTCTTCGAGGCTGCAGGGAGTGAACTTTGACTCTCCCAGAGGTATTTTCATAGTGCACCGGCAGCTCCAAAGCTCTGAACAAAAAGCAACTCATCTCCAAGAAAGATAGGCCTTTTTCCTATGCATAACTGTCAAAACTGTGAGCAGTGCACTTCCCTTGCCACACATTGGAAAAAGCTCCTGATAAGACACACACCAGGTTGAAAAAGAAGTGAGTTTTATCACGTTTACGTCTCAAATCCTTTTTATGTACTGTTGTTACAGATAATACCTGACATTATTTACACAAGAGAGGCTTGATCTTTTTTTCTGTTTTCCTGAGATTCTTTCCTTTGTTTAGTTGTTCAGTTTCGTTGTTTCTCGTGGACAGCTGGTGAATGCTGGTTTCCTCTTGTCATTCTTGCTCTCTCCTCTTTCACACAGCAGTGCAAAGGGAAAATATGTCTCTCTACTGACACAGATAGCCTGCCTGTTTCTGGCTTCTAGCAGGATTTTTGCTTGTTTGTTTCAGACAGAGGAACAACTGACAGATAGGTAAGTAAACAAGACTGAGAAAGGCATGCTTGTTAAATTTTGTTTCCCTGGACACAGCTGAAATGGATCAACATGCAATGCCAAAATCCTCAGCTTTTTCTCCCAGAGTTGTGCTAGAAGATCATTTATGATTCCTTGCTACCTTTTCTCTGCCTGCTACTCAGATGTTTCTCTGTCTTGATCTTGTGCGCTTAGCATAAGCCAAATAAATACAATATCCATGCATTTGTTATCAGACATTTTGAATCACTTGACTCAGCTGCTGCCAAGCTTGCTTATGGTCAACTTCTTGAGTGAGGTGTTTTTCCATGATTTCCAGCTGTCAGCACTATCAAAAATGATTCCTCATTTAACCTGAGTGAAAAACAGCTCTTATGTCTGGCTAACCTAGTGAGATGATGGATTGGCCCAACGTGTGCTATGAAAAAGTACACTTAAAATGTGCTTCTGAGAGAACAAAAACTCAAGGACACGCTTTGACATACTACCAAAATTAGTTTGTAACTCCTTTTATAAGACTAACAAGAGGTCGGGCTGATTTTTTCCAATAAGTTTTTCCAGCAGTCAAGTCCTGTTTGTTCTCCATCCTGCCTGCAGGGCGAAAAATCCAGTGTTACTTGTCTTCAGAAATGTTCTTTGGAAGTCTTGAGAGTTTAGCAAGCTTTGTACAGTGGATCTATCTGCTATTCAAACCAAAATGGAGTGTGCTCTTCTGTTTCAATTTTGAGGTTTTCTTCAGGACTTCTAGCCTCCAGTTTTTGTGTGGCCATTAATTTTTAAACATTTTGTTCTGCCATACCTGTTACACGAATACCCACAGGAGTCCCCTGAATATCTACAGAATGTTCCAGTGGCAGGGGTCCGTGGACCTCCCTCAGGTGTTACAAGGACTTTCAGAAAACTATGTAATATTTGTTCCCATGTTGTTAGCTTGAAGGTTCATGGTTTTGTTTTGGCACAAGGGATGGGAAAATTGTTGTTTTGGTTTGCCAAGACCATTTAGTTCAGTACAAACCACTACAATGTGCTTCTGGATATCCCATTTGAAACTCATGGTTTGAAGATTGTGATCTGACTAAGATTATAATCTGCCAATAATTGCAGGGGGCAGGGGGAAGTGAATAAACAAACACAAAATCCCAGATCTTGACACACATGTTCAAATTCCCTAAGGTTCTTCCAGTCCAAAATATTTTAGAATTTCCTTCCAGATCTTGGTTTCATTGCAGGTGTGTTGGTTCTAGTTTGCACTTAGCATCTCTAGTTTATATAAAAATGTATCTAAATGTTAGATATTTTTAAACAAATCAAGCAAGCAGATGCTTAGAGGAGAGTTATGTGTGTAGTTTCTTGGGTGGAATTGTGTTTCCAGAGTGACCTGCAAATCTAAACACCCGTGTCACTTTCTCAGCTGTTCTGTGGAAGGAAACCTAGCAGCTGCTGCCTCGTACTGTAGGCTACTTGTGGCATGCTCTGGGCTTCTGGCAATGCAATTAATATGCCAAACCAATACTCTGATTTAAACGTGTCTATTAATTTCCCTGCACTGAATAAAAAACTTAAGTGGAGTTTAAACAGTTATCAGAGAGGTCTTCCTTATGCTCTTTTAGAAAAAAAAAAAAAAAAAANAAACAACTGATGATTAAACTGAAAAGCTGGTAAATTATCTTAATCTTAGGCAGGAATAAAACACTCCTTAAGAATTCACACGAAGTACTTAGTTTCCTTCTCTGGTTGTTATGGTCACTATACTTTAAAATATTTTTGGATTAGAAATCCCCTGTCTGTTTTGATTCAGCATCTGACTTATATACACATGTTCATCCTGTTTAAATACTTTGACTCAGTGGAAGAATTACACTGAGCAAATATATTCAGCGACCAGTGAATGAGAAAGTATTTTACTTGTAGAATGTGAAAATGTAGACTGTATAGCTGCATGTTTTGAAACCTCAAAACACTGCATTTGTCTGTATAGACTCAATAGTAGATTATTTCTTTCTAGCTGTTTTAATTTGAGAATCTTTTTTCCTTTGGTTAGCCAGTGTCAGGTGTTCATGGAAGAAGCCCTTCACACTTCAGATGGTGACAAAAAAGAACAGGCAGCTAAATGCTACCAAACTAGGGGTGTGTCAAATCCCTCTCAAGAATGATAAACTCCATTGAGTTGTCTATTTTTAACCTCCTGTTCTTTCCTTTTGGCAGACTAATCAGTGTTAGCTGAGCTGTTTCACTGAATGAATCCAAGCAACTCTCTTGCTTTCTGAAATGGGCAGAGGACCTTGCAAGAACACTTCAAGTCTGCTTTAATGTATGAAGTCCCATTTTGAAACACCATGTCAAATGAAGCCAGTTCGGAGCAGAAGCTTTCTACAACAACAGTCAGTTCAGTTGCCGTTCAGGCTGGGGATGCCAGTATTGTTATAGCTGTGCTTAAGGTAAGGCAGTAAATGCTAGCTTGGCTTTCTGCTACTCAGTGATTGCTACTTCTTTTAAATGTTCTATGCAAATGAATAGTTAGCATAAAATGATAAGGCAAAGTCATTTAATTGGTTAATATCTAATAGAGCATCATTGGAAGTTAACCTTTGTTTCTATTCACAAGTTCTGTTTGTTGTTCGGTGGGGGTTTTTTTGGTTGGTGGTTTTTTGTTTTGGTTTGGTTTGGGGGTTTTTTTGGTTGTTTTTTTTTTTTTAATTTGGCCAAAATATGTAGGCTCTGAGAGGCAAGGAATTCCTCGTACTCTGTTTGAAGAGAGATAAAGGCAGAGTGCCATGAAAATGTGTTAATAAGCGTGATGTTACCTTTAATCGTAGTTGAGACTCCTCAAGAGTTATTTTTAAACTATGCTCAGCAATAATTTTACATAATAAGTAGTCTANATTTTACATAGTAAGTAGTCTACCAATTCCATAAACGCAGATTGTGTGTCTTTTTTTGAAGTATTTGCTGGGGGGGAAGCCTAAAACGGATAATGAATGGTGATTTTTTTGAAAGCTGTATATTCATATTCCCATTTGTTTTAGTAGAAGCCCTTGTGTGTATATAGCTGTTCTTCTAAGCACCTACAGGCCTGTTTTGTGAGCTGGAACCTGCACCTACAGCTTGCACAAAATTTGGCACGGGGAGTAAAGCTGGGTGCCTAGGTACTGAATCCCAGCTGGAATTTATTGACAGTTTGATTCTTCATTCTCCAGGCACCTTGGAAAACATACGAGTCTCGGCCACTGTAGTTTGTCTGTAATGCAGAATAAGGTGATAATGAGTTGGGCTGTCACTGAATTAGGGTGATTATTCAGGGTGGGGTTACCTCAGTCGTGCCAGTGGGAAAGTTCTCTCCTATCGGTTCTCACCCTTCCTGGTAGACTCTGTCTGCCTCTGCAGGGGAGTAATTTTGTTGCAAGGAGACTTAAGTTTAGGGTGAAGGCTTTTATTTTTCCTGTGTGCTGTGGGAACCATGCTAGCCTGCAGTGACATCACTGCTTCATTCCGTATCACCATCCTCTCTGAGTTATACTTCTCAGAGTGTAGCAGTTCCACAGCACAGTGAGGAAAAAGTTAGCTATGCTTTGGGTCGCTGTTGAGCTTACTTTCCATGTGTATCCTCCAGGACACTATGGGAGATTGCTGTTTGGGTTCCTATTCCAAAGGCTATTAAGTGTCCCTGCTGCAAGTTGTGCAATCTCTCTCTAGGTGTGCTTTCAGCATACGGGTATGTTGGATCTGTGTGGTAGAAATAAGACTTGGGGTTATGGTCTTTGCATCTGCTGTAATATATTTGTAACTTCTGCCCACCCCCCACCCACCGAGTTTCTAAACTATCTGTGCCATCTTCAGCTGAAAGGGGAGACAAGTTGGAGAAACCTTTTTGGCTCATTGTGATAATCCCGCTCTTCACAGGCAAAACCAAAATCACTGTAGCTATGGGTTAAGGCAAGAGTCTGGCATTCTGATACCTATTTCAAATGAAATGAAGATTGTATTGTATCCGCTGTGTCTTCATTCTGCAGTTGAATACGTGTTTATGGATCCCTGTGCTCCTATGACCATGGAAAGTATGTGTGACCTGAGAGGCTGTGTGAGTAAATAAATGAAGGAAAGCTTGTGTTTTCTGAAGGCTGGAATTGTTTACTTATTACAGTGTGGAAAATGGGTGAAGCTTCAGCTGGCTGAATCAACACCAAATTTATTAGAAATTGGCAGCAATCAAGATGAGACTAAAAAACTACGGCAAGATCATGAATTCCTCCTAGCTAAACTTAAGGTAAGATGTGATGAGACCACACAAAAATACATCTAGTCATTATAGTCCAGGTACAACAGCTGACATAGCTGCCTGGGCCTCCTGTTGCAACCTGGGTGTTAGGTTAAGCTCCACAAAGTAAAAAAATATGTTTAGCCTTTGTCAGTGTAACAGATCAAAGTTAGGCCTCAGTGCTGGAAAAATATGCTCCATGTTAATTACTATTTTTTTGATAACAGCAGTAAAGATGCACTGTTTTTTCCACTTTATACATTACTGTCAAGTCAGGTGAAAAACTCCCATAGTCCTCAGTAACTGCTAATGGAATGTCAATTTTTTTTTTTAATTCTTCAATTTTATGAAAAGTTTGATTAGTTTATTAGAGCTGTAAACACAAGCAAGCCCTTTGTAAGTGTGCAGTAGACATTCCAGGCACATTTTAATTGAATATTAATTGATGTAATTTACGTTAAGAATGATATCGTAACATTAAATATTGCTTGTCTTGAGCTAGGAAGATTTTAGCTAAGTAGCAAACCTCAAATCAGTTTTTAGCATTCTTGAGAGGATATTATAACAACACTGACATTTGGACACAGGGTGACATGCTTGCATGAAAAAGCTGAATTATTTTAAATGTGGATGTTTGACACTGAGAAGATTCTAAAGGCACCTAGAAGGAAATTTTATTTTCATGTCTTGGTAGGGCAGATTGACTTTATATCTGTAGACAAAGAAATTCCTCTAAAATCTTGGAGCTGTGCACAGCAATTTACCTTAATGGTTTCACCTATTTTAATTGTTTTTGAGATTACGTAAAATTCAGATCTGAAAGAGTAACGATCTGGATAAGACCCAAGTGCATTTGATTTAATACCAGTGGCTATGTACTTCCCCAGTCATTATAACTCTCAAATACATGTGAGGAAACTTTAATACAGTATATAGGGAATGAAATCTAATACGGTGCATAGTGTGGATTTTGAACAGTATGAAGAATAGCATTACAAAACAAAACCCCACCCCCCAAAAAAACAGAGAGCATGGTTCTGTTATCTTTACTTATGCAAGTACCTCATCTTTATTGCCATCAGGGCTACACTCAGGCACTCTTGGAACAAACTGCTGTATCCTGTTTGAACTATTCAGAATTAGCTGAGTTCTTACACAATGACAACAGGAAGAAGCTGAGTTTTGTCTCCTAATAGTTAAAAAAAAAAAAAAAAAAAAAAGTCGAAAAAGAAAACATAGTAATTGCAATCTTTAAAAGAAAAACAAAGGTTCAAATAATATTTTACCATCAAGTCAAACCTTAGTGTTATATATTTGTATAAATGTTGTTTGCTATGGGGAAGAAAATAACATAAACTTTGTTCTGAGAGACCTTATAGGTTTTCCTGAAAACTTGTAAGGACGTGAACAAGGATAGTAAAATAATAAAGTCCTCTCCATAGACTCCAACTTGAAAAAATTATATTAAAGAAAATGGAAAGGGGAAAAAAAAAAGGAAAAAAAAAAAAAAAAAACCAAAAAGCTNAAAAGCTGTTACAGATGAAATCTGTAGATGAATCTCCAAGCTGCTATTCCATTTTTGTTTTAAAGTCTTTAAACCAAAATTTAAGTTTTGGATATCTTTCTTTTCATTAAAAAAATTACTTAAATATTGAAAAAATTAAATAATCCAAAAGCATTTCATGTTCATTCAGATGTTTAACTTTCCATTCCTATTAGTCTAGATGCATGGAACCTGAAGTTTGTTTTTCATTTAACAGCATTTACCTTGTTTTCTGTTCACAATAAATAGTAAAATAATAAAATAATCACAAATATTTTAGTTAATATTAATGAAAATGCTAAAATTTTTCACTCCTATTTGTGAGGCCTTGTGACTGCTTGAACCCAGATGACTGATCCTTATTTGGATCCCTAGAGCTTAATAGATTATATCAGATCAGAAAATTTATTATGCATAAATTGTTAAAGAATGCTTGTCATCCAAATATATCAGGAACAAATACTCATTATCTTATGTTTTATACTTGCAGTCCTTGAAAAATTCAGCATTGATTAATGAATATTCTGTAAACGGATTAAGTTCAAAATGACTATTTTTTCTTCAATAATTTAAGACCTGCAATAATACAGGACTGCAATGTCGTTATAATTTGTAATGACTGTGCATTTTTCAGATATGACCCTTTCTGACTTATAGTAAGCTGTTAACACTTGTCAGTAATTATTCAGTCTTAAGTTACTAAATCCTCTCATCAAAAGTTTTTACAAGGACAATTCTAAGTCTTTGAAGTATTGATTATAGTAATCTTTTCCACTTAGCATTTGTAAATGAATTATGCATTAGTTATGTGAGTATGGATAAAGAGGTAGTAATGTTTCAAGTATCTTCAATATTTATGGACATAAAGTTTTAGTTACTTATGAGAGCATAAAAAAAAATTAGAAATGGGGGCAGGAGAGGGGTTGAAAAGATGACACAAAATTGCTGTTGTTAGATGATCCTTGTTTTGATGATGTCCAGTATATGCAATTCTATGGTCTTTTTACCTTAGTGCACAACATAATTCTGTAAATTTTACCAATAATTAATTATATAAATACATGAACATTCTCCGAGCTGCAGTCTTACCCAGCGCGGTTTTTAATTCTTCCGTATCTGCTTCAAGTTATTATTTTCAATGACTAACTTGTTCCAACAGACTCTATCAATGATAGTCTATGGCAGCATATAACTTTTATTTTTGCTCTTAATTAGATCTTGGGGTCTGGAATGTATTATAAATAGTCTAAAAAAAGGTAAAGATGAAGCTAAGGTCTTGTGTTCAAGTAAAACGTGTTCCAGTTATGTGGCAAGATTGTGATATTTTATCTCATGTTTACGTATCTTTTTAAAACCCTTACATGCAACTGTAGTAATGCTAATATGGCATATAGCAAATCAGAAATATCTTGTTAGAACAACACGTTTATGAAAATGAAGGCTTCCATAAAATAAATTATGAATAACCATCAAAAAAGATCATTTAATTCATAATAGTGTATTTATTACATCTAGTATTTCTATTGATGATGATTTGAATTGCTTCAATGATGAAACTTGTATGAATTTGAAAAGTTGCTAAATGCCATATGAGCTTCATTTGTTTTTTATCAGTCTGAATTTTCAAAGTAAGAAGATTACAAAGTTGCATTATAGCAAGAGGAAAAAAAGTTTCTATTTTTCTACTGCACTTCATTAAAAAAAAGGAGTATGGAATCCTTACATTTTTTAATTTTAGAGCTAGAAATGGTTTACAAGTAGAAAACCCTATAATTAAGAATTTCTCCACTTGGATCCCCAGGAAATGTATACAATTTTGTATATTGTGGAATTTTTCAGTCACCTGAATTTGAAATATAAGAGAGAGACAGTTTTGAATTGTTTTTCTAGTTCTCTTTTGCTGTTATAAAAAAAAAAAAAAAGGCAAAATAAATCATGTATCCTGACAGGTACTAGCGCTGGATACACATATGCTTAACGTTGCTGATTAATTCAATACAATTCAAAGTCAAATATTTGTGCAGGACAGGGAAAAATTCCTGAGCCAGCAATGATTTGAATGTGAAACTATTCCTGCTTAAGAGGAAAGAGTTAGATGAGTAATACCAATAATGTCTTTGGAATCAGTGCTAAAGAACACTGAAGAACCTATGGACTTTTAGAAGATAATTTATGGAATAATTGACCATGCTGGCATTAGCCCATGTTATTTTGCAAACTCATTCTGGTTTTGATCATCCTTTTGCTTTTTATCTTCATTATTCTATTCCCAGTATATGTATTGTAAGTTATAATCAAAATAATCAGACCAAATTCTTTCATGGCCTTCATACATTGAGGACTCTCAGGTGTAAGTAAGGACAAAATTTGGCACAATGACCAGTTTATAGAACTTCTGATGCTAAAGAAAAAGGAATGTAATCCAGCTCACTATTCCAGGGAATTGTTTTTGACTTAGCAATGTTAACAGGAGTTAACAAACCGTAAACAACCATTTGACGCTCAGTAAGGCAGATGGTACTTTAAAGGGCCAGAGGAACAGACCTGTTGAATGAGAAATCAGCAATTTTTAGAACCTTTCTTTACTGCTTTTAATGTTCAGAATTACTGTGATAAAAACTGGTGTGTGTACTTTAGGGCATTAGGAAAAACATATCCAAAAATAATTTCCTTTGATAGAATGTACTCTATCATACTCAATACTGATTTAAATTTGTTCCATTGAATTTGGGAATTTGGAACACCCTAGTATTTTAATAAAAAGCAGAATACATCTTTTGAAAAGTTCCCCATTTCAGATGTTTATGGATTAGGAAACAGACATGTTACTGTTAATAGAGTTGAAAGAATAAATGCTGAACAGGAAATAGTAAAACTGACACTAAAGAAAAAAAGGTGCATGATGTTTACAACAACTGGTTAATATTCCTTTCAGTGTTCTTGAAATTTCAGTTATAATATTGATGTCCTTTATTGTGCAAATTATTCTACTTTTTTTTGTTGAATTGTCATACTGACTACTAGTAGCCCAGAAGATCAATGGAACTTGTTTAGCAACAGAGATTTAAGAGATAAACTATATTTCAGTTTCTTAGTTTTGTTCAATGATGCCAAATTGATCAGGAAAATTTGTGTATGTTGTCACTTGTTCTAGGCAAACTTACAGATTTGCTTTCCTTTGGACATAAATTTGGTGTTGTAAGTGTTAAAGAACTACATATTCTTTTATAGTTGATGAACTCATTTGACAGGTCTAGAAGCTGCTAACACTTACATGTATTCATTGTTGCAGGTTGCATGAACTGAAATAAAATGTTTCTTTTGAATGTGGTTAAGAATTGAACACAATTGTTTACAGGTTTAGAATCATAGCCCTTTCTCTTTTGGATTTGACCCCTCAGTAGTATCAACTAATATGTTCTGATTCTAAACTAATATATTCTGTTTCTGTTTTGTTGAGTTAGACCATATCAGCAGTAACAGTTTTGTTGAAAACATCAACTCCTGTGATTTCATGCAAGTCTCCTTCCTAACATTTGCCTCATCCTTGTTTAGATGACCTTCAGTAGGTTTATACATTCTGGAAATGTAAATATAAGCGTATGTATCTATATTTTGATATCTCATTATTTACGATTTCAAAAAAATGTGAGAAAAATTAAAACCAGAAAAACTTAAGAGACAAAGCTTCCAGGAGGTAAAATGGTATTGATTACATTGTGCATACGCATTTCTCTGCCTTATTTCTGTTCTCCATAATTCAGTTGTTTCCAACAGAAGCCCTGTTTTGGAGATAACATGCTTTCTTAATGTTCGAATCTCCCAATATTAATGCTTTCTGGATCATTTAAAAAGAAAAAAAAAAAAAAAAAAAAGACTGCCTATGTGTGTTGCCATGCTTTTGGCTATGACAATGTTAAAATCCCCACTAAGGCAAACAGCGGCATTCTTGGTTTGCATCCAAAGTCCTGGTTTTTATCATAAAAGAGACTGTGGCAGAACCGCTACAAAACAGAACTAAATCTAGCCTATGAACTTCAGTTTAAAACCAATACTGTTATTAATTTGGTTCATGAACCTGAAGATTGCTCCTAATTATTTTATTTACTTCAACTCACAGAGCATAAATTGCAAAATAGTAATTTATATGCTAATGTACAAGAAAAACAAATTAGAAAATTACATTCTTCAAAAAGCGATAATATGCTCATTTTTTTGCATTTGATATCTTTTAAATTAGTCTTTCAGTTATTTCAAGTAAAAATATTTTCATAATGCTTATTTTTCAGTAAATTTGTTACGGAAGAAATGATTTGTTAATATCTTCTGAATTATTTATAATTAATTATTAAGGTACTCAACAGCACAATTAGCAGCCAAGTACAGCTGCATTTTCATCGTAAAGCCGAGATGATTTTTGCAAGTGATTTGAGGGGTAAAAAAAAAAAAGAAGGAAAAAGGTATGACAATAAAAATTTTTTTCAATGTTAGTTCAGCTCACTCACGAGTTTCAATATTTGCATAAACAACATCCTTACTGAAATAGTATTTGTCTCAAGATAGTTCTATGACTACTTTCTAGGCTTCAAGTTAATAACTATTTGTGTTGAATGATTTCAGCACTACCTATAAATGAAGATTAATTGTAGCAGCATCTCAGTGACAAGGATAGTTTACACCTCTGAAAATTCCGGGTTACAATATTCACTGTAAGAATCTGAAGCTGGACATTTTTACTGTGCAATACGTGAGCTCAAGTGTGAAATTTGGCCCAAAAAAATAATGAGAAGAAATATAGAGAAGGAAGAAGGAAAGAAACCACAGAGTAGGATCGGGGTTTAAAGATAAACTAGGTATAATTCCATAATTATGAGACAAATGTGTGATCCAGTCAGACGCGCATGCAAGTCTGCTCAGACTGTTTGACAAGCCCTACCTGTTTTTCAGGAAATAACAATGAGAGACAGAAATAGATGGCAAGAAGAACGGAAGGCAGAGAGTTTTCAAAAATTCTCTCCTTACAGAGCAATCCAATATTGATTACTGAGGAGAATATTGTTCTTTGGGAACAATCTGATCACGAACCTCATCATGAAATGGTGAACCTGAAATTAACCTGATCGTGAAAGGAAGAGGGTCAAGAGGAAGCAGATGAACTTCAGTAGTATAATAACAGAAATATTATAATGTTCAACAATCCAAATATAAGGTCGTGCGGTTAAAGTGAATAGCAAGAATTTCTCTTGTGGCCTTAAGTTTACTGCTTGATTGTAGACCAGGTTTTGACCACCATAGCTGTGGAAGAAGTGTAGGACCTGATACTTGTAACTATTCTGAAGAGAATTAGGAAGTACGAAATTTAGAAATCTCATCATCTGTACTGAAAAAAGCCAACAGCAAACTAATGGTAGGTGCCTAGTAGGGATATCAAAGGGAAGTGTATCATCTTATTTCTTAGAGTGGACTAAGAAAATATTTTGTTTAGATCAGCAGAAATACTGAGATTGTCATAAATACATTGCATGGGTAAACACCGCAGGAGAGCAAACGCTTAAGCTGAAAGGCCACTGCTGGCATAGGAATATATAGCACATGGATATCATTAAAAGTAGTAGGCTGGAAAAGGTTTCTAACAGCAATGTCCTAAAATAGATTTTCAATGGAAATAAAAGGAGCCAAAAATCCTAGGTGATTTTGACTGGCAATAAGAAATATTTGTGAAAAGGTCTGCCTGAAATTATTATTTTGAAGACCCAGGGGCCTGAACTTTATGACTCAGGTGTTGTGTAATCTTAACAGAGGGTGAAAATTAATAGATCTTTTTTTATTGAAGTTTTTCACTTCTGAGATCTTGATTGTGCTATAGCTAATAATTTAAACCTGTTGTTTGTGTTGACATAAACTACTGAAGATTGTGAATTTCAGTTGTGAATTAGATTGATTTAGGAGCTGTGGCCTGTTTAACAGGAAATATTGGATGGTATTTCAGAGGGAAAAACATATTTTATGATGACTGGATTCAGGAAGCAAAAGGTAAAAATTTTTACTTACATGCAGTTTTTGTTTTTTTGAGATGCAAATCAATAAAGAGGTTCAGGAAGAGTGAAATTAATTCTACCTACAAAATTATGACTGTACATAAAATACTTGCATTTTTCATTTTTCAAATAGTTTGAGAATTTTTTTAGTATGAACAGAAATATGTTCTTTTTGTAATGAGACTGGGAGAATTAAGTTTTGCAGATTTCTGCCTCTCACAAAACTTAACAGTGACCTATTTTTAATTCATCTGTTTTCATCTAATACTCTCTGTTTCAGTTCTGTGATATGCTAATCATAATTCTGTGGTGTACTATATTTGCATTCCTAATTTTAGCTAGTATAAAATTATAGTAACTTTGTACCAAAATACAGTGGCTCCAGTGTTCCTTAGTACTGCACTAACTAAACAAATATGTAAACAGTATGCTAAACTATATATATTTTTAATCATGGCTGCATTTCTTACTGTGGCAAAAACTACCAAGACTGCAAACACAAGCACTCAGAACTGAAGAAGGGAAAATTTTAATTCCATGCTCCCTCAGTCCACAGGGTCTTACAGCTTTTGGCACCCCTTGCTGCAGATTGTGCGTGCTAGAGCTCCTCAGCAAAACTTGTGCCTTGTAATGATGTATTCTTCCTGTGTATAAAATACACAGCTATTTTAACTGTGAACGATTTTCAATAGACATTGAAGACAAAATTAATATTAAGTCTATTTCAAAGTTTCCATGAATCAGTTATAAAAATGAAAAAGTTATTACACATGAACAGTTTTCTAATTCTCTTTTGTAACTTGATGCACGCTGTTTTTACATTTCATTAAATATGGCAGTTATACTTTTGCTTTAACTTTCAAATTTTCTTTGGTTGGGTTTGAATTCATCACACAGTAATTAAGTGAAGCATGACTGATAGTTTTCGAAAGTTATCCCAGTTTTCTCTGCGTCTAAAGGACTATGTGCCTCACAGCTAATCAATTACTGGAAAATATAGCATACTGGCCAGGTACAAATGTTAATTAACGACCTGTTCAGAAAAAAGGCTTCTAGAAGAAGGAAATCTACTTCTGGGCCCTGTATCAATTTGACAGTGTCCATCCTGAGTAGTTAGGAATGATTTAGCATTTTAGACGTCTTTTTAATATGTTGAAGCTGATGTAATGTTAGGATAAATGCACGTCTAGTAGTATTTCAAAATATAAAACAGTCAGCTGTTTAAAAAGTCAGACTCTATCAAGAGATTCCAAATGGAGCTACCTCTGATGCCACCTGTTTTTCCACAGTGTATTCAAGACAACTGTGAAAGTGGTATGACAATCTGGGGGAAATTAACCTACTAGTGACAAGCAATCTGTGTGTCAAGTTCTGAAAATATTTTACCTGTTTGTTTTTTTTTTTAATGTGTCAGTATTAAGTCATGGCAATTATTTCTTTTCATAGATGAATATTAAGATGTTGAATTACTAAAGAGGCTATCAGTATCACATACTCATTTAATTCCTGTTATATTAGTTACAGAGCTGGTCCAGAATGTAAAGAAAATCTCATGCTGGATAATTAATGAATGCCACTACTTTTATAGAGTTGTTCTGGATGCGATCATTTTATGCCTCAGTGAGAAACATAATATAATGGCTTCTCTTAGTGCTTACTTCATCAACTATTTATGCAGTAGTATTAAAATGGCCGTTTTAGAAGTAGCATTTATTTTTTAGATGTATTGAAAGTGTTCGACAACTGCTCTCTTAACCCATTCTCTGCCCTTGCATGTCAATGCTATTCACGGACAAAAAAAGACTAAATACTTGCTACTGCACTCAAAATTCTCTGGAAGAAAATGTGTGTTTAATGCTACACAGGAAAGGACACCTCTCTATATACCTTAACTTATGGACTGAGGTTATCAATTAATTGCTTCTCTGTTATGTTAATTTTATTAAACAGAGGCTGTCAATATCTTACCTTGGAGATGTGGTAAGTGTACGGATACCCAAAAAGATAAAAATGTTTACAAAGTCTCCTTTTACTTGTTTCATAGACTGGCTGCTTTGTATGTTGTTCTTTTTTTCTGATGATTCAAACATCTGTCATGAGTGTGAAAGTGATTTAATTGTTATTACCAGAGTGTGAAAAAAATGCAGAGGACCAAATTGAGTTTAGAGTTATAGTTATTCCTGATGAAGTAAATTGATATCCTGGGTCTTCAATAGTGTGATGGGAGAGGTCTGTAGGACACCATCTTTCCCAGGGCATGTGGGAATCTTTTGAATTTCCTCAGCAGGGTCTACCAACATGGGTCTTCTAAAGCCCAGAGACAGTTAAAAGTTATCTTTAGCCCTCTCTCCTTTAAAGTAGCCTGTGAAAGGGCAGCATAAATTCCATCTACCTATCGATGGGTTTTTCTGGGGGTTGGTTGGGCTTTTTTTTGTTTGTTTGGGTTTGGGGTTTTTTTTAAGTGCTCGTTGTGGTCTAACACAAAATGAATTTTGTGTTTCCTTGAACCAACAAGTAAATTTTCAGTAAAACTTTCAATATAATTAATAAACTTAAGAAATTAAGCAGAACTAAAGAAATTAAGCTGGTTAAATGCTTCAAAGTATTAGGCTGCTCTAGCCTCTTTGGAAGACAGAGGGGAGACCAAAACAGCTAAAGGAGCATCGATTTTCTTGCACCCTAAAGATCAATGCTTATGCTTTGGAGTGTAAATAGGCTTGTCGAATATATTAAGATATAGAGGTAGGACAGTGGATTTACATATGCTACTAAGCGTTGCTACTGAATTTTAGAAATTAAAGTTTAGGAATTAAAATTCAAAATGCAATGAAAGCATAAATAAGGAAATCCAATTACACTTAAATAGAGCAGGACTAGGTCAAACAAGTACATTAATAATTCCAGCTCTATATGCTGTAAGCATACTTCTTTACCTATACCATAACTTTAGATATTCTTGTTTATTTACATATAAGTGATTGTGAGCAATGAACAGTTTTGCAAGCTCAAGACAATGCCAAAACTCTAATCAGAATCAGTACTTAACGATTTCTTTTGTATATAAGTGAATGAAGGTGGGACCATGAAACTATTCAACCAGAAACGGTAAGGTAAGTGAGCAAGTGAAAGGTGTCTGAGGAAGTTAAACAGTATTGCGTACAGTAATTGAGAAGCTTCTGGATACCTTGCTGCATATGGGTAATGTAGTAATTGGGTTATTAGAAACCTATGTTCTTTCTGTTTTGAATGTTACATTCTGAGTTCTGACAGCAGGTCTATCTTATGCTTACACCTTGTATAGATGCCTGTGAACTAACTATCAGCTAGCTCAGACATAGCTAGCAGTGTAGCAGCAGCAGTAGTATGAACCACAGTTACCTGCCGCTTCCACTAAAATTGTCTGCCCAACTTTAGTTGTATACCTTTAGAAACCTTTGTAGGAATCATTCTGTGTCCATCAAGAACGGGGTTTGTTCATTTGCAGCTGGTGCGTTTCTTGTGCTCAAAGCCCTGTAGTGCTCAGTCAAGTTCCAAGCATCCTGTGGCAAGAAGTGATAAGTTGCAATATTTCTCAGTTCTTTTTTGAGCTGTGCTGCACTAAAGGATTTACAGTGCAGATGGCAGAAATACTCGGCCGCAGCTTTCAGTGAAGATACAGTGAAAGCAATAAAACCAACTTGAGAAGTAAATACTGCACCGGCACTGAGTTGTAGGCTACTGACGCTGTACCGCACTGAATGAGTGACTTAAAATTTACCACAGGTGTGTCTTCACCAGCAGCATTCAAACCAGATACCATAGTGTAGACTTACCCATTGCTGCACCATTTTCTCTGAAGCAATACTGTTGCAAACCGGCAGCACCGTGGATGAGCATGCTCAAATTGGCAAGGACAGGAGACAAGATTAAGAAACAGGAGAGGGCTTGATTAAACTGGAGATGGCTACAGTTACAGTAAATTTGGTGTTAGGGCTTATTACTATGGTTGCAGTAAATACTGTTGTTGCTATATATACTCTTGTATAAAAGTCTGATTCTTGTACAGTGCCATGAGTTTCAGGTTATGAACCATTGTGGCACAACTTTGTCAAAAGTCACAGGTCTTCCACCTGGTAGGTTTTTTTTTTTATAAATGATTCTTTGGGCGTAAGCTTTCCCTAGTGAAGAGAGGTGTTAATTTCAATTTAATACAATACAATGAGATCTTGGTGATCTATATTGACTTAAAAAAAAAAGTTTAAAGACAATCAGCAGTAAATCTTTATGAGCAGTGGTATTCAACATATTGTTAACTTATCACTTTGATCCAATTTTGTAGTGAGATAACTGGAGGGGAAGCTCTTGCACCTGCCCCAGGTGTTGCTGGCTCAGAAATGCATTTCTTCTTCTGTCCCAGGTTCTCCTGTCTGGCTCCTGTTTCCTCTTCCCTTTTCTCAGCTGGGATTATGTACAGCCAGGGGTAAAATTGAACAGATGTTTACAATGCACAGAGAAATGCCATATGTACAACTGATTGTTCCTGCACTCTAAGCAGTTCCAGAATATTAGACTATGAAGCAAGTTTAACTTGACTTTTCAGGCTTGATCAGGCCAAAAGACATTTTGGGTTTTTTTTTCTTTTTTTATTGCCATGTAAACTGGTTTGAGGAGTTTAAAAATCAATAAACTCAGTAGCTTCCCTACTGAAGATTACACTGAAATGAGATGTGAAGATCAGAAGCACATACTTCAGTGCAACTTTTTGCAGCTTTGCATAAGGTTTGCCAAGTTTTAGAAACATTGTGAATAGTTCATGCCTTGGTATGCACCTTGCGGTAGAAAGTTTCTTTTTTTCCCTCTAAAGCCAATCTTAGCTACATAATGTTTTATAGATAATGTTGAAATGAGATAATTCTGTAGCAGCAGAGACATACAAATATCTCAGCATGTTTGAAGCAGCTCTGTAGCCTGTAGATTACAACTAAAAAGCCTGCCTATAAATAAGAGGGTAAACTGTGTGTTACAACATGAAATAATTTTAACTTAGTAGTTAAAAAAATAAAATATCGTATGACCTTTCACGTTCTTTAGAACCTTTGGAGGTAAGAACCTGTGACGGAGCACAGCATTCAGCAAATAGGGAAGGAGTTTGGGAAGTCTTTGGGTTATCTCAGCCTTGGGCTGGAACGTCTGCTGAACTGACCTTGGACAAAATGCAGAGGGAGCAAAGAAACAGAAGTCAAATGGCTTTTTCAGTAATAACTGTCTCTGAGGCTGAGTAGTCTGTACAGTCTACACTGTTTTGTGTTTCTGTCCTCACCTGGTGAACGACTGTTTCAAGAAACAACCTCATGGTTTCCCTCTTCACTAGAGCCACACTTTGCAGGCTGGAAATAAATCGGGGTCTTTCAGGGACTCCAGCTCTCCACAAGCCTCTTGAGGTGGCTGGAAAGTGAGGGGATGAGAATCTCACCCGTGGCATCAATTGTTAAAACTGTGGGTCTGGTTTGTACCTTGCCTGTTGAGGGTAGGTAGCTTCCCAGAGAAGCAAGTATCCTCACCAGTTTCTAGTCTTCTCACCAAATTTTAGAACAATAATCTAAATGATGAAAATTTTAACCCTGCATAAAACTGAATTGACATTTAGTACTTGAACTCTGACATGAACTTGCTCTTCCTAATAAAAGATTGTATAAGTGAATCAAAATCAAAGAATCAAAAACTGTATCAAGTTTATTTGTTGTAGGACATAGCCCTAAATTTTAGGTCTATTTTAAAACAAATTTTAGGACATAATAGCCAGTTCCTAGTGTTGAGTGACAAATGACAAGAGTGGAGAATGACCCAGTCTGCACATCAAACCTTTGTTCATTATTTTGTTTTCCCTTTTGTGGTCTCTTCATATGCCTTCATTCATCAATAGTTAAGCTATTGAAAAAATGAATGAAACCCATAAACCTTATTTATTTTCCATTTTTATAGCTTTTTAAAAATTTGTGTCATATTTCTTGATTCATGATCCTTTGTGAATATTCTTTTTCTAAGTGTAAAATAGTGTTAGTGTTGAATTTGGGTCTTGAGTGCTATTGCTTTGAGTAAACTGAGCTGTTATGAAAGAATGAAACATTTTTATGTCCTGTAGACAAGCAGAGCTCTAGGCGTTCCATGTCATGTTGTCATATGTAGTTAGAAAATATTGATTATTTTGATGAAATTGGGCAGAGAACAACGCAGTGTGACATAGAAAATTAGTAATAAATTCCTCTTTTATATGTCTGAAAAGCTAGTCGAATTATCCTTGACTGTGTCTTCACAGTACAAAAACATTATTTTATACTGTGCTTTTATTGGAATAGCCTTTTAAAATCATCTTGCAAGCAGTCTGGCTGTGTTTTCAAAATAGATTTTTAGAATCAATATCTAGGCCTGTTTTGAAGGAATGTAAATGTCATATCCTGCCTTTACATTGTCTGCAAAGTGTAACGAATGATAACAGGAACAGCTGGCCTTAGAAATGAATTGGAAGACTAAAATATACTTATTGAATGCATAGAGTTATTTGAAGAGCAGCATTTTATGGTTATGTGTGCTGATTTACCTATTGGCAAATGGCTTCAATTAAAGAAAATGTTCATTAGTATTCCTTGTGCGAAAGCTTAGAAACAAATTTAGTGGCATAATTAGTAAGATGAGAATGAAATAGCACGAATCTAACTACCAATTTTACTAGCATTATATAACACAATAGAAATGTGACTGCACTGTTAATGATTAATCTAGGTTTGCCTGTGATGTGCTTGATCTGTTTTTATTGTAAAAATCCCGAAGTTAACAAGTGGAAAATAGAGGATGAGGCCTGATAAGATGGTGAAGAGGCCTTTCAGACAAAGTAACTTCCTTCTTCCTTTTGGTATTGTATTGACCATTGGAGATTTCAAGACCTTACCAAAAATGCAGTGGTCTCAAACAAGTAGACAAAGATGTGCCTTATTATGCAGCCATCATGCCTGTAGGTTACATCTAAAGGCAATTACCAGTAGGGGAGCCCCTCCCCTTCATTATTTTCAGTAAACTGTAATAGGTTTTCTAAAAGAGGTAGGAATACTATATACTACCCTTTTGCTAATTTCCCAGTTCCTTTTTAAATACCGGGGAAAATAATCCCTGACTTTTTGTCATTTAAATCTCCAGATTTGTTTTCTAGCCATCACTTAGCCTTAGAGCAAGCTTTTTATTTTCAGCAGAAAGATTTTGACTGAACATTTAGAATTCTGATGTAATTTTTAATGGAATATCTGCTTCAGGTGTTTCATAACTTCATTCTCCACTAAAAGCCAATATTTCCTACAGGACTGTTTCTCCAGTAATAAGAAGCTTTGTTGAACTTCTGTGATGTCTGAAAGAAGTGTCATGATTAGAAAACCCAACAAATAAAGGAAAGTGGATATAGTGGAGTCATGACAGCAGAATTTTCCATTTTTAAAAATCTTTTAGCTTATGGCAATCACTGTTTCAAACGAAGTCAAACTTATCTGCTAAAAGCAAATGCTTGGCATAAAGAAGTTTGAAAGTCATTTTACAGCAAAAATATTGGTAAAGCGTTTTCAGCTATATCTAGTAAGTATTCTGAAGTATGTCTACATTAACCTCATCTTAGTCTGCCATCACAGGGCGATGAAGTCACATTGTTGTGTATTTCATTCATTCATCTACTGTCACGATATTTCTTTTATTCTACACTTTGGCTCTAAAGCTTCCACAAGACCTTCACAAGGTATTTTCTTCAAGGTGCTAGGAAACAAAACAAACTTCCTTTAGGTCTGTTAACCAGGATTCATCCAACACAGGCAGCACTTGGCAGTTAGTACTTGGAGTTCAGAGGTTTTCTATGGTTGAACAAAGAATCAAGGCTTTGTTGGGTCTGAAGAGATTGTGCATATATTTAAGAAAATCCAGTGTTACATGGAAAACACAAAATTTTTATGTCTTTGACAGTATAAAAATAATTGAGAAATAATGATGCAAACCAATAAAAGGAAAACCAAGACAGAGTTGAAAGAACTGTGCTAAAGATTCCAGAGAAAGATGGATTTTAACTTCAAATTTTCATGAGCTCAGTTCATTAACTTACTATTATCATTGTTTTGATGAAGCTGGGTTTTAAATTTTTATTAATTGTGCAACCATATAATCTCTCTGGTTTAAAAATTATCATGAGTCAGTGCTGCTTTTTTTTTTTTTATTTCTAATAATAAGGATCCTGACTGCTGCATGTAAGACTAGAAAAACACCTGCAGCAACCCTTAGTTACCTTGTCAGCTAGATAAATATTATTGAATAAAAGTTGACTGGAGTACTTTGGCTTAGGCTCCCAAGGCGAGCTGTTTTTGCTGATCTGTTTTTTGTCTCATTGTGGTATAATGGAGATATAAAAGAGTTGCTATCAATAGTTACATCAGAGTGACAGTATCTACTCCATGCAAATGACCTCATTTAAAGTCAAAGCATCATTTTAAATAAATGTTAATTAGATTTCTACTTAAATACAGAACAGGTAGCGTTTGGGAGTTTCAGCTTTTGCTTTCATATTATGAGGCAATCAGGATGGGGATTCAACAGAACAAAAAGGACTGGTTTTACAGAAGGATTAGAAAACATCATTTCCTATTCCTGGTACTCAGAAAATAACATGGATTGTATTGTTCTCTAGAACACTGGCTTTTGATCAGATGCTCTTTTTGATGGGTTTGTCACCAAACAACAAGAATGTGTTCATGTTGCTCATAACTTTCCTATATACTGTGGAAAAAGATGTGTTTGTTGGAGCTGCTCTTATGTCTGTTAATTTTAGCACTGTTTGTTTTCATAGCTGTCTGTCTGTAAAGTCAAGCTAAAATAATTTCATTCTTTTTTTTTTTCAAAGAAAGAATAAAAGTTCCGTAGTTTATTATACTGTTCTTACAGTATTGCTTTTAGAGAGAACTGATGAACCTCTTCAGTTCAGGCTATAGAAGGTCTAGGGAGGGCTGGAGGTTATGGTTCTGTGTTTAGAACAATAAAGTTTGCTGCAATTTCCTCTTTTCATTTGGCTATGTTAGGAGAATTCAACGTTTTCCAATTCTGTAACCTTTATTAGAATCTGTGTCATGAGAATGCATTATCATAGATTTTAATTTGCCTAATATAGATTTCTTTTCCCATTACACATTCATGTGATAGCACCTGTAATAACAGCAGAAATTGGCGCTTTATTAATTCATGCTCGTGATAAAACCTGAGACTGGGTGCGGGGGGTGGGGGGAGAATATAAAACTAATGCTAATCAATTTTTCTGACACACTAAAGATTTTTAACATAGGCTGGAAAACGGCCCAGCCGTTATCTTTCTCATGGTGAGATTAGTAAAGGGAATGAAACACAGTAGAACGATTTTCTTGACAATAGATGATTATTATTTGTCAGCCAGCTTGAGCAATGCAGTAAGCTGAACTTGAAACATTGCATAAATTTGGTGTTCTTCTGGAGAATACCTGCAAAATACTCTTGTCTGGATTGCATTGAAGTCATCAGAGACTTGTGAGTAAGCTACCTTACAAACTCTTAAAGCTTGTAATGTCAGGTAATGTAATATTTTTGATCTTTCATATGCCATTATATCTGCATTGCTACCACTTCCAGGAAGATCTGTGTTTAAGGAGATGTAAACCTATTTGAATCTAAATATTGGAAATGATAAATTCTCTTAACACTTGTTTTTAAAAGAAGTTTCATAAAAATATTGCCTCAGGTGCAGATGAAATTCAGAAGCTTGTTATGAAACATGCAGGAACAGCTAAACTCCTGTCACTAGGAACTGGAAATAAAGCAGGAGTTAGGAGACTTGTGGGTAGTTTTAGACCTATTATGCTAAAAATGTATTCTGACAGTACTATCAGCACAGTGTTTTGGATTCTGTTTACAGTTTTCTTCTTTTCTTTATTTTTTTTTTTTCTTTTTTTTCTTCTCAGGCTTTGGAAGACCAGGTATGGGACCTGCTGCACGAAGCAGACAAGGCTGCAGAGGAGAACAAAGAAAAGAGTCAGGTTTATGATGCCATGGCAGAGACCCTTGGGGATGCATGGGATGCTCTCATCATTATGTTAGAGAAGCGACAAGCTCTTCTGGAACTGACTTCAGTGTTCTTTGAAAATGCTCTGGAGGTTTGTATTTAAATCAAATGATTCCTAACTTGAAACCTCCCACATCTTACAGGTGCTCTGTCCACTGTAATTTTACTCTGTTACCTATGTTCATTGCGTTCGTAAAGGTTGAAGCCATTAAGAAAATGAAAATCTCTAGGGACACCCTTCCTGTTACACTTTCTAGATAGTTCAGGATGAAGCGGAACAAAAAAAAAAGTGTAGACTTTAAGAAACATCTTAGCCATCATGTCTCCAAAATTGGTACTTGACAGAAAATGACAGTGAAAAATGGAAATGGACCAAAACCTAAAATATGTAATTCAGTGGCTATGGGCATTCTGCACAATATCTTTCATTCCTTATTATTCAAATAATTTGGTGTTGAAAGAACTAAATTCTCGGATGCCTTCACTAATGCTTACTAAAGATTGGCCAATGAAGGTTTTACACTGGAATATTCATACAGCTATTGTAATTATGCAAACTAAACTTTAGTCTAACTTGCCAGTCCTTTACCTGAGACTTCCATGTGCAGATGTGCACAAAAGGACAATTGTGTGAGCCCAGAGACAGATTTCAGGGTGTTGTCTTTCCCTGTTTACCAATTTCTCTGTATCTCTTATCCTAATTCACTGATGCACAGGAAGCTAACGCAAGGAGTGATTCCATGCCCTGCAGGTGTGTGCTCACTCTGTGTAGCCTCATTCAATTGTCCCCGCATCCCTGGAGCTTTGAAGAGTTTAATAATTCTCCCTGATAGTTTTGTTTCTACTATAGCCGAGCGCCACCTATAAATTACAGAAGCAACCATTCTATTGCTAACTGTCTAAAGAACTCCAATATCAACAATCTACTAATTATTGTGTCCTGGTGATATGTATTATACAAAGAAATTAGTACAGAGTTGGCATAAGTGTCACTATGATAAATTCTGTACTACCAAATGTTGACCTAGCGCAGGCTAAATCCTTAAGGGGCTAGCTGAATTGCCCCTGCAACAGGCTTATGTCAAAACAAAGAGCAGCACCTAGAGCACAGCACAGTTCACACCCATTATATATATATAGAAGGGAAAAAATGCAATACCAGTTTAAATAGGAGTTCCTGAAACTTCTTATGGAGAGGCTTTTCTTTAAATGACAGCCTGTGATTATGGAAATCTTTGTTTTATTGTGATAAAACACAACATATCTCAAGTATAGTCTTTAGTGAAAATCAGAACTTGAATCTCAAATGTTGATACCTAATGGATTTCTTTTATAGCATGCAGATCAAAAGGGGAAAAAAAAAAAGAGGAACAACAGAAAAGACAGAAAAAGCGGAGTGCTTGCTTTTCGTCTTCCTTAATTTCACCATAGGTTTCAACATATTTGCTTACACTCAAACACAAGTTTGAGCTCTACTGGTTTCTTCATTCTTGAAATGACACAGTAGAATTGATAGAGATTGGCTAAGATGGCAGAGTATGTGTCTCCACTTTCTCTGAGCTACTCATACTTGAAATTATACCTGCAAATGTGGAATCGAAATAAAGAATTCCAATCTTAGTTTTAACAATCTCAGCAGATTACCAAATCTGCTCCATATCTCCCTGAAACACAGCATGTTTCAATATTTAAAATATGGGACCCATGGAAAACTGAGCTGTAAAGGAGCAATCTAACTTTGCTCTTCATCACAGACATGCTGTTTCCCCACTATAATTAATTACTGTGTTTACCATAATATTAGTTAACTTAAATTTGCTACTCATTTCTGCCTTCAAAAGATTGCTTTGAAGATTGTATCTCTGTCTGATGTTGCCTTTATTTTTTTTTCCCCTTAATACTTCAACATTAGAAAGAATTTCTGGGAAGGAGACCCAAGTTAAAGTCTTTGTTCATGTTAAATGATTTTACTGAAGGCTTTGAAATTAACAGATTCTTCCATAAGAATTGATTTTTCAGTGGGTCTGAAGGCTAGGTAGCAAAGATGATTCATAAAATGACAAACTGTAATTACAGAGTATGTCAACTGAAATTTGGGTTCCCTCAATCAATTAAAACCTCAAAAAAACAGAAGGTGCATAGAGGCCACAAAGCATCTGTATCTAACAGTCATTAAAAATTCCTTTTTCCAAGAATTCACAAATTTTCATGAACTTTCCCTACAATATGGAGATTATATGAAGTTCTGCAAAAGAAAATTATACCATGCTTCTTCCCACCCTTTGTTTTCTTAATGCAGTTTGCTGTTAAAATTGACCAAGTTGAAGACTTCCTGAAAAATGCCCAAGAGTTTGACAATATTGACTCTTTGAGAGAACTCCTTCTGCAACAAGAGCATCATACAAAAGGTACAAACAGTATTCCACTCCTGATGATGTGTGATTGTGCACTGACTCCTGGAAGGCTGAATTTACTCTTCCCATGCTTATTTAAAAAAAAATAATAAAGTCTTACAACAAATGTGAAAATGTTCTATTTGGAAAAGTATAATGGTGAAATAACTCTTTATCAGACCACCTGAAATATATGAAACTCCTGGTTTTTAGCTAGCTTTCTTGTGGTTTCATCTTTGCTGCAGAACAGCTGGTGGTAAGCTTGTGTTCTGATTTCAAGGCAGTCCAGATCAGGTGAGCTGCCAGGAAACCAAGCTGACTTTTAATACTGATTGGCAAGGAAGCTCTAAAACCATCCTTCTGTTCCATGGGAAAATTCATCAAAGTTATCAATGCCACCAATGAATTAGCATTTTCCTATAGAAGACTTTGCATCAGAAAATTTCCAATCAGCTCTAGTAATAATCCCCTGTAAGGTCCTACAGTTTCTGGAGAGTGGCCATGGGAAAAGTCTGCCCTCTGCTTTCCTTTACCTAGGGATGAAGTTTGAAGCAGAATTGGTGAAGTGAGGGTGGGAGCTATGAGATAGAGGTAGCAACTAGCCAGCTTCAGAATCTATTTGCCTACAATTGTTCCCTGCACTGAGCTTCTGCCTCTGAGGAGTGAGGCTGTGTTTCAGTTCCCCATTGAATTGTCCGATCTGTTCCAAGATGTTCTGCAGCTACCACTGGAGCACTCTTGGAAAAAAGGGGGTCTTTCTCCTTCCACCACAACTTTCCTACACGTATGTTGCCTAGAAAAATTCTTCCATGTGACTTCTTTTTGTTCATTCAAATTTTCATGTGAAGCACCTTCTACCATGTCGTAATACTCTTCATTCAAAAAGGGCAAAAAAAAATTTCTCAAAACCAATCTCATTGTGTGGCTACTTCAGACACCTTTGCAATTCCATATGGTTCTGTAATTTTTATACGACTTAAGACTCCATCTTTGTAATTTTAAAAAGATTTTGCTATAAGATTGCTAACAATTGGCAGAATATTTATTATACTTTATTATTCGCTAGTGGAGACCAGCTTAAATATTTTTAGTTACCTTTAATGCCAGGTATTCTCAGGAGTCTGAATAGAGATCTCAACTCAGGTAATTCTAATATGAGTTTTAAGGCTTCCAATTCGATCCTCATGGGAGCAAAGTGCTCACTGTATAGCAATTTTAACCTGAAGTATCTGGCAGTAATTGCTGAAAAGAGGGTCTATAACTAAGAATCAGAGGAAGACTGCTTTGATGGAGACAAGCCTTTCCTCAGATGGAGGAAAGTGGTTGCAATTGCTGGGCTTCTTCATCTATCTTAGCTACATCAAACTTGGAAAAGTGATGTTGAGCTCTTTGATAACGAACAGTGTTTATACTGCTTTCTGCAAGAAGGATACTGTCTACCCACTCCAAAGTAAGGTGGCTGAAAATATGACATTTGCAAAGTCTATGTGACCTCTACCAGTCTGTGATGAGTAGTTTATCACAAATGTTTATCACCAAAACAAAAATCAAACAAACAACCAAGTTTTGAAACAAATGCATTTCAAATCAGAATTAAAAGGGTGAAACCACATGAATTATCCTCATTTATCCATTTTTATGTGTATTCCATTTTGGATGGTCTGAAATGGAACATTTCTGATTAATACTACCTTTCTGGAAGGCAAGAAGTAAAATAGATAGGCTTGTTGCAGTGAGCTTGTGGAAACTAAACCCTCTTGTTAGTCCTTGGTGGCTGGAGAAGTGGAGGCATTTCACTTCTGCATCCTCCCTAGGTTCTCCCTATGAAAGGTGGAGATTTAGGGTGTTTTGCCTTGACTTACCAGTACATGTACTCAGATGGGAAGATGAATGTTTCAGCTATTTGCTGCCTGTTGTTGGTTGCTTCACTACCAGCTCCTTGCGGACATTCTTTTCTTCCACTTTTCTTCATGCCTACCTTGCCTTTTATTCTGGATTGGTTCCCCTTCTTCCTCATTCCGTACCTAAAAATTCTCCCTTTTCATTTGAAAAACCTATAAATACTGATTATTGTCTGTTCAATAGAGTTTGTACTACCTGACTTCAAGGAGCTGGAACAAAGGTTAGTAGGACATTAAAGTGTACTAGTCCACTGAATTTTAACCCTGAATATATCTAGGTAGAGGTTATATAAAGAAGGTAAGAGTTCCTGATATTAATGACTTATTTAGTCATAAGGTTATAACAGTCCCCAGACAGGACAACTTTTTCTTTCAACTTCTGTGAGGGACATAAAGACCTAAAATTCGCTTGCATTACTAATGCAAAACTACAGAGGCTGCTGACCAACACAGAAAGCAGGATAGGAAAGTCCACTTCAGCTTACCTGAGGATTGGGAAACCATCGAGAAGAACTCAGTTTTGAGAACACAGTATCACTGCTGGATTTTGCCTCAATGACTCTCAGTACACCATATGTGTATATTTATTATGGGTACCAGTATAAGCACATATATGTATGTGTATACATTGTTATACCTTTGTAGATTTATATAACAGCTGTCCAAACTGAAATACCTTAGGATATATACCGTCTAAAGTATTTATAACCTGTTCATGCAATGCATGAAAATACATTACACTCATGTATGCAAATAGAGAGGTAGCTTTAAAAATACTTGAGCAATATTTGAAATACGCTACTAGAATTACAAATCCCATTGGTTTTTTTCCTGTGAAATTCTATTCTTACAGAGCTTTTGGAAAGGTCGCTTGCACTTTTAAACAAAAGCCAAGAGCTAACTGAATTCATAGAAGAATTCAAATGTGAGGGGCCAAATGCAAATCTGGAGCTGATTCAGGGAGCCCACAGCAGCTGCTTGAAAATTGACAATCTCCTTGAAATGCTGCAAGACAGGAGGCGGCAACTGGATAGATTTCTTAAACATCAACGCCAAGGACTGGAGCAGGTTCTCCAAATTTGTTTGTGGCACCAACAAGAGAACCAGGTAAGACAGATAATATTAAGGGAATTGACAGTAAAAAAAAAAATCTAGCAACAGTTTTACAGTTGAGACTATTAAAGAAAAGGAACTTGAATATATTTATTAAGTTCTGGTCCACTTCTGTTTAAGATTCTAATTTTTGAATATTTGACTTTATAACTGTAACATCCTAATAATTTATTTTAAAGTACCTTTAATGTCTTCAAAAGCACTATTTCTATTATGTGGATCTCTCCTTTAAGTTATCAAACATGGTACTTCAAACCAAATGTTTTGTAAATAGGCTAAAGTTTTGTATCGATCTCTTACAGTAGAGTCCTGATTATGATACCTCTGTAAGTTTCCTTCTTTGCCTTCAAAAAAAAAAAAATTCTCCCCTGTATCAGAGGAAAATGTTAGAAACTGTTAGCAGAAGTGTACTCTGAGGGCACTAACTTTGCCTGTGAGATTGTTTGAGATGAGAAGCACGTTATTCAGCAAGCACAGCTCTTTGTAATTTTGCATAGAGACAACAAAATTGTTGAGGTACACAAGCAAGCTGACAGCCATATTTCTGGAGCGCTCAATATCAATAGCTGCCAGAAACAGAGCAAGAATTATGTATTTAATGATGAGATAAGAAAAAAAAAAACAGATAAAAATAAAATGGTCTTATGCAAGTGTCGTAATCTCCGTATGTAATTATAAAATGATAGATGACAAAAATTACTGAAAAACAAGAACTAGAATGCAGGAGGATGTATCTATTTCTGTGCAAATCATTAGAAACCATCTTACCACTGTTGTTACTCTTTTTGATTTTTTTTGTTTCCCCCCCAGTATCACCACATAGCTACACCATAAAAGATATATCCTCAAAAAGAAACATTGTTTCAATATAATGTATTCTAATAAATTTACAACAGCTACAGCTGGACTTTTCGTATCAGTCTAACTCACTATATTGGAAATATGTCCTATTTAATCTAGGAAAATAATCCTTTCCCTACCTTGAAAAGTATTAGATGTTACTACAATCACCTGATCATGCCAGTGTTATTCCATAGTATACAAACATGGAGGAACATTCAAAAAGAGGAACATCTTGAAAATAGCTTGCTGTTGAAAAGTAAGGGATAAATATGTGGGGTCTTCTTTGGAGCCAAACACACTTCTTAAAAAACAAACAAACAAAAACAAACAAACAAAAAACCAACAAAAAAACCCTGAACAAAACCAAAAAAACAACAACCCAAAACAACAACAACAAAAAACCAAACAAAAATCACATTGCCTCAGATGTTAAATGTCACAATTTCATAAAATTTACCAGGGAATTCTACTTTTCCTCATCACATAAGGGATAAATATTTGGGACTAACCAGCTAGAATTTCACCCTCATATAGATTAGATTGTAAATATTTTTTTGTGTGTATGTTTCCCATTTCCTCTCAGGTATGTGCTCACATCACAAAGAGTAAGTATAGAAACTGTTTTCTACTGGAAAGTTTCCTGATCATCTGAAGAGAGTGGCCAGTATTTATCTACCTGATAGCTCATACCTGCGTCCAGTTTGAGGCTGGTATACACACGGAGGGACAAAGTTGAATAGTTTTTAATATGATGCTTATCAGAATATACTTGTTTAGTATCTGCATTAGAGTCAAACCTGGTATAATGTATGATTTGTACATTTATGGACAATTATTTTGCATGCATCATGGACAAATAATACATTCACATGTAAATATAAACACTGGAAAATTAACTTTTAGAGACTTTGTTAAATTTCTCTCTCTGGCCTCTTACACACTATGCATATATTTCTGAGTGATGACAGAAATTAAACTCTCAAAGCCTCTCAGCACATCTGAAAACTAATATTCCAATCTCTACATGGACTGAACTCCTCTTGATGTCTAATGGTGCTACATAGGCAAGAACAGCATATTAAACCCCCACTGACATTAATGGCAGTTCAGGGGATACAGAGAAAGCAAAGTACTGGAGATGAGCTCTGCTGTGTAAGATCTAAGAATGGAATTTTGCTCTTTTTATTTGCCTCTGTTTTGCTTGGCATAATTATGTAATGCAGAAGGCTGCATAATCTGTGGGCTGCTTTTTTAAAAGAAAAGCCAAGCAGCTGTAGAGATCACCACTTACTACCTGGTTCTGAAGATCTAAAAATGCTGCACCTTCCTTTGAGTTCTAATTGGAATGTGATGATTTGATGGTCATGGTTGTAACATGTAACATGTTTCTTTTTCAGTATTTTCAATATGTGGAAGTGTACTTATTTTACCTTTAGAGAAAGGTACCTGACCTTCCTTTGTGGAAGTGTCAGCATCTTATTTTCTGATAATCTCTTTCATTAATGAAAATCAGAGGCAGATTTTCCTATTTGGTGCATAATTAGTTATCTTTGGAAGAAGATTTAAGAAAGTAATTTTTCTTAATCGATCCAATTATGCATATATGGGACAATTTAAATTACTCATTGTACTTGGTCACATCAAGGGCAGAGATAAGAGCTGAATAAGATTCAGGGGACAGGTGAGTACACCCACATTTGCTATCTAGACAGATATATGGGAAACAAACGATCTTGGTATAAGTCATAGCTCCCTTTTTTATTACATTTTCATTAAAGGTAGTTTAATTGACATTAAAAAAATCATGTAGCATATAGCTCAGAGAATTAAAGACTGTCACTGGATTTTACCCCCAAAAATGCATGGCATTCTTCTTCGCTTGTAATCTTAATATAGTAAATTGATAGATTTATGATCTCACTTGCCTAGAAGAATTTCTGTATGGTAGGCTATGGAAAGGTTTTGTTGTTTCTGTGCTTGAAAACAAATTTCTGTTATGAAAAATTGAGGTTTTCATTTTAATGTCTAGTAACGAGGACCTGCAAATCCAAATGTGTAAGTGCATATATATGAGCAGAAATCCACAGCAGTAGTTTATGTGTAGAGAATTGTTTAAACATGGGCTACACCTGCTGGTGGTGTGCTCTTTGCTGATTATTTTTCCAATAACTGTACACAGCGTGGTTGTGCTGCTGCTGCTGATAGCTAGAATGAAAACATTGAGTTTATCATCTCGGACAGTTTGGAGACAAATCTGAAGATTGTCATCTAATGCATAAAACTATTTGAACTATCAAAATGTTGCAGAAAGTTCCTCTGTGAAGTTTTGACTTCATGTTTGATTCCAGCACATTCTGTAAAGACTTTCTTCATAAATATCAAAAATTGTATTTTACAATGAGTGCTAAGACATTTAGACCTAAATGGGCTTAAGTTATTCAAAACTCTATAATCAGAACAATTTAAGATTATTTACTCTTATTAGCTAATATTCCAAATATCTTCCGCATTTGGGAACATTGTGTAAACAAAGTCCTTTCTTAAAAAAAGGAAAAAAAGGAGGCAAATGAAAAACATACAGTGCTTTTGTCTACATAGGCAAGAAACATCACAAATGAAAAGGACTGTTTCACTATAAAGGAACTTTTTAGTTCCTTTTAAACAAAGGAACAAATTTTAGTTCTTTTTAAACAAAACTTTTAGTTTTGTTTACTGGTATACATCGCATTTAGTGGTGTTTGGTTTTTTTTTTACTTCCAGGGCCTTTTACAGTCCTTCACAAACATAGTATAAGAAGCCACTAGTAAATACTCTGGAACAAGGCAATACTGATACTTAGTTCTTTTCCCATAAAAGGCTATTTTATTATTACTCTTCTTTATAAGGCTGTACTTGACCATAGAAAAATCACCAAAGCCCAGATTTTCCCATTTTGCCCTAACCTGTTATTAATGAACTTCAACAAGAATGCTTCACTAGCAATATTTTGAAGATAAATGCATTGAGGATTAGGGAAGGGCCAAGGTAGTATTGTTATGAAGACACTGAAATGTCCCCTAGATGAACCAAGACAGATGTGTATTGTCTTGATGATGCCTTCACATACTGTTAATATATTATTTGAGATTTAAGTTAGTAAGTAAAGCATCAGCCACTTAGTGATTCATAGAGTCTTAGAGTGGTTTGGGTTGGAAGGGACCTTAAAGATCATCTAGTT
>RSEF01000007.1:16699735-16722782 GCA_003993805.1 Himantopus leucocephalus
TTCTCTTATAGCTTTTTTTAAAGGAGTGGTGCTAGTAGAAGTTTTTAAACATACCTCTTTTTAAGGAGTACTGAAATAGCAGTGACATTTTTAGAATTTAAGCATAAACTAACAGGTTGCTAATTTTTGAAAGAGTTATCTACATAATTTGAAACCACCTACTCCCTAAAAAGAACTTAAAATTTGGTTTCTCTTTGTGACCAGTTCTTGGATCAGATTCAAACAGAATAGTCAATTAATACCATAATTCATGTTAGTAGTGTAGAATAAGATTTTTCATTGAGGTTGCAGAATTTAGCTCTCTGAACCTGATCTGAAGTGAGGAGAAAATTTCCTTTCGTTTTAGAGGACAAAGGAGGAATAATTACGTGGTAACTTCATTACAATTTGAAGAGGACTGCTTAAAGTATTCAGATTGTGAATTTCTTCCCTAATATTAGATGTTTTAAGTTATAAGACAAGCCATTGTTTTGTAAATTGATGTTGTGTTTTCTCTTGTTAAAACAGCATCTTTAAAGAAATATTGACTTAGAAGTATATGACATTCTTTGTTCAGCTTTGAAATATTTCAAAGTCCAAAGAAAACATTCTTTTTAAAGCAGAAGTGATGTGCCATATATTTGCACTCTTTTTAGGCTGTTCCATTTGTGGTTTTAATCGTTAGATTGTATAACTAAAGTCAGAATTATTTGTGAAGAGGTATTTGTCAGTGAATCAGGTTATCTGGCACGTGAATCTAACTTACACGCTGGTGATAAATGATTTGCTTGGAAGTGTAATTCCTGTGTTCTACTCATTATCAATTTTGTTTGGATTTATTTTAGTATTACTCTTGGTTATTTTTCTTCTAAGGGTTGCAGTTTAAAATTTGTAAGTTACTTGTCATACAAACAAACAGAAAAGGTGATTTTTTAGAAATCATTATCATCCTGATTGTTGAGCAAAAATGAAAAATAACAACAGTCTACTTTTCCATTTTAGCTCTTGGGTGATGGGAATTCAGAAAATGATGGAATATGTTCAAAAAAAAGTAGATCAATTAGTCATGCAGTGTCCAGATTATAAAGAACTTACTTT
This sequence comes from Himantopus leucocephalus, assembly GCA_003993805.1. Taxonomy (NCBI): domain Eukaryota; kingdom Metazoa; phylum Chordata; class Aves; order Charadriiformes; family Recurvirostridae; genus Himantopus; species Himantopus leucocephalus. The sequence goes on from RSEF01000007.1 coordinate 16,700,813, forward strand.
GAAGAGACAACAATGGACTGCCTCACTTGAAGATCATCTAAACAAGGTACACCATAACATGTTGTCCTCTTAATGCATTCATGAACAGCGCATTGCATTTCCATAATTTAGCTATGTGAATATTAAAATTGTCTCAAATAATTACAAATAACATATTGGTTTGTTAAAGAGCTCACAGTTGTAATTAGAATGCTGAATGCTGTTATCAGCACAAATGAACCTAAAGCTGTCCTGAAAAATGCAGCTCTTTCCATGAGAACATTTAACCAGTGATCTTCAATAACGCATGGATTTGCTTAGATAATGAGCTATTATAGTTTGTTCTTCTGGAAAAGAAGTGAGCAATCAGGACTGTGACCTGCATGTAGGTTTCCTGTACTGTTTCTATGTCTTCTGTTTCTTTTGGCTGAAGATAAAAATAGAATCGTGGCAAAATTGTGTGTTAATAAGCTTGGTGACTGTGAACCACAGCAAATTTTCACGAACACTGAAGAAGAGTGGATACTGTTCACTACAAAATTTCCTTTTATTCATTAACATACTGATGCATCAAGGACATCACAGCCTTCTTTAGGGTGTTGCATGTTCTGTAATACTGCAGACCTTTTTAATGACTTCTCAGAGATGGAAGACACATGGCTCCTAAATAAGGTTCCATATGTAAATTCAAATTAAAAATTATAATCTCTTAACAAGGTTCATATGAAGGAAATCCCAGAGTGTAGACCAAAAAAAGTAAATCAAATCTAATGACTGAATAATTAAGTCTGCAATCTGATATTTTATAATATTTGCATGATGTTTATAATGAACTATTCTGAGTCAAATGGGAAGTTAATTTGCCATGAATTTGTCCTTTTGCATACAATTTATGTAGAAGAGGCCTCGTGATATTAGAACACAATGAAAATCTTGTTGAGTTTAGCGGAAAATAAAAGATTTGCTGATAGCTGCTGTTAGTCTTGTAGAAATTACGTCACTAGCATATTGTGAATCTTAAGCTAAAATTTCAATTATGAAGGTAATTTTTACTCAAAATGTAGACCCCAATTTTGGCACATGGTTTCATTCTGCAGTTAGTTCTAATCACTTTGTACCCAGTTTTGCATTAGAGAACACTTTGAAGATTTGAGTCGTAACACATGATCTTTCATTACAGTGGACAGTGGTTATTGTTATATTCCTACCAAGAAAAACAGTTTTAATTCTGCTAATGCAGAAGTATGCCAAAGAATCTGATGCTAAATTCAGTTGCCCCCGAGCTTCATTTAATAAAGTTTGAACCTCAATCAGCAGCCACTTCTTAAAATATATGGTACATGTGAATTCACCTGTCTAATAATAACTATACATTCTATGTCTGGTATCATCCGCCTCTGCTCTTCATAATCTGCTTTGTTATCATCATGTATATATAACATCTTACAGTGGCAATGAAATGGAGTTGTGTACATGTATCTGCACAAAAACAGGTCTCTTGGCTTGGCAGAGAAACTTTACATGTACTTTCTGAAAAAAACCCTAGAGCATAATAAAAGTATTTCTGCCAGGGTTATATCATCTAGATAGTAATGCAGTTGTGCCTTATTGAAATAATAACACTGGGATACTTAGGATAAAGGAAAGCACTATCAACAAAATGAGAGCAAACAGGAGGTTTTTTCCTCAAATTCTGACCATACCTGTTAGAATTTTCTTTGGATAAATAGTAGAATTTTCTTCCTTTATATTTTCATTCCTGAATTTCTCTGATTATACAAGTACATAATCTAAACACCAACAGACAAGTGTTACTTCACTTCTTTCTATACAAAGTGATGTTTTATACTGGTTTTATACTGTTTACTTGTATAAATTAACTCTATAAATAATGCTTTCAAATAAAGGTATCACAGTCGATTAAAAAAATCACCCCGACGCTCGCAGTTGGTATGGAGATTGGTTCGTGTTTGTCTGAGTTGGAAAGAGTTTTGAACACACACCTCGAACTAGCTAAACAAACAAAGGTAAAAAAAGGCTTTAATAATGTTAAGTACTTTTAGAAACAAACGCATGCTCTATGTAATTCTAAATAAGGTGAGACACTGAGTTTCTTATGGATTCTTGGAAAGAAAATAGGTCTATAGTTTAGTTTAAAACTCTAGTTAATGAAAAAAACCACAGATAACATTACAAGTCAGTCCTTCTTATATGATTGGTTATCATCATTGTCTCTATCTCATCGTGTTATTTGTTTCTGCCTCAAGACCCCAGTATCAACCCTTGATAGGAAGACTCCTCCAATGTGGATTGCTGCTCCTACCTGTGGCACCAAGTTTAAAAATTGTCTAGACAGTCAGAGGCACAAAACCCTCTTCTTGTGGTTTATTATGCCAAATAAAAGGGATGAATCAATATGAAAGGAAAAAGTCGTTCCCAGGTGGAAAAAATTTGAAGGGGGCTGTGAAGTTACCATCAGATATCCATTGGTCATGTTGGGAATGCAGCCATGGTAGGAAACCACTGCAGCACTCAGCTCTATTACACAGCTGAGGCTATTTTTAAGTCACCTTCGAGACCTTTCTAACTGCCATAGCAGTACTGCAGTATCTGAAAGTGGCTTAAAACCAGTTGAATCCCCTCCATGGTCTTGACACAGTTGCATATTTCATGGCTAAGTGAACAACATGGCAGTATATATTTTGGGAGTATCCTATGTTTTAGGAGTTCTTACAACTCCATTTCTCCTATGCAGTTCTTTTTTGTTTCAGGCAGCAGTTTATATAACCCAAGAGCTGGATCTTCTACAGTGCCTGTAGAAATAAAATTCACTTTAAAGAAATTCTGGAGGGCACATACTAAGAATATAAAATGTTCAGCAGATTAGCAAGAGACCCTTTTCATACCACAAGACTGTATAACAGTTTTTAGTGTCTTTTCTGCCAAACTTTTGCATGTCAGGGTGTTACCTTTGTTGCAGTGTACAATCTGCCCTCTGTGGATTGTGATATGCTAGAGTTTGCACTCTTGGCTGCATACCAGACGTAGATATGCTAAGTGTTATTGAGTTAAATATATAAAAGCATATAGATGGATGAAGCTAAGAGTTAAGACAGTGAATCTGAAAACCAGAATCCTAGCTGAATCATGGAAATGTTAGTAAATCTGCTCTTGCTCAGGCAGCGTACTGTGGCTTTCTTCTGGGCCTGAGCATTTGATGCAGTAACAGATATGACGCACTATTTGATCTCCATCTGATTTCTGCAGATTTGCTGCAAGCGAGGATATTGGTTTGAGTTGGAATGCAGGGCAGTCTAGCTTGATGGGTAGGAACTAGACTGGAGCTAGGAAGCAATTATTGATTCAAGTATGAAGGCATGAGCGGAACTAAGATTCATAAAGCAAAGTGCTACAAGGACAGGCCTTAAAACAATTACAGCAGCAGCTGTATGAGTATCCAGTGCCTCTGGAGTCTCACTAGCGTGGATGTTGAGTTCTACAAGAACTGAGTACCAGACAAGCAGTTAAGAGGGATTTAGACTCAAGAGAATCAGTTCAGAAAATTGGGCTATACTGTTTATTAAAGGAATTGCATCAGTTCTGGCTATCTATGTTCCCATATGGAACGTTTCTGTTGATTTCATTCTTACACTGTGAAGTGGTTTACATAATCTGAATACTGAGAGTCCTACTTTTTTTTTTCCATTCAAAATAACTATGTTAANAATCAGTTCAGAAAATTGGGCTATACTGTTTATTAAAGGAATTGTATCAGTTCTGGCTATCTATGTTCCCATATGGAACGCTTCTGTCGATTTCATTCTTACACCGTGAAGTGGTTTACATAATCTGAATACTGAAAGTCCTACTTTTTTTTTTTTCCATTCAAAATAACTATGTTATNTCCATTCAAAATAACTATGTTAATAACTGCATCCGTAGTTTTTAGTGTAAAAATATTACTGGAAAGAAATGGTTATTTGCAGCATATAATGTCCATTATAAGCTCTTCTTCAATTAAGTAATTGGATTATACATAAGAAATAAATACTAGTGAAAATTAACAATGTGATATCAGTATTTTTAAGTCCTTTTCAGTCATACATATTTTTCTATGCTTGCACCCTCAAAGGAAACTTCACGTGAACTGGAAGCAGCTGAGAGAATCATCAAAGAGATGGAAGAGTTTGAACCTGACCAGGTGGCAGCTTTTTCTAGCAGAACTGACTTTCTGAATGAAGAACTGAAAAAAATTGAAAAAAAAATTAGTTCAAAGCTAGAAATTCTAGAAACTTATGTGGCCTTTTTAAAGTCAGCTGTGGAGGTACAGATTACTTATTTATTCTCTGACTAGACTGTGAAAATCTTACAAGTGAAAAATGTGCTTTTAGCTAGCTAAGACAAATTCTGTAGATGCTGTGCCATGGAAGCACTGCAAGTTTTTATAAGCTCCTTTGTACTTTGAAGGAGATCTGTTCCATCAGGGCAAGCAGCCCTGATCATTGAACTTGCATCAACATAATGACTAGTCTATGTACAGATGTCCTACTGATTTAAATCACCATTGTAGGAAGTATTATAACTGAATTTTTACTTTTTCTCCTGTGCACATGGGCTTTCTCATTATACACGTAATGAAAATGTTTATATGGATGTAATTTCACTCTTAAATTTACTGATTTTGCTTTATATAATTTTAAAAATATTTCATATAATATGTTGATACAGATATTTATTGCTGTCTTGCACTACTTCCACTGAAGTGGTAATTCATCTAAAGGGGTTTAAAAATTAAATATAAACCAGCTGTAGCTGCAGTCATAATCCATTTAATATCAACATAGTTTTGGTAGCTGTGCTACTGATGCCCAGGACAGTTAATTTTCAATTTGATGTAATGCTTGTTTTGAGATCCTACAAAATTGTTATTGTTTCATATTTAGAAAGAAATTGAGAATGGAATGGAATCTATCTGATGAAATTAGCTATAGGATTTATTTATTTGAAGATAAACCTCCAAAAAATTGCATTGCGTCTACTTCTGATTATTGCTAACTTCAGTTACTTCATATTAAACAAATCTGTGAAAATCATTGCATTGATACACTGGTATTTATAATATCCGTGTAATGATACGTGACAGAAGTTGAACAAATTGTTGCAATCTGTCTGCTTGCCATCTGCTGGTTTACAGGCTATTTAAAACTTTTTTTATTATTTAGTATTTCTACAGCTTTTAAGGAGGATGATAGATCTTAAAACCTGGAAAAGATTCAGAGGCTGCTATTCAATTTTATCATGTCTGTGTATCTTCTGATTATAGCAGCTCAACTTTTTATTTGTTTTTTGATGTTTATTTTATGTCTTTCTGTAGGTGAATGATGATATTCAATATCTGAAAGAATTTTATAAATCAGAACCAATACAAACAAGCAAGGAGGCTGAAAATAAAATTGCAATGGAGTCAGCCAATACTCAGTGGCAAAAGGCTATAAAGAAAATTTTTTTGACCCAAAATATGGGTTGCAATTTTCTTAATTTAGTAGATGTGGTGAGTATAATCTGATAAACCATATTGAATATTTGATGTTTGCCTGTGATGAGGTCTATTCCTAGTTCTGTGATGAATGGATTGTGATTTCTTCAGCACCTAGTTTTAAAGGGACTAATGCTGCTATATACATTTAAAATATGACAGTATTATATGAGTGCTAATGGCATTATAAGGAGGATAAAAAGTTTTGTGGTTAACAATGACAGAGCCCTTAATAATATTCCAGTCCATGCATACAAGGTCATACATGCGCGTATCTGTTTTGTTCATGTTGGAAAGCAGCATATATGCAAGTACAGTATTAAGTTTATTTTACTTCCACTAAGAGGCAGTCTTTACTAATTGAGTGTATGAAATTCTTCTAAAGAAATGGGTGCTAGAACTACTTTCTTACAGATGATCTTTCCCGGTGTCTTTACGTTCTGTCTTGGGTTCAGCTGCACTGCCTAGGCATCCCTATCTAATTTTCCAGCACCCCTTCATGAGATGATCATTTGAGATGTGCAATCATTCCCTAAGTCACGCCTCCTAAAGTGATCCCAATTAATGTAGAAAGCCTGGATATCCAGCTGTTCTTTCTGTTTTTACAGGACAGACTAGGGAACAGCTACATTAGGGTGAGAAGGTGGAGTTGGTGTTGATAACATACAGCAGCGCGCAAGATGAGCTGGAAAAAACTACGTAAGGAGGGAAAGCGCTCAGGCAGTTAGTGTGGGCTGAAGTATGTGCTTTCACAGCTGGATGCAGCCAGGCACAGATAAGATAGTGTAAAGGCAAGCTGAATATGTGTGAATATGAGGTTGCACTGCAGTCACTTAAGTCTAAACATGTCTTCAGACATTATCTCTTTAAAGACCTGGAAGTGTGTTGCCACCATGTTTTCTGCTACTCTGTTATCATGATATTCTTAGGTTGTAGCTTTTAAGTATCTGGAAGATACAGATCATACAAGTAATTTATGTACACAACTTTTCTCAAAAGAAATTCTGGTGTTTCTGATATAGGCTCTGTTAAAAAGAAACCCACCAAATGTTCTAACGCTAAACGCTTTATCCCTCCCATGCTTTGGTGCTGCTTTGGTTCTCAGCACAAAGGGGTGGTCTTTTCTTCATCCACTTCACTTTCCAGTTGCTGTTCCCCAAAAGGCCATTTTGGGGAACTTTATTTTGTGTGAGCATTAAACAACCATCAGATAGCAATAATTCAGCCATTACTGACCTGTTCTATGTTTTAAAGTTTAACATTAGCCATGTCCTCAATATAAAAAATCGGTTCACGTATGCTTATTTCTAAGAAAACAGTGTATTTAAAGACACCTAGAGTACCAGAATTTTTCAAAGAAGTTATGCTAGAATAGTTGTTTTTTATTAAGATTTGTTGAGACTTTAATATTACAAGTTTTTAATTGTATTTCATAAAAACATATGTGGGAAAAAATGTGTCTGTTTCTTTGCCAGGTAACTGAGAGTTTAATATTAAAAGTAGAAAAAACTGTACAAGTAACAGAAGATATCATTGTTAATCTGAGTAAAGAAAAGAAAGAGCTGACTGATCTTTGGGCAATCTGGAATTTTAAAATCACTCAAGTAAAACCCATCAAGCAAAAGTGCCGGATATTTAAAGAACAATTGAAAATTGTAAGTAAAATATCTAGGAAGAAAGCAACTGTGGCAAAAATTTCTAGAGTGTTATTAGTTTGTCTGTGACTTTCTCATCAACTATTATAAGTATCATTTGAGGGAGAGATGATCAGTAAAATACTTCTCCACAGTCTATTCTGCCATTCAGATAGTCAACAAGAAGCACGAAATGTTTTTCATCTTTTTTGTCCTTATTCAGACACATACAAGTTCAAGTCTCCACTTCAAATTTTGTTACAATCAAGTCCGTAGACTATTCCAGCAGTGCTTTAGCTTTTTGGTTTTTTGTTTTCTTTAAAAAAGCACCTTTGTTTTGTGACTTAATAGTTGCTAAACTAAGGTGTGTCCTAATAGTTACTAAACTTAAGTCCAACCTTGTTCATAAGAAAAGAGGGTTGAAACCTCCTTGAGAGGGACAGTGTGCAGTGTTCCTTTAAAGCAACACTAGCCAGGCTAGTAGCAGAACCAGAGGTTTGTAGCTGCTGTTTGTCTAGTGCAACTTATCACTAAACCATGACATCTGTTATCACAGAAAAATACACTGTGTGTGCAGGTCTTCTGATCTCAGTGTCTGAATCATTTTTGCATGCTGTCTTAAAGACTTCCATCACCCTTGTCAGTCAGAGGGTTTGAGACAGAGAGGTTTGTAGTTAAAAAAAGAAATAATAAATTAGTCAACTTGAGAATCTCTCCCCCCTTTTTTTTTTTAATAGTTACCTCTTAATGAAATTTAATGACGGCATTTGGGTGTCTGATTTGGGGAAGGTTCTTGTTAAAAATTTAGACTTGAGTGTAAACATTTTTTTTTTATTTACTGTAGATAGAAACACTGAACTGTTTGATTACCTTTTAGACTACTCATGGATTAGAAATTCTTCAAGAGGCACTCAAACTTGCAGCAACAGTGGACCTTGGAAGTGACCTTTTTATTGTTTTAGAACTACAAAAAAAGCTTAACCAAATGAAACCACAGTATCAGGTGAGAAACAAGCTAGTAAAGTGCACGGTGGATCAAAAGTTCTTTTTGGTACAGTAAAGACTGGCATTCACACTGACCCCAGACAGAGTGTCTGAGGTTGCTGTGTTTTATGTCTTACATTACGTTTCCAGAAGGAAGGGTTTGTATGTGTTTATAAGGTAAGGGAGAAGGCATTTTACCTTCAGTGTCTAAAGAATGTCTTCTGTTGTGTTAGCTGCGTACTAAAGTGACACACAAGCATTGGGGTGGTGGAAGTAGGAGGAGAGTATCAGCTTCATGCTTTTGAGTTAGAGCTGGTCAGACACTGAGGTATGTCATGCTGAGCTTCCTACCTCCTCTGAAACACTGTCTTTGAGTTTTAGCAATTCAGTTTGCCATTCCCCTTCAACTCAGTCTGACTTGGTTTTGTCCAAGGCTGTTTCTGGTTGATAGCTGAGATTTATGCCTAGCAAAAGGTAAAGTATGTGGAGAGTGTTTTAAAGACCATGGCATTGATTTTTCCCTAAGGCAAATTACCATTATTAGGTTATTTCATCAAATGTAAGGGAAAACTTGCAAATACATTTGTGTAATTTGAGTAACTTCTGCTTTTTTTTGCTAGCAACTGAATGCTGAGCTTGAGTACCTGATAAAATTATTAGAATTGCCAAGCCAGAAAGGATTTTCTGTGAAAGAGAATTCTGAGAGAATAAGTGAGCTTATTCATCTCCATCAAATGGTAAAGGACACAATGACAGAATATGATGAGATTTTCAACAAGACAGTCAAATTCCATCACATTAAAAAGGAAGTGAGTATAATCTTTTAAAATACACCTTGTTGCTGTTGCAGTTAAACTCTTTTAGGTTTTGGTGTCTGTCATCTTTCTTTTTTTTCCCCCCAAACAAACAGTACTAACGTGCCTGGTGATCAGAATTAAAATTTTGCATCTAAAACTTCATGAAATTTGGAGAATTTAAAATTCAAATTTAATTACTTAAACACATGTCAGCAAAGTTTAGGGTAATACATTATGGATAAGGAAGGAATTGTAAGCTTCACATTATTTTAAACACACACTGATTTTTGTTTTAATATATTCCAGCTGGAATGTCTATCAAAATCAGGAGAACTGGATATTCCTGAAATATGCGAGGACCCTGAAAATGTGCACCATGCTAAAGCGTACCTTGTGAATGCCCAGGAGAAACATGCACATATCAGACAGCTATATAAACTGCTTATTACCCAGGGAGCGGATATCTTGTCTGCAGTGCAGCAACATGTGAGTAGAATTACAATAGTTTGTGAAATCAAGGATAAATGTAAAAGATTATTGGATCTATCTGACTGACTTTTAGATGTAAAAAATGTATTAATACTCTGAGATAAATAAACACAGAGCTTTAAGATCCTTTTAAAGGAAGCAAAACATAAAATGTATAACACTTGATAATTTTTAGATTTCCACTTTCGGAGTTTGTGGATATACAGCCATCAAATTAAATAAAACATCCAGGAATGATGAAGCTTATTCTTCAGTAGTTACTCACATTATGAATTGCTTTTGCCAAGAGAAAAGAAAATTTAATTCCTTTGAAATCTTGTTTTAATTTTTTAATGGTCTGTGAACATATCTTATTCTGGAAAACATTGAAATAGGGAGGAAATCAATCTTAAATCTTTAATATTTTTTAATTTTTTTTTAAAAAAACCCCATGACTTTCTGTTCTCTAGTATTCTTTGTGCAGTTCAAGACCCTGTTGTTGATTTCTCAAATGCCACATCTATGTATTAGAATCCTGCTACTTTAAGTTTGCTTTGCATATTTATTCTCCCATAAAGAAAGGATAACAAAAGAACAAAAAGTAAATGTAATAACAGTGTTACCTTATTAGTGGATTCCAGACTGATTTGCATGGCAAAATGGATATAATTTTAGAAAGAAGTTACTTATTCAGGGCAGGATTGTCATTGCCCTGTACTCGTTTACTAGGGAGAAAGCAAGACATTCCCTTGTGACCTGCTCAGATTATCCATATTGCCAGTCTGCTCTTCAGACTCTATAAATAGATTGACAGCAGAAAGGAGCTAATCTCCAGGTGGTAAAGGCCTAGAGTAGGCCACTTCGTTTTTACTCAGGGAAGGCACCATATGTGAGTTGTGACTTTGACCCAAAACTACTTCTCAGACTGCTGGCGATTGAAACTGCTATGTACCCGTTCTCGTTACAGTGGAGGTTTGAAAGTTTACTCTAGCCCGTTGTGACTGACTATGCCTGTTCTGCCTCAAAATGATTTTCATTTTAGATTGGTTAAATCAACACATTTCCTGAGTTTCATAAGTTTCTGTGTCTATTTCCTGTTTAGAATTGCTTGAATGTTTCTGTAAAGAATCTGAAGCAAGAACTTGCTAGATTTGAGTGTGATAGCATTAACTGGAGCTCCAAAGCTGATAAGTATGAGGAAGAACTGTCACAGCATTTCCAGCACTGCATCACTCAAGAGGAGATAAATGAGGTAAATGAGATAAATCCCAACACATTAAATGACTGCCAAAAGGGCTGTTGTGTTCTGTAATATGTGTTACTGTTTACCATTCCCCTAGATGCTTCATACATACACAGAAAAGTTGATTTTCATCTTACAGGCAACCTCGAATTCACAGAGCCACAATAATAATCTCTGGTTCACACCTCTGCAATTCAGGATTATATCAAGTTGTTGGGCTGGCAATATAGTGCTTTCACTGTACCAAGAGGAATGGAAATAGAGCAGCTATATTTTCTTTGGCTTTCAGGCCTGTCAGCTTCATCTGAAATACATGAGTCTTCAGATTTCTTTCTTATGAAGCTAAAGTTTTAAACAAAAGTAGAATTTACATATATTGCAGTTATAGTGCTATTAGAAAGAACTTTCATTCTTTTAATGAAAAGTTCAGAATAATTTAGTACTTAACATTTTTTCCAGAAACCCAAGATATGACACTTAAAAAACTGTTAGAAAAAAGGGTAATGTTCTTTGGCACAAGATATTAGAATTTAGTATTATGGAAGCTAGGTCAGGAAAAATTACTTAGTTAATGTGATTATTAATTACAAATCCACTCAGAACTTAGCAGGTTGAATTGGATAGATCTCTCAGCAAAAATTAATTTAGGAAAAACATTTCATAGAATTAATTTTCTCAGAGCGATCCATTAAACTAAGAGGCTGATGGCCTCTACACTTGATGTTCTGTAGATTGCACTTCTGTGCATCCATGAAGTACAGAAACTAGATTCTTACCCGGAAGGATTTCACACTAATGTTTCCTGTAGTGTGAAGCACAGGTAGTGGAAACACAGGATACTGAACATTACATTTTCTTATTTTATCTTTCATTAAGTAAATCCACACCTGAATAAAGAAAGACTATTTTCTCAAAATCATCACCACAGTAAAGATGACTGAGATTTCTGTCCCAAATATTTTTAATGCGAAAATTATTGTTTGGACTTCCTTTTCTTTCACAAAATATTTTTTTTTGTGTTTGTGAAAAGTATCCGTTTTTCACAAAAAGGTATTCTGAAATCGAAAGAACATGTGCATCAAAGAGTTTTTTTGAATCTCAGTTACAGTTCTAGTCCCTTTTACAACCTGAGTGCGTTTCACACTCTGACCTTCTGTGCATCAGTCTCCTGTGACGTAACTTCTTGGCCGATGGTAGGAGGCAATAAGAACAGAAGGTGGTATAGGAGAAGCACTCTGGCAGAGGGAACTATGCTGTAGAAGAGAATGAAAACGTGAAGTACCTAAACAAGAACTCCCATTATGCTTTGCAGTGGCGTGGCAGAATCAGAATATTTGAGGCTTGAGCTAAAATATTCTAGGTTTTTACTGAAAACACCTCAAATTTGCTGAAGAAAAGGAAATGTTCTCTGAGCAGCCTGTATGTAAGGCTGGCCATATTCAAAGACATGCTGTTCTATTAACCAAATCTCTTGTTTCTGTCTTTTGATTCTGGGATTACATAATGTGGGCAGGTGAATGTGACTTCTTTCTAAGAAGAACTATTTTTCTACTTCTATTACTTGTTACACTTCCAGTGAGAGAAGGAAGTAGAGGAAAAAAGCAATCTTCTGTCTCTCTCAGATTTTAATGACAAGTGTGTCAGTGACATGTATTACCACATGTGCTATATTGCAAAATGTAACATTTTAGCTTCTCATAGTCAATGGATGCCATCTGCAAAATAATTGCATAGCATATTTTGAATTACTGTTAATTATTGTTGGTAAGTTGTTTTTGTCTTTATTTTTGGGTTGTTTTGGTCTTTTGTCTCCTTTTGAGCCATGTCAAAAACCTGTCACGCCCAAACCTAAATGAAACTAACTAACTGAAATATACTAATTTGGCATGTGGATACCTTTCTTTTTTTTAAAAAAATTCCTTTTCTATCAGAGATTAGCATAGAATATATATCCTAAACAAATACTTGGCTAATGTACCTGTATATGCATTAATCCACTACCATTTTTCTTCATGAAGTATTTATAATGAATTTTGTTTAGGCGTCAAGAAACCAGACGCTGAACTACTTCAAGATTGTTAAAAGTTACGTGTATTCACTTCAGTATTTTACATTCTGTTAATTTTAACATCAGAAATTAGTCTGAGTATTGCTCATATCTAGCAGACCTGTCTGAAATAACAATTTCTTTACCATCTACTGTCTAAGCAAATAAATATTTCATGTGCCAGCAGCAAGCAGCAGCTGTTCATAGGTGTCACATAATAAAGAGCCAACCAGATAATTTAGTTGTGATTTACCAGTGTACAGAGCAAACTTTGAAGTTGACAGAAAATATTTGGAATTCTGCTGTAAATACTTAAATGAATTTACATTTAATGTGGTGAATTTAAGCGTGTAAATAAAGCACTTGAGAGAGGGCTTTGGTGATCAGGACTCACTGGTTGAAAATATCATACTTAGAAGATTTGGCTAGCTCCTTGTGTTTATAACATATTGGTGCTTCTATAAGAAGCAAGAAAGCAAGTACTTAAATTTATAGCCAAGGATACATAGCATGAGCTTTGAAACAGTCTTGGAGGACAAAAGAATACAATGCATGCCTTTTGTGTGCCTTCTCTAATTTAAAGAGAATTTCCAAAGGCAAAAAAAAAGGATTTATGCCCTCTACGTCTTCAAAAGAGATGAGGAAAGCTCATATGACTTTTGAGAGATCTGTATTTGCCGGTTTGGGCTTCCTGCTTCGCTAACTAGCTTGGGCAGCAGACTCTGAGGAGCTGCAACTCCACTGCAGGACACTGCAATCTGTTGCGATAGAGCTGAGTCAAGCCTTAGGTAAATGTAGCTTAATACTACAGTGAATCTGTTCATGGGATTATAAGTGAAACCATTATTTACATAAGATAACTTGTGCAATGAAACAGCCTTTTCTTTAGGTGATCACTTTAAAAATAACATTTATGCATAGCTGCACAAAACTTGCAACAGAAGAGTAAGGGATCCTGAAGTAGGTTCTCAGCTGTCCTCAGTCATCTCACTTCTTTCCTCTTCATGATGTCATCATTTATACACTTATGGAGAGGTATTATTGAAAACGTGGATTTTAACCATGGAGGGTAATGAGCTATCTCTGTTCACAAGTCAGTAGGAACTGATACTTAGAAAGTTTCTTATCTTATATTTTGATTGTGGCCCCAGAATTAAAGTAACCATTAATGACTTGAACAGCACCTTTTCTTCCTTCCCACTTTCTGACTGGCTGTTCTTTATTCTTTACCACTTTGAAAGTCTGTTTTCAGCAACCTGCTTTCACGGGCCGGTTTGATTATTAGTGCCACTAAAAGTTTTATGTAAAGCAGCTTTATAACTTGCTTTTTCTATTTATTTTTTAGTTGTGTGATAAATCGGAGCAATTGGCACCTAAACCCCTCTCCTCCACTATCATTCTCCACCCATGACAGGCCAACTATAGCTAGGAACAGCTGCCTGATTAATGACTATGACACAATAGACAAGTAACAAAGTTCTGTTAAACTTGCGGGCTCAAGTCACTGAAGCATGTTAGGGTGTATAGGTCGTTTAGTATTTCGCATTTAATTTTGCAGAAAATAGTGGAAAACTGAGATATATACAGATTTCTAAAAACTTGCAGCCATATATCATCCTCGGTACAATTGCTGATGATAACAGGAGTTGCGTGCATGCACTCTGAGGGGGTGATGTACAAGTCTGAGCTGAATCTGTTTTTTCCACTGAGGCTAAAAGAGAAGAGTGACAGCAGCTGCAGACCTTTGACACATGAGCCATCATATCTGAAACAAGGAGATCTAATTTCACATACTGCTATGAGGAGAGCCTCTGGCCTTATAAATGATCACTAGCCTATGTATGTGCATAAGCCAGTGAAATAAACTAAAACAAGCTCTTGCTCATCTCTTCTTTTTCTCAAAATTAAACCAGCAAATAAGGCTTTTCTCTTCTGAATACAAAATATTGTTCTGCAGAGGTGGTTTTATTAACAGAGGGCTTTTAAATAGATTTTATTATTCTGTGTACTTAGGTGGGATAAAGACCTTAAACTAATTGGAGATCACAGTGCCGGTGATAGAATTCCCTTCCTTTCCATTACGCTGAGTGAATACCATCTGCCTATTCACTGCTGAAATAATGTGGCAACATCCCAGTAGATGAAATGAAAATGAAAAATATATCCCTTGATGGATTAACATTAGTATGCAATAATAATAATAATGATTGATTGCTAACTGTTCCAATAACAGTAGCTGCAAAATGAGCATTCATTACTCCCCGGATTCTTTGGCGGGGACAGGGGCAAGGGGGAAAGTCCGTAAGACTTTTTAATATTAAAAAAAGCCTCAAATATGTTAACTAAGTATCAAATTGTGGATGTGACTTGAACTTGTTAACACTGATCAAGTAAGTTAAGTTCTTTTCATTTGTATGTCTGGAGGAACAGACCCTAAAGCATTAGAACTGTTGCATTTCTTTTATATGAGTTCCTTTAGATAAATATAATTTTGCATATTCTACATTCTCTTAAAAGCAAAAGATTGTCAACGCAAAGGATATGAAATTCTCCAAAAAAAAGTCAGTCATTTTTATATTCTTCCATTACAAATTTTATGAAATAATTATAAACAATTTGAAAATGTGATTGTGGAATTGCACTGTAATTAAAGTAGTACCTTTTATAAGGTACCAGAAACATATTTGAAGTTCTTTACTTGTCCGGTTCTTGTATGTGTTAGTTAAAGGCACTCCAAAGTAACTGTAATATCTAAAAAGATTTTTTACAGTTGTAAATAAAATCGAAAATTACATAGCTTTCAGAGAAAAAATATTGAAAAAATAAAATTTTATTTTTAAAAAAATTATAGTCCTTTAAAGACATTTAGCTTAGTATGCTTGGCTATATAAAGATGTTAATGCAAAGAATGATGTATGGTTTATTAAGGGCACACTTGTAAGAGGACATTAAAGCAAACAGGTAATTGGCATTGGGGAAAAAAAAAGGAAAAAGAAATAATATAACAACCCTATGTTATAACTAGTTTCCATGGTGTATAAACAGTTTTTTAAATTACGTTGATCATATATCGCTCTTCTTTTTGATAAGTATTAAACTCATTCTCGTAAACTGTCAATGCATCTGATCCATATATGTGTAAATGAAAGTGTAGCTTCCTAGAGCTTCATCAGTATCATTCCTATCATTCAGCATTATTAAAATATTTCACAGATTAAAGAAAATGTAGCGACATTTAATCTAAGTAACAGAAGAGTTTTACAGCAATTTTAATATAACTAAATTTAATAGTAGTTATCTCAGCTGATATGTCTATCTCAAAAGTCTTGAAAGGAATGGATGCTTCATAATCAGAGCTACTCGTTCATCTTAATTTATATCATTATAAGAATAATTTTCCCTAATGTTGCGCTTGCTGCACCAAGTCAGTGCTAACTGGTAATAATACTCTCACGTGGTACCAAATCTATCTAGCTATAGTTAGACGAGGCTTTCTTTGGGTATCTGTTAGGCGGTCTCTCTGCTTCCATACTTACAGAACAGTTATTTGAAAGGCAGGTGCTCGTATAATCTACATGTTGATCCTGCAAAGAGCTGCATTCATCTTTGTATGCTGCAGATGGTGGTACTAAGATGTTTGGACTTAGCACAGTGTATAAAATTAAGGACTTGCATAATTTCCTTTCAGAAGCAGGGCTTCTGAAAAGCCGGAGCCAGGGGGGGAACACAACAAAAATAGCAACCTGACATAAACTAAATGTTGTATTGCAGGAGAAACGTACTATGAATAAATACAAGTCTGCTTGCCCAAGCCCAGTAAAACTATGTTTTTCTGGAAACTAAACATGGATATACATTTACTAGGCTACCATTTCCACCAAATGGACTAGAGTATGTGAAGGACATCTGCCTCTAGTTGAAATCAATGAAAACTCTCGGACACAATTTTTTCATAGATTGTCCGAGCAAGGATCTCATCCTTTGCCCCAAACCTTTTTTTGCCCCAGCCATTCTGGAAACAACATTCAGAATTCAGTATGCAAAAATGTCAATTTCAGGAAGATTATGAGTTTCCACTACTGGAAATAAATTCTGAGAAAATAAGGATGCTTTTATGAGGTGGCATGGTATTATTAATTTTTGTATTAAATTTTCAGTGTTCAGATCGTGGTCTGTTAAACAGCTCTTGAAAAAACCTAAATTGAAGTGTGCTGGTTTCTATTTTTACTAACATATGCTTACTCTATTTCAGCTCAGAGAATCATTTAAGGATCTCAAAAAGAAATTCAACAATTTGAAGTTTAACTATACGAAGAAAACTGAAAAAGCTCGAAATTTGAAAGTACTTAAAATACAGATTCAGCAAGTTGATACATATGCAGAGAAAATACAGGTAATATTAGAAATTTTCATCTTAGTGAAGGCTTCACAGGTGGTATTGCTGTGGCCTGTGCCAAGGAGATGCAAAATGTATTGTGATCTTCGCTGTTAGTCAGCTTTATATCGTTCCCTGTCTCAGCCACTGACTGAGACATTTTTCATTGTTCTGTTCCTTGTATTCTTCTATTTCCTTCAGTGAAATGATCTTATCTCAGTGCTTGACTTCTCTGTGTTCACTCCTTTTATCCTCCATTATTTTTCTATTTTATCTTTTATTCTTCTTGCCTCTGTTCCTTCACAATATGTGACCTAACCTTCCCTCTCCTTAAAAAAGAAAACCAAACCAAACAACCGCCCCCCAAAAAATAATAAAAAAATAAAACAAATACTCCATCAAAATCCACAAGTCAACAATAAATGCAGACATATTCCCTCTTGCATCCAGCTACTTTCTAGTATTTCTCATTTCATCATGTAAGTCTTCAGAACCTTTTTCTGCATCCATTGCCTGGAATTGATCATGCCTTTTTGCACCTCAGAACCCTGCTAGCCTCACCCATTCTTTGCATTCACCAGAAACTCTTCTTCCAAAGCCTCCGATGACCTTTTTAGTTGCCAATCAGAACTAGCACTTTTTGTTTTGCTTGCCCTGCCAGTCTCTTCCTTCACAATGTTTTTACTTGGAATTTTCAGTGGCTTCTAGGATTCCATNACAGACATGGCTCTGCTGTTCATCTCCGCAATCGCTGAGATGATTCTCCTTCTTTGTTTCAGACCGGGCTGTGCTGGGCACCAGTTCCCTTTCCTATAGGAAAACCATTCTCCAGGGTGCAGAGCTGCTTTTCCTACTCATAACTAGGAAAAAAATCTAAACCAGAGAATCCTCACCTCTTGTGTTGTTTTTTTTTTTTTTTTTTTTTTTTTTGCTTAAACAGAATTTCCTGTATTTCAGTTTGGGTCCATTGCCTGCTGTCTTTTCACTGGACAGCACTGAGATGAGTCTAGCCCTGTTTTCTTTAGCCGCTCCCATCATGTTTTTATCCACATTGTTAAGATCTGCCTTGAGCCTTCTCTTCTCCAGGCTAAAAAATCCCAGCTCTCTCTGTCCTTGTATAACACATGCTCAGTCACTTGGTTATCTTTGTGGCCCCTTGCCAGGTTTGCTCCTGTATGTCCAGGTATTTCTTGTACTGAGGAGCCCAAAGTGGACACAGAACTCCAGACATAGCCTCACTAGTGCTACGTAGAAGGGAATAATCACTTTGACCTGCTGGCAAAACACTTCCTACCAGTGTATATTGTTACAAATGTGTATGTGGACAGTTCATGAAATACTTTCTTATTTTAAACCAATCTCTTCCTTTCCAAACAAAAATCAAGGACTTGTCTTTTTGCTTCACTTGTAAAACAGCTAGCATGATAAAGTTTTGATCAACTGTCAAGACCAGTGTTCCTAGGATATAAAATATATAAATGTATATATGTATACCATCTTATCCTAAAACCTACAGGTCATGTTTATACCAGACCTTATAAAGTACCAGTATGAATACTTGTTCCCCTTGCTTTGGGATTATGCTAGATTGTCGCTGATATTGCTTACATCAGATTCTTAAGCAGTATGTTAATATTCTAGTACATAAGTAACTGTGATGCTTAAATTGACTTGTATTTAGTCAAAGACTCCAAAGACTTAGTAGGACTTTTTCCTTTGCAGACTCAATGAAAGTTATTTTGTTAAAGATCCCATGTTTTATTACTACAGATATTTGTTTATTTTTAAGCTGAAAAATGTACCTCAGTTTCACCTTTAAATAAATATAATTTACATTGATTTTAATCAGCATTGTAGAGGCCATCTAGTTTCCTTTGATTTTTGAAAAAGCAACTTCTAATTTTTAAAACACAGGACAAGAAATAGGTTTGTGTGGGTTTACTCATGTTCTATGCTTCTATTTTTAGAAATGAAAAGTAATTTTGTTGCAGCATTTAATGTTACTACATCTTTTAAACAGATTCTTAAAAAGAAGATGGATAATTTAGAGAAGAAAGTTATTGGCTCTGTAGCAAATGAACGCAATGCTAAAGTTAGAGTCCTCTTGGGGTCAATCAGTGACTTACAAAAACAGCTGAATGACTTTAGCAGAGTTGTGGAGGATTACAAGCAAAATCTGGATCTCGTGGAGCATCTGCAACAGATGATGGAAGAGGTACTAGTAAACCTGAGATCCCCACTCTGGCTATAATAATGACCCAGGACTGGGATAGGTAAAAGTGCTTATAGCTACTTCAGGCAAAATCTGTGGCTTCCAAAAGCAGTAGATTGGTAAAAATCTGTATTTTCTTCTGTTTTTTCTTTGTAACATTTTGGAGTAAGGGTGCAGAAAAACATGCAACGTGACCATATTCCTGCACTGCTACGCATAAAACTGGGGTCTCTACCTACATATGACTTTCATAGCCATTCAGCATACCTGAGATCATATTTATGAGCTCATTTTCTCTAAATATATTCTGAGACAACACAGAAAGTGCCACAAGACCCTCTTTGATAGCTGTCAAATCCCAAGAGCCAAGTTATCACAATACCCACTTTGTTAGGTGTCAGGAAGAGCTGTCTGTGTGCTATGTAATTCTGGAACTGAAACGTAAAATATTCAGGTCCTTAAAAGCAGTATGTAATTTTTTTTAATAGACTTAAATATGTGCATTTTTTTTCTGAACTGCAGTCTAAGTCTATTTGGAGACTTCTGTAACTTTATTTTAATGTGTCTGAGGACTGCCTCATGCATTGCCTCATTTTAAAAGAAAAAAAAGTTTGTAACAGCATTTTCCCTCTTACCACATTGTGTTGGTGCATCTGCTGTGAGGCAAGCACATTCCTGTCATCATTGTTATTTTTAGAAATAATACTGTTCATATCTCCAAAGTGATCTAAATGCATGACAAATAAATTCCCTTAATGATGGATCACAATACTAAAATTTTGTTTAAAAGATGTTTTCAGATGTCCAGTGATCTGATCAATGTGTCATTTCCTATACCATTAGCAAAACAATTTGTTACCATTTGTTGTGCATTTACACTTTTAACCCCCCCACACACACACACTTTGAGGGAAATAAATTATTTCCTAGAGCTAAAATTCGATTGCTTTTTTTTTTACTCAATGTTAAGTATCACCTTTTACTCAACAGTTGTCTTTCAGCAGATAGGCAGTCTTAAATACTGATGTTAATGGCAGTTAAAAATGGTGATTATTAGCTGTTTGCTGTAATGATGCAATACACTGAGCGAACATCACACTCTATCCTCCTCCGAGTATTGTTAACCAAAACCGTTTATTAAGGGTATGTTCTAAAGCCCATTTTTGTCAGTAGAAAGATTCCTAGCAACTTTAATGGTTGCTAAGACCAAAAACCCTGTTTACTAGGGGATTAAATCTGAGCAACCTTGCTGCCCTTACAGCGGTATAACTGTGGCCATGATACAAAGTTTGTGAAATTAGTCAGTTGATATACAAGGTGGAAAGAACTCAAAACATATATTTGCAGGACCATTAACTTATAACCTCACCATGCTTGTAAGATGAGCATGAATCTAGTGTTTAAAGAAAATTTAACAGCTATTGATATTTGAAGCAGTATTAGTAATGAAAAAATGTTTTTCAAGTTCAATTAAAATCAGAAAATTTAAGACATACTGTACACCGCTGATTATGGAAAGTCTAAGAATAGTCCAGTCTATTCTACAAAATCTTGAACTGTTGATAATAATTCATTATAATGCAGTGTTTTTATCCCTTAGTGTCAATTTTGGTTTGAAGATGTGAGTGCAACGGTAGTTAGAGTTGGGAAGTATTCCACAGAATGCAAAACAAGAGAAGCAATAGAGACTCTCTACAAGCAATTCAATAGGTTTATTGAGCCTACAGTGCCTCAACAAGAAGAAAAAATCCAGCAGATTATAGACCTCGCTAAACGGTTATACGGTGAGGAGTTGTCTGGTCATGAACTGGGGGGACAAAATACAGAACTTAGGAGCGGAGGAAGCAGATTTCTAAATTTGTTCATTTAAGAAGCAAATCCCATGAAGCTTAAAAAACAAATGTTATTTTAAAGTATTGACTGGAAGAGATGAAGGATTTCAGAACAAATATTTAAAAAATAAAAGTATGAAAGTACTCAACAGTCTGGTAGTTACTTGTTTTTCTGTATAGATCTTCAGTTCACCTTGAAAGCAAAGTGTGAAAGTCCTTGTAATATTTATGAGCTTGGAATTAAGACTTCATGGCTTATGCTATCTCGTAACAGGCAAGCCTTTGAAGTCAAAGTATATTACAGCGATATACCTCAGTGCTGAATGAATTTTTTACATTAACATTGTGAATAACTAGTGGTATTTTATTGCCATCTTTCTTAAACATTTTATTAGCAAAAAATGTAGATTGTTGTATAAATACTGTATTTGTAATTGTACNTTACAGCGATATACCTCAGTGCTGAATGAATTTTTTACATTAACTTGTGAATAACTAGTGTTATTTTATTGCCAGCTTTCTTAAACATTTTATTAGCAAAAAATGTGGATTGTTGTATAAATACTGTATTTGTAATTGTATTGACTTGGAACATTGTTGACCAAAAAGAATGAAGGTCAAAAAACTTCAGGTTTTGCTTTTTTTCCTCCCACTTGTAATGTTTATATATTTGTTGAAGTTATTTTATCCAAGGATAAGGTGACCATCCAAATGTGCAATGATACTGTGTAGCCTATCAATTAAAGTAGTAACTCTGAAAAAATTTCAACAGTCAAACTGTGCTTTTAAATGCCTCTAATTTAGTGTTGAAAAGACTATTTGGAGAGAACAGATCACTTCTTTCTCTCTCTTTTTTTTTTTTT
>RSEF01000007.1:16722813-16736101 GCA_003993805.1 Himantopus leucocephalus
TTTTTTTTTTTTTTTTCTATAACCTATCTGTTGGAAAGGAGCTGATAAAATGGATTCTTGACACCAGCTGATTAGGAACACTGAGAGAAAGAAGCTGTTCTGTGTTTTTTAAGTCATTACATGGGAAAAAGCTTCTCCATCCTGCCTTTGTTGTGTATTTTATAACAGGAATCTAAGTGCCTCCTAGCTGTATAATAAGGCAACTAGTTTAGGAGATACTTTAGGAAGTCAGCATCTTTTAAAGCAGTATCGCTAACCAGATAGAAGTCATTTTGTTCAAGAAGAAGCCTAGCAGAAGGCCTGCAGTGATGATGAAGGCCCGTCTCAAGTAAGCTTGTAAGAGGTAGGAAAGCACATTGCTGCAAATCACAGAACTTCAGAAAAACAAAACACAGAAAAATGTAGTTATTGTAGTGTATTGGGGTTACAAATTACATTGATTGTTACACATCTGTTTGAGGCATTCTGTTCTACTTTCTTATTGTTTTACCTTTGCAGGTATTGAAGAAGGAAAGAAGTACGTTGAAAAAGCCATATTAAAGCACAAAGAGATCATCAATTCTGTTAATGAGTTGTGCAGATCTCTGAGAGAACTTAAGGAGATTAAGGTATTTTTTTTTATCTGGAGAATGTATTGCATCTGCATCAACTTATCAGGCTTAGTGTCTGAATCACTACTTTTAAATGAGGATCTTCTATGGTAGCATGAATTGCTACCATTTAATTGTTCATTTTTCCATTACCTTAGGTAATGATGGTAATGAATCAATGAAGTGCCACTTGTTTGTACTTGAAATATTCCTCCTAGGTTTCTTTTTCTCAACTTCTTTCAGAACTGTTACTGCTTTCAAGTAACCTTTGGAGGAAAATGTCACAATTTCTTTGAGTATCTAGACAAATACTTTTTTTCATATTTCTTCTTCCCTTGGTACTGCAATATAGGTAACTGCTAGATCTATAAAATGCCAAACATAGTTTGGCTCCCTACTGGAAAAATCATCCCCAAAAAACATGTTGTGTTAAAACCAAAGTAATTTACTTTAGAAAAGTGTGGCTTAACACATAAATATTAAAGAGAACAACAACATTTTCAGTTTCATATTCTGATAAGCTTCTTTAAGTGTAATTAAGTATAATGTATTAACTGAGGAGGAATTATGGAGGACAGCTGAGAGGGCTAGATTTCTGTAATAAAGACTCCATCTACTCCACCCCCCATTCTCAAAGTAATATGTCAACAATCTCCCACATGAAGCAATAGCTGATGGGTTAATTCTTCTGCAAAGCTGGAAGAGTTAAGATGCTTAATTATCCTGCTCTTGTTGATGTTGAATGTTGTTTCACTTTTCTTTGATGGAATTATACTATAAAAACTGATGAACACTCAAATTACCCATTAATACACATAAAGGAACAGGAGATGACAAAAATACAAATGAGCTCCAAAAGTCATTAGATGAATGGAAAAAAGGCTTTGCCTTGCACTGTGACCATAAAGAAACTTCAACATAAATGCCCATTAGGTTTTCAAAGTTCTCCTCCCAATCCATGTGTTACACAAATGCTATTGTGTGCAGGACAGTAGCCCCAGATTCTGTCAGAACAGGGCTTGAACCTTTGCTCTATTTTGCTAGCTCAATGTGATATGGAACTTTTCAAGACAAGTGGAATTTCAAAATAATTGTATTATTTTACTTTGACTAATTTTGCTAATTGTAAAGTTATCTTTCTTTAACAGTTTTTTGGAGAACACTTTTTTCGACACAAAACCATTCATAAACTGTTTATTGATTAACCTTTAATTTAGATAATTCTTATAAAATGTCAGTCAAAAGGAATATTATAAAAAATGAATTTTCTGCAATAGAGAGTAGTTCTGCAACTTTTTTTAAATGAAAGTTGTTATTTTTTTATCATAGGTAGTATTCTGAGGTTTTAAAACTAATATACTTATTGAACATTTCCAGAATATCTCAGTAGTCGATGTCTGTGTCTTATGGAGAATGATTTTACATGTCTGTTGAATGTCAGAAGAAAACAACTCTTGGATTTTTGAAGTGCAAAACTAAAGACTTGTTTTCTTCAGAAAAAAATAGATTGAACAGATCACACAGAATTTTTCACTTGTTTAATGCTAGAATAGAAAATTAATAATGCAGCACTTTCTTAGAACAACTTATTTAGGACAGTAACTTTTGGCTGGACAGCTAAAGATGTGAAATACACAGAATTGTAACTATAAAACTTTTAGTTTTCCTTACGTTGTGCCACTGTGATGTTCTTTGAAATCTGTATATTTCTTCCATGACAATTTTAAAGGATTCATGAAGTCTTCATAAAATACAGTATGGTTGCCCAGATTTCTGTTATGTACATACCTCGTAACCAGTTGTGCAGTCTTTGAGGCTTAAGCTAGAAATAAGTATTAGCCAAAAAGAATGGTAAAGTAGCTGATCTAAAGTACAGTTAACGACATTTAGAGTGGTTATGGACTGTCCAGATGGGAAGTTGAAGGAGGGAGGAAAACAAGAGCAAATGCAAATTCTGCCTGTTTATGTTTTAGGCTTAGAATATATTCTCCCCTTTACACCTTTTAGACAAATTTGAACATTCTAGAGACTTACAAATGTTTCTTTCTTCCCTAGAACTCTTTTCCTGAAATCCTGATTATTTTTTTTTCTGGATTTGTTGTTTATCCTCTTTTTTCCAAATAGTGTCACTTTCTTAATCCTTTATTTTCCCTTACTTATGCTCAGTACAAAGTGATTAATATTCCTCAGATTCTTGACCAACCACTTGAGATCTTAATTCTTTGGTGTCCTGTATTTCCCTTGCCTCAGAAAAGATCCCCTCAGCTTTGAAAAATGTTGGTTTTGTCCAGGAATGAATGAATCAGGTTCTGCTGCATATTTTTGCCATAAGCAATTTACACCCGTGCTGATGACAGGTTTTAGATAAGATTTCACTTATTTTTTTTCTACTCTGTTGTACAGAGCATAAGTCAGTGTGTAGCTAACAATTGCTACCTTCTATTGTGTATAAGC
Source organism: Himantopus leucocephalus (assembly GCA_003993805.1). Classification (NCBI taxonomy): domain Eukaryota; kingdom Metazoa; phylum Chordata; class Aves; order Charadriiformes; family Recurvirostridae; genus Himantopus; species Himantopus leucocephalus. The sequence goes on from RSEF01000007.1 coordinate 16,725,858, forward strand.
TTACTTAATTTTCTTTTCACATAGCAGAAAGATGAGTTTTCTGAAGAGTTGGTTACTGTTCAAAAGGAAGAAAGAAATGGTCAAGAAGCACGTGAGGCTGTTATTAAAGACAAAGCGGAGGAACAAAAGCAGGTTAGATTATTATTTTTTTTTAAACTGGAATTCTGTTTCATAAAAGGTTTTGTGTATTTCTGGAAAGTTTCTTGCTTTTCAGTCTTGAAGCCTCTGTTAAGATGAGTGCTATCGGTGTAGTCTTGGTCATTTCTCTTTCAATTTTTTTTTAGTTACCGCTTTACCTTCTATCCAACCCACACATTCTTCCCTATGAATTTTTTTTTTTAGCCTTCTTTTTGTTTGCCTATGTATGTCTTTTTCTTTCCTAAAAGAATATTATTTTCATAATCTTTTACCAATTTTGCTTTGGTCCTATTGCCACAGTATTCTTAATGCAGACATCCTCTTTGTGACCATTCCTCCTTCCTCAAGGGAGAACACATTCTGTTCTCTCCTTTATAATATGACTTAAGAGAATATAGGAAGTAATAGAGGAGACTGCTGTCAGTATTTCCCAGAGCCCTAATATTCATATAAACCCTAGAGACAACCTATGGAAGCATTTGATTTATAAGTAATACGCTATGAGATAAGCCTCATAGCTCAGAATTTGAACTAAGTAATGGTGCAAATTATGGTTCTTTGTTGAATCACTAAAGTCTTCACCAGAAAAAAAAAAGTGTTTTTTAAACATTTTTCTTTCAGATGGCATCAGGTAAATTGCTTACAAGTTCAGAAAGCATTACTGAGAAGAGAAACAGTACTCTATCTCCTACCAGCACTAAACAGGTATCTGCTGTTCATGTTGACCTTTATTTTTTTTTAAATCAAATTGATAGACATTGTTGTGTACTCTCAAAGGAATTTTACTCCTTAATTCGTTGCTTCTCAAAAGTGATGGATATTATTACCGATTGGTAGGCTTTGATTGTCTTCTCGTTTACAGTATTACAAAAACCCAATGCAAAACAAGCACATAATTGCTTCAGTTTTGCAACAGTGTGAATAACAGGAAAGCAGTCATGGCAGAAACATGATGGAACACAACTACAACTGTCAGCAGTTCAGTATGACATCATGTCAGAGATAATCTGCTGCACTGTTGGTACATTATACATCAAATAAATAACAGGACTCAACATCAAATAGTTGTCTTCACCCTCACCCCAAAACACTTAAGTTATGTTTCAGTTGCCAAAATTCCATGCAGCAGAGATCATAAATAAGTGTCAAAGTATGGATCGCATGTTGAGGACAACGCACAAAAGGAAATTATATAGTGAAAGGCTGGGTATGCATTCAGAATGATAAAAATTCTAGCAGACAGGCATGTTTTATTCATGGATATACAGTAAATGAATATGAAAGGTTCCAAATTGTCAATGCATAAATGTAGCCTTGGAAATACAGACAATTATGAGATTAATTAGATTAATTCCTTTAGCTTAAAGAACATTTTGAAGTCTTGGGATCATGGACGTAAATGTAAATAATTTATTACATGAAATATTCTGGTAAATTGGAGTGGGTGATATTATATTTAAGTCTTCAGAAAGGTAGGATACATTGGTAATTTATTTGGAGCTCTAAAATTTTCATTTTGCAAGCTGATAACATAGACCAATACTACAGGACACTAAATTGTGATGTTTTGTAGAAATTTAACTAATATTAACATTCTTTTCAGTTCAATACAGACTGTCCTGTAATCTGCTGATGAGCCAAAACTGAGCCTAATTAATTTTTTTTACCTCCATTTCAAGTCAATGAGAGCTTCACCATTGACTTGGAGCCCAGATTTCACTCAAAATTTTGTGACTGTTGCAAAAAGCCACCGTCAGTAGAATCACCTCACCCAGCAAGTGTCCATAGCCTTATTTGCAATTTTGCTAGGCCACAGCTTTGTCAGCTCTCATCAGACTGTGCCTCAGCTGCCAAGGGGAGAAGTCAAGGGTATGTGAAACAGCGAATGTCAGATGTGAAGTATGGCAGCTATGACACCTCCACCCTTTTCATCACTCCATCCTTCACTTAAAGAAGTAGCAGGTTCTTCTCACTACAGCTTTAGTGTCTTCCATTTCCATCCTTTCCGATGAAAGGCCCGGCCCATCCCCAGCCCCTTGGCTAGTGGGCCAGCAATCTCTAATTTTGTCTATACTCTGCAGGCTGGTTTTGCAGTATTAATTTGCTTCAGTAATAAATATCACCCTCTAAAAAGTGGCCTAGACCTTCTCATGACACATTCATCCTCATGCTTCTTTGATCCCAGGTGACACACCAGGGCTGAAAGTCCTCGTGCTACCAAAGCCTGTCTGACCACTTGCTCACTCACTGCCCACCTGTCATTCTTTTCCCCAGCATTTTCCTCAGGGACGTTTTCCAGCAATGTCTTAAAGAACTGTGCTCGATTCTGTGGTCTGCAGATGAGGCGATCATGAAACTGACAGCACACCCCTGCACTAAGATCCTACATTAGTCACTGGAAGATTCCAAATTGTATTGGTCTTCCTGTAGCTACCCAAATGTATGCCGCTGCGTGTACGTGTGCGTAGACTTCTAGATAGAGAGACTGAATCTGGACCATTGATTTCATTCAGATGGTAGAGACTGACCATTCAGAATTTTTGACCTTTTTTTTTTTAAAATATATCTGCTCAGAATTTAACATTCTAAAGACTTTTTCAACTTCTTAATATTTAATCAGATTTGGTTTATTAAATTTTTTAGTGCAAGTCAGACGAAAACAGCTAGCTTTTACTACTGAAGTGCCTATTAGAACATCTTTTAAGAAAGACTTGCAAATTTGGTCAGGCTTAAAACTGAGACAGTTACTCAGAACAATGCTGACAAAGTTAAAAGAGCTGGGTGTTAAATTTGCAGACAGTCAAATTTGGAAACACTAGAAAAATATATTGTGTAAGTGTATTGGAATTAATCCCTAAAAAATAACAATTTCTTAGGAATAGTTTATAATTAGTTAGAACCCCAATAAAAAAAAATTGAATATGTGCAGAAGGAAGAAGTAACTCAGTATTTATTGTTTCTGAGCAATTGGAAAGGGGAAAAACTGACACATTTCACTAAATTGGAAAGTCAGTTATAGCTTATCATGTTTATATCCATGATATATTCGTACTGAAAGATACTTTGGGAGTCAGAGTTCATCAGGGGATGCTTGTGGAAAGCACATTTAATACCCAAACTTGAACTTCATCTTACAACTGAACAGACAGGGTGAAATCCCACCTTTCTTCCAGTCATTCATTCACGGATCTGCCACGAATCACATGGCTTTGAAATAACAAATGTATTAACTTGGGAAAACGTTTATATTAAAACTACCATATCTACAGGACCAGGGCACATATAAGGTTCTATTACTTCTTTTTACTTGTATTTTGTTAATTTTGTGCACTGATTATTAGGTTATATTTAGAGCAATAAAGCATGAATATGCCACTGCGCTTTCGTACTGGATACAGCCAAAGAGACCTGGTTTGGAAAGCAACAACATCCCACGTGTCACCCAATTGATTTGAGTGAACAGTTCATAGGTGATAGAAACATTGCATGGTGATATTTTTGTATAAAGGTCAACAGTGAGAGAATAGCATAAGAAAACATTGTGTACGTGAAATAAATCTGAATATGTGATTACATATTTCTATAAAAATCAAGAGGCAGAGAAGTAATTAATAAATCAGATAATGTCTTTGATGTTTTGCAATTAAAAGTAACGTACTCATGCCACATCCAATTCTTTTCGAAACATGATGAGAGGAATTTTTTCTTAATTCTGGATTCAAGATAATATAAAAATAATTTTAACATTGATTTCTGTTAATGTTTGGACAAGACCTTGAAACTGTTGGCAAAAAATGAGGGAAATACAAAATTCTTAGAAAATATCTTTTAAGATATTAGTTATTAAGATGTTTAATTCTGTAACTCTTGAACAAGACTGGTGACTCTTTCTCAAAGAATCAAAGTCCAATAGCTTGGCTGTTAATATATCTTTATTGCTGTGTAACTGTTTCCCATTTAGATGTAATTAGGCCATCTCCTCCTCCACCTTCCCCTTGCAAATGCTCTTATAAACAGCACCTACAGGAAATCCACAGGCTGTCCTTTGTTTATAGAAAGAAGTACTTTTTATTTTTACTGTTATAATAAATGCTTATATACAATTTTAACAATATCTGCTAGAATCTATCCAAACAGTTTGAAATTCAAGTTAGCTGCTGCAAAACTTTCTGATTAATTATCCTTTTCCCCATATTTCCTCCTGCTCCTCAGAATAGCTTAACTAGAAGAAATATTTCAAATAACGTTGCTAGCTTCTGCATGAAAAGGGGACGCATAGAATGATAACTCATTCTCTCTCTCTGTTTTTCTTCTTCTTCTTCTTTCCCTTCTCTTCTTTCCTCTCCTAATTTAAGGAGAGGAATAAATTGGCTGATATTCCAATTATCTGTCCAGCTGGTGAGGATCTTGTTTCACAGGATACAGAGCTGTCATCTTCAGCCAAAGAGGATAGTTTACAGACTGAATTCCTGGCAGAAGAAATACCCTCCGGAGATGAATATGAGTGTATATCACCTGATGATATCTCTTTGCCACCGCTTTCTGAGACACCAGAATCCAACCTTTTACATTCTGAAACAGAGCTAGAAGAGCAGTGCTGTTGTAGTTCTCATAGTCTGCATGTCAGTTCCTATAGCTTGCAAATGCAGAAAACCACGAGTATTAAAAATGTGACAGAAGCATCTGATCTCTTAACAAATTCCGCTTATGCTGATGCTACAAATAATAGAATGGAAAGCCCATCAGATCAGTTTGATAAGTTTTGTTTCTCTTCAACAGATTCTGGTCCAAAAGGCAGAGCAGCATCTCCTTTGACTTGTAGCTTACAAGGAATATCTGAAGCTAGCCCTGCTTCCTGCACTATAGATGCCAAACCAGTATATAGCATGATGAGTGAAGTGCGCAAAACACATTTGCAACACCTTGAACTTCATAACAGCATGGCAGAAACACAAGAACAATTGCATGACTTGAATAACTGTACTAAAACCCAGGACGGGCTGCATGCTTTGCCTGATGCATTCTCAGGTTTCGTGTTTCAATCAGACGCCACCAGAAGCTGTCAGAGGCAGATGGTCACCCGAGAAGAGATTAAAAGTTCATCAGAAAAGAACAGCATGGCCAGCCTAACTGGACAGGCGCCTAACTTCTCCCAGCTTCTGTCTAACAAAACCGTCATGGAAGGTTCTCCGGTAACTTTGGAAGTAGAAGTAACGGGATTCCCGGAGCCTACACTGACATGGTGGGTAGCTTATAATGAGAAGTAGTAAATAAACCTATCAGCAAGGCACCTTGAACCACTTATAACCAAATTAATTAATCTATAGACTAGAATAAATAGCTTGTATCCTTTCTAGTCCACACTTCTGCATGATTCCCACCTTCAAAATTGCTTTTGACAATTAACTGACTTGAAATAATCTCTCTGTACTTAATTTTATGAATAATGAGAGCACCAAGCTACTGCAAGCGTATCCAATGTTTTTTAAGCAAATACATCATATAGTTTTTATATTCGGGAATATGACATTCCACTCGTTCAACAATTTCTTAAAAGAAATGCACACTCCAGATTTACTGTAAGTAAATTCACCTATATTTTCTCAGGATCTTGGCACTATATATGGATGGACAGACACATACAGGTGCATGCATGCTAAAATATTTATATAACCACTACATATACATAGAGATACACATTTATATATATGTGAGAGTCAGTTGTCAAAAACTGGAGAGAGGTTACAGGTTAAAAATACCCCCTAATTGTCTACACTAAGAGAACCAGTTTTATATATTATATTTCTGTGTGCACTCTCTATCTCTCTCTGAATTGTTGTATGTCTAATTAGATTGCTTTATATTGCATTTGTGAGAAATACAGATGTAATATAAACATATTTTAAGATGACTTTTTAGAAGTTCTGTGCCAAAGGAAATAGGGACAGAAAGAGAAGCAGGATTTCAAGATTTTGGTAGCAGTCCTCTGTGTGTTGGCATATTTTCCTAGAATTTTACCTCATTTGCCATTTCTTCGCTTATTCCACTAGACTTTCACAACGGAAGCCTTTCTTTTAATGTATTAAAGTTAGATATGCCTCTTACTGGAAATGTTTTGATGTTTAGATTATAATTACACATGTAAAGAATTAGGCAAACTATACTTTCTTCTATGGCACTGAGAAAAATATTGGGCACTGCAACATTGGTGCTATACTGTGTTGGTATCAATAAAGTTACTTTGTTTAAAATCTGGGTATTCTACACTTTGAGGATTATTTTTGGTGAAATAAGAGGTACTGTCAGTTTTATTTTATTGTAAGAAAGCATTAATTTAGCTAAAAAATATACACACTATTGATATGTGGTCTTTAAAAAAGAATCGACTGAAGGCATTTTGCAAATTAGAAATTTATGAAAATAGAAAAAAAAAAGAAGTAGGGTTTCTGTAATTAAAAATTTACCAATACCATGTATTTTGTACTGATGTAGACATTTTTTGGATATACATGTGGAAAAACATGTGTGTGTTCGTGTTATGTTAAATGTAGCTTATGCTGAAACATCATGAGGCAAGAAGAGCCAGAATTTTCTCTTACTTCCAATATGTAAATCAGGAGTCAATACCAATACATGGTGATGGATCCTCAAGTTTTAGAATATGACACCAGTTCTCTAACTCCTGATGCATTGTTCTATCTTGTTTGATGATGGCCAGGCTGGACGGGGCTTTGAGCAACTTGGTCTAGTGGAAGGTGTCCCTGCCCATGGCAGGGGGGTTGGAACCAAATGACCTTTAAGGTGCCTTCTAACCTAAACCATTCTATGATTTTATGATGCAAACTAAGTAAATGTTAAACGGACTGGGAGGAACAGGTCCTTGACTGTTCCTTGTACTTAAGACACAAGTTCAGAAAGTTTGTACATTGTTTATGCATCTTAAGAGCCTATTCATGGGTTGAATGCGGATTGAATCAACACATTTCTAGCAAAAATGTTTCAGCACAAAACTGAGGATCCAGGCCTTCGTGCTGCTCTCTCCAATACCACAGTGAGATAACTGTGACTTGTCCATTAAAAACTATTATCAGAACCACATTTTCTAGTATTAAGAATGTATTATCCAAAAATTTGAATTGTTTAAATATTCATCCATATTTACATATAACTTTAAAACTGAGGAATGAGAGCACAGCGGTGAGCTCTATCTCTTGCTGTCAATGTAGTGTTATAGAGCTTGTCTGAATTTGCGAAGTTCTGCTTGGCATACAGTGATATAAATCTGACTTGAAAACTGACTCTCTGCTTCAGGTACAAGAAGGGCCAGAAACTGACTGCAGATGAGCACTTAAAGCTTTTACAAAAGGAGACAAAGCATACTTTGTTCATTCAGAAGGTGTGTGATAAAGATGCTGGCCTCTATGTTGTTCGGGCTAAAAATTTGAACGGCACTATCTCATCAAGTGCCATTCTCCACGTGAAAGGTAACAGGCCAACTATTACAAGAATAGACTGGATAACGCTGTGTGTCATCTATATTACCATATCACTAATATACTGGCTATTCACAAAATAAGTACAATATTGACTGCACTGGACTTAATTCTCACATGCTAAGACAACGTTAAACTTATTTTTTTCTGCATCTTTCACAATCTGTACCAAACCACTTTTATGTTACACTTGATATATTGTTTGTTTCTTTAATACCAGTATTATGTGCTTATTTTCCTTTCTCATAGTGATGTTGAGATGAAAAGGTTACAAAGCTCTTCTAGAATGTGAGGCAGACTTTTGCTTTCTAAAAATGTAGGCATTGCAAAGTGTTGGAAACAGTTTTAATTATTACAGGTATTAAATTTCAAGATATGCTTAGGTAGAGTGCCAAGGTCAATGTATATTTTATAATAAACCTTTTTTGGGAGGGAGTGTGGAAGGTATTGAAATGTTTTTTAAACATTGAATATGTTATTTCCAACCACATTTTTCTCATAAACTTTGCAAAAAAAATTATTTGTAGGATAAAACTTCTTAGTAAGTGAATCGTACCATTCATGATTGTGCTGGCATAGATCAGATTTAGATCTGTCTCAGCCCAGCAGATAGTCTCTACAAATGAAATTGCAGAAGTTCAAATAGAGTTGTGATCGTCTGCACTACAAAGATTTGACCCAGAATCATCAGGACTTGTATAAGTGGCGCCTGGCATACAGCAGACCAAACCCCACAAATGTTTACAAAATGAGACGTTCCAACATATCACTTTGCTTTGGTAGATGCTTGTGATACTTTCTCTGCCTTCTTATATAATTAAATATATAAATATTTCTAATAATCCACTAAATTGTTGGTATAAGACAAGAAATATAATAACTTATGAACATTTTTGCATGTTTAAAAACTTTTAACATATGGATTTCAAACAAAATGAAACAAATGGGAAATACTCAAAAGTGTGTTCACACCAAAAAAAAAATTGTTTTATTTCAGTCAAGTAGAATTCCCCTGTAACTTCAAAGCAGTAAATCCAAACTCGAACATTGTTCACCTACATATTGCATTTCATTGTTGATAAGGACAACCACAAATATTATTTTTTATTGAAGTAGTAATTTATTTAAATATTTGATAACAATGACGTAACTGTGTTAGTGGAAGATTTCGTTTATAAATCCCTAAATATAACTTCATTTTTTAGCTCCAGTACTTATTGTATTTCTATAGTAAAGACAATTGACAAACAGCCACACAATTTTTCCGACGTCTTTGATGTGCAGCTTTCGTATTATAACTGTGTTGATATGGAAAATTTATAGAGAGGAATTTTTTACTTTCTTTTGCATAATTTGCTGAAATGAAGTATGCTTTTTACTGTGTAGCGTGCTATTAGCAGAATATATATTGCAAATTGCCAGGGGCCAGTGAGATTGAAGACTGACATTTAGATATTTTGGCCCAGTGACTGCAACTTTATTAAAATTCCTGTAACTTTGAAACAGGAGAAGTTCTCAAGGGAATGCAACCTCACAGCAATATGAGAGGGAGCAGGAGGAGGAGGTGGTGGGCAGATGGGGGAACAAAGTAAATTCTAACTAAAATTGGTATTACCCTTAATGAACAACTTTCTAAGTTCACTCATCTCACAAAGATGTTGATCCATAATTATTCTCTCAGGTATAAAAATCACCTTTTCCTAAACTGTACTTTCCATTTCACAATAAAGCTACGTTTAATAATTAGTATGATTTTGCATGTTTCAATTTTCATAAAAGTAAAATTCAGTTTAGTTTTTTTGTACACTTGTGACTTTATGGTTGTTATATACGTAAAGCAAAGAACCTATGTGAGCAAGCTGACTTGCCTAAAAGGTATATTAAGCAATATTGTAGTAAGAACAAACCAAAATGCCTCTCCTACATGCTGTAAGGTTTTGCCTGCTGCAGAGCTGCATAACTTTATCCTGTTCATAACATTCAATTTCTATTTGAAAATGAGTCTTCTAGGTGACAGCTGCCCCTCAGTCCTCTTTTTTTTTCCTGAGAGTTGCCATCATTCAAAAATTAAAAGTAATCATGGATGTTCTTTGGACTTGTTTTCTGCTTTTCTGTGTAACTCTATATAATACTCAGGTCAGTTTTTCAGACATTTTTTCCTTCAGTATTGAGGCTAAGTATATGCACACAAAAAGACACCAGGAGTGAAAGCAGAGATGTTCTCTTTCCTCTTCTGCCTTGCCTGTCCCAGATTTAGGCCTTTAAATTAAGCATTAACTGTCATAAGGCTTGTGACAGAAAGAGTCATTGTAGCTCTACAGATGCTGTGCTTAGAGCTGCATCTGTTTTAACTTGCGGATCCTTCATCTTGAAAACTGTGGAAAGTTCAGTGCTAGAATGGTCATCGTTCTGTCTTTTTTATATGGTCAGTATGTGAGTTCAGAGAGATGCATTTGACCTTTTTGGTTGGAGGAGAGCCATTTGTTGAGCAAAACAACACTGTGAGGTGAGTCTCTGTCCTTCAGAAGGCAAGACTAGGCTAGAATTCTAGCCCTACTTGGAGAAATTGGTCCCAAACTCACTTGCAGTTCTATCAAAGCAGGAGAAAAAAAA
>RSEF01000007.1:16736201-16813586 GCA_003993805.1 Himantopus leucocephalus
GTGATTCCATGAATATTTGAGGTGCATTTTTTCCCCCTTGATTCAGAAAAGATGACTTTGCTTAAAAAAAAAAAAAAAAAAGATGCTTTTCTAAGTAACACATGAGGCAAAACAGAAATCTGTATATCTGTTCTTACCTATGTTTTTCTTACAACATGGTAGAAAGTGGTCTTTATAAACAGATAAACAAAAAACCCAGCAACCTCCTTTTGCCAATGCGGAGCATGGCTATTGTTCCAAGTGTTCCCAGGGAATGGATCCATTATGAAACATAGTAAGTGTGCTTGTTTCTTTTCATTTTATGAATCACAGATACCCAAGAGTTCATTAAAAGGACTGCAAAGTTTGTCAGGACATACGTATCTATCAAGTTCTAAGGACTATCTCAATGTTAGTTAAAATTTGTCCCCAGTATTATGATATTAATTACTGTTTTGTGGAAGGAAGCAGAACAGTTAGTAAATATATTCTTTGCTCAGGGTCCAGGTTTTGTTAGTAGGGCCCTGCTTTCTAAGGTGACGTGCTGAGTATGTAATGTTTTTATTCCTTCCTTATTCTGCATATGTAAATGTGCAGGGTGATATATAAAGAAATAATATATGCAAGGCAAACTTGGGAAAAGTGATGTCTGTAAATCTCCTCCTTAGATATTTCCAAGGAGATGATATGAGGGACAACTGTAAACAATGAACCCTGATAACTATTTCATACCTGTTCAAATCTAGTCACAGTTCCCAGTAAGTTGTTAACACTTGAAATGGCTAAAGTAGTTTCAAAACTTGCTTAGTGTCTTAGTTATTGTTTCTGCTTTGGAAGCAACTGACAGTGCCTTCTTTGGTAACAAGTAAAACAATTTTCTGCAAGCAAGTTTTAGTTTGTGTTGAATAAGATTAATATATCTTGCGTAATCAGTTACAATAGCCAGGCTAAGAGATGTCAGCATCTGAAAAAGCTGCAGCTTTTCAGAAGCCAGCTGCACCACACAAACGTGGATATTCCTGTGACTATAATGCATTTTATAGCCCTTATTTAAGGTTCTAAAGGGCTTATTACAAAGTACTGTTTATAGCATTTGCAGGGGAAGGGGAGCTGATGAAAGCACTGGAAATATATTTTGATTTCAGGTCAGGATTTAATGGTTTAACAGTTAAGAGAAGAATTTTTTTAGTTGTTTCTAAGTTTCAAGAAAGAAGGTGGGTGGGAGGAGGGAAAGCAATTTTTTTTTCCAATGTAGACTTTAGAAAACTGGAAATTCAGTAAGGATATAATTTCTAAATACTTTTCGGGTTGTGTTTTCTCAGATACATAAAGATCAAGGACAGCATATTATCTGTGAGAAGTTTTATTTTATGTGACCAAATGATTTATTTCATGACTCCCTTGGTTCTGTGTATTTGGTTGGGGGGCAGAGTGAAATGAAAATAGTCTATGCAAGGAGATATAACAAACATTGTATAGGAAAGAACAGGGCAAAGAGTGAAGGGAGTGAGGGAAAATGGAAGTATGCAGTTTGCAAATTAGCATGTGTAGATAGATTAAGGGACCAGGAAAGAAAGCAGGGTTTATGTTACATTTGCTGTGCAGCTACAGCACATAGTAGCAGCATTAGTAGCACTACTACTGATTGACAAATAACGAAGAAAAGGAAAGGTTGTGACTCTAAAAAAGCACAAAAACTTGCCTAAGTGGCAGTTTGAAGCTTTCAGTGTTCAGGTAAGAATGAATTTCTCTTTAAGCTCTGACTAAAGTCTTCAGCTTTCAAGGCACCTTCATGTGGGCCTACTAAAGTCATTGTTCCTTTTGTGCAGCTCTGCTCATCAAGCCAATAGGATTATGAGACTCAATCAAAGTGAATCACATACAAAGAGGTTGCTGGTATCCACACCACAATGTTTCATTGTCTTGAGGATTACCTGCTATTTCTTAAATGTATTGTTGGCCTACAACGTGATACGTATACTATAGTAACATTGGCAATATATAGTTTATACTTAAAACAGTAGGAGACGAGCAAATGCTGGAATTTTCATAAAAATCTCCTATTTTTATGTCTGCCTGAAAGAAAAAGTCCTTGTTATTATCTGGATCTGAGTTTTGTTTGATCCTAGAGGAAAGAAATAATGTCATTTTTACCAGCAGTTTCTGCTACACAATAATAAGACGGAAGTCATCCTTCTGCTTTTTATTGTGGATACACTATGTTACACTAAACATGTCAAAATCACACTGGGCTCATAGTCATTCTGTTAACAGAAGGCATGTGATATAAATAATTTGTATTTCCTGAGAGCATGAGAGAAATATTTCGCTGTTCAATTTTATTTCTGAATTCACCAGCAAAAGTAAAAAGTTGAAAAGGTACAAAGTTTTGTTGGAATGGAAATAGATTTAATAGTGATCAAAAGAAAATGTAAAACTTCTGAAAAAAAATAAAAAGGAAAGGACTTATTTTAAAAATACTATATATTTGGTTTACGTATCTGAATGCAGCAATTTTTTTTCCTTGTAACTTTCTATTATTGTCATCAATTGTTGGCTTGATTGAAACAGAAAAATTTCAGCTTCTGACCATCTCATAACTTCAAAAGTGACAGTGTGCAAACTTCTGTCATTTAGAAATTAACACGCTTATAAATTTATATTGTTTATTTGACTCAGAGATCGTCATTAAGCTGGCTGCGTTTATTGAGCTTGCAGGCAATAGCCTGTGTTCTTTCTCCAAGCTTGGTTTCTCATTGAATATTTGAATGTTCAACTACAGAGAAAAAATGGCCATCTGCTAATTTAGCAAGTCTCTATTTAGAATCAGAAATTAGGTACCCTTTACACAGATTTCTTTGGACATTTTGTGTCTTCTAGTAGAAGTTAACTTGTCCTCCCCACTAATGCGTAGAGTTGCATTTGTTTTAATACTAACTTTTATACAGAGAGATTAGGCTCTCTGATATCTATTTGCAACAAAAAGTTAAAAATAAGCCATAGTATTCTGGCTTTCAACCTCTATGAGAGTCCAGATAGTATCAGTGTAGAGACAATTCTTCCAGTTGTTGCTGCTGTTACTGCTGCATGCCAAGGGCAGTCATAAAGTTGACACCTTATGGGATGTATAAATTAAAGGGCAGATCAAATTTCTGAAGTTATTTTATGAAATCACAGCAATATGTCCTTTCTTGTTTCTTTCAGATCTGCAAAGGATAGTATAATACCCCCTTGCAGGAGTCATAGTGGGGGTATTCTTTCTCCTTTTTTATTCTCTCTGTCTCAGTTTCTGGAGCTCCTGCTGGAGGTTTCCTTCAGGTTGTTTTCAAACACAAGTGCAGCTGATATAGTACAAAACTCCAGCCTGTGTTTCTCTAGGTATCCTCTGGGCGATGCCTTTCAATGTGGATCTTGGTAACAGCAGACTGAAGACCTCCATTTACCAAAACAGCTGAGCACATGCTTGACTTTAAGCACATAGTCTGATGAGCCAGTTAATGTGCTTAAGGAGTTTACTAGATATGCGTTATATATGTATCACTTCATAGGGAAGGAAAAGGATTTTTGAATAGGAAGGCAACAATGGGAACAGTCAGATGTGGTGTTGTGGCAAAACACCTCCCATTCCAGTTATAGACGAGAGTAGTCTTCTAACTCTGACCTCTGTTCCAGAGGCAACCAAGCCAATGGTACAATTAGCTGAATAGTGAAGAATCCGGGCTAGTGGAAGTTCACAAGCTATTATCCTATTCCATGGATGATTAACTCTGTGGTCTGCACAAGGCCTCCACAGGGGCTGTTAGACTTAAAATCTATTTTTTTTCTGAAATTACAGTAGTTGTTTGCATTAATTTACTTTCAAAAAAATTGTATTTCTGCACTTTGTATGCTATTGTTTGTTACACTTAACTGCTAGGAACATCCAAGAGAAAAAACTGTGAAGGAAACAAAAAAACCCAGAGCGCCAATTCTCTATATTACCAAATACAATTTTAGAATTCAAAGTTATGGAAAAAAATAATTTAAACAGTGTATTCTAATAGCATGCAGCCACATGTCTGAGCTCAGCTTACTTATTTAGTCTGGTGATTGACAGATGCATTTGGTAGCTTCTTGGATGTTTTATAATGAAAGTAAGTAAGGCTGAATCTTACTGATATGACTGCTTCTGAATTGTCTGTAACCCCTCCTAAAACGCTTCTTTGTTACTTTCTTCATCTTGTGCTTATGATTTTGGAAATTTGAAATGGCCTGTAAACTGCACATTATAAACAAAATTGAATTATAAATGAAAATCTTTGGAACAGATGATGTTCCCTCAGTGAATCCCTTTTGTGCTTCCAAAATTAGTGTTGTCAATCAATCCAACAGGTGGTGTATGGTTACACAGAGTGGATCCCCTCTCACAAGATACTTTCTTTTAGGAAACCAATCAGAACTGGGACTGACGTGATGGGGCAGACCTGTCAGCAGAGCTGGGGTATATAAAGCAAAACAACTATGTTAGCACTTCTGAGCAGTCGTGCATTCCCCGCCTCGCCTCGGGTGTAGGGATTGCAAAAAAACAAAACTACACTGTCAAGACGGTGTAGTTTTGTTTTTATGATTAGAGGCTCTACAATTCTCATGCTGGGATTGTCTAAAAAAATCTTACTCTGGATAAGGACGTCGTTCAAGAAGATTTCGTTGGGCTTAGCCCACTCTTGCAGGCACTTTGAGAGATCAGGTTAGTAGCATGTTTCTGCTAGTGTAATGAGTATTTTGTCAGTCATGAATAATCCTGATATGATCTATTACTTATAAACTTGCTCACGGGGGGTATAGGTTTCAGAGTATAGACATGGAGCACTTAAATTCTCTGGCAAGATTATGTCTTAAATTTCTGGGAGTACATTTTGATAACACTCAACAAAAAGTTTTGCCAGTATATTTATTGTTAAAGACTATATAAATTAAGACTAGAAAAGTGTATGGAAACATCTGCTTAACTTAAAAACTCCTTTCTGTTGGGAGTGTTCAAGGTTATGCTACTGAGAGATAAACTGAGAAGCTCCAAGAATAGCTCTGATAAAATGAGTATGGTATCAGCTAAGCGCTGATGACTTTTTAAGGGAATCAACTGCTAAGGTATCAGTTACATGGCAGCTCTGGAACACTTGTCTGCTGTCATTCATAGCTGGGAAGGTTATTTCTGGAACATGACATTTCAGATGCATACTTTCAATTCTAATTATACAAAAAGCCTTATAAGATCAGATCTTCATCATCAAAATTTGCCTAGACAATGAAATATATAAAATTTGTGTGAACTCAATGACAATTCTACTTAATTAAATGATTTCCAATCTATTCTGGAGTCAGGATATTACATATATATATGAGCTTTCATAATGTTTAATTATATTGTAAGATTATTTCCATATATTTTCGCTGAGCTTCAAAACATAGTTATAACTGAAGTAGATCTTAGTGAATTACATGTGACAGATATTTGTCTTCATCTTCCTTTCACAAAACTAGTGTTGTGTTAGGATGAAATGTTGGTCATTTCTTTCTAACTTGAACTCATTTCCCTCTACCCTCAAAGCTGAAAAGCTTTGATAAAAGTCTGTTCCTCTGTCAAGCTGAAACAAGTATCCAGATAACCAGTAAAGGCAATAAAAAGCAGCTCAAAATCCCAGTACAATATCCAGTTCTGCCCTTATGTACTTATTGTATGTAAGCACCAGGCACTGATTTCATTGAAGGAACTCATGTCATGAAGAATTTTCACCCCTTTGAAAGGTGACATAAATTTGGCTCATAGCAAAAGAACTATCACTTTCTTGGTCATTTTTAAGTTCGGCCTGGGATTGTCACAAAATCAGGCACAAAAGCCAAAGTAACCAACAGTAAACGTGTGAGTAAGATTGATTTGAAAAGATTATGGGGTTAACGCTTGTTTAGTAAGACATGATATGCTCTCAGGGGAATTTTTTAATGAGAAAATTTGTAATTTTAATAGATGTATGATACTATTAAGAAGATACTAACTACATTTTAAAAAACTGCACAATTCAACTTCAGTAAATAAATATGTTAATGCAAATATAAAATACTCCTGATACAGAAGCTTTTCTAGTGGCTGTATGCTATTTCGAAGTAGGATCTTGTGGCATAGGAAGAGAAAGCAAACTACTTTTCCTTCAGATTTCACATGGATCTGCAGTTGTTCAAACCATCAGTGTCAGTGGCTACCTTATATCCTAGCTCACATTTCGAAGGTGGCTGTCTTCCCATATTCAAAATTCCACTGAGATACTCTCTAAGAAAGAGTAGAATTTTATCTGCATCTTTAATGCCAATGTGCTTCTGTGCAAAATGAAATTATTCACCACTTACTTACAGACGCTTTTAAAAAAGCCTCCTGGATTTTTTTTTAATTATTAAAAGCCAAATAGCTTGTAGACCTTCACATTTTCTTCAGTTGCTACTTAGTGCCCTAGTTGTCTTCCCATTGGAGAGTGCAAATGCTTTGCACTAACAAAACATTTTCAAATCATTCAAAAAAACCTTTTACACAGAGATTATTTTCTCTTTAGGCAAATGATATTAATGGACAAATAGAAGCTCGATGACCTGCACAAGGTCATGCAATGAATCAAGCAGAACTTTGTCTCCTGCTGCATACTTGTAATGTCAAATCACAGCTTCACTAAATATGTTTCACATCTAACTCAGCCAAGTGTGCCCTAAGAGTAATTTGCTATAAAACTTTGTCAAAATCTTGTCTTCACATTTCACCAGGTCAACACGTTTTAAAACTGAGAAGAGTAAATGTTTATTAAAATAATTACAAATATTCATAAAATCTAGCAAGAAGGATGTGCATATAATAATAATTTCATCATTCATATCTAATTATGTTTTTATTGCTTCCAGAGTGCCTGTAAAGATGACGACAAAAGCACCAACATTTACGCAGCCGTTACAAAGCGTTGTGGCACTGGAGGGTAGTGCCGCAACCTTTGAGGCTCATATTAGTGGTAAGGTTTTGTTTTATTCTTGCAAGACTGATTAATTTTTATTATTATTATTGGTAACATTTATGCTAAGACAAATGCTAACACTTTTTGTAGTTCCTAATCTGATCTGAATGGGTAAATATCAGTACTGAAAAGTGAATTTATATCCACATCTTACAGTACTGATCAGCACTGTGAGGTGCTGTCAGGTATCCACAAACATACCGCATAAGGTTACAAGGCTTCCAAGGCAATAGCCAATCATCCTGCCCATGAGACTGGTGTCTGATTCTCATGTATGTNTACATAAAAATATGTACTGTGCTATTAAGGGAACTGCACATAGGTGCAGAGAGAATAATCTTGTTTGGATGATGATCAGACAGAATGAGGAGTCAAAGTGTAGAAGACAAGGCATATGCTAGTTCTTCCTTAACCTAGTGCTAAGCCTTATTCTGGCTAAACTGTATTTCTAACTTCTGTGACCATGAGTTTACTCAATTCTAGAGTCCTGACACGGGGATTAAAAGCACAAAATCTAGGTCTCACGTGGCCACTGATGACAATAGAAAACCCTCATTTGCTAGATTGTAGATGTGTATGGTGATCATGATGGTAGTACTAGACTGGATTAATATGATTTGTTGATGCAATTTAAAGATGCCACATAATTTTAAAGGATACTTCATTTTGCCAGTCTACTTGTGCAAAACCCCATGCAAACCCCTGAGATAACTTTACCAGATAAGCAACACCCTGTTCTAAGAGTACCTCTGACCTCGGCAGTGACTAAGGAGAAATGACATGTGTTCCTGCCTATGGAATTATATTGTCTTACAGGCATTAGCAATATGATGATCCACATACCGTAAAACACTACCCAGATGCTCTGTGACAGGTGCAAGCACATGATCTGTCCAGCTATAGAGGTCTCTGACATCTATGGTCCACTGTGGCTCATTCCTTGGCCCCTTTGGATAACTCTGACTCACACAAGGTTCATGCAAGATGTTTGAACATGTCCTGTAGACTACATCTGTGATATTTTTTCATGCCTTACTCTGTTATTTGGCCCTCTACTCTTCAGTTAATTGCCCTGACCTCTTCTTGTCTGCACACTGTAAATTTGCTGTGAAAAGTTTCTTTCTGCTGATGATTACAATACTTATTATTATTAATACATAAATATATCATCAGAACAAGTTAGGATGCTAACATTGTGGCTCAATATGTGATTCTGGCTATTTTCATTTGTGTGATATCATGTAGTACTTGGGACGGGAACTTGATTTCTTACGAAGAGGAGATATAGCAGGCTTTTGTAATAGCATATACTGTATTTGTATTTTAGTCCCAAATACCACGTGGGGTAATCTCCCATTAGCTTTTATTCACGTTGTGGGATTCTGGAATATCTTTCCTGCCCCAAAAGTATCCACCAAGATTGACAGATCTGACAGTGGCTTGGCATTTAGTTTTACTAATGGATAAAAAATGTGAAAGTTTCATTTCTTGAGCTAATTGCATAAATAATGGACTACACAGCTTTGTTCTGCTACATTGTCTGCCCTTCCTATCTGTCACAAACTATTGTGAATTTGAAATTCAGACTTTCTGTTTATCACTGATAGCACTGCTTTTTTATATGCAAGTCAAGTATTAATACAGAGCTATGTTTCCAGCGTGAAGAGACCAGTTAATCTAAGAGTACCAAGAAGAGCTTAGCAACCACCTGAGATGCAATTTTGCAGTCTGTAAACTAGAACAAATGAATTGTACTGTTGTATCAGACTGTGAATTAAGTGCCACATTAAAAAGGTTTGATACCAGACAAAAATACCCAGTACCTCCCCCTGGGCTCAGAAAGCACAGAACACACAAACCCCATGACTGAAAGCAGTAAATGCCAGAGCAGCTAGGACATGGTCACAGTGGGAGCCCTACTCAGTGAGCAGTGACTGAGGGGACATGAGGCAGCACGTCACTGTCAAGAAAGCCTACAGTGGTGCTGACATTAGAACTGTCCCCATCCTCACGTCTCCACAGTACTGATCAAGTACTGAATTTGTTCATAAAGAACTAACCTATACTCCGCTTAACTTTCTTTGAACTGCTATTTTCAGACATTACGCAATGCAAGCCAGCCTTTACACTCTGCATATTGTTGAAAGCAGCACACAGATTGCACACAGGTTGACAGTTCCTGTCACTTACGTCACTGTCAGGACAATCTCGTTCAATTCAATTACTTAAGCAGTGAAGTTGAGGTTCATTTTCTTCTTTTTAGCGATAAAGCTCAAAAAACCTCAGGGACAGTTTTAGAATGAAAAAGAATGTCCTAATAATTAATATTCAAATCATAGTGCAATTTGGCGTATAAAAGTAAGTCCTTACTCTATATAGTCCAGGCGAAAATATCTATAATCTGAGATAGATCTTACCTTTTAGTCCCCAGTTCTGTGGCATGGGACTAGTAGAGTGCTAGTAAATTTGTGAAGACGAGTTTCTTCTAATATTAATTTGGGCTCAGATTTTCAAAATGGCTTCTAAATTTGGATCCCTTGAACATACCAGTTTGAGACATCAAAATAGACTCCATTTTTAAAAAAGTAGGTTTTGTTCAACTTACCACACAAACCCCCATGTTTGCTAATCATGATGCAGGAAGAAAAGAAAGCATTTTGGCAATGTTTCAAGGAATTTACAACACGATTTTTGGTTGCCTAGCTTAAAACATTTTGAAGGTCATTTGTACAAATGTTGAAGACATAGCTCTGGTTGAAATCGGTGGGATCTGCTGGACAATCCATATTTATGGTGATGCCCAAGTAGTCCTATACCAGTAGTAAAAAACTGAATTATACCAGCCCCATCAGGGTTGTTTGAAAACTTCCATCTGTGAAATTAACAATGCTTAAATGTACTTTTACCTTTTGATTTCTAATGCTCACTAAAACTGGCCACATTCTCTTTTTATGCGAGTGTGTGTTTCTATCCTACATATACCTAAAATTCAGTTTTTCAGCTACAAGTAAAATTTAAAACTTTCCTAACGAAGTCTGGTGTGATTGCAACCAGTAAAAGCTTCAATCTACATATCTTCTCTTACATTTTAGTCTCACACGGTCATATTCCTGGCACTTTAAAACCCCAAATAATTTAATCAATTTACAGGAGGGGTATGCTAGGACAGAAGCAGAATTCTGTGGTCCTGGGATTTTCCAAACCACAGANCAAGTCTGGTGTGATTGCAGACAACCAGTAAAAGCTTCAATCTACATACCTTCTCTTACATTTTAGTTGCACACAGTCATATTCCTGGCACTTTAAAACCCCAAATAATTTGATCAATTTATAGGAGGGGTACGCTAGAACAGAAGCAGAATTCTGTGGTCCTGGGATTTTCCAAACCACAGAGGGTGGAACTGGGAAAATCAGAGCAGCTGTAGCAAGCAGAGTCTCAGATGTCATTCCTGAGCCTCTCTGCAGTGCAATTGGTGATTTGGCTTGAGTGGAGAAGCATGTGAAGTAAATTTGCATGGATATTCATTTCAGAGAAATGGTGTTCTAGGACTACAAAAAAGACTTTNCCATTCCTGAGCTTCTCTGCAGTGCAATTGGTGATTTGGCTTGAGTGGAGAAGCACGTGAAGTAAATTTGCATGGATTTTCATTTCAGAGAAATGGTGTTCTAGGACTACAAAAAAGACTTTCAGCTGGAACTGTCTTCTTAAACTAGCTGTTCTTCTTATGTGGCTCACATAAAAATTTTACCTGCTCGTCAAAGGGATTTCAGTTGCTCAATAAAGTTGGCCGAGTAGAACACTGGGAAGACAATTTCCATTAGGAATCTAAAATACCCATTGAAATCTAAAAAAACCCCAGCTGTAGATATAGGTGAAACTCTTCTGACTGGAATAGTCTTGCTCATGACCCTGACAACAAAAGAATAATTTATNGTTAGGAATCTAAAATACCCATTGAAATCTAAAAAAAACCCAGCTGTAGATATAGGTGAAACTCTTCTGACCGGAATAGTCTTGCTCATGACCCTGACAACAAAAGAATAATTTATTTGAACTACACAAGATCAGCTGATTCCAGCTGGCTGTTTTCCACGAAACTCAAACAGAATTCACTCCAGAAAAAAGAAGCAAAATCCCAGAACATTAATAGTACTTGATGTTAATGTCTACAAGAGTCACTTTTTCTGTCACTTCATTTTCTAAAATCATGTAGTGTTAGGACAACTACTTAACTTGGTTGGAAGTCCTGATTTTTACTTTTTCTCCAAACTAGTGGACTGGATAATTTTGTTAGCAATACTACTTAGATACTTGCAAATAAATAAATAAAAAAAAAACCCTTACATGCATCAGTTCATCCCCTTCATAATTTTGATGAAGTTTTATTCCTCAACAGGACTGCCAAACACTACAATCTACTCATTATTCAAGTGATTTCCTAAATGCAGTAGCCTGTGCAGTTGTCCTATTGCTCTGTGTACTTTGAAGACCTTTCTAAAAAAGAAATTCCTTTACCACTCTGTCTCTGGACATATAATTATAGATCTGTGCCTCTCCCTTTACACTTCACTATAACTGCGTATACATGAGTATTACGGTAATTTTGGATATCTGGTATTTCATAGCATCTTAATCCCCTTTTGTCTTCCTTTTCCTTTAGGTTTCCCAGTTCCTGAGGTGAGCTGGTATCGGGATGGCCAGGTTCTCTCTGCTGCAACTCTGCCTGGTGTGCAGATCTCGTTTAGTGATGGCCGCGCTAAACTGGTGATCCCCACCGTGACAGAAGCAAACAGTGGAAGATACACCGTACAAGCCACCAATGGATCTGGGCAAGCAACTAGTACTGCTGAGCTACTTGTCACAGGTATCAAGCAGCTAAAGAAAGGCACCTCTCTCTGCTAGCAACGTGAGCAAGAGCAGTAGCAGAAGTGTCACAGATAATGAAAAAAGTTTGTATTTGAAGCACACGATTAGCAAAGAAATAGCAAAACAAATTCCTTTTCCTAAAGCAGTCTAGAATTCAGCATATGTTCTCACAAGTAATTTCTAACAGTGTCCTTTACACCTTAACTGTATAAAGTTTAATCTTATAAACTCTTAATCACAATTACAAACTTCTGGCTTTGCCCTGTATACCTCTGCTTGTGTGATCTGTCACACTGCCTACGTTCAAACTACACATAAAAGAAAGCATAAAGTTCTGCAGGATAGAGCCCTTAACGGTATTTATGATAATAAATTATATTTAACAGAACAACTCACGTAAAAGGCCATAGCCAAGAGACTGCACTTACTACCTTTGGGTATAATCAATGCATCTCTAATTCTAGAAACATTTGCAATTGTGGGCATAATCAGAAATATCAGAAATTATAAACACATGAAAAAAGCTAAGGGGGGTTTGCATTTTGGCAAATCAACTCTTCATGTTTTGAATGTTTGAGAAGGAAGTATCATCTGTTAGAAGCATGTAAAGGACAAATAGACCTTGTGCACTTCTAGTAATGAAAATATCTAGTCCTTACAGTTCTTTTTAACAGATGTTATTGTTTTTCTATTTATTTCTTCAATAAAACTGCAGCTGGAACAGCACCACCAAACTTCTCACAACGACTACAGAGCATGACTGCAAGGCAGGGAAGTCAAGTTCGACTTGACGTGAGAGTGACTGGAATCCCTACACCTGTGGTGAAGTTCTATCGGGATGGAGTAGAAATTCAAAGCTCCCCCGATTTTCAAATTTTACAAGAAGGAGACCTTTACAGCTTAATAATTGCAGAAGCATATCCTGAAGACTCCGGTACCTATTCAGTAAATGCCACAAATAATGTGGGACGTGCTACTTCAACCGCTGAATTGCTAATTCAAGGTAACAGAGTTGAAGTTTCAAGCCATGAAAATAAGAGAGCATTCATTGTTGTAATGGTACAATACGCACCACTTTATCACAGTTATATCAATAGGTTCATATATAACTTCTTTCTCAAGACTTACAAACTTCTGAAAAAGTAATGTCATTGGTGAAATTTGCCAAAGATTTTTGTCTGAGAATTTAAAAGGTCATTTTCTCCAGAATGAGTCTTCTTTAAACTGAGGATACAGTACACAGAAAACGCGTGGGACACTTGCAGTTGTTCTCATTTTATTTGGTAGATTTCTCAAAGTTGTATTTTTAACCTGGCTGTGATAGAATAGATATATTAGACTGCACAGCTGTACATGATCTTGTAAATGAGCCTGGTAAGCATGAAGACAGTTCTTAGCTAGAGGAGAATTGTAGCAGTGAATCATTCTACCCAGAGCAGCCTTGCTTGGATTTCCCCTCAGTCAGGCTTCCAGACTGTGTAGTCATTTGAGGTCCAGGACTGATTCTGAAGAATCTACAATAACTGTGTTTTGGGTTGGTTTGTTTGGGGTTTTTTTTCCTAATGATATAGTCATGCACAAATGTTATTTCAACTGTTTTCACAATTATCTGTCTATAGATACTGCAGGAAAAAAGAGAGGGTTGCTTAATTCTCTCTCTGTTTTTTATATACAGTTATATCTAATTGGAATTGACCATTCATTTATTTCTGCATGTTTTCTCTTCCAAAAGGTGAGGAAGAAGCCGTTCCTGCTAAAAAGACAAAGACAATTGTTTCGACTGCTCAGATTTCACAAACAAGACAAGCCAGAATTGAAAAGGTATAGTTTTCAAAAACAAAGCAGATAAGGCTAAAGTGTGAATCATTACTTCTACAGTATCTCAGACTTCTTTTCTTGATTTCATTATAGAAGATTGAAGCCCACTTTGATGCCAGATCACTTACAAGTGTTGAAATGGTCATAGAAGGTGCGACAGCCCAACAGCTCCCACACAAAGCACCTCCACGAATGCCTCCTAGACCTACATCAAAATCACCGACCCCACCAATAATTGCTGCAAAAGCACAAATGGCACGACAACAATCGCCATCACCTGTTAGACAATCACCGTCACCTGTAAGACATGTCAGAGCACCAACACCCTCACCAGTAAGGTAAACTTATTATTCTTTCAAACAAGATTACTTTTTTAATCACTTTCACTCACTTTTAAATTGCCAGAGCTAGGTATGCTGGTGAATTTTGCCCTGCTGACAACAACTTGCAAAGACAGGCACAAATGGATTGATAGTAACTAGCAATAACTAACAAACTGCATAGATGAAAGAACAATTCAATAGTGCCATCTAGAGTGCATGCAGAACTAGGAGTTTGTACTCCCCTGCTAGTCAAGCCACTTTTAGACATACAACACATTAGAAAATAAATCTAAAAATTCATGAGCTGCTGCTGCCCTCTACTGCTGCAATTTGTTAATTCTACCTGGGAAATAAAGCATAAAAAAATTCCTCTCAAAGAAAATCTAAGCTAGAAAGCCTCTTAAAGCATTTTGAAAAATGCTTTAAAACTGTCTGCCAGGACTGGGATTGAATTTTTGGAATATCAAAATTTAGAAACTAGCACTTTCCAAGTGGCTACCAACTATTGCGGCTAAGATTTGTAAATGTAAGTATAGGAAAAAACATAGGCCTTGATTAGAAGCTTGCCTGGAATCTGAACACATGTATGGATGACACGTGGAAATAAGATGTTGTGCAGGAGTAGATACAGTTATGTCGTTGCTAGGTGGCTCCCACATGAAATTTTTACAAAGAGGGTTAGACTAATAATTTTGTCTCCCTACAGAGATGAAACCACAAATATAATATGTAATACTCGCAGCCTGTAAGCCTTTTATATTATTCCTATTAGGAGAATTAAGATAGAGTGAATGTAAACTAATGATGTATTTTTATATTTTAAATATATGTGCTTGAGTGAAATGCCCTTTGACATTTGCCCTTATTTCTTTTTGGAAATCTAACTAAGCTACTACAAAGATGTGTTACAGTTATGAGTATGACAAAAACACACATTCGACATAAGGTTATAAACAGGTACGTGTAATTTACAAGTAGAACACCTCAAAAACTTTTTTAAAATCGAACCACAAAGTACTGAAGATATCCTAAATGGGGAGTGAATTCAAGTTCAGGCTGAAGGTGTTTACATAGCTGTTGTTGTTTGACACTACATTAATTATATTAATACTTTATTTTTTCATTAGGTCTGTTTCTCCTGCTGGAAGAATCTCCACCTCACCTATTAGACCAGTAAAATCTCCATCTCCAATCCGTAAAACACATGTAGTGACAGCAGCTGGCGCCGAAGTCCTTCCTCCTTGGAAGCAGGAAGGATATGCTGCAACCACAGAAGCCCAGATGAAGGAAACAAGAGTATCTACAAGCGCTACCCAAATAAGAACTGAAGAAAGATGGGAGGGGAGATACGGGGTCCAAGAACAAGTTACCATTAGCGGTGCTGCTGCTGGTGAGGTCGCGGCTGGTGCTAGAGAGGTAAAGACTATTTTTGGAAAAAGCATTGGTTTTGCTCTATGTGTGGACTCACCACTGCTGAACAGATCTGCTAAATGGACTCTGGGAGGCTGTGTATAAAAGCGTGTGTGCATCTGCTGTTGAGAGAGTTCTGCTGCAAATGCTTCTTTGCCACATTCTGCCTCTGTACTTGTTTTGTGCTTCTTCTGAATGTATGCAAAACATGAAAAAATGTCTTTTGATGTGACTAATGTAGGTGAGAAAGGACAGTGAAAAAACAGCAGCTGTTGCTACGGTTGTTGCTGCTGTGGATCAAGCCATGGTGAGAGAACCAGCTCCAGGTGTTGTAGAGCAAACTGCTAAAAGGACAGCAATGACTGCAGTCCACGTTCAACCTGTTCAGGAGCAGGTAGAAACAGAGCACAGACATTCTATGATTTCCCTTTCTATCCCTTCATCCAACATGCAAACAAGGCATGATTCACCGCGAGGAATTAACAAGATATTACCCAGTGTATCACAAAAGCATGCGTATTCTTACCGAGCGCCTGGACTGTAAAGGAATGCTCTTGGATCACTTATTCCGTTGCTTTCCATCATAGCAGGATTGAACTCATTATTCTTAAACTGTTCTTAAGTTTAAGAATGCCTGCTATGGAAAGTGATCCTTTATTATCCCTTGTCATTTATTCTCTAACATTATTCTTACACTGATTAAGTTTTTCCTCTAATATCTCATTTATAATTTCCCCACTAGGAATGAAATAATTCTCCCTTAGTATTTTTCCTTCACTTGCATTCCTCTCTTATTTTTCCTTCTCCTCTTCTTTTGATGACCAATTTGTTAAAATAAATTTTAAGGCTTTGTGTTTTTTTTTGTTGCTATAAAAATCAGGTGAGAAAGGAGGCAACAGTAGTAGTTACCAGTGATAAAGCCACAAAACATACAGTAATATCGAGAACTAGAGAAGGAATTGTTACTTCACAAGAACAAAGGCACATCTCTCATGAAAAGGTGAATACAGATGTTACCTATGACTGTCAAACTCTACCTTGTTCAAAAAATCTAATATCTCATCAAAAAGACAAGCCTATGAGCAACATAAATGACATACCTTAATATTATTTTTTCCTTTTATATATGTTCACTCTTCTAGTTTACAATGCCATCATTCTCCTGTCTCTCTTTGATGACGACTGCATTTCCTTTTTTACTTCACTTCCATTATTAATACCTAAGAATGTGATAAACTTACAAAATATTAACTTAGAAATTATCTATTTCTTATATATTGTATGGTGATTTGCTAGATAGTATTCTCAATCACTTAAAGAATTGATGTGTAGGAAATACCTCTTAAGTTTTCCATTTTTTTATCTGATTTTGTTTCTAAGCTTGCCATTTGTAGCCTGCTTTGTTTGTTGGCAGCACAGTGGGTCAGAAAAAGGAGGAAAAACTCATTCTGCATCGAAATCAATTTTGAAAATACTGATAAGTGAACGGAATCCAGATGATTTTAGCATGTGCTTTATCAGACAAATGTAACTTGATGGAAGATCAGCTTTCGTAGAGAAACGTTCCATTTGCATTCTAGCTGAAATGCGTGAGAAAGAAAGTGTAACCTACCTTAAAGGACTGAGAAACGGGAATAAACCTTGGCAAAAAAATTGCATGTTTATGTGTAGATTGCATCTAAATTTCTTGGCAAAGTAAAAGTTACTTAAAACTAATCCTACACTTTCTCAAACTGATTATGATGCAGGACAGTTTTTCTCTGATCTGATTTTTTTTTATTATCGCTTTCAGTAGCAAAGCAAGTATTTGTGGAATGTTGTATTATTTTTATGCTAAATGTATATATGCTTTATAAAAAGTCTGTTTATGTTGTTGTTTCCAGACTAGATGATTTTGAAATCCAGAGTTTGACATTTTTCCTCCCTTTCATTTGTATCCTCTTTTCCAAATGTATCGAAAATCACATACCTTATATTTTTAAACAACATATCATTTAAACTCCTTTGTTTGTAAACATCCAGGTAAGAAAAGAACCAGAGAAGACTCCAGTACCCAAAGTAATAATTGCCACAGACAAAGCCAAAGAAGAAGAAAGAATATCAAGAGCTAGAGAAGAAATATCTACCAGACACGAGCAAGTGCACGTTGCTCACGAAAAGGTAAATAAATGTTACAAATGTTCAGCTCATTGTTATACTGTAATAAGTTTACAAAACCTCTTTCTTCATCAAATGTGCTATGTTCTACTTCTTTATGAAGGGAAGATTACAAAATGAAACCTTTATAAAGCAAGTTATTCCAGATACAGGTGCAGCATTGCAGGTCCAGTTTTACTAACTCCATAGCAGCTCTCTCTACAGAGGAAGAATGCAGCTGCCCTTCCTTTGAGCATTATGGCTTTCATTGGCAGAGTACTCAGAATTTCATCTGATGCTTAACCACCTTTGTTTTTTGTCTGAAGGTAGATTTCTGAAGACAAATTGTAAAGGTTCTGTCTCACGGTATGATCATAGAATCATAGAATTGTTAAGGTTGGAAGGGACCTTTAAGATCATCAAGTCCAACCATTAACCTAACCTGACAGAACCACTTCTAAACCATATCCCCAAGTATCACGTCTACCCTTTTTTTAAACACCTCCAGGGATGGTGAATCCATCACCTCCCTGGGCAGCCTATTCCAATGTTGGATAACCCTTTCAGTGAAAAATTTTTTCCTAATATCCAACCTAAACCTCGCCGGGCTTAACTTGAACCCATGATATTTATGTGTGGAGTTTAATTTAATGAAGCTCGTAGTTGTGTGAGGACTGAATGCATCTGCTAAACTATATTCTGAAACCTCTGTTTATTGGAGTAACCGATGAAAGAGTTTCATCTACTGATGGGAGTAAATATTGAGTCAGTAATACTCATTTTTATGCGAGCAGTTTCTACAAAACATAACAATGATATATTACAATTAACTAGGAAGTGGGAAGATTCTTTTTAATTCCAACAAAGATTAATGCAATATGTTACTGACTTTGAATGCACTTCATTCAGATAGCATATAAGATAGGCTGTAACGGTCTGTACAAAGGAATTATTTCATTTCTCAGGTGATGTTTTTCTCTCATTGATGTACATTCTGAAACCTTATCCCACTTTCCCAAAAATCTGTGTAATTTTGACAACAGGCATAATTGATTACTATTATTTTTCTTTACCATAAAAACTAGATAAGAAAGGAAGATATGAAACCTTCTGTACCTAAGGTAGTAATTACCACTGATAAACCTAAACCACCGGTCATAATATCGAAAAGTAAAGAAGGAATTGCTACCAAACAAGAACAAGTCAGCATAACCCATGAAAAGGTGAATAGCACTATTATAACCATATTTGGTTTTTTATCCTCTCTTCTTTACCAACCTTATGTGTCTCTCAAAAAATACTAACTATACATTTCTGGCTCCTTTTTTCTAAGTTTTATTCCACTTACAAACTTTAAGAACTACTGTTAATTAGACTGTATTGTTACATCTCTATCTTTCTCTCCTAATTGTTTTCATTAATAGGATGTCCATAATTCTCTTCTGACTGACCAATGGAATGGACCAACTGACTCCTGAAATGCATTTTAGCTTTTTTAAAAAAAATCATTACTTGTATTTAAATAGGTGTCAGGGTATAACAATACTTATCAGTATATATATAATACAGAGCTGTGTGCAGTGCACAATGATCTAACCCCTTAATTCTCCTTCCCTGTTCCCATTCCAAATTGCATTCCCATTGTTCAAATTTCTTTCAAGATCATATGTAACTGAAACTTTTATTTCTGCTATAATAATTAGATTAAAAAGGAAGCTAAGAAAACTACTGTAGTTCCGAAAATAATTGCCACTGATAAAACCAAAGCACCAGTCACAGTGTCCAG
Source organism: Himantopus leucocephalus (assembly GCA_003993805.1). Taxonomy (NCBI): domain Eukaryota; kingdom Metazoa; phylum Chordata; class Aves; order Charadriiformes; family Recurvirostridae; genus Himantopus; species Himantopus leucocephalus. The sequence goes on from RSEF01000007.1 coordinate 16,755,549, forward strand.
AACTAGAGAAGAAATTACATCCAAGCAAGAACAAATTCATCTAGCTTATGATCAGGTGAATATAGCTGTTGCAGATGTGAAATGGACTGTAACAATTTGTTTTATCTGCAAACCTCTCCTTGTAAGAGCTACTTGTGTACGATAGAATGATCTCAAATCAATTCCTGATAACATATCCATTAAGTGGGATGATTGTCAAGTAAGAGTCAGTGTGATTAAGTTGCTATGTCTCACCCTGTTAGGAAATGCCATTTTTAAAACTACAGTCAGATTTCTCTGTGAAAGCCCACTCCCTACCAATTACTCTCAAGTAATGTTTGCTTGCTCAAATTTCTGACTCCGCAATCTTTTTTTCTAAAAAACGGTTCCTTGCAATTTTATGGTTGTCAGATGAAACAATCTCTCTCTATTAAGGTTTGAATTGTATTGTTCTGTGTACAATACAAACTTCAACATCCATTCAAGTCTGTCCAGTTTGTTACTTCTGACAATCAGACACTTGTTGACACTGCTTTGTTCCAGCAGGACTCCCACAGTAGAAAAGCTTTTCTATTATAATATAGCCAGGAACTCTCATATGTGGAAAAATAGCATAGTTGCCAACAGTTTTTATTTAAAGTCTGTCTACCTACTTTGTTAGAAATGGTATAGTACATTCACAAAATACTTTTATAAAATATAATTAAAAGAGCATAGCATATAAAACTCAGAGGAGTCAGACTGCTAAGAGATTACAGTTACATGTTACATGATGCAAATTTAGGGCCAAATTCAAGTTGGTATAAACAATGATTTTGAAATTGGCAACGATACTGAATAAGATGTCCCTGCTACGTAAACACTACTTTAATAATAAACCAAAATCTCTGTAAACAATCACATTTTGGCCTTGCTTAAGTTATTTTAGTTTAAGGTGATAATGATTTTAAAATCAGCATGAAATTATTTATTACTTTTTTCCATCTACAAGGCATACATTTCATATGCTCTGTTGCTACATCCAGATCAGTTATGACAGTAATAACAAACACTAGTAGTAATCGTCCTATTGCCTACTGTTGGCTGACTGGGCAGAAATTTGGACCCTGATAACATAGAAGTTGATAGTATTTATCAGTTATTAGAAACAAATAAAAGGCCTGAGACAAATGTATTATTTCCAATTTCTCAGAAAGCTCTGTTTTCCTTCTTTTGTGAAATAATTTAAAAACAGATTAGCACTGAATTAACAGAAATGTCTGTGGTAAAAAATTTTATGGGTATATTCCTCCGTAAATACATTCACATCAGATGCTGGACACATTCTCTACATTTTTAGTAGCATCTAACAGTTATAGGGAGCTGATGAGCATACTGACTTTGAAATTATGTTCACATTTACATACCTGCCTTACTCTTAGACAAGCATCCATAAATTGAAAGTGGGCTTGCATGCAAGTATTGATGTGTATAAAGCACACAAGCGTAGATATGTTTTGAATAAGCATAGAGAGAGCTTAGAAAAAGTATGTCTATGTTTGAATCTACTGAATCTGAAGTGTATTTATGGGTGAACACATTTAATGTATACATTATTACTTTTGCATATCTATGCACTCTCTCTTTGCCTGGAATATACTTTACTGAGCATTATATTTATAAGTATTTGCCAGATATGCAAGCCTTTGATATAATGATGAATATTTGTGTAAATTCTGCCAATGTTATCTCTAGGCTGAAGCTGGAAAAAGGGCTGAAGCTGTAGCTACAGTTGTTGCAGCAGTTGATCATGCACGTGTTCGATCACCCTGGGAACCAGAACAAGCAGATGAAGCTTATGTAAAGCAGAAAACTTTGGAATATGGCTATAAAGAGCACACTGTAACAGACCGTGCTGCTGAGGCCCCAGCAGAACGTCATGTTGTCACGAAAGAAGTTAAAACTGTCTATGTTCCTCCTGAGAAACATATCTCAGCTGCCGAAAAGAAACAAGTTCATATATCAACAGAGGTTAGATTCAGTTTACATTGCATTCTTTTCCAAAACCCATGTCCCAGTGAAATCTGTTTCAGTTTGGAAACCAGCATCACATGCTCAACAACTTTTTTTCATTGTTTTGTGTAGATAAAAAGAGCAGCAGAAACTGAGAAAACAATTCATGTTGAACACCCGCGACCCCGCACAGCGAGTCCTCACTTCACAGTCTCCAAAATTGCTGTTCCTAAAGCAGATCATACATATGAGGTAAGAAGTGAAAACTCTATCTAAGAAGAACAGCATGCTTATTGGTAATAACCAGTCAGTTACCCATTCCATTTGACTTTTCCTCCCTCTCCAATGGGGAGGGCCTTTCCCAAGAAGAAGAATAATTGTGTGTTCTACAGTTGTTTTTGTTGCCTTGTTTGACTAATAAAGAGTAGTGCTGTAAACAGACACATGAACTGCTAAAATGTGATTTTTAAGTATTAGTTATTTAAACAAGCTTTTCATCTGTTTAAGGATGCAGCTTCAATACTTCACGTCATACAGTGAAATCACAAAGATTTGTCATACAACTTACGTTTTCTAAAGAGCAGAACTATCCCTCTTCAATCTTATTATGTGCATCAGTTCACTAGCGCATTGAAAACAGTGCTTCTTTCTTCCTTGCAGATGCTACATACTAAGCTAATTTTTGAAACAGAGAAAGTCCAGACTGCATAATGGCACCATCCATTTTTAATGCTATTTTTTCCATTCTTCTGTTCGACTTCTTCACATAATATTAAAAGTTCCCATTTAATTAATTTTCTCATTCAAGGATACTTTCTCTCTTCACCTGGACTTTAAAAATGAGCTGTTTTTTCCCTCAAAAAGAATTAAATACTATAAAAGTGACCTAAAATATTTTTGTCTTTAAAGATTTATGTATGTTTTCCAAAGTTATTACACTTACAATAACATTTTGAAATCACTGTGGTTATTTTAATTACTGACAGTTATGTAATTAGTAGTATTGTTTACTGCAGTATCAGACTGAATAAAAGGAAAGCTGAGGCTTCAAGTGAATAAATTTAGACATTTCTCATGTTGCACCTAAGAGCTTCTTGACCATTTAAAGATCAAATTCTAAAGTAAAAAAAGAGAAAATATTTGAATGTTAGACACATCAACAGTAATATAAGGATATTATATCTCCAGTATTCTACTACTGCAATCTAAAACTAGAAGTAATTTTTGTATATATAGCTTTTGCAGTGTCAACAAATTAGTAACTAAGGAAGCAATTGGTGCATATGCAATCTGCTCAAGAAATACACGGTTCACCTTTGAAAACAAGAGAACAACCAAGCTGTAACTCTTTCTCTTCTGTTCACTAGGTTTCAATAGCTGGATCTGCCATGGCTACTCTGGAAAAAGAGTTATCAGCTACTTCTGCTGCGCAAAAGATCACCAAGTCTGTGAAACCACCTCAGCTAAAGCCACATGACGTCAGGATAAAAGCAGAGCCTGCTGCCTCTCCACAGTTTCCCTTTGGAGAGGCTGCTGAGACCTATAAAAGTCACTATGATGTTGAGACTAGAAAAGAGACAGGTGTAAGCTTTAAAGGCGAAGCAGTGCAGGAAGAACACTTGGTGTTGCGGAAAGAAGGTGAAGCAAAGGTATGTTATCAAGCAAATTTCCATCACTTTGACTTTTATCTTAAAAAGCCTCACTTGTTTGCTGGTTTGTCCTTGCAATGTTCCACTTTTACATTCTGCTGACTTTTATCTTTGTTGTACACAAACCCTTCTAAGGACCCAATATTTACCTATGGCAAACAGAGAGTTCTTTTTACCCAATTTCTTTTCTTATCTATGTTCTGCTGTTTATGTCCTTGGCTTTGTTAGGTGTTTACTAATTGTGCTTTAAACAACCTAGGTGACAGAAACTGCCAGAGTTCCTGTGCCTGCAGAAATCCCTGCTACTCCACCCACCTTAGTCTCAGTAAGTAATTTGTATATAGATTGGGGGAGTGACACTATGTTTTCACCCATTTCATATTCTAACTTTTATCTTTGAAAACCTGACCATGCTAGTTTGGCTTTATTTAATCTTTTAAACAATGTATTAGACTTACTCAGCCACACAATTTATCTCTGATAAAAACTATTCTGGATGTCTGTTATGGGGGTGATTCTTCACAATTATGTCACACAGTAGATGGACTTTTGCTGCGGTGAAACAATTTCTCACCATAATCTGGATAAACATCAACCTACTTTTTCATTTTCTTGTTAATAACAGTAATGTTCAGAGGTCCCAAATCCAGTTTCAAATACTTCCCTTTGGGAAATGCCTCTTTTTTCCCGGATATATTTCTGAACAGAACACTGTTTTGACATAGACATTAAATTTTCCATTCAAATAGGTTTTAGTTATTTAAATGCCTGTTTAGTAGTGAAAATATATACTGACTATGATACTTATTTTTTGTCATACAGGGCCTCAAAAATAAAACTGTGACTGAAGGAGAGTCTGTCACTCTGGAGTGCCATATCTCTGGTCACCCTCAGCCTACTGTGACATGGTACAGGGAAGACTACAAAATTGAGAGCTCAATGGACTTTCAGATCACTTTCAAAGCAGGGCTTGCTCGACTTGTGATTCGTGAAGCCTTTGCAGAAGACAGTGGAAGATTTACCTGCACTGCTACCAATAAGGCTGGGAGTGTCAGCACATCTTGCCACTTATACGTGAAAGGTAAGTATATTTATCACTGTAGGAAGATTATTACATGCATATTACTTGTAATGTAAATGAAACATATTGTCAGCTCCCAAGTCGAACGTGTGCCTTGAATTGTATTCCAGGACAGTTAGGTAACATGGTTGGAAGAATATGAGGAAAAGGCTACTTATGGGCCGATGGAGACTCTTAACTTGCTTCCTAAGTGGAAGTATCTGGCCCTATGAGCAAACTAACTATTTAACCTTCTCTCTCTTTGTGCCAACCAAGCTCACCGCTTAAGCACTGTTAAAGTATTTTGAAATCCACTATGTCATATTTGCCTTGCAGTTTCAGAAGAAATTGAGACTCGAGAAACCATTTCTGAGAAGGCTGTTACAGAAGAGAAACGGTAAAGTTACTTTCCTAAACAGACTGCTCCTACTGTTGTCATTAGTTTCTTGCATTCTGTTTATGAGAGCTTCAGACATCAGCTCACTTACCTGCACTGTAATCTTATTTCAGCTATGTGGAGACAAAGGACATTGTAATGGAAGATGTCTCTGCTGCAGCAGAGGAAGTATCGGGAGAACCCATACCTCCTTTCTTCATAAGAAAACCCATGGTACATAAATTAATTGAAGGTGGGAGCATTATTTTTGAATGCCAAGTAGGGGGCAACCCAAAGCCACATGTCTACTGGAAAAAAGGTGGAGTTCCTTTAACGACTGGCTACAGGTAATTTGTATACCATGCGCAAAAACTGTTTAAACATAATTTTTAAGAATATTTAATTGACAGTACCATAATTTTTATGACCTTACTGATGCTGAGCCAAATAACATCACTGAAATTTTATTTTTGAAATGGTAAAATCATAGGATCATGTCTTAATGTGGGACTTTAGAAGGCTGCTAAGTTTTAGAATACAAATATTCAAAAGACGATAAAATGAGAAATGCTACATATCCTTAAAAACAAATCAGGAAGTTCTGCATTTGTTTTATTCTGTCTATGCGATGTTTGCATTCTGTCTATGCATATGTTGTCTATAGAAAGCCACACACTTTCTAGCAGGGAAAAAACCCCACATTTGTAGCATTCTTGAAATATATCATGCTATAATGACCCATATTAGGACAAAATATGTGCACGCAGCATATACCATTTTACTGAGTCTGATAATTAGATCTCTGATATTTCAGTAGTGCTGTTTACATCCCATTTATTTCAGTGCCAACAGAAAGAAAGTAGACTTGTACTCTAGTTTCAGCATAGTTACTTTTCCTACTCTGTTCTGCAGAGTTATTGAGTGAGAATGGCCTGCAAAAGTTTCTCCTTTTTTGTCTTGTACAATTTAGGAGTGATTCTGATTAATTGCATAACTAAAAGCAAATACACTAGAAAGTTTGTTCATCAGAATTATAGAGAGCTTCTGCTTTTATGTTTTTTATAGATACAAAGTGAGTTACAAAAGAGAAACCGGGGAATGCAAACTTGAAATTTCCATGACTTTTGCCGACGATGCCGGAGAATACACTATTGTTGTTCGTAATAAACACGGAGAAGCTTCTGCAACGGTCTCCTTATTAGAAGAAGGTACATTGTAGATTAAAGAAATGGGAAAAAAAATTCTTAAAATTAACTTTAAAACAGGAAAAAGATTTTAAATCTTGCTATAAATTCTTTGCAGCTTAGTTTGATCAATTCAAGAAACATACAGGGAGATCTGGTGGCTTCATTTCTGCAAGCCAGAGTATTTGATATCAGGTTCTTGAAGGACTTATATTCTTTGCTGGGATGTGTAGCTATAGCAACCCTCTTCTGTTGATGTCCATAACAGTCTACATAACATAAGACATTCAGAGAGCAACGTGGGAAAAGGAGGTTAATCAAGTAATAGGTTGTTCTATTACAGGGAAAGAAGTTAGTTTTTTTTTTTTTTTAATTGTCCTTGCAAAAATGCATGAAAGTTTGCAGGAGGCAGAGCCGCAGTGAAGAAATTGTAAAATAGTCTCTACAAGAGCTGCCACTTTGAGAACTAGAACACCTAAATAGCACAGTAAAACTTTTACCTATTTATAAAGCTCATCTGAGGGCATCAGTATTTGCATTTTATTGCTGTTTGTATTTTATTGACTAAACAGACAGAAACTCTGCTTGAATCACTAAAAACAGTAAAAGAAGCTTGTACTTGTTTTCTCTATTCAGTCCACTGAAAACCACAAAAACTTATCAAAATTAATATGTTCTTAATTCTTAGCTGATTATGAAGCCTACATAAAATCGCAACAAGAAATGTACCAAACTCAGGTGACTGCATATGTACAGGAACCTAAAGTGGCTGAGGTAGCCCCAGCTATTTCATACGGTGACTTTGAAAAAGAATATGAAAAAGAACAAGCCCTAATTAGGAAGAAAATGGCAAAAGATACAGTGATGGTCAGAACTTTTGTAGAAGATGAGGTACGTCTACCACTCCATACTCATTTTGTATACTGACATTTTACCAGTGCAAATTACTTCTTTACAAGGTCATTATCTGACACACAGAACTAATGGTCTTGCTTTTCTATACAGGAATTCCATATTTCTTCTTTCGAAGAAAGACTTATCAAGGAAATTGAACTCAGAATTATTAAGACCACCTTAGATGAACTTCTCGAAGAAGACGGAGAGGAGATGATGGTTGATATTTCTGAATCTGAAGCTGTAGAAGCAGGATTTGATTTAAGACTAAAGAATTACAGAACCTTTGAAGGGACAGGAGTTACTTTCCATTGCAAGACAACTGGATATCCACTGCCAAAGGTACCCCAAACCTGTATGACATTAATCTATTTAAAAAAACATCTGGTGCTCTACTTGAAAAATCCCTTAACATCTCGTTGTCAGACATTCTTCATTCTGCATAGAAAACAGCGAATCTCAAAGGAAATCCAGTCTTTTGTTTTGATATCGAGATAAATTTTCCTTTTGCCCCCTAACAAGATAGTGTTACGTTCGTTAGCCAGTTCAGAGGTAGGTTAGATTTACCAGTTAATCTGGTCTTGCTTCTCAGTATCTCTGAGTTAGCCCACACAAGTGTGGAACACAGTAACAAGTCCGGTCTAGGTCACTTTGCTCTTTGTCAAAATGGGCTTTATATCTGTTTCTAGCTTCAAAACCTGTGGTTTGGACTACTGCGAAAGCATGTTACTTCAGTCTTACTTATTTCAAGTAAAAATGTTAATGTTAACACATAGGTTAATACATCTATATGATGATGCATCAGCTGAAAAATAAGAAGTTGTAATATGTTGTGTGCATGGATCATCACTGCATCTTTGTCTTTAGGAGAGCTCACATAGCATTTCACTGTTTCTTTCCATGCAGATTGCATGGTACAAAGATGGTAAGCGCATAAGGCATGGAGAGCGCTACCACATGGAAGTTCTGCAAGATGGCAGTGCCAGTCTGCGTTTACCTGTTGTTTTACCTGAAGACGAAGGAATTTATACTGTCTTTGCCAGTAATATGAAAGGAAATGCCATTTGCTCAGCAAAACTCTACGTTGAGCCAGTTGCACCCACAGCAACTCCAGGTTATATGCCAGGACCAGAAGTTATGAGAAGATATAGGTGGGTACACAGTAATATATAAATTTCATGAGACTTCAGTCTGCTGTGATAGACAGTCCAAAACCTCATTACACAGCAGATAAACAGCTTAAGTTATTGGAGTTTACATACTGCTAAAGAAGTTCTAAATGCTGTTTTCATGGCTTAAATTGATTTACGTGCCAACTCTTTGTCTGATTTGCCTTCTTAATGAGTGCTGCAGTTCCCAGAGTACCATCATTCACACGCATATCCAGCCACAGTACCAGATTTACAACCTCAGCAAACATATTTATTTCTTAAAGTGCTCATGTTTTGGAAAATAAAATTCTTCTGTACTTGGAGTTTTAGTACTTACTGCAACTCTTACTTCCCACTCTTGAAATAGCTGTATTTCTATGACAGAAAAAATCCAGTGTTGCCATGCACTGTGTTCTGTCTTCGTATAGACACACACACACATGCACAAATGTACAGGATTACATCCATATCCATACATTATCCAAAAATCCCCAAATTTCCCTGGCTGTGGTGTATCCTAATAATATTCACTTATACAAATTGCTGTCAAAAACCTAAAGAATATTGACTACAAGTAGAAATTAATCTTGTCGCAATTTCTCACATAAATTGATTAACCTGTTTAAAATAAATTATGCTAAAGGCAAAAGTTGAACTCTATTCATCTTGTCAGTCAACTGCTACATGACGTTGTCATACACATCTGTCTTATCTTTTCCTTCCAGGTCTATTTCTCCACGGTCTCCAAGCCGGTCTCCTGCCCGCAGTTCTCCTTCTCGGTCTCCTGCCCGCAGATTAGAAGAAACTGATGAAGGACAGCTGGAGAGACTATATAAGCCAGTTTTTGTGCTGAAACCTACATCATTTAAATGTTCACAGGGGCAGACAGCAAGATTTGACTTAAAAGTTGTTGGCAGACCTATGCCAGAGACATACTGGTTCCATAATGGTACATCAGCCTCATTTTCATCAACAAATTATCTTAAAAAAAATCTTATATGCATTTTGTGTCTTGTTGAGACACTGTTTTGAGTGCAACTTTTTTTTTTCATGCGTACCTGCAGGTCAACAAGTGGTTAATGACTACACCCATAAAATAGTGATTAAAGAAGATGGCACCCAGTCATTGATCATTGTTCCTGCTATGCCTGATGACTCCGGAGAATGGGCTGTAATTGCGCAGAATAGGGCAGGCAAAGCTTCAGTCTCAATGATGCTGACTGTGGAAGGTATCTACCGTGCATGCTATTTTTAGGAGGCTGAGGAGTGTTTCTTATAAAAAACATTGTTATGTCATTTCCTCTTGTGATAACTTACCCTTGCTCTTTCAGCTAAGGAAGACCTAGTCAGACCACACTTTGTGGAAAGGCTGAAGAATGTTAGCGTCAAGGAGGGCTCTAGACTGCAGATGGCAGTGAAAGCTACTGGTAACCCTAATCCTGACATTGTATGGCTGAAGAACAGCGACATCATTGTACCTCATAAATACCCCAAAATAAAGTAAGCATATTTAATTTGTTTAAATAGTAAAGGAGTTAATAATCACCCTTCTACAGTGTGCTGAATACCCTTGCTTCCATCGAAGGGGTTCACTAAGGGCTTAGTCCGATGGCTACCGAAGCTACTAACACCTTTTGCATTGCAGCAAGGCTAAAAGATATAAGATACCTTGTAGGACTCAATCCATTTTTTCCAGTTTGTGTATTTTGTATTCTGCAAAGCCAATGCTTTTACAACAGAGGTTTAGGGAACCTTTATCTGTTTCTGATTTTGAAGTCCTCTGCAGGCAAAACTGCCACTGAATTCAAGACTCATTTTTATTTTCCTTATCTGTTTGATTCTTAGGCACTGCAGTCATAAACATGAATAAACATAAACAACATATCTAATTCCTCCAAAGGTTTGCCTTTAGAGGCTTTGACCTAATTTTGGACAAGGGCAAAAATAAATAACAAAGAAGTGCAAAAAGGTTAAAAAAATTTGTTTTAATATTTCAGGATTGAGGGAACCAAAGGGGCAGCTGCCCTTAAAATTGAATCTACCGCCAGGCAAGATGCTGCATGGTATACTGCTACTGCTATCAATAAAGCTGGGCGGGACACTACTCGGTGCAAAGTAAATGTTGAAGTTGAACATGCAGAACCTGAACCAGAAAGGAGATTAATCATTCCAAAAGGAACTTACAAAGCCAAGGAGATTGCAGCACCAGAGTTAGAGCCTCTCCATTTGCGTTATGGTCAAGAACAATGGGAGGAAGGAGATCTCTATGACAAAGAAAAGCAGCAGAAACCATTTTTTAAGAAGAAGCTCACATCTTTAAGGCTCAAGCAATTTGGACCAGCACACTTTGAGTGCAGGCTTACACCAATTGGTGACCCAACCATGGTGGTGGAGTGGTTGCATGATGGCAAACCCTTGGAAGCAGCTAACAGACTCCGCATGATCAATGAGTTTGGGTACTGTAGCCTGGACTATGGAGTAGCCTATTCCAGAGATAGCGGAGTGATCACTTGCAGGGCAACTAACAAATATGGTACAGACCATACATCTGCTACTCTGATCGTGAAGGATGAGAAAAGCCTTGTGGAAGAATCCCAGTTGCCAGAAGGCAGAAGGGGGCTGCAGCGAATTGAAGAGTTAGAAAGAATGGCCCATGAGGGTGCTCTTCCTGCAGTTGCAGTGGACCAAAAGGAAAAACAAAAACCAGAAATTGTTTTGGTTCCTGAACCTGCAAGAGTCCTGGAAGGTGAAACAGCACGGTTCCGCTGCCGTGTGACTGGGTATCCTTTGCCCAAGGTCAACTGGTACCTCAATGGACAGCTCATCCGTAAGAGCAAAAGGTTTAGACTCCGTTATGATGGAATCTACTACCTGGATATTGTGGACTGCAAATCATATGACACAGGAGAGGTGAAAGTCACTGCAGAGAATCCAGAAGGCTTTATTGAACATAAGGTGAGACTTGAGATCCAGCAGAGGGAAGACTTCAGATCTGTTCTTCGTCGTGCTCCTGAACCCAAACACGAGCCTGTAGTGACAGAGCCTGGAAAACTTCTCTTTGAGGTACAGAAGGTAGACAAACCTGCAGAGGCAACAACCAAAGAAGTGGTGAAACTGAAAAGGGCTGAAAGAATCACTCATGAGAAGCTTTCAGAGGAATCTGAAGAGTTGCGTAGTAAATTCAAGCGTAGGACAGAAGAGGGCTATTATGAAGCCATCACTGCTGTAGAACTAAAGTCTCGCAAAAAAGATGAATCATATGAAGAAATGTTAAAAAAGACAAAAGAAGAACTTCTTCACTGGACCAAAGAGATCCCAGAGGAAGAGAAGAAAGCACTTCCTCCTGAAGGCAAAATCACCATTCCAACATTCAAACCAGAGAAGGTTGAGCTTAGTCCAAGCATGGAGGCTCCCAAGATATTTGAACGAATTCAAAGCCAGACTGTAGCCCAGGGAACAGACGCACACTTCCGTGTGAGAGTGGTGGGAAAACCAGACCCTGAGTGCCAGTGGTTCAAAAATGGTGTGCAGATTGAAAGGACTGATCGTGTGTATTGGTACTGGCCTGAAGATAATGTTTGCGAATTAGTCATCAGAGACGTGACTTCTGATGATTCTGCCAGCATCATGGTGAAAGCAGTTAATATAGCTGGTGAAACTTCTAGCCATGCTTTCCTGTTAGTACAAGGTAATTTAAATTCTCTTACTTTTACCCTACTGCTTTTCATAGTGTGTTAAGGCTATATGGCCAGTACACTCTTGATTCATTGCATGTTGTTTTGCAGCCAAACAGTTAATCAGCTTCACCCAGACGTTACAAGATATTGTTGCTAAAGAGAGAGACTCCATGGCAACATTTGAATGTGAGACATCAGAACCCTTTGTCAAAGTGAAATGGTTTAAGGATGGAATTGAGATTCATTCTGGAGACAAGTACAGGATGCACTCAGACAGAAAGGCTCATTTTCTTTCTGTACTAGCAATTGAAATGTCTGATGCTGATGACTACAGCTGTGCACTGGTAGAAGACGAATCCATAAAAACTACTGCAAAGCTTACTGTTGAAGGTAAGAAAGAAGCACATAGCTCAGTACCATGCAATACTATTAAAGTGAAATCAGCTTCAGGAAGAAATAAACCAATTTAAACTGATGTCTAATGCACTAAGAAATGTTCAAGCTTTCATACTCTTGGAATCCAGTACAAAAGTTTGAAGATATAGTTATATAAAATGGCTACACCATATATATATTAATTTTCTGAGGCTCATTTAATAAGTGTTTTCATCAGGGATATCTAATCAAGCTTATTCATGGATGTAATTATTTTTGCCTGTAGGTGCTGTGGTTGAGTTTATTAAAGAACTTCAGGATGTTGAAGTACCAGAATCCTTCTCAGGTGAACTTGAATGTGAGGTTTCCCCAGAAGACGTAGAGGGGAAATGGTATCATGGCGACGTTGAACTCACTTCTAATCATAAATATGTGATTGCATCCCGCCGTGGTCGCCAAATCCTCACTATTAAAGATGTTAATAAAGATGATCAAGGAGAGTATAGCTTTGTTGTTGAGGGAAAAAGGACTCGCTGCAAACTGAAGATGAAGCGTAAGTCTTTCTAATACTTACATTGTCGATATATTATAGATCTTCTGTAGTATAGTATATATTATAGCTATATCACTATATCCCATACTGCCTTAATATTCAATATTCTGCTTATCTGTTATGAAGATTAATTAACTTCATTTTGTTTCACAGCTCGTCCCATGGCTATTCTTCAAGGACTTACTGATCAAAAAGTCTGTGAGGGAGATATTGTACAACTTGAAGTTAAAGTCTCCCTAGAAAATGTGGAAGGTGTCTGGATGAAAGATGGTCACGAAATTCAATCAAGCGATCGTATTCACATTGTGCTGGATAAACAGTCACACATGTTGCTGATAGAAGATGCAACAAAGGAAGATACTGGAACTTACTCTTTTAGTGTTCCTGGTCTTGAACTGTCAACCACTGGACGGATCACAGTTTACAGTAAGTCATTATCATGATTTAGAAGGTGTGTTTGATTTTGGGGTCCTTTAGGATTACTTTTTAAAGGCATAGGTTTTTTAATGATGACTATTTTTGTAATTTGACAGGTGTGGAGATAGTGGTGCCTCTAAAAGATGTTCACGTAGTTGAAGGAACAAAAGCTATCCTTGAATGCAAAGTTTCAGCACCTGATGTGTCTTCCTCCAAATGGTACTTAAATGATCATCAGATAAAGCCTGATGAACGTGTACAAGCTGTATGTAAAGGCACTAAACAGAGACTAGTGCTTACCAGAACCCATGCATCAGATGAAGGACAGTATAAGCTAATGGTTGGCAAAGTTGAAACAAGTTGCAATGTCACAGTTGAAAGTAGGTTTCCTTTAAGATGCACAGTTCTTTGTGAAATTATTTCTTTAAATACAAAATTGTGGAAGCAACCAATATATTTGTAATGTATTTTTTTTATAGAAATTCAGATTATTAGAGGTCTTCATGACATCACCTGCACTGAAACACAGAATGTATCCTTTGAGGTCGAGCTCTCCCATTCAGGGATTGATGTAATTTGGCATTTCAAAGGCCAAGAGATCAAGGCTGGTCCTAAATATAAAATTGAGGCACGTGGAAAGATATATAAATTGACAGTGGTGAAGATGATGAAAGATGATGAAGGAGAATATGTATTTTACGCTGGAGAGCAGAAAACAGCTGGAAAGCTTATAGTAGCAGGTTAGTAGGGTTTAAGTCCAAGAATTTTATTTCACTGTGATTTAAAAACAGTACTCAGTGTACTGTATTTTCTAATTGTAGCAATTGTGCTGCTTCTGTACTTTTTTCATCTTTAATTTATCTTTTTTTCTATGTTCTCCGTGCTCTTCTCCTTATCTTTTGTGATTGGTATAATCTAAATTCCACAAAGCTTTTAAGTAAGTGCTTATATGTTTTGCTAAATCAGAGCCATAGTATAGAATGCTGTGGTACGCTTTTGATGTAATTATTGTAAAAAAGATGGGTTTTATCTTGAATGTTCAATATACCTGTGCTGATAATAAAATAATGAATGAGAATAACCAGGATAAAAGTAAGAAACATCTTTTTGTGATGTTCAGGTCACATTCTATTCTTGATTTTTCACAGAAGTCAGAATGTCTATGGGCATGCTGCAAACTAGGGAAAAGAATTCCAGCATCAATTTTTCACATGGTTGCATTTCTGTATGGGGGAAAGTTGAACAGCAACACAACAAAAATGTGCTTTTGCTTCTCAACAGGTGGTGCCATTTCAAAGCCTCTCACGGACCTGACTGTGGCTGAGTCTCAGGCCGCTGTTTTTGAATGTGAGGTGGCAAATCCGGAATCAGATGGCCAGTGGCTAAAAAATGGTAGACCATTACCTATGACAGATCAGTACCGTGCTGAATCTGATGGTGTAAAGAGAAGGCTCAATATCCCTGTCACAAAACTGGAAGATATGGGTGAATATAGCTATGAAATAGCAAGCTCAAAGACATCTGCCAAACTGAAGGTTGAAGGTCAGTATTTTTTACAGCCAACTTATGTCTTTAAGACTCAGTTCAGCATCATTCACTGTGTCTTGGATCAGACCCTAAGATACCAGCATATTTTGCTTCATTTTTTGAAAATATTTTGATATTATGATGCTCTTTCTGAGGTAGTAAACTCACTGTATTTTGGAGTCTCTTTATTTGGAATTTAGCATGGTATTTTAATAAAAAAACATTTTATTCAAGGTACTGGCTAGCAGGTAGAAATTCACTCTTTGCTAGTTGTGTAGAAAACATATAAAAAACCTGTTTGTCATGGGTGCTACAAGTAAATATTCCTTTTTGTGCACCAAGCACACCACTGGTGGAAAGTGTATAAATCAGTAAATACATACTAGATTTTAAAATGAAGCACCATGATTCAGTTTTATTAAGATTATTATATTTGCTATAATTTTGTTTTGTTAAGTTTTTTTGGTTTATTTTTTTTCCTAGCTGTTAAGATAAAGAAGACACTAAAGAATTTGACTGTGACAGAAACACAGGAGGCAGTTTTCAGTGTAGAACTGACCCACCCTGATGTGAAAGGAGCTCTGTGGATTAAAAATGGTGTTGAACTTGAATCAAATGACAAATATGAAATTTCAGTGAAAGGAACTGTTCACACACTGAAAATCAAACACTGTGTTGTCACTGATGAGTCTGTTTATAGCTTTAAGCTTGGAAAGATAGGAGCAAATGCCAGACTTCATGTGGAAAGTAAGTCAATCTGGTTTTAATATTTACTTTAATGTGTGGTTTGAAATTCAAATGAAACACAGTGCTGAATCTTGTTAACTTTTTTCCTCAAGCTGTCAAGATCATCAAAAAACCAAAGGATGTGACTGCTTTGGAAAATGCTGTTGTCTCCTTTGAATTGAGTGTATCTCATGATACTGTACCAGTCCGATGGTTCCACAAAAATATTGAGCTTAAACAAAGTGATAAATACAAGATGATCTCTCAAAGGAAAGTTCACAAGCTTATGCTGCATAACATATCTCCTGCTGATGCTGGGGAATACACAGCTCTTGTTGGGCAAATTGAGTGTAAAGCAAAACTGTTTGTGGAAAGTAAGTATTGTAAGTTTGTAAGTAAGTAATTATATTAATTGCTACACCAGCTCATATTGAACAACTTGACTTGACACTTCATAGACTTTTACCCTTGTTTTTTTGCAGTCTTCCACGCATACTGACTTTTTAAAAGTCTCTTCTTTTTTTTTTTGTCTTTTCTTTTCCCCTCTTAGCCATACACATCACAAAGACCATGAAAAATATTGAGATCCCTGAGACCAAAACTGCCTCTTTTCAATGCGAAGTTTCTCATTTCAATGTGCCTGCTGTCTGGTTGAAAAATGGTGTGGAGATTGAAATGAGTGAAAAGTTCAAAATAGTAGTCCAGGGGAAACTCCATCAGCTCAATATCATGAACACAAGCAGTGAAGATTCTGCAGAATACACATTTGTCTGTGGAAATGACAGAGTCAGTGCAACTCTGACCGTAAAACGTACGTAAAAATGAAATTAACCAGAATATTTTACAGTTACCAATAATACAGTTTGTGTTAATACACGCACTTGGTGCAATTCAGACAAAACTGGCACTGTTGTAGAGGTATTTTCAAATAACTCTGAACAGCCTCAATTACATTTTTAAAAGAAATCTTGAACCTGTGAACTTGAAAGTCAGATCCTGGATTCTTCAGTTTAGGCCAACATGGCTAAAAACCAGGTTACCACAGGAGACAAAATTAGAATTTGGATTCCTATGTCATTCAGAAGTTCTTGGAAATTTAATTGTAGTATTGATTCTGGACACAGAGCCTTCCTTTTAATATTACCAAAAATCAGAATCTGTCTTAAAGAATTTTAAATGTCTCTGATCCAGTTGACGTGTGTTTAAAATAAAGAAAAACAGGACAAAAATCCTAAACCATGTCCACTTCTTTTCTTTTAGCCATCCTAATTACCTCCATGCTAAAAGACATCAATGCTGAAGAGAAAGATACGATAACATTTGAAGTTACTGTTAACTATGAAGGTATCTCATATAAATGGCTAAAGAATGGGGTAGAAATAAAATCGACTGACAAATGCCAGATACGAACAAAGAAGCTCACACACTCCCTCTCCATAAGGAATGTGCATTTTGGAGATGCTGCAGAATACACTTTTGTTGCTGGAAAAGCAGCTTCATCAGCCACTTTATATGTGGAAGGTATTTGCCCTCTTGATTTGTATATTTAATGACTTCTAGTGGCTTAAATAGCATCATGGCACTCACTCTATGTTTTGTGTGCCCTAGCTCGTCACATTGAATTTAGGAAGCATATTAAAGACATCAAGGTTGTGGAGAAGAAGAGGGCTATTTTTGAATGCGAAATTTCAGAACCTGACATTCAGGTCCAGTGGATGAAGGATGGACAAGAACTCCAGATTGGTGACAGGTAAATGATTGCCTCTACACCCTACTGACTTTTGTTATGAATTTTCCTCCAGAAAAGAACTTGCTCATTTTCTTTTCTTATGTCCTTAGGATGAAAATTCAGAGAGAGAAATATGTCCATCGTCTCATCATTCCTTCAACAAGAATGTCTGATGCTGGTCAGTACACTGTAGTAGCAGGTGGAAACACATCCAGTGCCAATTTGATAGTGGAAGGTCGTGACATTCGTATCAGAAGCGTCCGTAAAGATATTCAGGTATGGCCTATACAGAAGAATAAATATTTCTTCAACTTTGTCACTCAAAGAATAATGCAAAGGAAGAGCAAGAATAGCTAACCAGCCAGAGTCCTAGCATAAAAAGTAGTAATCTTAAGGCCAGGGCCTTTTTCTAGGAAACTGGAATGTGGGTCCATCTGCAAAAGCAAATGTTATTTCTAATATTTATTCTACTTGCTCAAAGGTCATTGAAAGACAAAGAGCTGAAATTGAATTTGAAGTCAATGAAGATGACATTGAGCCACAGTGGTACAAGGACGGTATTGAGATCAACTTCCAATATGAGGAAAGATACAGTTATGTGGTGGAAAGGAGAGTTCATCGAATGAGCATCTTTGAAACCACTTACTCTGATGCTGGAGAATATACTTTTGTTGCAGGACGGAATAGGAGTTCTGTTGTTCTGTATGTGAATGGTATGTGTCCCCGCAAACAATGCTTTGACTGTATTTATTACCCTGTTTCTTTTTCTGATTTCTATATATCTTTTCTGGAATTCTAGCTCTGAAAGTAAAAAAAAAAAAAAAATCCAAAGAGAATCTTATGTCTGGAACTCTACCAAAATTCTCATGTATATCAGTGTTTCTACTGAAATAGCTGGCTAGCTGATAAAAATGCTATAGCAGTTCTTTTCCCCACTGTATTTATTTCGAACAGGAAATTCTCAAGTCCAAATAAAACTCATTTGTTCGTACAGACAAATATGCCTTGCCAGAGGGATCAGCCTAACAATTCTTGGACACGTTTTGACAGAAAACACTTACACCAACGTAGCTAATTATGCTAAGGCATTTGCTGCTAGATCATTCCCCCTGTATCAAGGAAAAGGGCAGATTTTCATAGGCATGCAAGACTGGGAATAATAAGATTTTTAAAAAAATAAATATGTCCTTGCTAATATTTTGAAGCCTTGATAAATATCAATAATGAGATTTGTCTCTCTCCTTCTTTCTCCCCTCCCCTCACACCTTCCCGATTTTGCAGCTCCAGAGCCACCCCAGATTATTCAGGAGCTAGAGCCAACCACTGTGGAGTCTGGCAAACCTGCCCGTTTCTGTGCTATGATATCAGGCAAACCCCAGCCCAAAATTTCCTGGTACAAAGATGATCAACAGCTTTCTCCAGGTTTCAAGTGCAAATTTCTTCATGATGCACAAGAATATACTCTATTGCTGATTGAAACTTTCCCTGAAGATGCAGCAGTGTACACCTGTGAAGCAAAAAATGACTATGGAGTTGCTACAACTTCCGCTTCACTTTCAGTGGAAAGTGAGTTTCCCGTGCTCATAACAATGTCTGTGAAATGAGATTGTCAATATGTGTGTGATCTTCTTCGTATTTAAAAACGACTTCTTTTTCTTATCCTTAAGTCCCAGAAGTTGTTTCTCCTGAGCTGGAAGTGCCAGTGTATCCACCTGCAGTCATAATACCACTACGTGATACTGTTACGTCCGAGGGACAGTCCGCTCGTTTTCAGTGCAGAGTTACAGGGACAGGTGGGTTTAATGCAAACCTGTACATCTTTTCATCTCTCAAAATTTTTTTATCTTGAACTCACAGTGTATGTGCTGGGATCAGTCTTTCTCTAGAAGTACAGTTATCTGATATATGCACACAGCAAAGTGTTACTCACTGACAACTACCAGTTAAGCAAGTCATATGTCGAAGGTGGCATCAAGCATGGAAGTTATAAACTGTCACAAACATTAAGCATTTCTAAAAAGAAGGTCTGTTTCAAAAAATTTTTC
Source organism: Himantopus leucocephalus (assembly GCA_003993805.1). Taxonomy (NCBI): domain Eukaryota; kingdom Metazoa; phylum Chordata; class Aves; order Charadriiformes; family Recurvirostridae; genus Himantopus; species Himantopus leucocephalus. The sequence goes on from RSEF01000007.1 coordinate 16,774,883, forward strand.
TTTGGAAACTTCTCAGCATTTCAAATGCTAACTGATGATGGAAAACAGCTAGTGAGTAAAATGCAGAGTTTCAAAACACGAACTATCATGGTGGAAAAGCATTATCATATTAAATGAATGTGACAAAGTTTCTGATGACACACAGTGTCATGTCAATTACCTGAACAAACAGACTGAAACTGTGCCTCAACCTTGATCCTGATATTCCTAAGTATCAATCTGCAAACAGTATCAAACTGCAAACAGTATCAATCTGCAAACAGTAATCTGCAGTATCAATCTGCAAACAGTAAACTGCAATTGCATTCTTTTTCCTATTGAAAATTTCCTTTATTGAATAGTGTATACAAATGGATTTGCATACCTCTCACTTGTGTTGTGAAAACCTTTTATATTAGTTTAGGTAATACATGATAATGATGAGGTTTAGATTGGATATTAGGAAAAATTTCTTCACTGGAAGTGTTATCAAACACTGGAACAGGCTGGCCAGGGAAGTCATGAAATAGCGTCCCTGGAGGTATTTAAAAGATGGATAGATGTGGTGCTTAGGGACATGGTTTAGTGGTGGTTTTGGCAGTGTTACATTGATGGTTGGACTCGATCTTAAAGGTCCCTTCCAAGCTGGATGATTTTTTGATTCTATGATTGCAAATACAGTTGTTTAATGGTACACACTATGCAGCTGTCTGTTGAAAACACTGCCTCTTCCTTCTGATAACAGTAATAGCACACTATTTGTGTGAAAACATTTGATTCATGATGTAATACAGTGTCAGGTGGAGAGGCAAGGTTAAAGTCTGCTTCAGGCCTCTTCTTTCCCAAGTCTATAAGAATCTATACAAATCAAGTAACACAACATTTTGTATAGGAATTTTACAAAAGTACAAAGACAGGACCTTTCTTGAGAATTGTGAGGTGCAAAACAAAAAGAGGCAAAGTACTGTCTTCAGAAAAAGGATATTCCATTTTAATTTCTTTAACCTGTTCAGCTCAACGAAATGATTTTTATAGCCTCTTTAATCCCTTTTTAAAAATAAGGTTTTCTCTGATTTTAGTAGTAGCAAAATATTTTTAAACTTATACAGTAAGAGAGGAAAGGAAAAAATATTTTTACTCAGGAATATAACAGCACCAGAATCAGTTTTTCCATACAATTATTTTCAATGCAGGAATCAAAACTTAAAGGCACTTTCCACAGATCATACTTTACCAAAGAAATACAAAGCACGTTTAACCTTAAAAAAGATACTTGAGATCAAGATTTCTGAGAGATATAAATGTAAAAATAGTGTTTACTTACTAGTCTAATATAATAGCTTACACATTTTTTCTTCTTTCTCTTGCTTGAGCAGATCTGAAAGTCTCTTGGTACAGCAAAGAGAGAGAGATCAAACCATCACGTTTTTTTAGAATGACTCAGTTTGAAGACACTTACCAGCTGGAGATTGCTGAAGCTTATCCAGAGGATGAAGGAATCTATACCTTTGTGGCTAGCAATTCTGTAGGCCAAGTGACAAGCACTGCTACCTTGAAGTTAGAAGGTACAATGTGCAATTAAAGAAGATGTCTTGTTTAGGTCATGTTCCAATACTAATCTTAATATACACTGGTGATTATATGTGAGTCGTCGTCTTTCATGTTGTCTTTTAACTCAATTGCTACCATTTACAATGTCCACAGCATACATTTATATCTCCAAAATGTTGGTCATACATAGGAAAACTTATTTCACATTTTTTTCAATGTTCCATGCACCTCACCTTTCCATTCTCTCCAGTATTAGAATCTGTCATGCACCAAACATGGTAGAGACCTTCTTTCTAATGGAATTGCTTTGCTTACATATTCTTTGATTTGACTGTGAGGAGAATCTAGTAAGAGGTTTTGTATAAAATAAATTACTTTGAAAGTGTTGGAAAACATGTTAAATAGAGGTGTGTACTGGGTACTTGGGCAGCTGAAAATAAATTGTTTATATTAACATGAATTGATGAAACATTGACCAAAGTTTTAGAGCACAAATATTGTCTGGAGAATTTGCTATTTAAGTTCTATATTGTCCTTGATATTATTTAACCAGAAATATTTTGTTTCCTTTTTGCAACAGATTTTATAAATGATGAATTAGAATAATCCATGCTGTTAAGTTGCAAGTTAGAAAAAAAAAATCTTGAATAAGAGACAAAATTTATTGTAGCGTAGGGTAAGAAATTAAAAGTTGGCATGCTTCTTTTCAGGATTTAAAAATGTTGAAGAAGTTACATCAGAGTCCCATTGGCATGTTTCTTCATCTGTTTCACTTAAGGAGGAGTCTATTGGCCAAAGGCCCGCCTTTATCCAGCCTATTTCAAGCTGCAGGGTATGCAGCGGGGAATCAGTCAGATTTCAAGCTAGAGTCTCTGGCATGCCCAAACCAAAAATCCAGTGGTTTCATAATCAACAACTCATGTTGCCAACAAAAGACTTAGTTTTCCACTTTGATGAGTCTACAGGCACAGCTATACTGATAATAGTAGATGCTTTCTTAGAGCATGCTGGTCAATACTCTTGCAAGGCAAGAAATAGTGCTGGAGAAACAACTTGTACAGCTACACTTACAGTGACTGCAGAAGGTAAAGCCCCATTTTTACTTCAAAGGGATTCAGTTTGTTGCATACCACACTTTTACACTGTTACTAATGTTCTTCTTTCCTTGTTTCACACCTTTTCTTTACCAGCTAATGTTAGTAGAACCTACCCTCTGTAACCCAGCCACTCTCATTTCTTCTGTTTAAGCTGTAACATTGGGAAATTTGCAAACTCGTACTTGAGATTAGTCAAAAAATAGAATCTTTTTAACTGCAGGCATTCAGATTTTTAGATCAAGGAATTAAGTGACCCTTATAGCATTGACTGAGGTATTTTGCACTATCCTGTAGGGGGAAAAGAAAAAAAAAAAAAAAAAAAAAAAACCNAATAACTTTCCAATACTAAACCGGACAACTTCAGTGAAAGAAGAGAGAAGCATCAACTGTGTATCAACTGCATGACTAGCTTAGGCATCACTTGTCATTCATATATGTGAATGGATAATCTTTGTGTCAAGAGCGTAGTGCATCTGGCATGCTGAGTTTTCAAATGAAGATCATTCATTTTCATCCTTCATGCTGTTTGATTTTGTTCAGAGCATGGCCCAGTAAAGTTCTTTAGATACTAATATTGTTCTTTTGTTACTTGATTACACAGTGCAAGCCCTAGGTAGGCAAAGTTCTGGGAAAGATGTAAAAGAGTCTATCCGGTCACAGGCTATATCAGAACTTCATGTTGCTCCTCTCACAAAGAAGAACATTAAAACTTACCAAAAAGAATTTAAATCAGTGCAACAACCGCTACAGCAATTGGGTGTACAGGTTTTTGAAAGCGTATCAGAAAGTTTGACCATGAAGGCTACATCAGTTGAAGAAATGGAAGCTATGCACACAACAATCCTTTCCCAAACATCTCAGAGCACCAGGATCTCTGTGGCCACTGCTCAGAAAATGAAAGATGTCCCTCCAAAGATTCTCTTGGAGCTCAGAGACCTAACTGTGAATTGTGGTGACACTGCTCAGTTCATATGTGGCTTAGAAAATGAATTCTTCTCTGAGTTTCTTTGGGCCCACGAAGGTGAAAGGATAGAATTATCTGAAAAACTGAAGATATCACAAAATGGAAGTGTCCTACTGCTCACAATCCTAAATGCCCAGCTGACAGATCAAGGACTGTACAGTTGTACTGTATATAATGATTACGGAGGGACAACGACTGCTGCAATACTAACAGTCAAAGGTGGTTATCTGACTTTTAACATTATGACTTATCTTATGCAACTTCATTATCACTGCCTACAGCTCACTCATATTTCATTTATTATCTGTATTTAATTGAGAAAGCTCTATTTATTAATGCTTTTGGGTTTTTCCTCCACATTTACAGCTCTATTCATAAGTGACGTGTGCAATACTGGGAAGTTGGTATTGTAACCTCATGCCTCTTCCCAGCAAGTCACAGATGTCTGAGGCTTTTTATTCCTCATATCCTTCATGACATGCCATGAGATGTAAAGCAGAACAGGCTGGTAGGAATATTTGCATTTTGAGAATTCCTGAAGCTGGAGTTTAAGGAAGACAAGAATGTCAGATAAGCAGTTTTGAAGTAGATACCATTTCAAACTCTACAGGTCCAACAAGTTCCCAATAAATCCAAGGTTCCAATTCCAAAGTTGGCAATATAGGTCAACGTAGTTGAAAGTATTAATGGGTGCAAGTATTATATTACTGCACTAATGAATTGTCTTCTACCTTTGACTCTCCCCGAGATATAAGCCTTTATTTTTGCTAAGACTCCTTCCACTTCTTCCTGACATCAGCATATTAAAACGTCAGTAGTGTTACCACTAGTGAAGACCCAAAAATGTATTATTACCACACTGGTGAGGTGATAGTATTTCTGCTGAGCTCAAAGGAATCAAGAGCAGAAAACTAAGATGAAGAATGAGGAAACCATTGCCCCTGTTGATTTGGCTCTTAAATACTGAAGTTTCTTTCTTCACTCTTGAGCTCTGCAAAGTGCTTTAATCTTCTGCTGCTACTTTCTAAATTGAGGCGCTCAATTCAAAGTAAAGATGTGCTCGTATTAGGCGTTACAGACCAAGCCTTGGTCCCCTGCAAGTACCATAGGCTTAACTACTACCTAGAATTAGCCCAGCAGGAATAGAGCTCTTAAATGTGTAATCACTCATGTTTAATAGTGTTGTAGCACTAATATGCTGGACATTCTTTCAATACTAATTATTGGGGGGGTTTTGACCCCTAAGTATAAGGATATTTTTAATTCCTGCAAATCATTTGACCTAATCCTTTTCCTAACTTTATTCTTACCTAGCAAAAGAAGCACAAGCCAAAGCAGTAACAAAAATTACCCTTGAATCAGATACTAAAAGCTTTAAAACAGCCAAAGATTGTCAGTTTAAAGAACCTGAAGTTAAACACGAATCTTCCAAGAAAACCTCAAGCTTGTTTATATCAACTTCCCAAAGACCATATGAAACTGAGAAGCAAAGAAACAGAGTCTACTATCCTGATGTTGTGCCATGTGAAGACATCACAGAAACTGATGCTGAAGCACCAGAGTTTCTTGAAACTCTGCCTTCAGAGACCACTGTAAAAGAAGGAGATGATGTGTTATTCTTTTGTATAATGAAGGGTGTGCCTACACCTTGCGTGGTCTGGCTGTGCAATCAGCAAATAGTTGAGGAGTCTGCATTGTGTTCCTTAAAACATGATGGGCCACTGTGCAGTTTGAGATTGTTGAAAGTTGGTCAGAACCACAAGGGTATATACAAGTGCAGAATAGTTAATCCTGCAGGACAAGCCGAGTGCAGCACCCATCTGAGAGTGACAGGTTGGCAACTGCATGTTCCTTCCAAGTATCAATTCCTCATGCATAGCATCATTGCACTCCAGTACATTTTTTCCCTGGGAGATGATAAAGAATGAGAAGCATCTCATTAGTCTGTGGATTGTTGAATGTTTCCTTCAGGGATTTAAGGCATGATAAAGGCATGTTACATTAGAAACTTTTCCCCACCCTGCAAGAAAAGGAAGCAAACCTTATAGACAAGTGTAGATTGCAAACAAGTTTGAAAGCATTTGATTACTCTGCTCTCAAAATTTATCAAGTGTTTGAATTTTGGCATGCATTTATGTGTATGTATGTGTGAATTTCTGTATATTTGCAAGAGACATTGGATGTTTTTACTACATAAAGTGTTGATTGGCATGGTTAGCACCTACAGCTCAAAAATCTTTGTCTTTTTATTCTAGCTCCTGAAAAAATTATTCACGAGAAGCTAGAGGAAGATGTTGAAATGGAAGTGAAAGGTACAGTCACCAATGACATTACACTGAATAATTAGTACCAGTAATTAGTAACATTGTAGAAAGCTTTTATCTGCTTACAAGTAGTGTCTGATGGGGAAAGAAAGACACTTTAAAGCATATTGGAACATGTTGCATGTTTGTTTTGATATGCAAAGGGTTACCTGCATTTTAAGATTATTTAAGTTTTAAAATATGTTTAAAACTTCAAATTTATAGTTTTGCAGCCATATTCTTAACTTTTACTTCATGCTTTGCAGCTGTTCACAGAGCTTTTATTTGTTCAATTTCCTTTTGAATGCATGGAATAGTTTATTTCAGAAGGAAGTTATACAAATCTTAATCGTATTATTTTTAAACAAGTTAGCAATCTAACAATCAGTTCAATGGACACTATTGGATGGATGGATGGATGAAGTATACTAGAAAGCATTTGTTGTTTAGGATATGTGAAAGCTACATGTTCCCATTGATTCCTTGCACTTTTTTTACATACATTAATTCATCATTATACATCTCTTACCATGGCTTGCAGATAGCATATGTGGTTCATGTTGCTTGCTTTTTTCCCTGTGCGTAACACTGTGAAGTTAGTGGCTGTATTAGTTCGAATAAACGCCTTCTCATTTCATGTTAGCTAATTGCTTACTTTTTAAAAAAATATATTTCAAAATATTTTTTCTCAATTGTTTGAACATTTAATCTACAAACAGAAGGGTCAGAAAGGGCGTTTATTCTACTGTCTGCAAGTCAGGTAAGATTTTCTTCTTTGCCACCCAAAGACACACAGCTTTTCCAGGCAGCAAAAACATACACGCAGAAGAACGTGTTATTTTGAAATTCATTTTTGCTTGTTCAAGAAGAAATTTCCACAGTCTGAAGAAAGAACAGACAACGAACGATTTTCGTGTCAATCTTTAAAACAGAGCAAGGCGTTGCGTTTATTCGAACAAATATGGTGAGTGAATTACTTTTTTTTCCTGGGTGTGTGATGAAATCTGTTGCATGCCCAGTTTTTTATTTCAATATATTGCTATTTCATTTTTTTCAGTCAGATGGCAGGCAGAGCGTGGCATGTTTTAACCCAGTCTCCTTCTCTTGCAGAGCAGCACAGCAAGGTGAACCTCGAGGGACCCGGGACGGCGGCGGTGCTGGCTTGCACCCAGAACCGTAAACCCACCTTCACACAGGGCCTCAAGTGTAGGTCTGTCTTGGAGGGGGACCCTGCCCTCTTCCAGTGCAAGCTGGTGGCATGCCCGGCGCCCCACATGGCCTGGTTTCACAACAACCGGCCGGTCCACCAGGACTGCCGCAAGGTGATCCGCACTGAGAGTGAGGAGCACACGCACCGTGCCAGCCTGGAAGTGCGGGATGTGCGGGAGCAAGATGCTGGCAGCTACAGGGTATTTGCCATTAACAGTGAGGGCTCAGCCGAGTCCACTGCCTCATTGCTGGTGGCACGCAGTAGGGAGCAGCAGGGCTTGGGTTCTGCAGGGAAAGCAGAGTGGATGCGGGAGAGTTGGGAGTGCCTGCTGCAGCAGCGGCAGGAGGACCGGCTGCGGGTGGTGCTCCGCTGCACTGGCTCACCCTTTGACAAGGGGCAGGAGGCTGAGCAGTTGCTTGGGGATGTCTCCCCAGCTCGGGGCAAGGTACGAACCATCCGTTTCCAGAGGCTGCCACTGGTGGGGCCTCACCGCCCAGGGCTGGCATGTGATAGGGAGCACAGTGGCACAGTGGTGGATGCTGAGGAGCTGCTGGATGAGGAGATCCGTTGGAAGCTGCAGCGGCTGCGGGAGGCAAAGAGGGCAGCACTGAAAAAGAAGCAGGAATCCCTCATGTCCATGCCCCAGGGAGGCCCTGCTGGGAAGCCCAGCCCTCCTGAGGCAGCTGCCATGATGTATGGCTCAGAGCCACTAGCGGTGCAGGTAGTGAAGGGGTACCACAGGCCCAAGCCCACAGGGGACAGATGGCAGATGCCAGGTGGACTCCTGGAGCCCTGCCCACCCCTCTTTGTCCAGGAAATCAAGCCTCAGGAGGCTGTTGAGGGGCACCGATGCACCTTCTCCTGCCTCTTCCATGGCCGCCCACAGCCCACAGTCACTTGGTACAACAACACTAAGCCTGTGGGGCGCATCCGGGGCACCGCCGTTCACACCACAGAGTGCTGCTCTACGCTAACCTTCCCATCCCTGCTCCCAGAGCATGGAGGCACCGTCACCTGCGTGATCTTCAACCCGCTGGGCACAGTCAGCACCTCAGCTGCACTCCATGTGAGGCGGTGGATGCCAGCCTATGAGGTCACAAAGAAGGAGAAAGAAGAGGAATGGAAAAAAGAGGAGGAGGAGGAAGAGGAGGAGAAGGTGAAGGAGGAAAAAGAAGGGAAGAAAGAGAAGGAGGAGGAGGTGGAGGAGCAGGAAGAGGTGGAGAAGGAAGAAGTCAGCCTGGCCTTCACAGTAGAGCAGGAACTGCTAAGTGCAGCTCCAGACCCAGACTTACTGTCACTGCCTGTGGAAATCAAAATCACTGCCCCGACTCCAACGCCGGAGCAAGACACAGAGATGAGGGAGACCACGCAGGCCTCTCCAGACCAGGCTGCTCCCACCATAAAGCACAAGTTCAAGTTTTCATTTGATGTGGGAAATGAGCCACCTCAAATTGTGGCAGAAGCCCCAGCACACGTTCATTGCCATGAAGGGGAGGCAGTGGTGTTGGAGTGTGCTGTGTCTGGGCAGCCCCCACCGGTAGTGGCCTGGTCCCTGAATGGCCAGAGCCTCTCTGCCAGCGAGAGGCTGAGGTTTGAGGAAGGCAAGAATGGCATGTACCGCTTACACATCGAAGGGGTCTCTGTCACAGATGCTGGGCTGTATTGTTGTGTGGCCAAGAATGTGGCTGGAACAGCACAGACTGCCTCTGAGCTGACAGTGCAGCCCAGTGCACCCATGGTGTGTAGCAAGGATGGAGGCACTGAGGAACTGCCTGCCATGGATCATGTTCCACAGCTCCAAGGCCTCAGCACACTTGGGAAGGATGAAGAGGAACAGATCACATGCTCCAAGGAGGAGGAAGCCCACCTACCCTGGTCCCTGAGGCTGTCTCCATCTTCTGGTGAGCATTTGGAAAAGGAACATGAGAAAACTCACTTCATGGAAAGTGAGATGGAGGAAATGATGGTGTTGGATACCATGGAAGTTTATACAAAGCAAGAAATAGTTGTGAAGGATACAGATGGTATTTCTGAAATGAGGGAGCAGAGGGGAAAATCTGTCTCTGAGGAACATAGCTTTGGAATGGATAACACCGAGTTGCACCCCAGCACATCCAGGGAAGAGCATGAACTGGTGGCCAAGGACTCAGGTCACTTTTCGGAGGAGCTGGAAGCTGAAGGAGACAAGGTGGTACCACATACAGATACTCTGTCCTGGGACATCTTGAAGTTGCCATTTATGGAAGTGAAAGAGCAAACACATGTCTCTGAGCAGTCTGTTCTGGCAAGAGAGTGTGAGGATTCACAATTTTTCATTCCTGTATCACCTGTGGTGCAAGAGGGGAGTGATGTTTACATGGAGGAGAGTGACGCCCCTGCCTGGGAGGCAATGTCTCCTCATGTGCCTCTTGTAGAAGAGCCAAGTGTGCCTCACCTGCAGGACAACATTGCAAGCACACCCACAAAGAAGCAGTTTGGCTTTTATGACTTCTGTACAGAAGAGCAGGAAGAGGAACAGGCCGAGGAGCAGGAGAGATCAGTTGATATTGAACAGGACGTCGAGGCTGATGATCATCTTTGTAAAGAAAAAATGATTGATGCTGGGGATGACGCACACTGGGAAATGCACAATGATGGACAAAGGCTTCAAGAAATGGAGTCTGATGTAGACAACTCTTCTTTGGATCTAACCCTCACTCCTCCTGGCATAGAAAAACCAAGTCAGGATTTTACTGAGGAAGTTGAGGTTCACCTAGAAGAATTGCATTTCAAAGAGCAGCTGTTGCCATCTGAGACTGATGAGACCAATATCACATTTGATCTGAAGCAGCCTGTGGAGCCTTTCCCAGCTGCAGAGATTGTGGTCACAGAACAGGCACAAACCCCCACAGCTCTGGAGAGTGTGGAGGTAGGAGAGACTGGGCTCGTCTCCCCTGAGCACCAACATGATGTGCTTGTGGAAGAAATGTCTCTGAGTGAGGAGCTGCGTCAGAGCTACAGGATGCAGCAGGAGGAGGTCAGTGCCGAGGAAGAGGCACGGCCAAGAGAAATCAGAAGGGATGATTTGCAAATCCATAATGGGGACTTTGGCAACACCATGATATCTGCTGAAGAGGGATCTTCTGCTGAAGAAATTAATGAGTCAGAGGTGAGTGTCTGTGTGGAGGATTCACCTGAGGAAAATATTCATAGTTTTCCAGTGGAGTCCACAGCAGATTTCAAAAGAGGAGTGCAGGAAACACATGTGTGGGAGAGTGAGGAACGGCTGGAGACCACAGACTCCCAGAGTGACAGCTTCATCATCGACTTGAAAAAAGCTGCACGCGAAAAGAAACCCCAGACTGAGCATCAGGCTGAGGAGGAAGAAAGTTCTGGGATAGAAAAGGTCTTTGAGACAGGAATGAGCAGCTCCACCTGTGAGATAGAAAGCACAGATTCCCCTGAGGACATGGTCAGGGACACTCAACAGGAACCAAACACAACCAAGGGCTTCTCTTTTGGCCAGCTCTTATTTGGTTTAATAATGGATGAACCCGTGGCACAGAAGGAGCAAAGGAAGGAGTCTTGGGGCAAGGAGAGGACTTCCACTGAGGAAGCCTCTGAGAATAGCCTGGATGAAGAAGGACTGTGGGAGGATATTCCTGCAGGTCCAGAGCCTGGTACTGTTCAGGCCTCAGAGCTGGAGCCTGACTTGTCCCTGACCAAGTACTTAAGGTCAAGTGGGATGCAGGAGACTCCAGATCTCAAAGGGATAGTTCAGAAGGGGCAGCGAGAGACCATCACTTCACTGGAAGTGGAGGAGGTTACTTTCAGCACAGTTTACGACTATTACAACAACCAGCAGGAACTTGCCCGGCCCTTCTCTCCTGAGTCGGAAATGTCTATAGAGCTGGAGAGTGGGAGTGGAGAGGAGTCACCTGATTCGGACCGCTTCTACACACCTCCTTCCTCAGTGGAGATCTTTGAAACTGCTTCATCAGCATCCTACCACACACCACTCAGCACACCTGAGCGCTACTCCACACCATCCGAGGGCTCAGGATACAGCACTCCGCCCGAGCGCTACTCCACACCGTCTGAGGGCTCAGGGTACAGCACACCACCGGAGCGCTACTCCACACCATCTGAGGGCTCAGGGTACAGCACACCACCGGAGCGCTACTCCACACCATCTGAAGGCTCAGTGTACAGCACACCACCTGAGCGCTACTCCACAACTTTTGAGGGTTCAAAATGCAACATACCCTCAGAGCGCTACTTCACACCCTTTGAGGGACTCTGCTCTGCATCAGGGGACAGCACACCACCAGAACGCTACTGGACACCCACTGGGGAGTATATGGATGCCCTGGCCACGCTACCCTTCTGTGAGAGAAGGCAGCAGCCTCCAGACCAGCCACAGGCTGAGGTATTTAAGACCCCCTGTGAAGCCCGAGAGCCATCAGGCAGGGACATGCCACCTGCATTCCTCAAGGCACTCAGCAGGAGGAGGCTGTATGAGGGCAGCACGCTGAGCTTTGTGGCTGAGGTGGTGGGTGTGCCCAAGCCAGGGGTGAAGTGGTATCATAATAAATCTCTGTTGGAGCTGGATGAGAGAGTGCGGATAGAGAAGGATGGGGACAAATGTGTGCTGGAGATCACTAATGTCCAGAAAGCTGATGGAGGACAGTATCTGTGCCATGCAGTGAACATTGTCGGGGAAGCTAAAAGTATCGCGCAGGTGGAAGTTTTGTCTGAAGACGGGCGGTCACTAGCACTGCCACCCCCTGTCACCCACCAGCATGTTATACACTTTGACCTGGAGGAAAACACGTCTTCAAGGTCACCTTCACCACAGGAAATCCTCCTGGAAGTGGAGCTGGATGAAAATGAGGTGAAGGAGTTTGAGAAGCAGGTCAAAATCATAACCAGTCCTGAGTTTAGCCCAGATAAGAAGAGCATGGTGGTTTCCCTGGATGTCCTTCCACTTGCCTTGTTGGAGCAAGCTGCAGGCTTGGCTGCAGAGGAGAATGAGGATGTGAAAATTGATTTCCAAATAACTGAAATGCCTCCCCGCTTTGCCGTACCCTTTGCAGATGTCAAGGTAACAGAAGGCTTGGAAGCAGTGTTTGAGTGTGTGGTAACAGGTACTCCTGTCCCAGTAGTGCAGTGGTTCAGAGGCGACACCTGTGTGACACCTGCCACAGGGAAGTATGTTGTGAGTCAGAAGGAGGGACTTCACAGTCTGAAGGTCCAAAATGTAGGTCCTTCTGATGGTGGCTGGTATCACTGTAGGGCAATCAATAGGCTGGGAGAAGCAACATGCAAAGGCTCCCTTGTAGTCGTGGCTCAGCAGGCAGCAAGCGCCAAGGCGAGCTGTGAGACAGTCATGGGCAGTCAACCACACAGGCCCCAGAAGTGTGACTTGCTTTTGAGTAAGACTGTGAACCCAGGTGACCAGTCAGAAATAGAGCTGGAGTTTGAGTTTGAGCCGCAGATAGACGACTCAGAGAAAGCTATCCAATTGCTTGCGGTGACTCAACAAGAGCAGGAAGTGGAAGGGGAGAAGTGTGTCAACATTAGTTTTGATGTGTTTGCAGAGCCATCCCAAGAGGAACGGGTTGAGTTTAGGGCAGAGGACTCGGAGAGTTGCAGCTTTGAGTTCCAGGTTACAGAAGCCCCTCCCAAATTTCTGAGGCTCATTTCTGACTACAGTACATTTGTAGGTGCCTCAGTATGCTTCCAGTGTCTCGTGACCGGTTCCCCCCACCCAAGTGTCCGCTGGTACAAGGATGGGTTGTTGTTGGAAGGGGACAGGTACTGTGCGCAGGAAGAACAGGGTGGGTCTCATAGCCTTACTATTGAAAACTTGATGCAAAGTGACAGTGGTGAGTACAAATGTATAGCTACTAATAGGGCAGGAACAGCTGAGACTTGTGCTGTGTTAACATTATACTAAATTTCTGTAATTTATTTTCTGTTGAAACACTAAATGTTTCTATGCTGTTGTTTGCTGCAAGCCAAAATGCAGCACTCATTTTAGGGGCATTGTTTTTCATCTCTTTAGGGATGAAAACCACTTTGTGGGTGTATTTCTGTCTCACTTAAACTTGCCTTCATTGGTTAATTTAAGTGAGATTTAATCTGTGTCTATATCTTGTGCACACTTTCTGCAATGAGGTATATTTCAGACTCCTTCCAAGCTCCTTACTCATTCTTGTAAAGATATTTTAATTGACACTCATTTATGTAGGACTAATTTTTTCATATAGTGTACATATTCCTGTGTGTCTGTAACAGTGCATTCATTATTGTTTTATGTAGGCTAGAAATCACCTGAAAATGTAGAAACCACCTTTTTCTTGTAACCTAAAGGTATGGAATACTAACTTACGCTTGCTGTTTAGTTTGGATACAGTTCTGTGAAAGAACTCCTTAAATTGGTATTCTCCCTTCTCACAATGTTGTGTCAGAACATGTGAGTCTCACTGATTCAAATCCTGTGTTTATAGTTTCTATCACTGCAAAATTCTTACATCCGTGGGCCTCATTCTACTGACTCATGGAATTAAATGACTTTTTTTTAAGTCAATGGAAATACGCTGTTGCAAAGAAAAGCAACACAATGGAAAGAAAATGAAAGTTTTGCGTTAGTAGAGACTGGACAGGATTTTTTTCTCTATTACCAAGTAATAAACATGAAAACATATTTTGTACTGTATCTTTAGAAGTTAAAAGGAAAGGAGAGGGAGCATAATAAATCAATGATATAACTGTAAATTCATTAAAATCATTTTGATTTTCCCCATATTCCAGTGGCATTCATAAAAAATACATACTAGTAAAAAAGTGAGAGATTTTTATGCAGTATTCTTGTTTCACATTAGAACTAAATCTCTACATATTCCTTTTTTCTTTTTTTTAATTAGTAACAATTAAGTGTGGTATGTGTCAAGATGACCAGAAATAAGTAGAATACATTCAATTGTTATCTGTGGCATTTTCTCAGCAGAAGAGATTTTTACATTAATGTTCTCAATGTGAGTATATATTTTTGTATTTAAAATAATGCTAATATTTAGGAGGAGTAATCAGCAGTAGCTGACATAATTAAATCAGAACTAAATCTTTCCTACATAAACAATGAGAAATCGATTAAGATAATGTGTTAAAAGTATGAAAGTTATTAATGTTTATCAGAAGTTAAATAACTCTATTTACAAATTGCTGTCAGTTGTCTTGCAAACTGCTTTAAGGAGCATGGTGATTTTAAGCACAAAAGAACTGTTCCCATAGGACATTCAGTTATGTTCATGCATGTTCTTATTTCTGAGTTTGATATGTCCTCACAATGAGGTCAGCATGCCTCAAAAACTCAATAATCTTTAAGACTATCCCATCACTCACCTGGGACAGTAATTTTTGATCAAAAGATTCACTGTGCCCAATTGTGTTGCCTGATATAAACTTAAAGTCAGGAGTGACAAGTTCTAATCACCCAGTACATGGGGAAAATGACTGGAGTGGTTAGGCTAATACCAGTGTGTCACTTCAGTCTATTCCCACTCATGACCCCATGATAAATATTTAAGATTTGTACATTGTTAAAAGGCAGAGATAATTGTGATTTCTCATAAGTAATGGTGGTAGGAAAGAGAAGCATGAGTGTCTGACCCAACCTTGTGCTGGGAAAGAACTGCTTCATGGTGTCTCCTTAATCCATTCCTTGTGTAGATGTGTAGGCCTAACTAATTCATTAGGCAGCAGAGGTCCCTAGGGAAGTTGGCATGAATTCTCTGATGTAATACGTCAGCTGTGACATGAGGGGTCTTTTAGATCCAAAGCCAAAGAGGTCAGAGTTCCTTTGGTTAGGTCCTAAGCAATTATGACATGTGTTTAATTTGCATGTAAATGAACTGAAATTTTTAATAGAAACAGGCAAATAACTTGTTTTTGAAACCCTAAGCCAAACAGGTCCAAGTTCATGTTCACATCTCAAATATATGGCCAAGCATCTTTATCTCTACCTGTGTACTAGTGTGTGCCATTTATGTAAGTTTAAAAGTCTTGTTTTATGTTTCATATAGTAGCCAGGAGCGCTAACATGTGCTTATGGAGAGACAGAGTCTCACCTAAGCTACAATGATATAAATCTGGAGCAAGTCTACTTTTGAATAACTTTACTCTGGGGCAAATGGTATAGCTTAGAGCCATGATGAACCATCTCTCTTCAAATTTCTGTGCTTTCATAGGAATTACAAAACTCACAATTTCATTGTCAGGTTTAATGTCGTCTTCGTTTCTACAAACCAGGTATCTTAAAAAAAGGATAAATTATGTTTATTTGTCATCAATGTGTATTGAATGTTAATGTGTACGGTTAATTTGTGAAATAAATATGTAAATGATTTAAGTCCATCACTTCTTGTACTTTATTCCTTTCACAGGCATAGCTAAAATATGAAAAAGTATCTGCATAGTCTTCCTGTCATAAATATCCACGAACACACAAAAGTGCATTAATTTCTGCCACACTCCTGTATATATAGCATTCTCATGTGTGTTTGCATAGGTTCTATTCTGCAAATTTTACACTTTATTATGGGCCCAATTCTGCCACCCATTCTTGAATTCGCTAGCATATTGTATTTTTTGGGAAATCGCCCTACTGTTTTAACAAGGCTGGTAGGTAATACTGAAGGACTGGTGTAATTTTTTTTTAACCTAAGCTTCCTTTCTTTGCAGTTAATCACTGTATGCACTGTGCTATGTCATGTCTATTATGGTATTTGTTGCAAGATTAATAATTGCTAAAACCAATGAGAAAGAACTGGGTATGGCATATTCTGTTCTTCTTTGTAGTTGTTATTGGAGTGCAGCAAAAATTATTACCTCGCAATAAGTTTTGGAATTTAAGGCACTGTAATTGAGAAACTTACCAAGGTTCACCATTAGAGTGCCTGGGGACATTTATCCACCCACACATCTTTTATTCTTTTTTAACAATTCTCATATCTTTCCAGCGTCAAATACTGTGGGCCTTAACTGAGCAAACTTGACTCAGTGAGGACAACAGGATTTGATTTCCAAAGGTTTTCTTTGCGCCATGCTTTTCATGGATGGCTTGTTCCATTCCTGGAAGTCTCATATTTCACTGATGTTTCTAGTGTCAAGCGTCTGCAGAGAATTACATGATCTTGATGTCTGCTTCCTCTCATTTTTAAACCACCATTAGAACAAAGTGGTCCCACATATAAATGTCTAAATTCACAAAGGCAAGAAAAAGAAAAACCTTAAAGTGCTTTGTCCTCTTTTTCTCTGATATTGTGGGAGTTTGAATATGCAACATTGTGACAGGGAGGAGTTCAAAAGCAGAGATTTAGATTAATGACACTAAATCAAGAGTGCAAACTCATGACTTTAGTAATAATGGTGGTGTAAACAAAAGGGTCTAATGACAAAAACAGGAGAAAGCTAATAAGGGAGAGGTAATATCTTCGCGTGTTAGACAAAAGATAGAGTTGAAAGAGATGAACTAACTGCACCAGAAGAAAGGTTGGTGCATTGAAAAGTTTGTGTTATTTTTCCAGTCCTAATTCTGGCATTCTACTTTTTCTTGGTGTTTTGAATTAAACCAGGGTCTTAGCACTGCTCTGCTGTACTTGTTTGTGTAAGTGTACATACAAATATGTATGGCACATACCACTTTAATTATATTTGTGAAATGCAGCAATGTTTCTTGACTGTTGTTTGCACAGTACACCCTGGGGGTATGCCTAACCCATACTGTGATGTCAGGTTTAAAGAGACACCCACGTTGATCCAGATGGGAAGTGCATAAGTAACCTGACAGCACAGCAAGACTTGCTGGTTTTGGCAGGTGTGCATTTGACAGCCAGAGGACCTCATGTTCATTGTGAAGTGCTGTACGGTATTTGCAAAGCCTCCAGATATATAAAAATAGTTGCATTAACACTGTTTATTGCTATCTACAAGTGTTCTCGTAAACATTTTAGTAAAATGGAACCATTTTTTTCCATACAGACATCGCTAGCTCTCTTACTGTGTCTTCTGAGGAAGGAAGAAGCGGCCTTCAGTTGCCTGATAGAGAGAAAATACTTGAATTTGAGTCTGAAAAACCAGTTTATTCCAGCAAAGCAAAGATGAAAATGGAGGAGGGGGGTAAAGCACCTGTTTTCCTCAAACAGGTCTCAAATGTTGAAGTCTGGCAGGGAGATGTAGCTAGGCTTTCTGTTACTGTTACTGGCAGCCCCACACCCAAAATCCAGTGGTTTTTCAACAGTATGAAGCTAACCCCATCCATGGACTGTAAGTTAGTGTTTGCTGGCAACGATCACAGCCTCATCCTCCCATATGCGGGCATGCAGCATGAAGGTGAGTACACGTGTCTGGCCAGCAATGTACACGGTGAGACCACGTGCAGTGCCCACCTCCACGTGCGACAGCGGATACCAGGGGTCCCTTACTTTGCCAGGGAGCCGGACAGCGTGCGGTGTGCACCGGGCTTCACCGCAATCTTCGAGTACACCGTAGCTGGGGAGCCATGCCCTGATGTGCAGTGGTTCAAGGGGAGTGAGCAGCTCTTCTCTGACACACATCATTCTGTTGCTCACCATCCTGACGGCTCGGGCTCCCTGACAGTGCGGGAGTGCATGGAGGAGGACACTGGACTCTACACATGCAAAGCGGTGAACACCCTCGGTGAGGCCACGTGCTCTGCTGAGCTCCTTGTGCTCCCTGAGGACCATGCTGTGTGCAGGCAGAGTCCGGCCTTACAGCACTCTGCAGTGGCAGAGGACCAAAGCCCCCTCTCCTATGAGGAGGCTAGCGAGCTTCCTGCCGTGGAAGGAGCACTCAGCCTTGAGACCATGAGGGAGCCCCCAGCCCTCCTTCAGCTCCAGACAAGTCAGGTGGAGCATGTGCTGCCCAGAGAGGACATCTTGCCTGACCTGCCACCGGCCTGCCTGGCTGCACAGAGTGTTGAAGAGATGCTCGCCCAGGTGGCCACAACACAAGAGAGCGGCAGGCTTCTGGCAGAACCACTGCAAATCCTTCCTGCTGGCCCCCAGGGTGTGGTGCCTGCAGCAGAGATGGAGACACAACTGCCAGGCTGCCTTGGGACTGTAGCTGCACAGATACTCTTGCCCAAAGAGCAAGTCATCCCCAAGGCGGCAGAGCAAATGGCTGCTCTGAAGACAGAGGATTCCCAAGCCCTTCTACAGGTGTCAAACACCACTGAGAGCCATGCCATAGATGATGACCACATCCAGGTCCTTGAGGGCTTCCAGGCAATACAAGGTGAGCTGAAGGCTGAGCCCAGATTTCCCTCTGAATTGGCCTTCACTGGGAGCCAAGCCATCCCCCTGGAGAACATTTCTTCCCTGAAAGCAGCTGAGGAAGATTTTGCTGCAAGAATCCACGAGGGACAAGCTGTGAGATTTCCCTTGCTGCTTGAAGAAAACCAGCCCCTGGAGGAGGAACACGTTGTCGATCTTGCCAGCCCACTTAGGCAGTCTTCAAGAGCAGGGAGACAACCCCCTGAAACCATGTACACTCACCAGCTCCAGCCAAGCCAAGTCCTCAACAAAGAGAGCCAGCTCACTGCTCAGGTTCCCGAGAGCTGCAACTTAGACATAAAGTCTCAGATTAGAAATGCATTGAAAGCTGCAGTAGTAAGTGAGCAAAACCTCTTGTTTTCAGAATGGTTGGCTGATAAAGAAAACATTGAAGTACAGACAATAAACATCACCAAGGAACATAAACATACCCTATGCACCTATGTTGTGACCACAGGAGGACTCAGTCCCATAGAAATCGCAGTCTCCTTGGGAGAACTCAACATTCAGACAGCTGACCAGAAAGCAGTCTTGAAGGAGGCTTTCTATTCTCTTATTTGTGAAGAAAAACATCTCTTGACAGATGAAAAATCCAAAGCATTGCCAGTCCACCCCAGTCCGCTTCTCTCAGGAAAATCCTGTGGTGAAACCTCTGAGCTGGAGCCCCAGCATGCTGAGAGGACTATGGAGGCAGAAATACCCCTGGAACAGTCTTTGTCTGCACAAGTAATCAACACTATGACTGGGCATGATCAAATCAAGGATGTGGGCGCAGCTGCAGCCACTGCTGATGTAGCCTCCACAAGTGTTCCTATTGAGACACCCACAGAAATACTGAAAAGGAAGGGGGAAAGGGAACAAATATGTGAGGAAGAGGGCAGAGAGGGTCTGGAAACTAGAGCTGAGAAGCTAGAGGCTGAGCTGGGCAAAGAGAGTTATCCCATCATACACAGCAAACTGGTTGACACTGTTGTGGAGGAAGGGGAGAGTGTCATTCTGATGTCTGTTATAACAAACGTCAGAGAGGTGAACTGGTACTTTGAGGGTAAACTGGTGTTTTCAGGCGACAAATTCAAGTGTTTGCAAGATCAGGACACATACACACTAGTAATAAACAAGGTGTGCGGGGAGATTCACCAAGGAGAGTACACCTGTGAGGCGCTGAATCAAGGTGGAAAAAGAGCAACAGCAGCAAAACTCACAGTTGTTAAAAGAGGTTGGATTATGGAGATAAAATACTGCCTTTCTAATACACTGCTTAACTAATGAAACTCCCCTACTATGTGTCTGTATCTTTGGATACAGATACAATATTAATACGATCATGCCACTAATCAGAGGGCCCCCTTTCTGAATTTATTATGTCCTTTTACCACATTGCAAAGTGTCCCACTTCCCTCACCCCAGTCTTCAATCAGGCACTTTGCTGCTTCCTTTTCTCATCACACAAGCACTATCAGGACAAGCTATATCTCAGTCCCGACCACTGCTTCCCATTGTTGCCTGTGAAGCGGACCTGCTCTTCCCACTTTTCTCACTGCAGCACCCTCTCTCACTCTTTAGAGTCATTGCACAGTTTTAGCACAATTTCTCATTCACACCATAATTTCTCACAGCTCCAGGATAGCGTGGTATATGTTTGTATCACATTGTTATTGTGCATTGCTATTGCACATTGTTTTTCCAGTATCACCACTGTGTTTCCGGATGTCATTATGCACTGTCACACTGTCTATCCACTGAGCCTGGTACTGCTTTCATTTCTTATGGATATTTTTTTTCTTTTACAGTCACTTTAAGTGGATTGCATGTAAATCACCTTTTTTTTTTTTTCAGTCAGTCACTTCACTGTTACTTTCCAGAATGTCAGCAGGCAGGGCTTTGAGTTACTCTCTGCTTCTGATTTCAGTTGCACCAATCCTGAGGAGAAGGCTCGAACCTCTGGAGGTGGCTGTAAATCACGTGGCCAAGTTTACCTGTGAGGTAGAGACTGCTCCCAATGTCAAGTTCCAGTGGTACAAAGCCGGACGAGAGATATATGATGGGGACAAATACTCCATTCGCACCTCCAACTACCTCTCCACACTGGAGATCCCAAGGCCTCAGGTTGTTGACTGTGGAGAGTATAGCTGTAAGGCTTCCAACCAGCATGGCAGTGTTAGCTCTACAGCCCTTTTAACAGTAACTGGTAAGTACAGACTTCCAAGCACTTGTCCTTCACCCTACAATATCTTGGTACATTGTAATGCTTTCACTGTTATACTCCCAAATGTTTATGGTAGGGTTCTTGATTGCCATTGTTATACATAATCCATTCCTAATTTTGCCAGGCACAAGCATAGAGAAGGAATAATTTTTGAGAATGCTGCTTTTAGGTGCTTTCTGTACCTACAAAAGGGAATCAGTGTGACAAGTTTCAGAAGGTAAGAAAGAAGGGGGAAAGAGAGAAGGAGGAACTAGATCGTGAACAGGATGGGATTGCTTTGTGAATACAATCTTGAAGAAGGTTTATTTAACTTCCAGACAACAAGAAAACATACACTTTTAAATCTGATTTCTTTGGTGTACTAATCACTGTGCGATTATCCTAGCACCCTATGTTTATCTTGCAGTTACACTTGTGAGGCAGGCTATGCAGCTGTGTGTACCTAAACATCTGTGTGCCATGGCCAGAGGGCAACTCTGTGTGATTGGGGAAATAGATCTTCTTAAACAAATGAAAGAGGGTTTAAAACTGTTTCAATTTACAAACTTTTTTGTCTATTGAGAGCTATAGAATTCTCTTCTTTTTTTTTTTTTAACAAAAAACCACCATCTTTTCAATTTTTAATGTATGGTGATTTTTTTTTACTGTGACTTTTCTCTTTGTGGGAGGAGTCTTTATGTGGTCTTTGCTAAGTACCGGATGCTAAAGACTAAAAAAAGATGCACAAACTGTGAAATGCATGCAAACTTGTCCATCTTGAGGGAATAGTGTGCAAACATGTCAGTCTTGGGGGAGGAAGTTCTGGTTTTTTGTTTATTTTCCTTTAGTTTGTACATTGCTCCAGAGGTTCAAAATGTCTTCAAGCTCTGGAGCAATCTACAGACCCAAGAAGTACAAAATCAAAAGCCAAAATTCACCATCTTTATTACCTCTTATCTCCTTCACTGCTGGCTTCTTTTGCTGAAGAGTGTCCAGTGACAAACTGGACCCTCTTGCTCTCTGTCCCTGGCAAATGTGGAGAAAGAGCATAAGCTCTGGTCCTCAGCTCTGGATAACATTGAACCCCTTTGTTTTGCAGAAGCATTTCCGCCAACGTTTCTTACCAGACCTGAATCTATCACTACTTTTGTGGGCAAAAGTGCCAAGTTCCTGTGTACTGTTTCGGGCACTCCAGTCATCGACGTCGCCTGGCAGAAAGATGGCACGACCATTTCACCTTCGGACCACCACAAGATCTCCAAAGTGGAAAATAAACATGTGTTAGAAATTTCCCTTCTCACTACCAGTGACAGAGGGGTTTACACTTGCAAAGCTTCCAACAAGTTTGGGGCTGACATTTGCCAGGCTGAAATGGTCATTATAGACAAGCCCCACTTCATTAAAGTTTTGCAGTCAGTGCAGTCAGCAGTCAATAAAAAAATACGCCTTGAATGTCAGATAGATGAAGACAGGAAAGTAACAGTAGGGTGGACAAAGGATGGAAACAAAATCCCCCCAGGCAAAGATTATAAGATTTACTTTGAAGACAAAATAGCCTCACTTGAGATTCCTCTGGCTAAGCTCAAGGATTCAGGCCATTATGTGTGCACTGCCTCAAATGAGGCAGGAAGCAGCTCCTCTTCTGCCAGCGTCACAGTCAGAGGTAAGATAGTCGTATGCCCCCTCTACCTTTGCTCTTCTTGGGTTCCCCGTTTCTTCTTTTGCAGGCAAAAGACTTCTTTGGGCTCAAATCACACTGTGAACTCTTCTTAGACCTGCCATCAGGTCCATTCACGTCTTGCTCATTTCCCCTGCTGCCTTCCAGTGCCCTGTGTGTTGCTTCAATATTTCTTTCACCACCCAGATCCAAGAATTGCTCCTGCATGCGGGGAGAGATGTATGAAGAGGGCAAGAGAAACCACAAGAATTGCAGCTCAGCAAAGATTATGCTGATCTTTTCTGAAGTTATGTTTTGTTCTTGTGCTAGGAACCAATCTTTCAAACCTTTGTATTTCAGCCTTCTTTCTTTTTTCTCTTTTCCTCTTCCTTTTTCTTCCCTTTTCTTCCCCTTTTTCCCATTTCTTCCCTTCCTCCCCCTTCCTCCCCCTTCCTCACCCTTCCTTCCCCTTCCTTCTCCTTCCTTCTCCTTCCTTCTCCTTCCTTCTCCTTCCTTCTCCTTCCTTCTCCTTCCTTCCCCTTCCTTCCCCTTCCTTCTCTTTTCTTCTCATTTTTAGAACCACCATCCTTTGTGAAGAAGGTCGATCCGTCTTATTTACTGACCCCAGGTGACTCTGCACGCCTTCAATGCAAAATCAAAGGCTCTCCTGAAATACAGGTTACTTGGTTCAAGAACAATAAGGAAATTCGTGAAAGCAACACACACAGGATGTCCTTTGTCAATTCTGTGGCCGTGTTAGATATTTTGGAGATGAAAGTTGATGACAGTGGTAGCTACTCATGTGAAGCTGTAAATGAGGTTGGAAGTGACAGCTGCACCACTGAAGTAGTTGTCAAAGGTCTGTTCTTCTTGCTGCTGCCAGTTCATTCTTGAGAAAAACCTTCCCTTCCTTTTTTTTTTTTTTTTTTGCTTGGGTGACTAATTGTTTCTCGCTGCTTTTATAGAGCCTCCGTCTTTCATTCGAACACTTGAACCAGCAGAGGTAGTGAAGGGAACAAACACCATTCTTCAATGTGAGGTTGCTGGCACTGGACCATTTGAGATTAGCTGGTACAAAGACAAGAAACAGATTCGCAGTAGTAAAAAATACAGGTTGACCTCTCAGAAAACTGTTATTTCTCTGGAGGTGTCCTCATTTAACAGTGCGGATGTCGGTGAATACGAGTGTGTTATAGCTAATGAAGTCGGGAAGTGCATATGCAGTGCAACATACATCTTGAAAGGTCAGTAGGAGAGAGAAAACTCCACTTGCTGAAGCGATCAGCAAGAACCTCTCATTTCTTAAAATGTCTTTTCTTTGGATTTGTGGGTGACTAGGGAGGGTGGGGAGGGAGAGTATCTTCTTATTCTTTTAAAATTCTGTGTATATCTTAATTCTTATCTGGCGTCAAACCTGTGAATTTGAAGGACATTGAGCTTAAAGGGCCGTGCGTTAGCTCCCAGCTGGGGAATGCAGCTCTTCTTGCCTGCTCCTTAGCTGAATTTTGCCATGTACTGCATATACTGTCTCATAAAACTGTCTTCAAGCAGCAGATTTCATGGGATGATGTGGTAGCAGATGAGTATTTCTTCTTATCTCTTTTTTTTGAACTAGAACCTCCATCTTTTGTTAAGAAAATCGAAAATGTGACAGCTCTGGCTGGAGATAGTGTTACATTACAAGCTGTGGTGAAAGGGTCAGAGCCTATTTCTGTGATGTGGATGAAGGGCAAAGACATTATTCAAGATGATAACAAAGTGAGAGTGACATTTGAACACGGTCTGGCAACGCTGCAAATTACTGGTGTCCAGCTGAGTTCTGGTGGCAAATACACTTGTGTGGCTGAGAATGATGCAGGAAGCCAGTCCTGCTTTGGTGAACTAGCAGTGAAAGGTCAGTGGAGTAGTGCTGTGATCCCCTCATTGTCTCTCACCAGAAAGGAAGAGCAATTGCCTTTTGTCCTTAACACCAACTGTTTAATTCTGTTGTAGAACCTGCCAAAATCATTGAAAAATCTGAAATGATCCAGGTAACAGCAGGGGAACCAGCCATTTTGGAGTACACTGTCACAGGCACTCCAGAACTAAAAACCAAATGGTTCAAAGATGGAAGGCCGCTACCTGCCAGCAAAAAATATAGGATCAGCTTTAAAAATAACGTTGCCCAGCTCAAGTTTTATGCCACTGAAATGCAGGACAGTGGCGAGTACACCTTTGAGATATCCAATGATGTGGGCATCAGCTCTTGTACTACCAGCTTCACTGTGCTAGGTTGGTACTGACTCTTTGCAAAGAGCCCTGCTACTCTGCTCTGAGACCAACAGAGCCAGAAGCAGAACTGGATGCCTGTTTTGCTCATGTGTTGGTTTCTTTCATTTTTTTCACTCTTAACAGATCGGACTCTCCCTCCCTTCTTTACTAAACCACTGAAGAATATCGACAGCATCATTAGCACCTCATGCCGCCTAGACTGCAAAATTTCAGGCTCTCTTCCAATGACCGTCTCTTGGTTTAAGCAGGACACTGAGATCACTTCAAGTGCCAAGTACACAGTACAATTTGCAGAAGGCTCTGCATCTTTGGAAATAAAACACCTAGATGCAAGTGACGCCGGGGTCTACATTTGCAGAGCCACAAACTCTGCTGGTAGCAAAGACAGCAGTAGCACTTTGTTTATAAAAGGTTGGGCAATTTGTTTCACTTTTCTTGGAGTTTTACTTTTCACGTGATAACATGTTTCTTCCCCAAAGTGCAGGCCATGTGTCTTACTCTTGACAATTGTTTCCTTTCAACGCAATCTAGAGCCACCCAGCTTCACTGTAGAACCAGAGTCCCAAGATGTACTGCCTGCATCAACTGTACGTTTCAAAGGCACATTTAAAGGCACAACACCCTTGACGGTGAAATGGTTTAGAGGTGAAACTGAGCTGGTGACAGGAGGAGCCTGCTACATTATGACGGAAGCATTAGCAAGTTACTTGGAGCTTTATGCGGTCAAACCAACAGACTCAGGAAAATACACCTGCAAAGTCTCCAATGTAGCTGGTTCAGTAACATGCAGCGCAAACTTGTTTGTAAAAGGTTTGCATTCTTACTCTCTTTTAAACTTTCAGCTGCTGGATTGTCCCAGTGGCACTCTTTCTTGCCTTCTTTGTCCTGAACACTCTTCTTAAATCCACAGAACCTGCTGCCTTCAAGGAGAAGCTAGAGCCAACCCATCTGGTAAAGAAAGGTGGATATGCTGAGCTGACCTGTGAAGTCACTGGTACTCCTGAGATTAAAATCACGTGGTTCAAGGATGATAGAGAGCTAAAACAGAGTGACAAATACAGGATGTCTTTTGCAAAATCCTTGGCAATACTCCGTCTTACAGAGGTTGGGACTGAAGACAGTGGAGAATACATTTGCGAGGCCAAAAATGATGCTGGAAAAGATATTTGCAGTAGCATTGTTACAATCAAAGGTGTGTGTGACATCCAGACACCCACTTTGTCTCTTTAAACTTAGTGCAGTTTTACAGGCTTCATAAGTATGATTAATACAAACTCCACTCTCTCTTTTGCACTGTAGAGTCACCTTATTTTAGCAAGGAGTTTCAATCCATGGAAGTCTTGAAGGATTCTGATGTGGTTTTGGAGTGCGAGGTGCTTGGCACACCTCCCTTTGAAGTGTTTTGGGTGAAAGATGATAAACCTGTGCGGAGCAGTAAGAAGCACAGAATAAGCATTGAGAAGGCTTTGATTAGCCTCCACATTTTCAGGTTTGATGCTTCTGATGTTGGCGAGTACCAGTGCAGAGTAACAAACGATGTTGGGAGCTGCCTCTGCAGTTCAGAAGTCACACTGAAAGGTTAGTGCAAGAGGCAGAATGCCCCTTGCATGCTCATATTCCAGTGTGGTTTCCATGCCACGCTGTCATGCACCAGACCCGTACTTACATAGCCACTTTCTTCCTGCCAGAGCCCCCACAGTTCTTGAAGAGGATAGAAAACATTAGTTCCCTTCGAGGGGGCACAGTCGTGTTTCAGGCTGCTATTAAAGGCTCCTTGCCCATCACTGTGTCCTGGCTGAAAGACAATGATGAAGTGATCGAAGACAACAATATCAAAATGACCTTTGTGAACAATGTTGCCACTCTTCTGGTGAGGTCTATTGAACTGAAGCACGATGGGAAATATTTCTGTCAGGCTAAAAATGAAGCGGGAATTCAGAGGTGTTCTGCTCTGCTGAGTGTCAAAGGTTGGTCCTACCCTGAGGGCTTGCAGTGGTCTCAGACGATTCCCTTGTGATTTTTACAGATGCCCTTAACACTCTGTCTCCTTGTTTACAACAGAACCTGCTACAATTGTGGACAAGGCCGTGTCAATAGATGTGACTGAGGGAGACCCAGCAACCTTGCAGTGTAAATTTTCGGGAACGAAAGATATTACAGCCAAATGGTTCAAAGATGGCAAGGAACTGACATTAGGCCCAAAATATAAGATCAGCATTACAGATACTGTCTCAGTCCTAAAGGTGCTTCATGCAGAAAAGAAAGATAGTGGGGAATACATTTTTGAGGTTCACAATGATGTTGGGAGCAGCAGCTGTTCTGCCAGTATTAATGTCCTAGGTGTGTATGGTCTCTCTTTTATCATCGTTTTTACATACAAAATCTATTCTCCTGAGCTGACATCTGCCACAGTCAAGGTTGAATTTCATATTTTGTCTTTTCACTCTGTCTTGGATAGATCTCATTATACCACCTAAATTCACCAAAAAGCTCAAGAAAATGGACAGCATTAAGGGGTCTTTCGTCCACCTGGAGTGCATAGTGTCTGGTTCACACCCTATAAGTATCCAGTGGTACAAGGACGGCCAAGAAATAACAGCAAGTGAAAAGCACAAATACTCTTTCCATGATAATACTGCATTTCTAGAAATCAATGAGCTGGAAGGCACAGACAGTGGCTCTTACACCTGTGAAGCAACAAATAAGGCAGGAAGCAACCAATGCAGTGGGTTCTTAACAGTCAAAGGTTTGAGCTCCTTCTTTGTCTTCTGTTAGGTGTCTCATTCACAATTTTGGAACTCCCCTGTCTCAGAGTAACCCTCTTTCTTGCTTTTTACCTGTTATAGAACCACCATATTTTGTGGAAAAACCCCAGTCCCAAGAGGTTGTGCCCAATGCTAGGGTTCAGTTCAAAGCACTGGTGAAAGGATCTACTCCTCTGCAGATAAAGTGGTTTAAAGACAGCCAGGAGCTCCTCTCTGGAGCCAATCGATCTGTTTGGAAGGACAACACATCTAGTGTACTGGAGCTCTTCTCAGCTAGGACATCTGACTCCGGGAACTACACTTGTCAGATAAGCAATGATGTGGGGACTGCAACTTGCAAAGCAGCTCTTTTTGTAAAAGGTGTGCAACCCTATGTTCGTCTCATCTTTGTGTTTCTGATTTTTCTGTGCAGTTTTGGGGGGAAGGGGTTAAGAAACCCTTTTATTTCTTTAAACCACCTTGAATATTATAAAGCCCCATTTTTTCTGTCCATCTTCTAGAGCCCCCCAGATTTATTCAGATGCCAACTTCTGTAGTAGCTTTGCGTGAAGGACAGTCCACCACTTTTGAATGCCAGGTAGTAGGCACACCAGAGATCCACGTCACATGGTACCTGGATGGGAATGAAGTGACTGACCAAGCTAAGTACAGCACCTCCTTCATCGATGGTTTAGCCACTTTGAAAGTCACTCAAGCCAGAGTGTCAGATAGTGGGATTTACGTTTGTGAAGCCCACAACGATGCAGGTAGTGAGAGCTGCAGCGTCGAGCTGAAAGTAAAAGGTTGGTTTTCAACATCTTGTCATCATGCCACATAGCTGGGGTGATGGATTAGGGGAGACTTCTTCTCCCCTCAAAACTGTTCAAGATTAATATATACTTTCCCCTCATTCCTCTTTGTAGAGCCTCCAACTTTTGTTCGGGAGTTGAGACCCACCGAGGTAGTGAAGGGTTTGGAGGCCACGCTCGAGTGTGAGGTGACTGGTACTCCTCCATTTGAGGTGAAGTGGCTGAAGAACAATAAGGAGATGTTCAGCAGCAAGAAATATGCCATCTCCACCAAAGAATCAGTATTTACTCTTAATGTGACTAACTGTGATGTCGCAGATGTCGGTGAATATCAGTGTATTATATCAAATGAAGGTGGGAGCTGTTCCTGCAGCACAAGGCTCAGCTTGAAAGGTCAGTCCTCTAGGAAGCATGCCCCAAACAATACATCCCCTAGCTAAACTGTAGTGACTAGGATGACTTTATATGATCTCTCTTTCCACTCTTCCCTTTCCACGACTTGCCTTCCAAACAACAAACAAAATCTCACACCACAGAACCGCCATCCTTTGTCAAGAAGCTGGAGAACATCACTAGCGTTTTGAAAGGTACCGCAGTCTTCCAGTGTGTTGTAGCAGGCGCTCAACCTTTATCTGTATCATGGATAAAAGATGAGAAAATACTAGAAGAAGATGAGCACCACCATATTACCTTTGAGAACAGCGTGGCCACACTGAAACTTACCAATGTGGACCTCAGCCACAGAGGGAGATACACCTGCCAGGCAAAGAACGAGTCTGGTGTGGAGAAGTGCTTCGCTTTGCTTTTTGTACAAGGTGTGTAAACGGTGTGACCCTTCAAGATCATCCTTGATGAGTAGTTGGAAAGTCAGTCCCCTATCTGTGTAGCTAACTGGCATTTTTATACACTTTATACCTCAGAGCCTGCACAAATCATAGAAAAGGCTAAATCACTTAAAGTCACTGAAAGAGACCCCGTGACTTTGGAGTGTACTGTGGCTGGGACACCAGAGCTCCGAATAAGATGGTACAAAGATGGCAAACAGCTCCTGCCCAGTAGATACTACACAATGAGCTTTGAAAACAACGTGGCCAGTTTCAGGATTGAACCTGTATCAAAGGAAGATAGTGGTACCTACAGTTTTAAGGTTGAAAACGACTTCGGAAGTAGCACCTGTGAAGCTGTTCTGACTGTGCTAGGTTTGTATTGTCATTTGGCAAATTTGCCAATCCAGCAGGGAGGGAATGAAAAAATAATAATCTGTTTATGAAAGACAGGCAAGAAGGTAACCAGTGTATTTTTGCCATTTTTTGTGTTGGGCAGATCAATCAATTCCTCCTGCATTTATCAAAAAACTAACCAAAAAGGATACTGTTCTGGGATCTTCTATCCAAATGGAATGCAAAGTTTCTGGGTCACTCCCCATTACTGCAAAATGGTTTAAGGATGGAAAAGAGATAACTGACAGTGCAAAATATAGAAGCCTGTGCCATGAGAACACTGTGTCACTAGAGATTGCAAATCTAGAGCTGGAAGACAGTGCAAATTACACATGCAGTGTCTCTAATGTTGCCGGGAATGATTCTTGCAGTGCTGTCCTGACTGTGAAAGGTTTGAAACTCTTTTACTTCTTCTTCTTATTTGTGATAGATGTGGGGAAAATATCTTAAATCTTAATCTAACACAACACACTTATACCTCTTAATATTAATGCTGAAAACTTGGTCTTCATACTTACCTCACTAATTTTCTTCATTCTTATACATTTCTGATGTAACTGAATATATCTTTTTCTTAAAAACTGCAGAGCCACCAAGCTTCTTAGTTAAACCTGAAAGCCAGCAAGCCATCCCAGATTCCACAGTGGAGTTTAAGGCTACACTAAAAGGAACACCGCCTTTTACAGTAAAGTGGTTCAAAGAAGACTTAGAACTTGTATCTGGTCCAACTTGTTTCATTGGGATTGAAGGGTCAGCTGGGTTCTTAACCCTCTATTCAGTGGATACTTCTAGGAGTGGGCACTACACTTGCCACATTTCAAATGACGTTGGCAGTGACTCTTGCACTACAACTTTGATGGTAACAGGTGTGCACTCTTTATTGTTGTGTTGCAGTCTTCTCATCTATTTATTTTCTTTCCTTTTTGCCAAGCCCACCTCAGTGATCTTTGATACACTGCCAAGTGAATTCCCTACCCTGTGTTTGCAACCCACAGTTGTTTGGCTCTTTTCCCTCCTCTTGTTTTCAGTATTAATTCAGACCTTCCTGACCCCACTTTTCTGGCTTTTTAGAACCACCCAAGTTTGCTAAGAAGCTAGAGGCAGCGAAAGTCGTCAAGCAGGGTGACTCAGCCCGGCTTGAGTGCAAAGTAAGTGGATCTCCAGAGATGAAAGTAGTGTGGTTCAGAAATGACCATGAAATCGTTGCCAGTGAAAAATTCCGGACATCATTCATTGACTCTGTGGCTGTGCTTGAAATGAATCACCTCAGTACTGATGACAGCGGTGACTACATCTGTGAAGCTCACAACCCTGCCGGCAAGGCCAGCTGTAGCACCAAAGTCACGGTGAAAGGTTAGCCATCCTCTTGTTCTCTGACTAAATCCTACTCTTCCCTGGTGGTTTTACCCCTTGGAAGTCCACAAGATCATGAGATTAATTTCTTATTTCAGGACTACTTTTTTCTTCATGTCATGTTTGTTTCTTGAAGCTCCCTCACCCCCTCTGCCAGGGCCTGAAAAAAAGAGATGTTGTTCTTAATGCAAATGAGTCCTAAGCTAGGTGTTCCCCAGTTCTGTGATTGTCAACATCCAAGACAGATCATAGTGGTAATTGTTATATCAAGGAGCTGAAATATGAAGAAAAAGAACAGACCCAAATGGATCAGTGTCAGTTTTACACCCTGTATTTGATACTATTAACCTGGTAAATGAGACCAGTACCCTCTCTGCCAAGGGGCACCCCGCTGTTTACCTTTTCCACAAAGGAGCTAAGAGCTCTGAATGCTCACCTACCTGCAAGATTATTTCATAATGTGCCCAGAAAACTAGGAAAGTCCTTGCCCATTCTGTTGATTTTCTCAGCAGTCTCATTGTGTAGAAGCTGGCATCAGTAAACTGTTTGTTGGTCAAATAGCTCCAGACTCCTTTCTAAAAATGTTCCTTTCTTCCCTTGTTAGAACCTCCTGTCTTTAGCAGGAAGCCCTCTCCAGTAGACATGCTCAAAGGAACTGAAGTTAGCCTGGAATGTGAGATTTCAGGAACACCACCGTTTGACGTTACGTGGTACAAAGACAGGAGACAAATCCGCAGTAGTAAGAAGTATAAGGTTACAGCCAAAAACTACCATACAAGCGTTCGCATTCTTAATGTTGAAGCTGCAGACGTTGGAGAATATCAGTGCAAAGCACAGAACAACGTAGGGAGTGACACTTGTTTTTGCACTGTGAAGCTGAAAGGTAAAGTATTGGCACATATGCCTTCTGCAGTGCTCCCAACGGCACTGCATTGCTCTTCTTTATATAGACACTGTGAGTTATTACTATAACTGCATATTTCTTCTTCAGAACCACCAAAATTCTTGACTAAAATAAACAGCATGACTGTTGTGGTTGGTGAACCAGTAGAGTTACAAGCAAGAGTGGAGGGCTCCCAGCCAATTTCTGTGCAGTGGCTTAAAGACAAAGAGGAAATTATTAGAGAAAGTGAAAACACGAAGATCACATTTATGGAGAATATTGCAACTTTACAACTTGTGCGCACAGAAGCAAGCAATGCTGGAAAATATATCTGCCAGATCAGAAATGATGCTGGAAGTCGCGAGTGCATGGCTACCTTAACTATTCTAGGTTGGTAAAAAGCACAAGTTCATAAAAGATTTTTTTAAAGTTAGGAACTTGGCTATATGGTGTCAGCTGTATGCTTTGCTTACGCCACTGGGTTCAAAACAATCAAAACAGAAAATCCTTGTGTCCCCAACAAGTAATAGTCAGGTTCCTTATTTACAGTTGTCCAAGGATAGGGGTGAAAGGAACCACAGGCCTTGACACTGTGATGGGATCCAGTTGACTGGATTTCTAAGTCATGTCTTCTGCTCGTGCCTGCTTGGAGAGGGACAGACAATTGCGTTTCTCTCCTAGGAATTTAAAAATATTTTTACTTCATTTTGGAAAGCATCTGAAATCTCCAGTTTAGGGCAGAATAAAGGGTGGAAAAAACAGAGCTGAAAAAATTCCCTGGCCCAACCAACGGAGATATCCTTAGTACTAAATGTGTAAGCCTCATCTTTTAGTGCTATAATACTTATAGGTAGTACTAATCAAATCCTATTTTCACCGTATATGTTACCCATCTCTCCTTCCAGAGCCTGCAGTTATTGTAGAGAAAGCAGAGCCAATGAGAGTTACTATAGGAGACGCCTGTACTTTGGAGTGCAAAGTGGCAGGCACACCAGAGCTTTCCACTGGGTGGTTCAAGGATGGCAAAGAGCTGACCAGCAGCCAAAAATACAGAATTACTTTCCTCAATAAAGTATCTACACTTAAAATTATGGATGCAGAAAAAGAAGATGGTGGATTGTACACTTTCGCAGTGCAGAATGACGTGGGGAAAAGCAGTTGCACAGCATCGGTTGATGTTTTAGGTTGGTTGGGTTGCTTTGTCTTCTATCTTTTACAAAAACATTCTTTTGGTCATGTTGTCTTTCCTTTCTTCCATTCCTTCCCTCCTTTTTTCTCTAACCATGGATTTGTTGTGTTTTCTTATGCAGATCGAATCATTCCTCCTTCTTTCACAAGAAAACTGAAGGAAACCCCTTGTGTCCTGGGTTCCTCAGCATTGCTGGAATGCAAAGTGTCGGGTTCACCTCCTATTTCTGTTGCCTGGTTCCAAAATGGACATAAGTTAGTCAGTGGGGAAAAACATCAAATCTCCTTCTCAGATAACCTATGTATTTTAGAAGTGAATTCACTGAGCAACTCAGATACTGGAACTTACACCTGCAGAGCTACCAACATAGCTGGTTCAGATGAATGCAGTGCTGTATTGACTGTACAAGGTCGGTATATGAGGGTCAGGAAGCTCTCTGAGTGATTCTTTTCTCTTTCTCTCTTGAAATTGCCTATGGTCTTTTGTAAATATACTCGGGGGAAATTACTGACTGAAAACTAAAGATTTTGTTCTTTATCTTCACTAAGTGTGTGGAAATGCCAGGGTTATGCTGTAGCAATCTGTCTTATCTCTCTTTTTCTCTTGTGTGTTTAGAACCACCTTCTTTTGAGAGGACACCAGAGCCTCTGGATGTCTTGCCAGGCACAAGCATCACTTTTACATGTGTTATCAGAGGAACCCCTCCTTTTAAGGTGAACTGGTTTAGAGGGGCCAATGAGCTTGTGCCAGGTGACAAATGCAATATCTACCTGGAGGATTCCAATGTGGAGCTTGAGTTATTTGATGTAACTCCTCTCCAAAGTGGAGAGTACACTTGTCTAGTGACTAATGATGCTGGCAGGGCAAATTGTACAACACACCTTACAGTAAAAGGTTTGTAAAGATTGTGTCTCTCTATTTACCTTAAAATATTGTTTCCTTCCCTCCATTTGTCCTGCTGGGCTCAACATTTGTGACTTCTTACCCTTCATTAGAGCCAGCTGTCTTTGTGAAGAAACTGAGTGATCAGTATGTGGAGCCTGGCAAGCCCATCATCTTGGAGGGCACATACACAGGCAGCCTGCCCATCTCTGTGACATGGAAGAAGAACGGCCGCACCATCACTCAGTCTCAAAAGTGTAGCATCACCACCACAGAGAAATCCTGCATCCTGGAAATACTTGACAGCACCAAAGAAGATGCAGGAGAATACACTTGTCATGTTGAAAATGAGGCAGGAAGAGATGTTTGTGAGGCTGTAGTCTCTACCCTAGGTGTGTGCTCCCTTTGCTTCTTTTTCTTGCCTGTTCTTTCAAGTGTATGCTTTCCAAGGCCTGGCACTATAATGAGCCTATCTAATTGCTTCTCTTTTTTAGAACCTCCCTATTTTGTTACACACTTGGAACCTCTTGAGGTGTCAGTTGGGGATTACACAACATTGCAATGCCGTGTTGGTGGAACACCAGAAATCACTGTGTCTTGGTACAAAGGTGATACAAAACTCAGGTCTACTCCTGAGTACAAAGTGTTCTTTAAAGACAACGTTGCTACACTTATTTTCAACAAAGTGGTTAGCAATGACAGTGGAGAATATATCTGCAAGGCAGAAAACAGTGTAGGAACTGCATCTACAAAGGCTCTTTTAACAGTTCAAGGTGATGATTTTATATTAGCTTGCTACAAATTCTTTTGCTCTTGCAAAACTATAAAAAATTACTTCCTGGGGCATATTTATCCTTTACTTCCTTTCTCCTAGAGCGCAAACGACCACCCTCCTTTGCAAGAAAATTAAAGGACATCGAGCACCCTGTTGGTTTACCCCTTAAATTTATGTGTCGGCTTAATGGCTCAGAGCCCATTACCGTGACTTGGCATAAAGATGGTGTGCTGCTAAGTGACGACCACAATGTGCACACATCCTTTGTAGATAATGTTGCAGTGCTGCAACTGGTGCGAACCGAGATGAATCATACCGGGCAGTACTCCTGCACAGCCACCAATGCTGTGGGCACTGCCACCTCAAGTGCTCGGCTCACAGTGGCAGGTTTGTTGGCTTACAAAACTTTGGCCTGGATCACAGGCTCCCCCTTCCCATTTCCTGCATGCAATGGTATCTGTGTGTTGGATTAGCTTTTTCATGAGTTATGAGTATTACAATATTTTCTTGTGTTTCTAGAACCCAAGCAAGCACCTGTCTTTGACATCAAACCAGAATCTATTGATGTGCCTTTTGGAGAAAGTGCTGACTTTGAATGCCATGTTACTGGAGCCCAGCCAATGCACATCACCTGGTCCAAGGATGGTCGGGAGATCCAAACTGGAGGAAATTTCAATATTACATTTGTAGCCAACACAGCTCACCTTCGGGTGCTCAGAGTGGGTAAAGGAGACTCTGGCCAATATACTTGCCAAGCTAGTAATGAAGCTGGGAAAGACTTTTGCTCAGCCCAACTCAGTGTCAAAGGTATTAAAATTAAGTCACCTTGTCTTTTTCTTGGGCAAAGAGACCTCTTTGTTACTGAGTCTCATCTTCCACCCTTTCCAGTTTGGAAATATATAGAAAGTAGCTTTCCAGAAGGCAGACATATACTGTGTGGGGACCTTCTCCCAGCATACTGCATGACAGTAGAAACCTTGTGTGCCTGCAAAATCTCCAAGGGGAAAGGTCACCCTGTGAAGCTGTTTGTATGGAGTGTTACCTCACCCTGCTTTTTACTTTGTCGTTAGTGCTTAAACTACAGTCACAGTGGTATTCACACATAGCAATTACTATAAGGGAAACAGCGATATGGTAAATAAAACTACCTTGCACTTGTAGGCCAGCATTAGTGATTCTTTCAAATTTGCTAACGATTTCAATTGGAGTTCTGAATTGCTGATTTAATCTAGACTATGAATCACTGAAGTTCTTCATGCAGATACATGCTTTAAAGATGTGTAAGCAAGTGAAACTATCCCTACCGTGTTTCTGCTGCTCCTGGGGGTGAAGGGCTTGTCAAATCTTTCATCCTGCCCTGGGGATATTTTCGCTCCTCAGAGGTAACAGCAAAATTCTCCTTGGGTGGAGCAATTGTCCTTCATGTATTTTTCACAGCTCCAGCCTCCGATGCAGCAGGCTCCAGAGTTGGCAGAACATAGTTGTAATTGTTGTCTTTGCCTTCTTCTCTCCGTCTTGCGTCTTTCCTTGAGAGGAAACTCTGGTTGGGGATACAGCCAGCTGCTGTAGCAAACTTACTTTGTTGTGCTCCAAAACTCTTGTGCTCCCCATAACTCTTGCTTGTTCCCCATAACTCTTGCTCAGCACTGTGGATTTCACATAGTAAGCAAGTATATTGTCACTCTCTGAATACTTATTCTGTTCTGCAGAACCTCCCAAGTTCATCAAGAAGCCTGAAGCTTTGCGGTTCGTGAAGCAGGGAGACACAGTTCAACTTGAATGTAAAATCAGTGGCACACCAGAGATCAGAACCATGTGGTACAAAAACGATCAGGCACTCCAGGCGAGCGACAGACTCCACATGTCCTTTGTAGACTCCATGGCAATGCTAATCATCTTGGGTGCCACCACTGAAGATGCCGGCGATTACATATGTGAAGCCCATAACTCTGCCGGCACAGCCAGCTGCAGCACTTCAGTCACAGTGAAAGGTTAGCAGCATGGCTCCGCACACCACTGGAATCCCTGGCTTCTGGGGCAGCTCCCTCTGGCCAGGGAGCTGCTGCTATGGCAGTTGGTGGCTGCTGGGGCAGTGATCAGCACCATGCAGCTATTCCCTTGTCTCCCCATTCAACTGAATTGCAGGTTGAATAAGGCAAGCTTGTCAGGTCACAAGGGAGACGTGGACTAGATGGAGCACCAGCCATGGTGAGGGAGCTGGGCACACTTTGCAACCATCCCTCTGCCTCCTCTTTATACACAGTGATCCTGGCATGAATGAAATTTAAGACGGAAGAGGAGGCTGTATTGCTAAGCCTCGCTCATGGTAGCTTTCATGATTGGAAAGAGGCGGGGAAAGCTGGAATGTGGTCCTGGAGAGAGGGGAGAGTGGCTTTTGGGGAGGGGCACTGAGCACTGACTCCAAACAGGTGCATAAGTGTCACATTTTCTGCCCTTGGGACTCTGAGAGCTGGGATGGCTTGCTGGGAGATGCTGGGGGCCCAGCATTTTTTAGAGGTGAGGCCACATATTTGGAAGCTAAATATGGGTTTACAAGAATAAGTGTAGGCCTCCTTCCTGAATATGTTGCCTCCTGCTACTATCCAGAAACCCACCCAAGGAAGCAGGCTCACACATCATGATGTGATTCTTTTTTTTATAGAACCACCTGTTTTTAGCAAGGTGCCGAGCCCTGTGGACACACTTAAAGGCTCAGATGTTATCCTCCAGTGTGAGATAGCAGGCACTCCACCCTTTGAGGTGGCTTGGTTCAAGGACCGGAGGCAGGTCAGGAGCAGCAAGAAGTTCAAGGTGACAGCAAAGCACTCCGTTGCCAGTCTTCATATTCTCAATCTGGAATCTCAAGATACTGGAGAATATCAATGCAAAGCTATGAATGAGGTGGGAAGCGACACTTGCACCTGCCCAGTGAAATTCAAAGGTTTGTATGCTAGAGGATCAACAGCATCACCACCCTCTTTTCTTGATCTCCTGGCTGTCCCTCTTCTAAGCAGGCATGCAAGATTAACTCTCCTCTGCCTCCTTGTTTTTGCCATCAGAACCCCCACGCTTTGCCAAGAAGCTGAGTGACACTGCAATCTTCATCGGGGAGCCAACAGCCCTGCAGGCAGTGGTGGAAGGATCCCCACCAATTTCTGTTGTCTGGCTCAAGGACAAGGGTGAAGTTATTAGGGAGAGTGAAAATGTCCAAATGTGGTTTATGGACAACATTGCAACTCTTGAGATTGCCAGTGCAGAGGGAGCTGATGTTGGGAAGTACATCTGCCAGATCAAAAATGATGCTGGCATGCGGGAGTGTTCTGCCTTTTTGCAAGTCCTAGGTGGGTACAGCCTGCTTCACAGGTACTATATCTTACAATTTGCACAATTGCCTCTACCAGCCTTTGTTTTCTGCTTATATCCTGCGCTCACCGGTTTGTGGGTAGATTTCCTGATGACACACTGACCCCTCCCTTCCTATTTCAGAACCAGCAGTCATCTTAGAGAAGACCGAGCCGATCACAGTAATGGCTGGCAATCCTTTTACCTTGGAGTGCAAAGTAGGGGGAACCCCTGAACTTATCACCAAGTGGTACAAAGATGGCAGAGAACTAAGAAGCGACCGCAAATACCAAATTACCTTTTTCAACAACATATCCACTTTGAAAGTCTTTTCTGCAGACAGGGGAGACAGGGGCTTGTATACTTTTGAGGTGCACAATGAGGTGGGGGACAGCAGCTGCACTTCTTCAGTTGATGTTTCAGGTCAGCTCTATGTCTTTGTTGTTCACCCTTGTCTTTAAAGGAAGCGTTTCCCCCCCCCCCCCCCCCCCCCCCCCCCCCCCCCCCCCCCNCCCTGAAAAAAACCCAACATTTTTCTTCCTGTTCTTCTGTCCTGTCCTACTTAGATCGTCTTGTTCCTCCTTCATTCTCAAGAAAACTAAAGGAAACAAATGGGGTACAGGGATCCTCAGTGCTTCTGGAGTGCAAAGTGTCTGGCACATCCCCCATATCTGTGGCATGGTTTCAGGATGGGAATGAGATTGTTAGTGGAGAAAAATATGAAATCTCATTCTTGGATAATGTTTGTTCTTTGAAGCTGAATGTTCTGGATGTCACAGATACAGGGCCATATACCTGTGTGGCAGCCAATGTGGCTGGATCTGATGAATGCAGTGCCTTCTTGACTGTACAAGGTCAGTGGAAGGGTAGTACAGTCCCTTCACCAAAATTCTTCTTCCCTCTTCTCTTGCCTCCCTCTGGTTTCCCATGGCTTCTTTTTCTTTTTTTTTTTTT
>RSEF01000007.1:16813686-16835710 GCA_003993805.1 Himantopus leucocephalus
CAGACACTCTCCTATTAACATCTTTCTCCTCTTCACTTCTTTGTATGATCTTTAGAACCACCTTCTTTTGTGAAGACACCTGATCCCCAGGAAGTTTTGCCCGGATCAAGTGTGACATTCACCAGCTACATCAAGGGTAGTACTCCCTTCAAAGTGACCTGGTTCCGAGGCATCAGGGAGCTGGTGCCAGACAGCAACTGCTCCATCTCTCTGGATGAGTCTGTGGCACAGCTGCAGCTCTACAATGTGGAGCCAGGTCACAGCGGGGACTATGCCTGCGTGGTCACAAATGATGCTGGCAGTGCCTCATGCACAACCCAACTCTTTGTGAAAGGTGTGTTTGTGTGTGTGCGTGTACGCACAGGTATCTCCCTTCACACTCTGCCTGCAGCCCTGCCACATCTGTCCCTCTCACTATTGATCTATGCCTCCCCACAGAGCCTGCAGTCTTTGTGAAGAAATTAAGTGATTTCAGTGTGGAGCAGGGGAAGTCCATTGTGCTGGAAAGCAGCTACATAGGCACCCCTCCCATCTCTGTCACCTGGAAAAGAAACGGCATGCCCATTGCTCAGTCTCCACGATGCAGTGTTACAACTACTGACAAATCTGGCATTCTTGAAATCTTCAACAGCACCAAGAGCGATGAAGGCGAATACACCTGTGAGGTGGCAAATGAGGCGGGTGGGGATGTTTGCCACAGCCTTGTATCTATCTTAGGTATGCATCACCCCTGGTCTCCCTAAGGCGCTCCAGTGATGCTCTGCCCCTGCTCACCATGCTCTCTCCTTCCCTAGAACCACCCTATTTTGTCACACACCTGGACCGTGTGGAGGTGAAGGTTGGCGAGCCCTTGATCTTAAAATGCCAAATTGGTGGTGCGCCAGAAATCAAGGTGTCCTGGTACAAAGATGACACCAAGCTCAGATCAACACAGGCTTACAAAATGCACTTCAAGAATAATGTGGCAACGCTGGCATTCTCCACCGTGGAGGACAGTGACATTGGAGAATATATCTGCAAAGCAGAAAATAGCGTTGGCTTCGCCACCTCCACAGCTTTGCTTGTTGTTAAAGGTGATGGACCAAGGGCCACTCTTTCCTGGGGTGGTTTGTGGGAACTCTTTGTCTTCTACAGAAAGGGGTTCTTATTAATTTCAGAGGTAATTAATTCTAGATTGACAGGCTGGCTTCCTATTTATAGTAGTGATTATTATTGTTTTGCAGAACGTCAGCTTCCCCCTACATTTGCCAGAAAACTGAAAGATATTCAGGAGGCGGTTGGTGCTCCAGTGACATTTGATTGCCGCATAAATGGCTCAGAGCCTATCCAGGTGTCTTGGTACAAGGATGGGGTTCTCTTAAGCGACAGTGATAATATGCAATCAGCCTTCTTAAATAATGTTGCGACTCTCCAGATCTTGCAAACTAGTATGGCTTACTGTGGCCAATATACGTGCTCAGCCCAAAATGCTCTGGGGACTGCGTCTTCCAGCGCCAAACTTCTCCTCACAGGTTTGTAACTCGCACTTGAACAAAGATCTTTTGTATGTCTTTGCTCTTTTATTTCTTCACCCTGTTTCCCACTCTGCCCATTGCATGGTGGCCAGGGAGTATGGCCAGTGAGTTGTATGGTGAGGAGGGCTTGGTGGTGAGCTCTGCCATGCTTTCCTCTTTGCAGAACATCTACAGCCTCCCTTCTTTGACATCAAGCCGGTATCTATCGATGTGGCGTTAGGGGAAAGTGCAACCTTTAAGTGCCACATCACTGGTTCTGCTCCCATGAGGATTACTTGGACCAGAGACAACAGAGAGATCCGCACAGGTGGCAACTACAAGATGACGCTGGTGGAAAACACGGCCAGCTTGACGGTCCTAAAAGTTGGTAAAGGGGATGCTGGCCTCTACACATGTACGGCCAGTAACAGTGTTGGAAAGGATGCGTGCGCAGCTCAGCTGGCTGTACAAGGTATTGCTGTGAGCTTTAGTGTTCATGAGGCTTTTCTTTGCAAGGCAGACACCTGGAAAACAAAGCCCTGAATGTAGATGTGTGAGACTAACAACCTTTACAAGAGGCTACACTGAGATGTCTTATTTCATTTCAATGTTATTGTAATACTTAAATACTTATTCATCTTCTGGTCTGGTATAGTATGTGATTTCTCTTATCAAAGGGATTCTTCCATTGAAATGTTAACTCTGACTTAGTACCCTGTTGCACCCTTATGAATGGCGCTGTTGGCCAGCAAAATCTGTCCTCCTTAAAGTCTTTCTTCAGCAGTGACATTCACTAAGTTGTCCAGGGGAGGGAAAGGTAACTGAGAAAAACTCAGTTCACTTATGAGACTTAAATGTATTTTTACTGGGCGTGCAGCTACTGCAAATAATTTTACTCTTTCACAGACTGAAAACATTGAAAAGTTCTGTTCTAGACAGCAAAATTGGAGGATTTGAGGGCAGACTTGGTGACAGCCATTCCGCCAACACTTCACCTCTCCACATAGTGTGTGGATCTTATACATTTCAATGATCTAAATTTATGACTGGATCAAACTGTTTTGGTACAAGTGACACTTGTATATTAGTGTAATTTCCTC
Source organism: Himantopus leucocephalus (assembly GCA_003993805.1). Classification (NCBI taxonomy): domain Eukaryota; kingdom Metazoa; phylum Chordata; class Aves; order Charadriiformes; family Recurvirostridae; genus Himantopus; species Himantopus leucocephalus. The sequence goes on from RSEF01000007.1 coordinate 16,816,280, forward strand.
AATGTAGGTGGCAACATTGCATTTATTTATAGCTGCTCCGGATATCTCATTCTTACTGATTTTATAAAAGAACAAATGTAAAATACACTACTTAAATTATGCATGAGTTCAAATGTCCCTGTTGGTTTAGTCTTTTTTTTTTCCCACTGTATGAATATGGGGGGAAAAAAACCAAAAACATTTTAAGAGTAAATGCTATGAATTTTACTCTCTAAGACAAATAACACAAGAAGCTGAACTACCACTAGCAAGATTTTGTAATAATTCCTTTTCAAATGTATTATATATATGTAGACTATACTCTATCCATAGGGATTTTTCTTAGTGCGGGTGGGAAGACTGTGGCAGACTGAATTACTGGTGGATTCAGTGGCAAGTAGGGATGCTGTTATTATGTAGCTTGACTTACAAAAAGCATTGAAAGATTGTGGCAAGAAATCTAACCTCTTTAAAAGATTTAAAGCTTGTTTCTACCAGAATCACAATTCCATTTATTGTTAATGATAGCACTAATAGGTTTATTTGACATGAGTTACCATTCATAAAACGATCCTGACTGACCTTATTAATTTTCTTACTCTTCAACTCTTTATTCATAAAATCCTGAAATTATTTTTTTCTAGGATTATTTTTTTTTTTTATCTTGAACTTACACTGCACTCAATTCAGTCCTTCAGAATCTGTACAGTTTCCCCAGGCCTGTAAAATTAATGATGTTCATTGTTTGTCAGCCAGTTTCTATAAAACTTGGAAGGGCAAGCTGTTTGTGTGCATTGATTTGCATGCGTTTAATTTGAGCAGATGCTGTCTCACTTCTATGACATATAGCCTTTTGTTTGTAGGATTAAGATCGTTCATTCAATTTACCTTGAAAATCTCCCAGTTTTTTATTAACTTTCTCACTTTAACATTTAATGTTCCCAATATGTAGTTTTAACAATTGCTTTAGATTCTAGAAATTGCTTTACTTTCTAAGTATATACTTTACTAACTTGTATATTCTCATTTTTGGAAAGGAATGGCATTAGAGTGTGACTACCTGACAACTGTTAGCATGCAGCTAGATAATCAACTCTTTGTCAAAGTGAAATCTGATAGTAAATTACTAAGGTTTCAAGACCCCTTGTGTTAACAAGTCATCATTTCTATTTTTAGAAACTCTAAGGAAGTTTTGTTACTAACAACATAGGATGTTCTGCAAATGTCCCACAGGTTGAAGTAACTCACAATAAAATAGATATTCTTCCTACACTTTCAAGACAGATGCACAAAGAGGCGCTTCATCCTGTTTTGCAGAGAGATTTGTTTGTTGTGCCCACATTACCACCTCTTGGTTTTACTAGTTATATCTTTGATCTATGAGCATCCAGTCTTGTGATTCTGAATCATCCGTATGGTACTTTTGATGAAAAGTGTCAAACCTACACTCCTTTCTGTCCTTATAGAACAAAATGTAACCATCTGGTTTACTTCTCAGTCACAGGACCTTTAACACCAATTTCTGTAATACCAGACATCTCATAATTCTTCCCAGCACAATTATTTTGAACTTCTTTTGTTTGCTACCTTGACTTTTATTCCTTATATGCACCTTTATGTTTGGCTTTGCAATAAATGTGTGAAGGGTTATAATGCGGATATATTTATTGACAATATCAATTGTTAATGACATATTAAGAGATAAAGCAGTTACTATAATGCTCAGCATAAATGCTTTTAATAATATGNTTTGCAATAAATGTGTGAAGGGTTATAATGCGGATATATTTATTCACAATATCAATTGTTAATGACATATTAAGAGATAAAGTAGTTACTATAATGCTCAGCATAGATGCTTTTAATAATATCNTAAAGCAGTTACTATAATGCTCAGCATAAATGCTTTTAATAATATGTCTTGGCTGAACAGTGTGGATTCTTGCACTTCCATCAGGCATTTTGATTACTCATGTATTGCAAGAGGATATTACTTAAAGAAAACCACACATCAGCTGATCTGTACTGAATACATAGAAGGAGAAGTAGAGTGGGACAATAAAGTAAGGAGAAACTAACTGAAATGCAGATAGAGGACTTGTTTACTTCCTAATCTAGATTCTTGGACCAACTTGAAATCCTCCAAAAAAAAAATTCATAGCAAATGCAAAATTAGAATGTTTGCATAAGTCCCCAAAGTTTACGTTTTTTGTTACAACTTTCCCTGCTTATTGAAATAATCAGTGCAGTTTAAAATATCATCTCCCCCTTTTGGCTTTCCAGAACCACCAAGGTTTATTAAGAAACTAGACTCCTCAAGACTTGTGAAACAGCATGATTCCACTAAGTATGAATGCAAAATAGGTGGATCTCCAGAAATCAAAGTCACCTGGTACAAAGGTGAAACCGAGATCCATCCCAGTGAAAAATACAGAATGTCCTTTGTGGATTCGGTGGCAGTCATTGAAATGCACAATCTCAGTGTTGAAGACAGCGGCGACTACACTTGCGAAGCTCAGAATCCAGCGGGTAGTGCAAGCACCAGTACCTCACTGAAAGTAAAAGGTCAGAATCCTGGATCTTTCCTTACCTTTATGTCTGTATGAGTCCTCCTTTGTGGAAAAGCTGTTAAATCCCACTTTCTTTAGTCAGAGAGGCCAAAACCTGTCTGAATATATGGCAAATCTCTTGTCTGTTTGGTACGCTGTGGGAGATCTTTCTTATTTATAGTTTGTCTTTGCTGTTCTGCTTGAATAGTCTGTCTTCTTTAATCTCCTTTGCTCAAATAACAAAAACTTTAACCCCTTTTCTTTTTCCAGCACCCCCTGTTTTTACCAAGAAGCCCCATCCAGTCCAGACCTTGAAAGGGTCTGATATTCACCTGGAATGTGAGCTTCAGGGCACTCCTCCATTCCAGATTTCATGGTATAAAGACAAACGAGAAATTCGGAGCAGCAAGAAGTATAAGGTCATGTCTGAGAACTACCTAGCTAGTATTCACATTCTTAATGTGGATACTGCAGATGTTGGTGAATATCACTGTAAAGCTGTAAATGATGTGGGAAGTGACTCCTGTATTGGCTCTGTAACACTAAGAGGTTTGTATAAAGATTGGCACCTTCTTGGCATTTCATTGTTCCTGTCATTCTCCTCCTACTTTTCCGCTCCTGGAGTGTTTTTTACTGTTAAATATCTTCTTTTAAATAGCACCACCAACCTTTGTGAAGAAGCTGAGTGATCTCACTGTCGTAGTTGGGGAGTCGATTGAACTTCAGGCTGCAGTAGAAGGATCACAGCCCATTTCTGTTCTGTGGTTAAAAGACAAAGGGGAAATCATTAGAGAAAGTGATAATCTTTGGATCTCCTATTCAGAAAACATTGCAACTATGCGGATTGGAAATGCAGAACCAGCCAATGCTGGGAAATACGTTTGTCAGATAAAAAATGATGCTGGAGTTCAGGAATGCTTTGCCACGCTGACAGTGCTAGGTCGGTAACATGTCATAAAACACAGCATGTTTTAAGATGCTTTAAAATTTCAGTTTTTATGATACTAATAGCCATTTCATTGTTGTTTTTAAAAATATTGTGACTTGCATCTCATTGCAGAACCTGCAGTCATTGTAGAGAAGCCAGGCCCAGTCAAAGTTACAGCTGGAGACTCTTGCACTCTGGAATGCACAGTAGACGGCACACCAGAGCTTACTGCTAGGTGGTTTAAGGATGGGAATGAATTGTCCACTGACCATAAATACAAAATCAGTTTCTTCAACAAAGTATCTGGGCTTAAGATCCTCAATGCAGGACTAGAAGACAGTGGAGAATATACTTTTGAGGTGAAAAACAGTGTTGGTAAAAGCAGCTGCACAGCTTCAGTGCATGTTTCAGGTTAGTTGACTACGCTTTTGAGTTACATCTGATCCTATAGTTCCTTTACAAAGCCTTCAGATAGCAAACTTTCTCATGACTGGCAGCCTCAGATACTCATTGCTTGTATAATCTTAGGCACGCTTGGCATGCCACTTTGACAGGCATCAAGAATAGGTGCCTATCTAACCTCTGAGGGGCAGGAGTTGTTGCAGGGGCTTGGTTTCTTCAACTTTAATCTACATGTCCTGTTGGACAGCTGGTACAATATTGTTGCTTACAAAAAAAGAACTGCAAAAAACGAAAGCTGTCCCTCAAAAAGTGTGAACAAAAGCTCCAGCATATCCTTAACCATCAATGGCTTAGGTGTGTAGAGCAGATTGCTAAAGCAGGTATACCAAAATTAAGTTAATTGATTTCATTATGCATGGAGAACTTTTTGCATTTTAAGCTCCTGTATGGTAATTTTTATTATTTTTTTAAACAAATGCAGATCGTATTATACCTCCTTCTTTCACAAGAAAACTGAAAGAAACATATGGTCAGCTGGGCTCTTCTGCTGTACTAGAGTGCAAAGTTTATGGGTCACCACCTATTCTGGTTTCCTGGTTTCACGATGGACAGGAGATTACCAGTGGAGACAAGTATCAGGCTACCCTTACAGACAATACCTGTTCTCTGAAAGTGAACGGACTTCAGGAATCTGATATGGGAACTTACTTGTGCACAGCTACTAATGTGGCTGGGTCTGATGAATGCAGCGCATTTTTGAGTGTTAGAGGTCAGTATCAATAAGAAGCCAGAGTCAGAGGGCACAAATCTGTTTTCAAAAAGACTTCCTTGCTGTGTTACATATTTCTGATTTCTATGCTCTTCATCAGAAATTCAAATGTACTTCTTCTCTCTCTGTTTTATTTGCATGCTTAGAACCACCATCTTTTGTGAAGAAACCTGAACCATTGAATGTTTTATCTGGGGCAAACATAACCTTTACCAGTATCATAAAAGGCTCCTCTCCACTGGAAGTTAAATGGTTTAGAGGTAGTGTTGAGCTAGTACCAGGACACAGATGCAATATCACCTTGCAAGATTCAATTGCAGAACTGGAGCTGTTTGATGTACACCCACTTCTGAGTGGAGATTACACCTGCCAGGTCTCTAATGAGGCAGGGAAGATTTCTTGCACAACACGTCTTTTTGTCAAAGGTTTGTCCAGGCTACTATTTCTTATGCTTCTTATGCTTCTAAGAATGATCTCTTGGCTTTATTTGATTGCCTTTCTTCCTATTGTTCATTATAGAACCAGCCAAATTTGTGAAGAAAGTGAATGATTTAAGTGTAGAGAAAGGCAAAAATTTAATCTTGGAATGCACATATACGGGTACTCCACCGATTTCAGTGACATGGAAGAAAAATGGAGTAAAAATAATGCACTCTGAAAAGTGTAGCATCACCACTACAGAAACATCTGCCATACTGGAAATCCCTAGTAGCAAACTAGAAGATCAGGGGCAATATTCTTGTCATATTGAGAATGACTCTGGACAAGATAATTGTCATGGTGCAATCACAATACTAGGTGCGTCAAGCCACCATCACTTCATCAAGTGTTATTTGAACTACTAATGGTCATTGTGCAATACTTGTTTTATGCTAATGATGTTGTGTGTTTATTCTTCAGAACCTCCTTACTTCATTACACCCTTGGAACCAGTGCAGGTGACTGTTGGGGATTCTGCATCCTTACAGTGCCAGGTTGCTGGAACACCAGAAATGATTGTATCATGGTACAAAGGCGATACAAAGCTGAGAGGAACTGCTACTGTGAAAATGCACTTTAAGAACCAAGTTGCCACTCTGGTTTTCAGCCAGGTAGACAGTAGTGACAGTGGGGAGTACATCTGCAAAGTAGAAAACACTGTTGGGGAGGCTGCTTCATCATCTTTGCTGACAGTTAAAGGTGAATATTTCATTTTAAAAAACAGGAAAATGGCCTAATTTTCTTGAGTATGCTTTGCTATTTCAAAAAACAAAGATGACCTTTTCCTTTTTAAACACTTTACTGCTTCTTGATGTGTAAGATACCCTGTGGCACTTTCTTCTATTAACAAAGGCCTACCAGTAAAGCTAGTCAAAATACATCTCTTTCTGACCACAGTTCTTCTGATACAAGCTTCTGCATCTTCCTTCCCCAATGAGGATATTGCTTTGATTTTTTCCACCACTAGGAGTCCTGAGTGTTAAATAGGCCCACTAGGTGTAACTAAGGGCAGAATGGTTATATATTTTCTTGCAGTGGTATGCACAGTGCTCTTTTCACATCAAGTTCCAAATAAATGATACGATGAATAACATTTTTAATCAGAAGTTATGAGCAAAAATCCAGCATACTCTACAGTATATTAAGCAGTGATTATTGATGAGTACAGCAACAGATGCATAACTTCTGAAAGCCCTCACTGTACAATACCTGTTTTCTTACAGACCGTAAACTTCCTCCTTCTTTTACACGAAAACTAAGAGATGTTCATGAAACTGCTGGCTTACCAGTTACATTTGATTGTGGCATTGCTGGTTCAGAACCTATTGAAGTATCTTGGTTTAAAGACGGTGTACGTGTAAAAGAGGACTACAATGTTCACACATCCTTCATAGATAATGTAGCAACTCTCCGGATTTTGAAGACAGATAGGAGCCTTATTGGGCAATATACCTGCACAGCTACCAACGCGATTGGGACTGCTTCTTCTAGTGGCAGGCTTGTCCTTACAGGTCGGTGGGCTGTGAAATATTTAATGGAATTATCTTAGAACTCGCTTTTACTTTAAATATGGATTTAATATTGTACAAATAATATTTATTTCACAGAGGTTTAAAGCAAATCAAGATTTTAAAGTGATGCTTTTTTATTTCTTTCACTCTTCAGAAGGGAAGACTCCTCCATTCTTTGACATCCCAATTACATCCGTGGATGGTATTATTGGAGAAAGTGTTGACTTTGAGTGTCACGTTTCTGGAACACAGCCTATTAGAGTCACTTGGGCAAAAGATAACCAAGAGATTAGAACAGGACGAAACTACCAGATCAGTTACGTAGACAACACAGCCCACTTGACTATCTTGAGAGTTGACAGGGGAGACTCTGGAAATTATACATGCTATGCTAGCAATGAAGTTGGAAAGGACTCTTGCACAGCTCAACTGACTGCTAAAGGTACTGAATAGATAATACATTGTGTGTACATTTTTCTTCCTTTAATTATAAAGGAAGTTAGCCTTATTGCTGCAAGATAAGTTAGAGAAAAACTTTTGAGGTATAGCTTCAAAGTACCTACCTGGAGATACCCATGAGTCTCTTAAGGGAATTAGGAAGGGTCACTAACAATGGGAGGAGAAATGAAAGAACATTTTCTTTGGCCTACTTTCTTTATAGGCTTTGGCCTATTTCTTTCTTGAGAACTCGACAAAAATCTTGGGGTTTTTTAAATGGCATTTGACTTCAATCAATGTAAGAGGATTTTTTTTCAAATAGACAAATCAACTATGACAGTGACTATAAGAAGAAGACACCTGCTGTTTATCTTGGCATACTTTCACTTAAAAAAAAATAAATCCTACTTAAATGAGAGCAAATGTCAATTCCCCAATGTTCAATTTTTTCTTGAAACATTTTCTTTAGAATTTTTCATTTCAGGTATGATTTATAGAATTTGAATAATGTGTTCTTTTTTTTTTACAGAACGAAAAACTCCACCTACATTTACTAAGAAGCTGTCCGAAGCAGTAGAAGAAACAGAAGGGAATGAACTTAAACTTGAGGGCCGTGTTTCCGGCTCTCAGCCTTTGACCATTGCTTGGTATAAAAACAATCAGGAAGTTCATTCAAGCCCTCATTGTGAAATATCTTTCAAAAACAATACCTTACTTTTGCATATAAAGAGCATAAAGCAATCAGATGCTGGTTTATATACCTGTAAAGTGTCCAATGAAGCAGGAAGCGTGTTGTGTACATCTTCTGTTGTTATCAGAGGTCAGTTGAAGTCTTATTTTTCTTTGCTTCTTACTTTTCTTTGTTGCATGTTAGCTGCAAATATACAGCTTCTATCTTATGAGCTGTATTTACTTACCTTAACAGCGGTAGTTTGTCCTGAGATGGACAAGATAAAATTGAGTTAAAGCACAAAATCAAGGAATTCTTTAAATTTTGTGACTAAAATAAAACAATAATTTTCAGGTAGGGGCTTCTTTGCTTTTTCACTATTTGCTACAGCTGATCTAAAGCAAACGTGATCTCTATGTGACATTTCTGTTGAATTTTTAATCATTCTGTTTTCATGGAATAACAGTTTTTCTGTGCAATTACATATAAGCTTGGGCAGCATTGACAGTGTGTTGTGGCAGCATGTCACTTCACCATAATACTCTTGCAGGAGATTGCATATTTGTTTCTTTAAAGCTGCTTATATAGTTTTGCAGCCTAATAGCAGTGCTTTAGCTCTTATGCTAGTTTTTGTGTGTGAATGTCCTTGCTGAGTGGAGAAAACGTTTTGTGCTTGCTTGCATATAAAACATACTTTCTTGATATTTATTCCATTTTCTAAAACTATGATTGATGTTCTCAGACTTCTGTTTATCCTCCTTCATTCTTTGCATTGTCTTCTTAAGAATCACATGTATCTTTTTTTCTTGTACGTTCTTAATCACATTTTCCTTCCTTGAGTATTCACTCAAGCATTTTCATATTCCAGAACCTAAAAAGCCTCCAGTTTTTGATCAGCCTCTTCAGCCAGCAGCAGCAGAGGAAGGTGACACCCTGCAGCTCAGCTGCCACGTCCAAGGATCGCAGCCAATCCGCATTCAGTGGCTGAAGGCAGGGAGAGAAATAAGAGCTTCAGACAGATGCAACTTCAGCTTTGCTAATGGAGTAGCACTTCTGGAACTCACTGCAGTTACCAAATCCGATTCAGGAGAATATGTATGCAAAGCTTCAAATGCAGCTGGCACTGATACTTGCAAATCTAAAGTGACAGTTAAAGGTACAGTAACATGGAGAAAATCAAAGCATATGATGGAAATTTAAAGCAAAATTCCATCTTGCTTTGTTTTCTGCCAAACAAAAATATTAATAATCTAATAGCAAACAATTAGTATCTTTTAGTCTTTTGCAAAACTGTACAATCTGGGAAGGCAGTATTTTTAACAATAATTTTATATATAAGTAGTGACATAAACAGTGGGACATCAGTGTCACATCAATAGTATATTCTTACCAAAAAGATGAAGAATTTTGTTCCTAAATCTAAACACCAAATTTAAGAAAAACGCAAGCTAAATGAGTGAAATTACTTGGACATGCATATTTTATGGAAAGGAAGGGAACAGTGGTGTTTATCAAAGGAAAATACAAAAGGAATTTGACTGAGCATGTGGCCTTAGAGGCTAAATGCTTCAGGACTGTTAAAACTCTAAGATATTTTTACCTTTTAGCTGAAAGAAAATATTGTCTAAGCATGAGCCCTTCCATGTAGGTCTTGTCTTACCATTGCATAAAAGACATAGGAGTTCAGAAATAGTATCTTTTTCACTACATGGGTAGCCACCAGGCTAAGAGCTGTGCAAAAGAAAAAAAAAATAATTTAACAGATCACTGATAAAAAAAATGCAAGTAACTCTGAGGGTGAAATTTCCAGAAATAGACAGAAAAAAAAAAAAAAAACCCCTCATGAAAAACTCCATTTTAGAAAATGAGGCTTTTTATTTGCATATCCATCAATGAATTTGCATCCATGCAGAATATAAATAACCTGACTGAAGTTAAGGAATAGCACAATATGACCCACAGTGTTCAGTTTCATCTGGAAAGTAAAATGCAAGTTAAATAAAACAATATGAAAGTATTTCTCATTTTTATTTCCTGCATAATATTTTGTTCCACCTGTGTAATTAATTGTTTTTTTACAATTCCTTTGGAAGCATCATCACGCTTGAACATAAACCATTACATGAAACCATCTGTTTTAATTGTTTGACTCTAATTTTTAGAAAAACCAGCAGCTGCACCAGCAGCTAAGAAAGCAGAAGTGGAAGGAAAACTTTATTTTGTGTCAGAGCCTCAGAGTCTCAAAGTCATGGAAAGTAAGAACTTTTTTCAAAAAAGTACATTGTCTTCTATTTGCCTATACCTTCTGTTTGAGATTATGCCCTGCTGCCACAGACAGCTGGAGAGACTTAGCTTCCTCATTTGCATCTTTCTGCAGAGACTGTTGCAACATTTATTGCAAAAGTTGGAGGAGACCCGATTCCAAATGTTAAATGGATGAAGGGAAAATGGAGGCAACTGAACCAGGGAGGTCGCATTATAATCCAGCAGAGAGGAGATGAAGCCAAACTAGAAATCAAGGACGCAATAAAAACTGATTCTGGCATGTATAAATGCGTAGCTTTTAACCAACACGGTGAAATTGAGAGGAGTGTAAACCTACAAGTTGAAGAAAGAAAGAAAGAAGTTGTTGAAGGGGATCTCAGGGCAAAACTAAAAAGGTATATGGAAACTTTATATAGATTAATTTGCCATCAACAGAGAAGAAACATTTTTTATTATCTATCTCAAATCAAGACATAATTTTTAAATATTCATTAAATATGAATAGCTGTACTAAAAATAGAAGCACTTGAATAAACTAAAGGATTCCACTGCACAGGGCAGCTCTAGGCTGATTCTTTTTTTCAGTGAACAACTTTCTAGCAATGAAACACTGTAAATTTAACTCATGTCATTAATTTGAATAGCACTCCAACAAAAAGGAAGGAGGAAGAGGAAGAGCAACCTATTGATATCTTGGAACTTCTCAAAAATGTAGATCCTAAAGAATATGAGAAATATGCTCGCATGTATGGAATTACAGATTTCCGTGGCCTCCTGCAAGCCTTTGAGTTACTAAAGCAAACCCAAGCAGAAGAAAGCCATCGATTGGTAAGACACAGCATGACTGCAGCATTGGCTTTGTTAGGAGTAACACGGTTCCCTTGAACAGACTCAGTGTCCATGCTTTGGTGTTACTGTGTGTGCAGGAATTTCTGGCCTCTCTTTAGATCTTTCACTGACAGTTCTCAATTTCTTGCATGCTTGAATCCAGGAGGAATGAATGCGCCTTCTGGCCAAGTTTGTTCTGTCTTCACAGTTTGGCTGCAATTTTTAAGATTGGAAGATACTCTAGCTACACTGCAGTTACAGAAAATTTGATGTAGGAACTAATTCTATGTTGGACAAACATGACACCTTAACATTTAGTATCCTTCAATCTTTTAGTATATTCTGCCTTTTTACAGGAAATTGAGCTCACAGAAAAAGCTCGAACAGAAGATCAGGAGTTTGATGAACTTGTAGCTTTTATTCAGCAACGACTCTCACAGACAGAGGTAACATTTTTGGACTGACTTGTGAAATATTCAAACACATAACATGGAACTTGAAACTAATTTACACTAATATTTTACAGCCTATTACTCTGATCAGAGACATTGAAAACCAGACAGTTTTAACAGATGAAGATGCTATCTTTGAATGCGAGATTAAAATTAACTATCCAGAAATTAAACTTTCATGGTACAAGGGAACCCAGAAACTGGACTCCAATGACAAATATGAAATTAGAATTGAAGGTGATCGCCACATACTGAGAATCAGGAACTGCCAACTTGAAGATCAGGGAAATTTCAGAATAGTGTGTGGACCACATATTGCCAGTGCCAGGCTAACTGTGATTGGTAAGTGCACTTTTGAAGTATGTAGTTGAATTAATTTACACTTTAATTATTCCACTGTCTGATGTCTACTAAAATGTATGTTTTAACATGCTAATAGAACCTGCAGTTGAACGGCATCTTCATGACACTACTTTCAAGGAAGGAAAAACATGCACGCTGTCTTGTCAGTTCTCTATCCCAAATGCCAAGTCTCAGTGGTATAGAAATGGGAGACCCATTAAGATAGGAGGGAGATATTCAACACAAGTCTCTGACAAAGTACACAAACTCATCATCAAGGATGTTAGAACAGAAGACCAGGGACAGTATACCTGCAAGCTTGACAATCTAGAAACAACTGCAGATCTGGCCATTGAAGGTTTGTAAACAGATATAGAATCTCTTTATTACAGTAGTGGTAAACAGTTGCTGGATGTTCCATTAACAGAACAAATGAAAATAAAAGGAATTTCTTAAAGAGATATTCCCAAACTTGGAAATGGACTAAACAAGAAATTTTTCTGTCCTTTCTCTTTGAACAATATGTGACATACTTGTGTAAGTTAGTATTTTTAACTAAATCATCATTACTAATGTCCCCTGGCCCTCAAGCAATCCAAGTCATACTTGCTTTTATTTTCTTTTTCTCTGATACTCTTATATTTTCCTTGGATTTCCTCTTTTTCTGAATTATTCTTTATCTTTAATTTACTTAATGGCTTCTCTTGTATAACTTCTCTGCAAAACAATCTTGTTATAGTTGTACTCTTATGTCTTCTAATCTTCATTCTTACATAGAAAACTTCATAGAAGATGGAATCCTTTTCTCTTACTCTACTTTTCAAGATCTCTTGTTATTATCTTTTATTATAATGTAGCTATGTAAACAATGAGAAGGAATTAGATAAGCTAAATGGCCTGGTGGTGCATAACAATTGATATATTTTTTGTTTCTAAAAACAGCGGAACCAATTCAGTTCACAAAGAGCATACAGAACATTGTAGTGAGTGAACACCAGTCTGCAACCTTTGAATGCGAGGTGTCTTTTGATGATGCCGTTGTGACTTGGTATAAAGGCCCCACTGAACTGAAAGAGAGTCCCAAGTACAGCTTCAGAAGTGAAGGTCGCTGTCATTATATGACTATTCACAATGTTACTGCAGAAGATGAAGGTAAAAATGCATGGAATATTTGTCCTGATGCCATCCTTTTATCTGATTTTTTTGTCTATTTTTTTAATGATAAAGGCACATAAATATCAACATTCTTCGCTATTGCAGGTGTATACTCTGTAATTGCTCGCCTTGAACCAAGAGGAGAAGCAAGAAGCACTGCAGAGCTCTATCTGGTAACCAAAGGTTAGCAAATTTGTTAAACAAATTTGTGATCATAGTCATCTGCAAATTTGTGAGTTTGAAACATGATTCTGAAAAAATAAATACTCCTAAAAGAAATTTAATATTCTTTTGCAGAAATTAAACTGGAGTTGAAGCCACCAGGTAAAGATCATGAGGAAGTCTGGCCCAGGATCATGTCTATACTCTGTCATAGATTTGGTGCATTGCTCTGCTTTATTTTTTATTTTCAAATCCTTTTTTCCTGGTTATAGTAAGTCAAATGTACACCCTGAAAAATTTTTCCTTATCCATAGATAAGAGGAACTATTTATTCTCATAAATAGTGGCAATGAATACAGTGATGACTCCAAAATCAGTGATACTAATGTGTCTGGGGTCCTAGTTTGTACAATATGGGAAGCCACATTCTCTAAAACATAAACGTTTATTTTTGTTTGAATGACTGAGGTATACAACAATGAAGAGGTACCAATGAATACAACCAATGTCCTCTACAAAACTGAAAAAAAATAACCAAGGAAGCAAAATGGGTAGCAACCATGTCCTTATGATATATAATGATGTTCTTCCCTGAATGTTCTTAAAAGCTTACTCCAAGATGATGCAAGAATTATTTAAAAATAAAATGAAACAGTGTAGACTCTGGCCAGACTGAAAGATTAATGTGATTAGTTATCTGTTGGTCAGCTAGCTTATTCTTGAGGAGCAAGCTACATTGTATGTTAGAACTTTCTGCTAGAAAGAATAAAGCACCATGAACTCCTGCCCTTGGGGACAGCATATTCAAATCTATTTCTTTAAGCTAACTAAACGTCTTGATTTTCTAGATGTTCCTGATGCTAAGGTTGCAGTTTCACCTCAAAAACCAGCTGAAGGTAGGGCAAAAACAACATACTTGTTCCATAGTGCTGTTTTATATCTGCACTGAAGCAGCAGGCTGGTAGGAACTTCGGAGAAAAATCTTTGACAGCTCAGTGATAAAATCTAGCTAATTGTCTCTATACAAATATGATATGAGCAAGTCTTGGCTTGGGTAGGCTTGTTTTGCTGTGTGGAAGGTGAAAACCATACACAGGTAGTGGTAGGAATGAAGCCATTTCTCTTAAAAAGAGTTTGTCCTTCCCATCTTGTTTTCCTATCAGTCTCTTGTTCATTCCATCTTCCTTTTATTTCCATTTTCTTCTTCTCATCATTCTTTATTTTCACCTTTTCTTCTTTTCACTACAGACGTATCTTTTAAATAAGTTGTCTGAATTCTTACCCTTTGGGGAAAAAAAAAAAAAAGGGAAAATAAAATACTAATATTCTTTTAAAGCCATACAATGGATTGCATTTTTATTGCAAATGGTCTCTCCTCTGGTATTGGACTACAGACTACAAACATTACATATATTTCTGTTTCATTCAATAGTTTACTATGAACCTTAGAAGTTCAATCCTCTTGGTTTAATTTCCAGGATAATTTGGTAAATGCTTGCAGTGGCAGCAGGAGGGGAAAGATTTGATATTTAGATGAATTACTATCAGCAAAGACAGGAGAGTGATGGCAGTAAAAAACATACAGCTGAGAAGGGTCAGGGTTCAAATAAAGGTAGTCTGGGAATTCCCACTCAAAATGTATTCTTCCAGCTACAGTAAGCTGTCAGAATGAGCACCATATTTGCTTTTATTCTGCAGCTGCAATAAAATAATTTCAGCTATTTTCCAAATGCGCTAAGATTTTTCTTAATTTACAAGAAAATATATTCACATTTTTTTCTAAATATTTCATTTTTCGTACAAGCTGCCCCTATTCCTATTCTTCTGCCTCTTGTTCCACCACCAGAGGAGAAAAAGCCAGGTAAGAATACTTAAAGTATTTGGACAGTGTGTACACATTTCATTAGGTTTGTTGTTTTTTTTTTTTTAATTTCAATTTTAAAATATATTGTTTTTAAGCAGAAAAAAAGGTTCCAGTAAAGAAAGTTCCCAAAAAGGTGGTTAAAAAAGGTCCTGAAGAAGTCCCACCACCTAAAGGTAACTTTTTCCTTTTTTTAAAAAAAAAAAAAAAGTTTTTTAAAAATCGTAAAATTACCTTGTGGAAACAAGGCGACTTGTTTCAAATTACCTTGAATCAATACAATCTGTTTGATCTTTGTTTTTATGTTAAAAACATACACATTTAAAATCCAAGCTGATTAGGACTGCTTAAAAAATAGTCACTTCTTTAAACCACCTGTGAGGGTGAAATAATTTAATTAGCTGTAAACATCCAATACACCTTGCAGATTCCAGGCTACGATATGAATAATCTACTTTTTTTAAGTTCCTGAGGTGGTGCCAGAGAAGCCCAAAGAGATCGAAATAACATCCATTGCAAGGAGAGAAGAGATTCATGAAGAAAAGAAAGAAATATATGAAAAGCCCAGAGAAACTTATGAAGAATGGGAAGAAGATTATGGAGAGGACCACGACTATTATGTTACGGAAGAGGGCTATGATGAAGGGGAAGAGGAATGGGAAGAAGCTTATGAGAAAAGAGAAGTGACTTATGAAGAAAAACGAGTCATTCATGAAGAAGGTATTTTAGTTATCGTACCATTTTATTTCTTCTCTTTTCTCATATTATTTAAGGCTCAAAAATTCTGAGCCAGACAGCATTTTTTTTGATTTTTTTTTTTTGTTACAATAACTTGAACCTTTATATGCCACCATATTTTAACTGGCACTTAATGATAAGACAAGGACTCTTGTATGGCAAGTTATAGATGCCAACAGAAATGGATACACTATAATTTGGTTGCCAATGGACTTTGCAGTTTGGGATATCTTTAAAATGTACTACGAGTTAGTAGTTTGTAAGGATATGTGTCATTTTTAGTTGTTTTGGATATTTCTTCTATCATTGTCACATATTCTAGATAAACTTGATTTGGGTTAAATGTTTCACACATTAATTGCTTGATGATAACAGCTGTATTTCGCAATTCCTTGAATGCTTTAACTGTCTTGGGTAGTAGTAACAGGTACACCTCTAAGAACAGAATTTGGCTCTGGTGAGAAACCATCAAACTTGGAAATAAGAGAAAAATTTTACTGCAACAATTGGATCTTCAAAACTCTGTGTGTGTTTTTCAACTTCATAAACTTATAATGGTATAACTAATAACTTTCGTGTGTATCGAGCCTTTAGACAATGCATTTTTCATCATTAAGCAATGTTATTATTTTTAAAGTGGTTGAAGTTCCCAAGAAGCCTGTGCCTGAGAGAAAACCACCAGCAATTACAGCTGAAAAGAAGGAAAAGAAAGAAGTAACCGTTCGTAAAGGTACGACTTTCCTGCAAAACTAACAGGAACATGCCGATTAAGATCTCTCATGCATCTCCTTCAAGCTGAACTGTGGTGGTTATTCACATTTCCTTGAAAAGGAAAGAATTCTCTTTATGTTGGAAAGTGACATGAGCAAGGCTCGTGGCTACCACTCCTCTTCTCCCACTTCATATTTTCAAGCAGAGAGAGAACAGTGGCAATGGTGGTTGAAGCAAACCAAGAATTGCTGGCAAAATCTAACTGAGCTTCAGTTATCTTTCCTTCTCTCTGTATATTAGCCTTGGGCACGGGTGGTGCTTTTGAGCCAGTGAACGTTGCACTTCTGAGGTGTCCTCCACTGCGTATCTCTCAGGGGACGGTGGGCCTAATCACCTGTTTCACAAGTACCTTTACCACCACTGTTCTCCACCAGCGAACAATGTGCTGAACAATGCACAGGATGCTCAAAGGTTATAGCATCCTAAACAAGCAAACAGCCAGTTCTACCTGGTTTGTGTCCAGAAAATAATGTGTAAGATCATTTAAACAATAAATATATCTGAATCACTTACAGTTGTCAAGAAACCTGTCGAGGAAAAAGTGGAGATAACCACTCAGAGAGTTGCAGAAGAAAAAGTCAAACGGGCTGAGGGTAACTACTGTTTAATTACCTTAATTTCATCTTTACATGAAAGTAGTGGCTATTGCTGCTTAGCTGATCTGCATATGCTTTGTCTTCATTTAACATGGGTCTGATCAATTTTCCAATCTTTGAAGCATCTAATAAAGCTTCTGCTGAAATGTATAACAGGAAGATGAAAAGCTTTTTTGGGGAAAATATTAAGTGCAGATGCTAACTGCCTGTGCTTTAAGAAAGGAAGTGAGTGTAAAAATGCACTGAGTGAAATGGTATGTTTCACTCTAAACACACCCATCTTCCTCTTCCATCTTGACCTGTCTACCAGGATGTCTTGGTTAATTGTTCGGTTATGAAATAAAGATGCACCCTTATTCTCTTGCTAACCACCTCCTCTTGTACAGCATTTCCCATTCTGCAGCAGGAGTCTATTGACTGTAATCCAATACATGTCAGGATATGACCTGTGTACTAAATGCCCTGAGTTACCCAGCCCCTTTAGAAGGCAGCAATAAAAAGAAGCAAACACATTGTTTCTGTTGCTTTGCATGGTTCCAAGAAGCCTGATTTAGCTACTGAGTTAGATTATGTTTGTCTTGTTCGTTGTTTTTTCAACATCATTGCTAGATAACTGTAGACTTATTTTGATCTCTTTGCCAAATATATGACGAACACAATTTTAATGCCAACAGTTACCAAGAAAGTTGTACCACCAAAACCTACACCAGTGATCATTGAGGAAAAAGTTATGAAGAAGGAAGGTACAGATCAACATCTTTCAATTGCAGTTTACATTTTTTCCAGCACCCTGTGTGTTCTTGCGCTTCGTGTGAATATATGGGCCTGTGTGTATGTACCTGGATCTATTGTAGTAGTCATGCTGTGACTACTCTCAGTGTTTAAATAGTATGTGTTCCATGCTTTTATCTTTCATGAAGTCTGTTTTTAACATGTTTGTGGCTAGCTTTTGATTCCTGTTTAAACAGCATACAGGATATTGCAGTGTGATTTAGCTTTTTCTTCATCTATTCTACCTGCTGGCCTACGCTTACATAATAATGGCCCAGTGCCCCAAATTTCGTTGAAGGAGAGCCGCCTTTGGAATTCTTCTGATACAATATTTCCAAAAGCCTGTGCATGCATTTATTTTAAATTTTCGGATTAAAGGTGTCTTGTCTTTAGTCTTTAACAGATACTAAATATTATACCTGTCTGCTAGTTTTGTGTTCAGTATTTTAGAACATGAATACTGACTGTCTAAATATGTCTAAGAAATACATGTGTGATATAAATACAGATTTGACAAAAACTCACATGCTGACTACCACTAATGTGGATCTAGAATATAAAATGCTAAAACAAAATCCTATCTTCAAAGTACCGACAGTAGAAACTTGGACTGTTTCAGAAGAAAAGATGTCGGTTTCTGTCCACAGAGAAGAAGAATATTCATATGTCACAGGTACGTACAAAACCAAAAATCTTTGCACCCAAATCAAAACAATATTTCAATCCTACTAGATTTTTTTTATCTATTTTTATGTATGGCAAGCTACATATTTAGACACATCATATATTTGTCTTTCAACATGTATTGGTTTTTTGTTCATTGTGTTATGTAGCCTCAGTTTTCATTAGATTCATAGATGTCAACATTTCAACTATTTTATCTTAACATTGTTTAAATGCTTTTCTTTTGAAGAGCCAACAGAGCATGAGAAAACAGTTGAAGAAAGATTCTTTGAAGCTGTTTACCCAATTGAAGGTAGATTGATTAAGAATGAGAGGCTAATCAATATTTAAGAATTTTAAAACAATTTGAATCTGTAGTTAATCAAAACTCATTGTGAGATTTGCACATGCTCTTGGTTTTCTGGATGAATTTTTTTTGCGTATTAGCATGTGTGTTTCAGTGACCTTTGTGTACTGAACACACATAATATCTTCTTAAAAGCTTTATAGATTTACTGCAGACGTTGATATTTCCTATCTCCAAATTTAATCTCTTTAAAATTCCTATTGTAGAACATAAGGAAGTCGAAGAGGAGGAAGAAGAAGAGGAGGAAGTAATTTCTACAGAACTGGAGATCCCTCACGTTGAAGGTGAATAAAATCTTTGCATCATCATAATCTCCATTTTTCTGAACTTTCAGATTATCTACCTGTACCAGTCTTTATCAAAGGATAGAATATCAGAACCGAGAACTTTCCATCTCTCTATGGCTCTACTCTCAATAGTTCAAGCACCATTGCATCTCTAAATCTAATTCTTCTTCATCACTGCTTTAAATAATTCTTTGAATAGCTTTTTTTTGAGACGAGCATATTGTATCTGTTTGATAAAACAGCATATTTTTTGACATACAGTGTTTGTTTATCCAGCGTGTTGAAAGTACCCTGCTGCGATATTTTTACTGTCTCTTAATTGTTCACCACCTATCTCTTTAAAGTGCCTGAGACACCAAAGAGGCATGTTCCAGAAGAAAGAAAACCCGTTCCTGTCCCTAAAAAAGAAGCTCCACCAGCTAAAGGTATTTCTACTGCCCTAGTAAA
>RSEF01000007.1:16835810-16867098 GCA_003993805.1 Himantopus leucocephalus
AAACAAAAAAAAAACCAACCAAAAGAAAACCCCAAACAACTTGTCTTTCATTATACTATTTTTCATGTTTTTTTCACTATATTTGTGAGTTTACTCTCTATGTGGCTTTGGTTTTGCATTATCTTCATATGCATTATTTGGTTTTGCATTATCTCCATAATCTCCATACTTCCACTTTTTCATTTGTGCTGTAACTTAGCTTACAGCTTGCACTTATCTTAACTTTGGCCCTTCTCTTTCCTAACAATCTTGCACTTGTTGTTTGTATTTAGGTTGTGTGGCTTTTTACTTCAATAGAGTGCTATTAAAGGTGATAGTGCAGAAATGTTAACATTGGAATTTTACACTGTATCACAGTGTGTTTCCCATATAGTCCACTGTATGTCCAAAAGGTTGTACATTGTATCGTGTTGCAGTGCTCAGCTCCTTGTCCAGACACTATGTTCTATAAAACAACCTTGGATTACTGAAATCTGGATAAGTGGTCCAAAAACTAAAGCTCTCTCACTTTGTCAATGTTTTCCAAAGTGCCTGAAGTCCCTAAGAAACCTGTTCCAGAAAAGAAAGTTGCTGTTGCTAAAAAGGAGGTGGCTCCCCCAGCAAAAGGTACAGCATCTTTTGAATGTGGGCTTTAACCAGTCCTGTACTATTGTGCTGTTTTTCTAACTACTATTCACTTCTCAATATAAGCATATGATAAATATAGTCCTTGTATGTTATGTTGTAAGTCTGTTCTCATCTAAGACAAACTCAAAAGCCTTGGAAAGATTACTTAAACAAATTTTAATATCTTTAAAGTTCCTGAGGTGCCTAAAAAACCTGTGCCTGAAGAAAAAGTACTTCCCAAAGAAGAACCTCCACATGTCAAAGGTATACTTAGTGATGGTCTGTACATGTACCTGTTGAATACCTTTTAATTTTTTTGTTTTGTTTGTTAGCCTGTATGTAAACGTGTTTGTGTTAGACATTGATTTTTTTATGTATCATTCTCTGTGCATATATAAGAGTTTTTAAGGCCAGGTAACATACTTGAGCAGTTCTTTCCTCAGTTAAGAAATCAGTCTTAAAGCCACTTGATAGGCTTCCAGAGACTGGTTTGATTTTTTTTTTTTTTTTTTTCCAAATATATGTTGCTCTTGTCTCATACTTTTCTATGTTAAGTGTATGAATGTTATGTGGTGCGTCTTGATTTTCTTATAAATTGATTAATGGAATTCTATAATAATCCAATAAATCTTTGAAATATAGAATTCAGTTATCTTACATTTTATCTTTTTTTAAGTGCCAGAGGTGCCTAAGAGACCTCCCCCAGAGAAAAAAATTGCTGTTCCAAAAAAAGAGGAAGCTCCACCACCTAAAGGTACACATAAATAAATAACATTCTTTTCTTGTTATCTTACGCATCTTCTTTATTTTGGTTGCGATTGTTAAGTGACTCTGTTTTTAGTGATACTTCAGTTACATTAGCTATGTATCTTTTGCGTCAGTTCTGTGGATAACTGTGCTATAAATGCAGTCTTAAAACACCTGTAATTTTACTTACTTAATATTATTATAATTCATATCTCTGAAGTGCCAGAAGTACCCAAGAAACCAGCTCCAGAAGAAAAAATACCACATGTTCCTAAAGTAGAAGAAGCTCCACCTGCAAAAGGTACAATATTGTTCACTGTAATATCATTTACTGTAGTCTTTAGAACATCACGTTTGTCTCAGCTTGCCCAGCTGTTGTGTTTTGTAAGCAGAATATGTCCATGTATAATCTTTTTGAATGATGTATTTCTGGTATGTGATGCTTTTGCCAGTTTTGCACTTTATAGGTCCTAAAACTAAATACTTCTTTTTTAAGTGCCTGCAGTTCATAAGAAACCTATCCCAAAAGAAAAAGTATCTCCTGCTGTTCCTAAAAAAGTTGAGGCTCCTCCAGCTAAAGGTATGCTTTCCAGTAGAATGAAAGAATTTGTCGTTTCTCAGCTTCTGTTTATGTTCTGTACTGTATCAGTCATTGATTTGTTCTTCTGTGAATTCTGCTGTTCTGGTTTAGTGGCAATGAATCATTACTGTATGTTGTATGTATTGTGCAGTATTTACAAAAATATTATTTCTAACTATTGAATCTCTGTTATGTGTTATGTGCTCAGTATCCTTAAGCAATTCTTTGGAAAGTTAGATTTAGCATTTTGCAACATTGCTTTCACAATGGAATTAGAAAAGCATACGTTTAATATTATTATCTTTCAAAGTGCCTGAAGTGCAGAAGAAAGCCACTTTTGAAGAAAGAGTACTTATTACAGAAGAAAAAATATCTGTTGCCATTCCAGAGGAAATCCCACCACCTGAAGGTACACTATAAACAGACAATAGTGAGAAATTTGTGCTTTGTCTACAAGTCTGTTGTTCTAAGACCAAGATCAAAATACACAAGCATTGCATGTTTGTTGTCTTGTGCAAGTTGTGTGTTGAACATTTTACAGACGTGCAGGCAGTTAAGAGCCTCCTGGGTGTCTTGAATGCCAAGATCCCACCCCATCGACATGAATGGAAACTGTACCACTGAGTACAACGATCTTTGGATCAGGCTGTCATGAAATCAGAGAAAGAAGTATGGATGTATAGTGTTGAGACTAGACTCCACTAATTAGGACTGTAACCATCCATTTGCCACACTCCCTATGAAGGTCTCTGTAGCCCTGCAGATAGCAATACTGTTTCTCTCTGCAGATCTCTCTGTTTCTTACCAGCTCTTTTAGTCCACATTCTCGTACTCAGGGAAGGTTGAAATCAGTCATTTTCATTTAGTATAATTCCACAAAATATCTGCTTCAAGATAGCTGAAATCAACACTTTGACCATTTTTATATCCCATCAATAACTAGCCAGTCAAGAAAATTTACATATTCTATTAAAAAGCATAAATGAGTTTTTAAAAGCAGATATGGAAGTTATCTATCTAAAATATGAACATACAAATATATTTTCGTACAGATACGTGCAGTGTTAATTTCTGTTTGTCTCCTGTAAAATGACCTTTTACCCCAGAACAAATTGTTTTCCCTAATACAGTCACATTTGTAGGTGTACATATGTCAGACTCCTTAATTCTGGACCTACCCTTCTCATCTTGTTCCTGTCCTTACTTTCTTGTAGCTGGACAAGGGGCAACCTCTAATACTTTGACTGTTGTTTCCCCCCAGCTGTTGTGATGGGGAAGTTTGGGAAGCTGAGGCATTCTGATTGACTGACAGTTAACCAGCAAAGGATATTTGAGAGATACAACAGCACACAATAGGGTACATGGGGCACAGACAAAACACATCATTTAGAGCAAATCATACATGTGTGTGTATTTCTGTATTGTATGCATATCTGTCATTGTCATATAGAACTTGTAAGAACTGGTCTTCATCTTCTCCATCCTTTGATATCTCCCTCCATCCATCCACCAAAAGTACTAAAACTAATAATTTTCTTTAAAGAACCAACAGTTGAAGAATGGGCTGAAGAAGAAATGGAGGAAGTGTCTATTTCCATTCACAGAGAAGAAATTTCTGAAGGTATGACCACAATTCAGGAATACTGGGTGTCGTGGCTTAACCCCAGCCAGCAACTAGGAACGCACAGCCACTCACTCATTCACTCCCCACACCCCTAGTAGGATAGGGAGAAGAGGGAGAAAAGGAAGGGGGGGGGGGGGGGGGGGGNCTCATGGGTTGAGATAAAGACAGTTTAATAGAACAGAAACAGAAGAAAAAAAAATGGTAAAAACATACAAAATAAAGTGATACAACACAAGTTGCTCTCACCAACTGATGATCGATTGCCCAGCCCATCCTGAGCAGTGATTGCTGATGCCTGTCCCCTGGCCAGCCCCATTTATATACTGAGCATGACATTTATAGTATGGAATATTCCTTTGGCCAGCTTTTCCTGTCTATCCTTCCTCTCAGCTTCTATGGGAAGCTGAAAAAGACCTTGACTAATGTAAACATCACTTAGCAACAAATAAACCAATATGTGTTATCAACATTATTCTCATACTAAATCCAGAACACAGCAGCTACTAGAAAAGAAAATGAACTCTATCCCAGCTGAAACCAGGACATGTGGCAAAAGCAAAAATAATTTTTGTTTTGTACCAAAAATACTGTGGATTAATATCTACACTATTCATAAATAAAAATTTACTACTATATAAATGTTTCATATCTTAGTAATTGTAGACATTCTTAGCATTAAAATTTATATTACTTGCTTTTGAAAAGCACAGTAGTTAATCCTATTTTGATACAGTGAAAATAATGATGTATCTCTTAGATATTGAGAATCATCAGCCCTTCTTTTTTTTAACAAAAATTCTCTGTTGGACGTTCCTCTTCCACCAGGTTGCCCGGATGAAGTAAAGGTCCTTCAGAATATCATAGTGCACTCTGGTTCCTCACACTATTTCATTGTAAATTAACTAAATTGTTTCCACCTGTAAGTTTATTGGTGGTAACATAATGCTGTGTAGGGTGGTAACATACACTGATTGACTCAATTTCCATTATAAGT
Organism: Himantopus leucocephalus; assembly: GCA_003993805.1. Lineage (NCBI taxonomy): Eukaryota > Metazoa > Chordata > Aves > Charadriiformes > Recurvirostridae > Himantopus > Himantopus leucocephalus. Next base: position 16,840,362 of record RSEF01000007.1, read on the forward strand.
GACACCGTAAGAAGTATTTTCAAGGTGTGGCTTTAGTCAAGGAATTTTTTTGGTAGTTGGGAGAAAGGCTTTCTCAAAGTGAATGAATTCCAACATTAGTGAACTAGTGGACAGAGGAATAGAAAGTGTTGATCTGATACTTCAAATGCTGAGCATTTTCGAATTCCACAGAAATACAATCTCAGTTCCATCTAAGTTGCTTGGAGTTTTTCCATTGGTTTCAGAGGGAGCAGGATGGTTTGCTTTTTGTAATACCTGAGGCGTCTGTTAGTAAAACACACTGCTTATTCTTGCCTTACAAACTTTTTTTTGCTTAACATGGCCATAAAGACAGCAATAGATATGAAATACTTAAGTATTTTTATATTTTACTCTTTTTAAGTGACTGAAGAAGAGTCTTACTACATAGAGGAGAGGGTAACTGTTCCTAAAAGAGAGGAAGCCCCACCTGCTAAAGGTATACATTCTTTTCATTACAAAATATTGGTTATTTCCTCATTCTGAGCGTTATGTTGCCACTATATGTTTATCTCCATTTGTGTTTTCCTGTATTAAGGAAATGTGTGCATGTTACAGTGATACTACTCCTCTTTGTAAAACTATATATTGTAATCTTTTAAAGTGCCTGAGAAGCGTAAGAGAGTTGCCCCTGAACAAAAAGTTCCAGCTGCCCCTAAGGAGGCTCCAGGAGTTAAAGGTATAACCCATGTCTTCATCTGGGTGATGTGTCTTCAAGGGGATTATGTTTGTCTTACTGTCTTGTTTGTACATGTTGACATGGGCAGTGTCTGCTTACAGTCTCATATTCCATCTTGTACTATGAAATGTATTGTTTGTGTTAACTCAGTAAAACACATTGTGATGTAGTAGACAATTACAAATATTATATCTTAATATTCTTTCTCATCTTTCTTCTCATCTTACTCATTTTTCTAAAGTTCCTGAAGTTCATAAGAAAGCAGTTCCTAAAGAGAAAGTACCTGTCCCTGTGCCTAAAAAAATGGAGGCTCCACCAGCAAGAGGTACATCAGTGGCTTGTTCCTGTTGCAAGAAAAGCCTTTTTTGCTGCATTCTGTCTTTGACATATGTGCATGTTGGTAAAAAATATCTCATATATCAAACTTCTTCAACTTTAAACATGTAATTATGTCTGTTTGTCTACAATGTGGGCTGTGGCCTGTGTCGTCTTGATGAGATCTATGTGTTATTTCATCTTTTATCTTATGCCTGTTGGTGAAATCAAATTTTCTGAAGTTGCACAATCTTTTTTAAGAACCTGCAGAAGAACGGGTGCCCACTTTTGAGATAGAAGTTGAAGAACCTCCATCAACGAAAGGTAAACAAAAGGAGGATATTATTATCATGGAGATTTTTTTGTTTGGCCTTGCAGTATTGGTGTTCAGGCATTTTACTTAGATATATTTTTATTTATTAGTATCTGTAACGTCTGTCTGGATCTCCCTTTCTTTTGACTATTTACTCATCTTTGTGCTATGGCTTTAAAATACACTCTTCTGCAATGTCTCTTCTTCAATGTTTTTGTTTTGAAGTTTACTTAGCATTTTCTTTTTTAAGAAATCAGATTAAGTCGAAAAAATTGTATGTGTGCATTTCAAATATTGCAATTAAACATTCTTACACTTATTATTTTTAAGTGACTGCAGTGCACAGGAAAATTATCACAGAAGAAAAAGTTGCAGTTGCTAAAAAAGAGGAGGCTCCACCAAAAAGAGGTATATAATTTTTCAGAGCTCCACAAGAGAAGTCTTATTTCAGAATACTGATTTATATTAATTATGTCTAAATGTCTAATACAAGCTGTAATGTTCACTGTTTGCTGTCTTTTTTTATTGACTTGAAGAAATGTGTGTTGTCATCTGATTATGTTCATAAACTGTGATTGATTCAAAATCTTTTAAAGTAAACTTTTTATTTTTTTTTAAAATAAATGCCAAGCAGTTCCCAAGAAACCTGTGCCAGAAGAGAAAGTACCTGTTCCGATTTCACGGAAAGTGGCAGCTCCACCAGCTAAAGGTATAAAAGTTCTTCTGAAAGTAGAGAAGGCTTCTAAATATCAGATGTCTGTGTGCATCATACTCACAAACTGCCTTGTTCATCAAATCCCAGTCTGTCCTAACCTGATTATAAGTGAAAAGGACCTTTGTCTTCTCCCCTGCAAAAGAATGCAGAAAGCAACAGAGAACAGTCACACACCTGCATTTCTTGCATTTTCTAGCCACTATTTAACTTCATTGATCACTCTGTCTGCTTAAGAGCTTTGGAAAGCTGAGTGAAGACATTTACTCAGTGAAGAAGTTAAATAAATATGAATGCATTTAGAAAAAATCTATCAATGTTTTATAACACTGTCAATGTTCAGTGAAGGGTTTCAAACTTACAAATATGTCCTCCATTTCTGTTACTTTCTTGTGTTTGAAAAGTGATTTTGTTATGTATCCTGTAAGCGTGGTGTTCTGTGGTTTAATTACATTTCTGAAGAGCCTAGAGGCAAATTGTTTACATCTTACATTCATCTCAATCATTCCATCTTACTCCATAATGTGTGAATATGCTGTTTGCTTTTTAATGTGTTTTGGTCTATGTATCTATTATTCTAATATTATATGTATTATTTTAGTAGGTATTATTTTAATATTCAACTATATTTCTGCTGTTAATAAAATTGCACGGTGTTTCAAAGTGTCTAATTTATCTGGGGAATTTGGTCCTTGAACTCCCCAAATTAGTAGTCTTCAAAATACTTAATGCATACCTAGCTACTATGCATTGAAGCTTCAGCTGGTCATTTTCTCTGTTAATTTAAATGTCTTCAGGTTTGTATGTCTGATGTGATTGTTGTGTTTCTTGTAGGTGTCTTTGCTATGTAAATGTGTACTATTTCCCCTTAATTGTTTGTCTATAATTCTTTCTTATGAACTTCAGGAAGTGTGTGATTTCTTTTAGAATTTAGTATTCTTACAATTACTATCTTTAAAGTACCAGAAGCACCAAAGAAAATTACCAGCGAAGAAAGAGTATCCATTGCTGTCCCAAAAAGAAAAGTGTCTCCACCACCAGAAGGTACTCCAGCCCATGGATTAATCTATGAACAGAATCTCCTCATGCAATACCACCAGAGGTTCAAGCCTGCTGGTCTGGCACCTTTCTTGAAGTCCTAATGTTAGAATCATAGAATAATTTATGTTGAAAAAGACCCTTAAGATAATCAAGTCCAACTGTTAACCTAACACTACCAAGTCCACCATTATGTTCCACCATTGTCCCAAGGGAACCTTGGGTCTTTGAGAAACACCAGAGACATATTTTTTTCAATTACTCTGGGTGTGGGAGGTGTCAGGAATTAACAACTACTTTTATAGGAAAGTCCAAATGGGATATTTATTATTGTACATGATATTGCACCGGAGAAAAATATTAACGTTAGACTCTGTCTTTGAAGTACCAACAGAAGAAGAACACTGGGCTATGTCAGAGGAAGTGTCCATTTCTCTTCACACAGAGAAGGAGATTTCATACACAGGTATGAATGGACTAAAAAGATTCTATGTCCAATTTTACATCTTGTCATCGACTTTAAAAAAAAAAAAAAAAAANAAAAAAAAACAACCAAAAAAACCAACAAAACACAATTTAATGTTCTGTGCAGATCACCAGTTTAATACCTAAATCTGAAGATCAAAGAAAAAAACGTTACCTCTGCTGTTATCTACCTGGCTGAGACACTTAGCATAATCCCCATATATTGGACCTGCCAGGTCAAGGGCTTTGAATAAAGTCCACAGCTTTGAAAGAAAATTCATTGCTCTATCACTTTTGGAGGCAAACTATTGATTTGTGAAAAATGAGCCAGAGGATGCCTCCTACTTACTACTTTCAGATCTGCTGCTGTTGATAAACAGCATTATCATATTCATATCATGAAAGATTAATACAATCACATCAGAGTGAAGTTAAATAATCTATTTAGTCTCTCTGTTGGAGAATGATGGTGGACAGACAGATCATGAATACTAAGAGAAGGATGGAAGAGGATCTTTGAGTGGCTTTCTGTAAGGCAGGGGTAATATGCCAGCTGCTCTGGAAAAAAAGGGGTCAAAGCAGAAGGACATTAAATGCAACAGTTCTGCCATGGGATACCAAATAGAGGTGTTGAAGCTAGGACAAAAGATTCCAAAGTAACCTGAGCTTCTTGGCAAGTGTCATTTTTGTTATCAAATCAACCAAAGTTACCAGTTCCAATCAGTTTCACTTTAAGACTTCAAATGCAGATGTACCTGGCACTTCCAATTAAATATCAAGCAGGGCTCTGCCAGAAAGTATTTAAAGAGCTGGTCAGTCTTCATGTTGCCCCAGAAATAACACCCACTCAGCAAGCATTAAGATTTTTTGCACCCACTCATCTACGCTTACTGTAGCTTGTCATGAAGGAAGCATGTAGAAATTCTCAAATCTGTCACTGACAGAATGGATTCCATCTCTTAAGAAGATCAGTAAAGATCTCCAATCTGTTAAGAAAACACCGAAGTTATTCTCTAACTTGGGAAGTCTAGTAGTCTCCCAGACACTAAAATGCTAGGGTAAGTTTCTGTTCAGTTTCCAGTTATATTGGTCAAAAATTTCCCAAGACAGCTGCCTCGGAAGACAAGACCCATGCACTGCTGTTCTGAAAAAGAGAATATGCTGCTTAAACATAGCATGCATTCTTTCCTGAATAAATCTTAAAAAAAACAAAACATATTCACACCTTAATCTTTTGGAAATTTTCCTACTTTTATAGGGAAAGGCTCCTTGCTCTGCCTGAACAAACAAGCCACTTTGTAAAGCAATCGACAGAAGAGGAAAAATACTTCCTCACTGAGCAATTAATCCTTTTGCTTTTAATTGGACCAGAGCTCTTATCTATTGTCAGTAACTCACAAAGATTTTCTCTACGTGCTTCCTCATCTTCATCTAGAGTTTCCTATGTAAAACTTTTGTTACCAATGATTGAGGACTCTTGATCTATTACTGAGGTAGTGCAAAGTGTCACTGCTGTGGAGAGGGGCTGCCACAGAGGGCAGTGGGATTTAGTGATTTTGTAATTGTTTGAATTTGGATTTTGAGTTTCGCCCACTAGCAAGCTTAACTTCACTGCTGGCAGCAGGGGATGAAGCAGGAGTCATATCAGTTGCTTATATTGGGATCTTAAAATCTTCATTGTTACTTGATTGAATAGCAGCCTAATGGCTTCCATAATTACATGTCCAGTGTCAATAAGCACACTTATCTTTTACATATCAGCCATGTATTTGTAAGATATCTTTTTGTGTTTCTTGCCAAGAATATCTTTGCTTTTAAACAACACTTTTAAAATTTCTTAAATATAAATGTACTGTATCTTTCAAGTGCCTGATGTACCAGAGAGGGCTATCATAGAAGAAAGAGTACCAATTTATCCTCCTAAAAAAATGGCAAGACCACCAGCTAAAGGTATACTGGATAGAGTATTAAAATATAGTATAAATGTTTGTTGTGTCTTGTATGTTCCATGTACAGTGATTGTTTTCTATGGAATGTTCTTCCTTTGGTTTAATTCTTATTTGACAATGCCTTGTGATCCTTATTATTAGTAAGATCTATGTGCTAAATTTTAAGATTCTTTTAATTGATATCTTTTTAAGTGCCTGAAGTACGCAAGACAGTTGTCCGAAAAGAAAAAGTGTATGTTGAAGTTCCTCAGTATGAAGAGGAAGAAGAGGTTCCAAAATATGAAGAGGAAGAAGCCACCAGATATGAGAAGGAAGTAATCCATTACAAGGAGGAAGTCCACCGTTATGAAGAAGTTAGTCAATATGAGGAGGAAGTTCCTCAGTACGCAGAAGTTCCTCAATATGAAGAGGAAGAAGTCACCCATTATGAAGAAGAAGCTGCTTATTATGAAGAGGAAGTTCCTGAGTACGAGGAGGAAGAGTCACAAGTTCCCCAGTATGAAGAGGAGGCTCCCCCGCCAGTTAGAGGTATACTTTAATTTTAGGATTTTTGTGAGAAAACATAGTATCTCTTCATTCTGTTTATGTACCAAAGTTTGTTTTAATATGTTCCAGTGTGCTTTACAGTGTGCCTTTTTTCAAGATATTTAATGATTATTATATAGTGTAGAAAACATGTGATGGCTGTATGTCTACTCTTTACCACTACCTCTATAAATGTGAATGTTCCATGTCATACATGTCCTTTCCTCTTTCAAACAAAGTCTGTATAACCCTCTAAGAAAATTTAACTGAATTTTTTTTCATCCTTGTTTTGGGTCCAATTTTGCTATCAGACTGTACTTGATATACTCAGGAACGTTTACGAGAATTCTGTAACCACAAACAAAAAAGTATGTTTATCTAGAATATAGCTAGGGAACTTGAAAACAGGTGATTTAGGAATACAAGTCACATTGACCTCCTCTCAGAAATTTTTGAAAACCCTGTAGTTGTTCATTTCTTGAAGGGAACAATATATTTTCATGGAAAGCAAAGATATAAAAGTTCTATTAAATACTCAAGTTTTACATGTTTTCCTTAGGCATAATTTTTATGGTACTGGTGTAAATTTTCAACATTGTCTGCAGTGGATGAGCATACTATTCACTACTTAGAGAGGACAGCTAGGTCACACCAAGATCTTGGTAATAAAGCCTTTCTACATCGTAATATAAAGAGATACACTAACTATATCCGATTTTCCAAAATTACATAATCATTTAAGAGTCCTTAAAAACATATTTTTCCAGCCCTGATTCAAATCATTCCATAGTGTCTCTTCCCCAAAAAGAAGTCCAGAATTTCTTTTGGCTAATTAATGAATGCCAAAATTCTTTTTAACATTGTTCACACTAGAATTCTGACAGATTGATTAGCACATATTTCCTAGTAAAGAAAAGGCCAGGCTGCGCACTGCAAAAGCCAGGTTAATCCTGAACAAAAAGACTAGGATTAGCTAAAATTTCCTTTGACTCTATGATAGCAGTTAAGTTTAATTCATAGGTGCTCCAAACTTTCTTCAGTATGCTCAGAGCCAGTGTGATTACCTTTGCCTCACTGCAGTTAAAGGGAAAATATCTTGATTTCAGCCAAGTCAGGATTTTATTTTCTTTCTTATAATTAAACCACTCATAAACATTGCCACCGTTACCCAACAAATTGTGGTATAAACTGCTGGGTACTTATGATGTGTCTATAGTTCTGTGGTTGAAGTGAATCAATTGATAAACTTGATGTGCTTGCTTTTTATGTGTAGAAAGCACTTGGAAATTTCTGAAGAAGAAAATGTAATCCACAATATTCATTCAATAAATATACAGAATTGGCTTAGTCAACATGATCAGATGCAACCTATTACATGCCTGAGAAGCGTTAGGATCGTAGGTCTAAGGGAAAATAAGGAGAAGTACTAAAACCACTAAATATCTAATACAGCAATTAAATATTTTTTATTACAACATTTGTAATAAATGTCAAAAAATTGGAGAAAAAAATAAAATTCTATTTTTGTAAGTTTCCTCACCATGACATTTCTTAATCTTCTTTAATAGCTGGTTCTAAAAAGTCAGACTCTGTCTTAACTCAATCTTTTGATCAGCAAATAAGCCCTTGAAGTTACAAACATTTTTACTGACAGCCTCAATGGCTAAGCAGGGAGAACAGACATAATAGCAGTTAATATAATCTGTTCACTATTTTATTTTGTCTTAATTATCAAACCACCTTAAATTGTAGCTGTATGTTTTGGATATGTATTTGTGATGCTTGCTTGCAATTTATGGTCCTGTTGTTTTAGAAGTAAATACCTAAAACATTAATGGTATCTTTCAAGTGCCTGAGGTTCCCAAGAAGCCTGTTCCAGAGGAAAAAATACCTATTCTGAAGAAAAAAGAAGCTCCTCCAGCGAAAGGTACATATCATCTCTTTATGTTAGCAGACATCCTCTGAATATGTAATTCACAGTACTTTTCAGATGCCTTACTTGATCATTACTTTTCTCTGTTCTTTTTGGAGGGGGCTCTTCATATGAAATGTTTGTGCCGCTGTCTTTTTTGTTTTATTTCTGTTTTGTGGATTATTTTTTTCTGCTTGTGGATTATTTTTAACCAAAATAATGTTTTTGAAGTGCCTGAGATGCCAAAGAAACCTGTACCCGAAAAGAAAGTCCAAGTGCCGAAGAAGGAAGCTCCCCCAGCTAAAGGTATATGAACTTGTAATTAGCTGTGATCAGAAAGGTCTTCTAGACTTCATTTATCTTTCCGTTTGTGTTAAACACCAAGGTAGTAAGAGGATTGTTGCTTTTAAGAACTCTGGTCCTTTGTGTTTCTGTTCAGTTGTTTAGTGTCACTGGCTTGTACGTCATGGTGATTTAGATTCTTATGCCAAGCTCAATTTACAATATCTTACTAAGTTCCAGAAGTGCCGAAGAAACCTGTGCCAGAAGAGAAGGTTCCTGTTCCTGTACCAAAAAAGAAGGAAGTTCCACCAGCCAAAGGTATATCAGCTCTTGACTGAATACACTAAAAAAAATATTTTAAAAATCGGTCTTTGTTCACCTTCCCTCTTTAATGTAATGTAGAGTGAAGAGTATTTTCTGTTCTTGACAATTTTTCTTTGTCATTCCACTTTATTGATTCATAACATTGTTCTTTACCTTATGGTTCAAAAATGAAATTCTTAAACTACAATAATATCTTTAAAGTGCCTGAAGTACCAAAGAAACCTGTGCCAGAAGAGAAGGTACTTGTCCCAGTACCTAAAAAAGTGGAAGAGCCTCCACCAGCCAAAGGTATACCAGTTTCTGGTTCAACTGCATAATTCTAGTTTTGTTTCTTCAGCTTTAGAAGAATGCAAGTAACAACCCCTTTCCTCGTCCTAGTGTGTTTGATACTGAACCACTCACTGACATATGTTTGATCAGGACACTGTATTGTGGCCGTTTCTGTCAGTCATGTGTGCTATGTTTATTCTACACTTTGAAAATTTCCATGTTTGTGTCTTGTATCATCTCTGTCTTTTGGATCTTATACATCTAATTTATTTAAAACTACTTGCTGTTTCAAAAACAGATGCTCCAAAAGATAAACAATGTACCTAAACAGCTAGACTTTCCCCTTAGCCTTACTATGCCAATTTCTAATGCTGTAGTCTCTATGTTTGTAAGTTTACATCTGTGCATAAATCTGTGGATACAATCAATGTTATCTTTCATACGCAAATAAATTTTACCATATTTGTGTAGTTATCTTAGTATCAGTTATATAGTTATAATTTTACTATGTTTTATGTTACATTGAAAATTAATTTCTTAAACAAAATGTCTTTAAAGTTCCTGAAGTGCCCAAGAAAGTTCCAGAAAAGAAAGTACCTGTCCCTGTACATAAAAAGCCAGAACCTCCAGCGGCCAAAGGTATCTCTCCTTATCTCAGCTGAACATGTGGATGATGTTTCTTGTTGTTTCTGTATGTTTGTTGTTTGGATTCAACTGAAGTATCATAGCAGTTTGTGACAAATGTACGTGCTAATTCATACTCTTTAGCTTCTGTGTAAGTTGCCTCCCCATTTCTGATGCTGTGTCTAAGTTTTCTACCATTAAATACTATCTTTGAAGTGCCAGAAATACCAAGGCCTCCCCCTGAAGAGGTACCTATTTTTGTTCCTGAAGAAGAAGAGGAGGAAGAGGAAGCTGTTCCAGAGATACCAGCAAAAGGTACACCATTCCTTCTTGAAAATTATCAGAGAGCTTTGTTCAGTTCATTAAAAGAGCTTCATCTCTAGTGGTTCTTTTAAGCTGGATGTATACCTTAATTATCCTTTTGAGGAGAGTTTTCTTCATCTTACTGGTCTTTGTGTCTTTGTTCTGTGGTTTTAGTAGTTTTGATGTTCTAAAAGTAATTGTCATTTTCTTATCAAAACAATATCTTTAAAGTGCCAGAGGTGCCCAAGAGAGCTGTCCCAGAAGAAAAAGTACCTGTTGCAGTTCCTAAAGTAAAGAAAATTCCACCAGCTAAAGGTATATCGCATTGTGGATTATGCACATAATTCCTCTGCCTTACATTTTTATATTTCACTGGGACCTTACTTTAAAAATCAATTTATACTCATGTGAAGTCAGATCCTTGGTTCTAGGACCCTGCTGCTCCCGTGTAGTGAGCAGTGCCAGGTCTCAGGCAGGGCTTGATTGTCTACATTGTTATTGACTTCAGTGGGCTGAGAATCAGGCCTTGAATGATCTACTTGTTTTCCATTTTAAGTGATTGCTGTGAATGAAATAATTTGTTGTGATATCATTATTCACAACTAATGTGTAAATTAATTTAAATTTTGTTTAAGCAAAATACCTGGCATAATATTTTATGTGCCTTTACCTGGAAATTCTTCAGTTCAGGGAGATCATTCTGACATGTACCTTGACAGTATGCTACAATCTCAAGCCTTTTAGCGAAACTTATATAAAAATAAAATCAAATCACAACTGACCATACAAATAACCCAAAGATATACCCTAAATGTGAACTTCAAAGTGGAGGCAGACTATTGCAGAGGCCACCCTTTGGTGCTGAGCAAATTCTACTTCAGCAGCTCAATTTTTAGAAAAAAAAATTGAAAAGCAGACACTGGAAGATCTTTATATAAAAAGTTAGGTGCTAGTAATCTTCTACAACCTCTTGCGTGTAGCATATCCTGCTAATATTTTCTGTTGGCAACGACGCTGTGTCATTAAGAACTGGGCATATCTGCATATAATCCTTATAACCCAGTTACACTTTGCTGTTTTCAGGGAGTGAAAAATAACTAATAGACTTTCCCTTATTTTTATTACTATTGTTGCTTTAAAGTTGGTGTCCTTGTGTTTTATGTTACGAATTTTTCTTTGTGATGTTGTGAAAGTAAAGTTCTTAAAATAATATCTTTAAAGTGCCTGAGGTAGCAAAGAAAGTTGTGCCCGAAGAAAAGGTTCACATTTTTGTTCCTGAGGAAGAAGAAGAGGAAACTATTCCAGAGAAAACAATACCAGCAAAAGGTACACAGTCTTTTCTTGCAAGTTACCCATGAGATCTTTTTGTTCATTAAAATTCATCTTTATTTCTGGTTCTATGTAAATCTTAATCATCTTTTTGGGGAGCTTGTGATCTTGCTTCATGTCTTTTCATGTTTTTAATGTTCTGAAAGTAATTTTAAAATGTGTTTGCAAAATAATATCTTTAAAGAGCCAGAGATTCCTAAGAAACCTGTCCCAAAAGAAAAAATACCTGTACCCACTCCCGAGAAACAGGAGCTTCCTCCAGTAAAAGGTACATAAATTAATACCTAGGAAAACAATGTGTTGTTATTATCAGTCAGTGTCTCTATTTATTTTATTTTGTTTGTTATTTGTGTTAGTTTTATGTCCCTGCTGTCTTTCTGTATTGATGTCTCAGAGTGCCTGTCAAATTCCTAGGGAAAAATAAGCTCTGAAATGATTTGGCTTGTTCCAGAAGTCTGCCTATGGATATAAAGTGTCTTTTGTTTTTATTTCTGTTTCATCTTTAAAACATTTAAAATATATTCTGCAGATCAGTTCTTCTTTGATTATGTCTGTCTGTATATATTTTCTGTTATCTTTCTCACACTACCGGCGGATGACATTCTTAAAATAAAATAATGTCTTTAAAGTGCCTGAGATGCCCAAGAAACCTCTTCCTGAAGAGAAAGAACCTGTTCCTAAAAAGGTGCCAGCTCCACCAGCCAAAGGTATTGCAGTTTGCAAATGCTCTTATCATTAATAGTTACATTCTTCATACAACTTGACTTTAGCAAGAGACATTTCAGTATGTCTGTCTCGTATTATATTTGTCACTATGCTATTTGTTTGTTTGTAAGTTTCTGTTCTTCTGTTCGTAAGCTTCTGGGTTTGTGACTATTTAAAAATTGTGCAAAAGATCACTGAAGTTAGGTCCTATCTTTAAAGTACCCAAGATGCCTAAGAAGGTTGTTCCTGCAGAGAAGGTACCTGTTGCCCACCCTGAAAAAGTGGAGGTTCCAGCTGCAAAAGGTATACGTACTCCTGATTATAGTTAATACTGATGCTAAAAATACTCTTGACCGTCTTCTAACTTTTGTCTTTGTTGTATGAGATTTCTGCTTGAATTTATGTTAAAACTCTTCATTATCAATGTTCACAGTGTAGAACCGTAAAGTTCTGCTTCTTGTGCTTTTTTACTTATACTGCTTTAAGGTGGTTTTTTTTAAAATTCCTAAAAGAAATCCCTATCTTTAAAGTCCCTGAGGTCCATAAAAGAGCTGTTGCAGAAGAGAAAGTGCCAGCTGTTGTGCCCAAACCCAAAGAACCAACGCCGACTAAAGGTACAGATATATAATACTTCTTATTCCTCCTTACTCCTTTCTTATTCCAAAAAGATTTGTTTTTCCTCCTCATTCCTAAAATCTTTTATAATATATATACTGTTTCAGGAGCATGTTCTTATATTTTAATGTAACTTATGCTTGTGGTTATCAAGTACATTTTCTGTTCTATGTGGATCATCTTGACTAACTGTAAAAAAAAAAAAAAAGATTAAATAATTGTAAGGTAGTAACAATAATACTGTTTCTGAAGTGCCTGAAGTACCCAAGAAACTCATCCGGAAAGAAAAAGTCCCTGCTCCTGCTCCTGCTCCTGCGGTGGAGAAGTATGAGTATACATATGAAGAGTATGAGAAGTATGAGGCATACGAAAGTATTGAAGAATTTGAAGAGGTTCAGGAAACTGAAGAAATTGAGGCATATGAGGAACCTGAAGAACCTGAGAGATATAAGGAGATTCAGGAACAGGAATATGAAGAGGAAGCTGAGGAGAAAGAAGATGTCTATGAAAAGTATGAGTTTAAGGAGAAGGAAGAGATCTATGAAAAATATGAGGAGGCATACGAGGAGGCTTACGAAATCCAACCAGCTATAGGTACAAGTCATGATTTCTGTATTATAGTTTGTTGAGTTCCCAGCTGCTGCTTAAGCCTCTGGGTGTTTATTTATATTTTTCCCCATTGGTAGTCCTATGCGTGTCTTTTGCTGGTAACGATAAAGCCATTCAAAAATTATTTCTCTCCTACTCCTTCTTAAGGAATTCTTCCCTTCAGAGTGGAATGGGAGGATTCCCCATCTGACTGCCCAAGAGTGTGCTAGCCTAGATATAACACAAGCAAAGTAAATCATAATTTTCTGAAGCTGTTCAGCTTCAGCCTGAATTAAATATTTTTATGAGTCAATATTTGTTTCTTTTGCCCAGTTTAGCTCCTGTGAGTTACAGAGATGTTAAAACTCATGTAGGACCTTCCTTCTCATCATTTAAATTTATGATCATGGGTTCCCTCATGCCAAACAGAAAGTGCATCTAAAAACATTTTAGATTAAATAATTGTAAGGTAGTAACAATAACACTGTTTCTGAAAGATGTTTCTGTAGCAGAAAGATGTACACTGATATTCCTTAGCTTTCATTGCTCAAGAACTCTGAGATAAGTGTCTGTTCAGTTGTCTCTGCATAAATGATGAGAAGGTTCCTCTACAAATGAGTGATTGCTCTGCTTGCTTGTATCTGTTGTCTGCTTGTCTTTCTATGTTGTAATTCCTCATAAATAAATTAAAATCCATAATGATATATTTTTAAAGTGCCTGAGGTGCCTAAAAGACCTCTGCTGGAAGAAAAAGTACCCGTTCCTGTTCCTAAAAAAGAAGCTCCACCAGCTAAAGGTACATCAGCTACTAGACAAATTTAAAAACACAGCCTTCTGCCTGAGTCTCTGAATACCCAAATCCAGTAATTCACCTATTCTGATTTAATTGCTAGACCCTTAACTTTCTTTGCAGTACAGTCAAAGACAGGGATTAAGTTACTAAAAAACTAATATTTCTTTAACAAATCAAAACCTAGACAAATTACTTTCTGAGGACAAAGGGAGTGCAGCCAGGACCTTCAAGATTTATTTTTTGCTGTCACAATATTACTGACATTTTATAGTTAATCATTGATTGCAAACAAGCAGATGAATAAATTAATAAAAGTCTGTTGAGCTACAGTGCCGTATCAGTGAAACTCTAGTTTCCTACAGAATCCTAAAAAAGTAGGACCTTCTTCAACCTAATGATGTGCTAGAGTGCATATGCTCTTAAGAGGTGTTCTCTGTATCAGGCTCTACAAAAGATAAGTGTCATGAATAGCAATTGTCGGTGGATGCTAGTAGAGTTTCTTTACTAGTCTGGAGCTCTGTAATTTTCTGTTCAGAGCACTTAATTTGCCAGGAATTCATTTTGTGCTAACTTTTATAGTTGCTTCTCATATGAACTATCAGAACGAAATCAGTGGGAAACGGTGGTTTTTTTGCACAAAGACTTGGAGTTAGTTGATAGGAAATTAAAACTTTACCGTATTCAGAGCTGGCATTAATTAGAAATCTTAACATTCATGAAATCTAATTGTTAAGGCTTATCGCAGTCAAAAATTCACCCAACAAGAGCAGCGTTTTTCTTTCAGTGAATACTGAAGACTCTAGCTGTGTCAATCCAAGCAAAATAGTCCAGATGGGTGGCCTGCAAGGTCACCACTCAATAGCAATTGAGGATACTGTATTTTGTATTTTTCTAAATTATCTGACTCTTTGAATTGTTTGCTTTTTGTTTAACTTCTATTCTTACATAATATTAATACTGCAAAAGATCTTAAAAACACACCAATGTCTTTAAAGTGCCAGTGGTGCCGAAGAAACCTGTTCCAAAAGAAAAAGGACTACCTGCTGTTCCTAAAAAGGAAATTACTCCGCCAGCTAAAGGTATACTTCCTCTGCATTGTCCTCATGAATCATGAAGTCTGATTTCAGTCTTTTGTCTTTATTATTTGTTAAAAAAGATGTGTACATGTTTTATGTCCCCACAGTGGTTTTTTTTCAACAGTTTGTGAGTCTTTTTTTTGCCTGTTCGTTTCAAGTCATTTGTTGAAAATATGTGAGAGTTATTTTAAACCATGTGTGTTCTGTCACTCAGCTCCATACGAAAGTAGTTCAGGAAGAAAGAATATTTTTGTTTCTTCTAAAAAGGAAGGAGATTCCACCACCCAAATGTATAGCCATCTTTCAGGAATATTTTTTTAATATGTTGTTCTTCTGTCTAATCTTCATAACATAGATGTTCTTTCAGGAAGCATTTAATCCTTTGTTGTTTCCGTCATCCTCCTTCTTAGATTTACTCTTCTTCTTTCTAACTTCTTCCAATTAACTCTGAAAGCCCTAAAAGTAAATTATATCTTAAAGGGCCAGCTGTTCTCAAAAGAACTGTCCCTGAAGAAAAGAAACCTACACATACACCTGAAATAGAAGTTCCACCAGTGAAAGGTAAAGGAACCTTTGATATGAGATTTTATGGAAAGGAAATATTTATGTTGTTATTCACAACTAACACCTTCTAAAATGATCCTCATGTTCTTTACACTGTGGCAAGGTATCTAGTCTCTCAGTGCAGATTCAGCTCTCAGTGATCAATTGAAAACTCTGAGGAAAGCATTTCAGATATGTACTATGCATGTGCTAAACAGTAAACACATTTATTTATAAATGAAAACATGCTGAGGAGGTATCACTACTTACACTACCAGTATGTAAACCTTCAGTGCTTTTATATTTGTAATATAGTTGTGAATTTAGTTTAAACTGGGATTTCGAAGCCAATACAATGGCGTTGATATTGGTGAAGTAATAGGGCACATATCAGAAGGAAAAGTATGACAATACAGTGAGAAAAGCAAATGGCTCATGCTCTTTGAGAGCAGAAACTATAAATTTCTTCACATAATTGTTCCAGCAAGACAGTTCTAGAACTGTATATTTTATTCTTGAAAAGATACAGTATTTGGGACCTCAAAACAACTTATTTTTCTGGGTTTATTTCTGTTCGGTATTTTAAAAGTTGAAAATTATTTTGAGGTTACTAAAAGAAAGCTAATATCTTTGAAGTTCCTGAGTTTCATAAGAGAGCTGTCCTTGAAGAGAAAGTACCCACCATTATTCCCAGAGAAGAGGAGCCTCCTTTGTATGAAGGTACATCAATGACACATTTACCAAGCAGTAAATTGCAGAGAATATATCAATTCATCCTCTAGATTGTTCTGTAAAATATGAGACATTTTCAATTAATTTTTTTAATTATTTAAAACTAATTTCCACCCATGTTTTTAAGACCCTCTCTCTCCCCAGATTTAGCGTTTTTAGCTTAGCGTTTTTAAAATGTTCTTTCCCACTCTGTTAATGGGAGAAAGAAACATAAATAAGTGAGAAACTTAAGTTTCTGATCCAGGAAAGCACTTTAGCCACATTGGACCAAAGAAATGAACTTAAGTACATGCTGGTTTAAGAGCCATCCTGAGTAAGACTTAATTAATTTTTGAGCTGGCATATAGAGAGTTAACACCAGATGAGGTGTGACATTCAGTTACAATTTCTATCTAATACACAGAATTAAGTAACTAGAAAATAAAATGAAATATTTCTGTAAACTTGTATTTTACTAATTGGGAATGGTCACTTTAGCAATAGTAGGTAAATGATCGCGATATAGAAATAATTTATGTTCAAAAAGATCTTTGTCCATATACATGTCTGCATTTTTGAATTACAAGTTGTCTTTCTAATCTTGTCTTGTAAATAATACTAAAGTATGTTAAATGAACTAATATCTTTAAAGAGCCTGAAGTTTACAGAGAAGTTCCAACAGAAGAAAAAGTCCCTGTTATTACACCTAGTGAACCAGAAGCTCCAGCAGCTAAAGGTACACCAACAATTCAAGCAATCTCTAAAGCAATATGTTCCCTACAAATTAGTTATTCATCTTCATCATTCCATCTGTGTGGTGATCTGTTATTTAACGTGTTCATTCTAATGTTTCCTTAGATGCTATGTGTCTGTCATTGCTTCTTTGTTACTTACATTTTGTATATTACAATGTTCTTAAAAAAAATAATATCTTTGAAGTACCTGCAGTGTCAAAGAAAACTGTCCCACTGAAGAAAATACCTGCTGCTGTACCTACAGAAATAGCTCCTCCAGCTAAAGGTACATGACTTCCAAATGTATTTTCTCTAGCCTCTTTCAAAAGTGAGGTACCAAGTGAGACACCCAACGTGCTTGTTTTTCTTGAACAACATGACCAGGTGCTATATATGGTTTTCTTCCATTTGATCTCTTGTTGTAAGAGTAAATTTTCCCTGTTTGCTTTTATCTTGAAAAAGACCATACATACAGGGAGGTCAGAAATTAAAAACATAATCATTTTGCAACCATCTACAAAGAATTCCAAAAATATTTCAGCATCTTTCTTCAGGTTAAACTAATGAAAAATTATTAAGACATAATAATTCATCATTTGGAAAAAAAATTCAAGGAACATTTTCTATAAGTTCTTATTTTTGTCTTGTGTTAGCAGTTGCTCAAACAGATCGATACATTCTGCATCAAGAATGTAACATTTAAAAAGACAAAATTAGACAAATACAAAGAAATTTACTAGACAGAAAATTCATAGCAGGGCCAGGGATTAGCCATATATTTTTTGACTTTTTGTCTCATGTTCTATTTTCCAAAATACTTTCTCTGACGATATATTAAAAATAGAAAAAAAAAGGTTGTGGTAGAAGCTTTTTTGCAGAAGTGCTCTTTGCATTCATGTTAGGGGCTTTAATAAAGTCAAGACTAAGGTAAGACTTCAAATCAGGACAAAATATAAAGCCACAACTTTTTTTTCCATAGAAACATAGTTTTGTATTAAAATTCCAATGCTGAAGAACTCAGTAGATATTTGAAACATAATTTTTAGTTAATTGCACTGGAGTTTTGCTTTGCTTTTATAGGTAATTTTGACATTTCAAAAAAATAAAACCCTTTAAATTGCCAAAATTCCTAAAGATTGTTTGATAAAGAAAAAAAAAACCCTAACTACTCTCTTTTCAGAGAAGGGCAAATTCAGACCTGTAAGTACTGGGAGTTAGAAAAATAGTGAACTCCAGAAAGGAAAGTTGTTGAGTTGTATTCACAGGTTAATACCGTGTATTTTCATATTGTGCTAGTAGAATTTTTTAATTGTTTTTAAAAACTGTACTACTTATTTCCTAATGCAAATTTCTAAAATAAACCAATATTTTTAAGTTCCTGAAGCACCACAGAAAGCTGTCCGCAAAGAAAAAATACCTCCTGCTCTACCTAAAGAAGAAGCTTCATATCTTAAAGGTACAAAAAATTTTGAGCAGGATTTGAAGGATAAAAAAATGTTTTCATATATAAATCTTTAACTTTTTTGAGAACATTCTGTCTACCATAAACTAGAGTTTAGTTAGCAGCTTTAGTTAGCTGCAACAGTATAAAATTAATTTAAAAAATATTAAAAATTATGTCACCTGTAGTTGTTCTTAAGGGGAAAATTAGCTTCTTGTGCAAAAGAGTCAATTTCAGGGACCCTGTTACTTGGATCAGTCTGAGGGGAAAAAAAATAAAGCAGAAAAAGTGACAGAGCTTAGATACACAGGGCCTAACTCTTTGCACTCAAGGAAGTAGCTCAGTTTACAACAAATCACACATCTTTCTTCTGACAAGCTGCAGAGGTCAGATCAGGGTAGAATAGGAGATCTTTTTCTTCCCTCATTTGAAAGAATCCTCATTTTCAGGTTAGATATAAAATAGATCTGTGTCTTAAGATGAGCTTGAATATTTGATTGTATTTTTTTACCTTTCACATTGTCTGTGTTCTGAAGATTTCTAAGTTAATTTAAGTATTTAAACTAATATCTTTCAAGTACATGAAGTTTATGAGGAGGTGCACATAGAAGAAGAAATTTCTACTGTTCATAGAAAAGAGGAGGCTCCAGCACCTAGAGGTATCTATCTTCTTCATCATCTCCTCCTGCAATTTTCGAAGTCATGAACTCCAGGAAAATTAAATTATTCATGTCCATAGTTTAGTTCTTGTTCAATGTAACTAATATTTGTGTTCATTCTTTTAGTACCTTACTTACATTACAAATGAGATTTTTTATGACTTGTCTTTCTATTCTATATAAATTCTTAAAATGAACTAATATCTTTAAAGTGCCCACAGTCGTTAAGAAAGCTGTGCCAGAAGAAAAAGTGCCTATTGCTGTGCCTAAAAAACCAGAACCTATTCCTGTGCCTAAAAGACCAGAATCTCCACCGTCTAAAGGTACTTTGATAGCCTAATAGAACTGAGGTCTTTTGTTGATAATATCTTTTCTGTTTCTTACATAATTTCTGATTTAACAGTTCATGGTCTAGTCATGTCAGATTTGTAGCATTTATGTTGTATATGTAATTTTTCCTGTTTCTCAACTTGTCTTTAAGTCATAAAATTAAAATCGGTAAATATCTTTCAAGTGCCTGAATTGCCCAAGATAACTATTCCTGAAGAGAAACCTGTCCCTCTGCCTAAAAAGCCAGAAGCTCCACCTGCCAAAGGTATAGGTCTACATATCCTTTCCTTCTCCTTTTCTTCAAGTTTCTTCTGTCTTTTGTTTTGTTGTTGTTAATCATTAGAAATCAGTTGAGTTTGTCAATTTCTTCTACCCAAGAGTAATCCATTGTGATGGCACAGAAATTGTATCAGAAACTAGTCAAAGGGACTAAAAATAAGGAAAATTCTAGCTGAGTCAATATGCAGTGAGATTTACAGAACAAATATTTTCACTTCGTGGGTGTTTATAGGGACTGTAAACAGTCTCAGAAATTCTATTGATACTCAAGCAAGAAGTATATACACTTCCTCTTTCACATTGCTTATGTTAAACTTAGGGTTCAGTTGATTTAATTTTGAATGGAAATAGCATTAGGCACAGAAACCAGTCATTACAATTCATTCAGGTGTTTTAGAAGTCTGTCTGAACTAGCAGTTTTTGTGGCATGTCACCACTGCATGACGAAAGATCCCCAGCGAAGTCGCTTCAAACTGTTATTTGCCAGAGGGATAGAACCATGGAGACTTTTCAGAACATGTAACTGTTGTCAGAGTATCCTTATACATCTACTTGTTTTGTCTTATTTCTCTGTATTTCATGTTTCATTTTGTAATTCTTGGAAATACACTAATATCTTTAAAGTGTCCAAGGTTCCTAGAAAATCTGTCTCAGAAGAGAAAGTAAATGTTGCTGTGCCTAAAACCATCTAAAGCTTATACGTGAATAATGGTGACTCTCTGAGGAGATTTCTCTTTCTCTTGGGCAATAGGGTTTATAGTAAAAGAAATAATTACCCTTTATTTCTCATTTATAAAAAAACCCAGTAGTATGTAATAGTATACAACATTTTTTGCATGACATATCTCTTTTTATATCCGATCTTACGTTTCTTTCCAATACACTTCTTGGGAGACTCTTTCTTCTTAATAATTTACATATTTTTAAATGCCTTAAATATAACAAAACTGAATGCTTTTTTCTTTAAAGTGCCAGAGGTGCCCAAGAAAATTCCAGAAGAGAAAGTACCTGTTGCTGTGCCTAGAAAAGTGGAACCACCACCAGCCAAAGGTATGTTGCACTGCACATAACTAAAATTTGGAAGAGAAAAACACCTCTGCCTTAATTGTGCAGCTTAGGTTTTTGATCGTTTGTGTTTTCCTGTTACTTTTATTTTCTGTGCCCACAGTTCCATATGTACTACTGTTTTGAAAATTCTCCTTTTTGAATCATAGCTATAATCAGAGTACCGGTGTGTTAGAAATATTGATGTGGCTGGGCAGAGATGAGATTGATACTTGAGAACCAGAGCAGAAATCTTAAAAAGTAAACAGGGCTTCTGTGATCTGAAATACTCCTGACTAACAGTGAAAAATTAGCCCCAAAAGAAAGTTTATTAATTTCAAAATATAGAATAAGTGATACAGGTGTCTAACACAGGAGAAAACCCTCTCTGTATAGATGAAAAATTGACACCAAGAAGTCATCGTGCAGAGAAGAACGTGACAAGGAATACAGAATGGACAGTCAAATGGGGATTCAGGAGGTGGTTGAATAAAATGGAAAAATGACGTAAAGTAGAAGGCAAAGAAACTCCAAATAACTCTGAGGTGTTTCCTCAGACTTTATAGGGACATAAAAGAACCTTAAACCAATAAACATGTCAAATCAATGGCTCCATTAAGAACCTCCCTACTTTGCAATTTCTACTGAAAGGTTTTGGACATAGCTGTAAAATTCTGTATAATACCTGAAAACAATCTCTTTCCTTAAAATGCTTGAAGCATCCAAGGAAGTAGTTGTAGAAGAGAAAAATCAAAGTTGCTGTTCCTAAAAAGCCAGAAGTACCACCAGCTAAAGAAACTTGTCATTAATAAAACTCTAACAATAATTTGTATTACTTTCACTGATAAGACCTTTTTGATACTATTTGCCCATCTTTCTATCTTATAAACTGTGACTTTGTATTTTGTTTTTGGGAATGGCCTCTTTACTCCTCTCAAATGACTCTCAACCTAGATTGAGAGCAAAAAGCCTATTTGGTAAAGGGTATTATGTTTAATTGATGTTACCTGGAATCATTTGTTTTGTTTATTTTTCCATTTAATGCTATTTAAATTTCTTTAAATTCTTAGTATTAACATAATTATTAATTTTAAAGTGCCAGAAGTGCCCAAGAAAGTCCCAGAGGAGAAAATACCAGTTGCAGAGCCTAAAAAACCAGCAGTTCCACCAGCTAAAGGTACTTGTCATTATGAAAAAAATAACAGAATCAAAACCATCACTCTTTTATTGTTTTAACACTATAAAAGATATTACCCAAGACCTCTGTTAGAATTTTCTTCTGTTGTGAAAGTTTTTTCAAATGAAGAAATGTGTTGTGTGAAAAAAATGGATCTTGGTGTTCTCACTAATACTGTTCTTTTGTTATGCTTTAATGTTGTTTATGAAATTCTTATAGTAAAAGTTATTAATATTTTTTCAAGTGCCTGAGGTACCAAAGAAAGTGGTCCCAGAAGAGGTTTCAGTTAAAGTACCAAAGAAACCAGAACCTCCACCAGCTAAAGGTAACTTCTGTACACAATTAATGAAAGAAAACACCTTCATTGTCTAGAGCACCATTTTAACATATTGGTAATTCACTTTTACCATAAATGTTCTATAAAATATTTATGTTGTTTAAATTGTAGTTTTTGCATCTGTACATCTGTGAGACATCAGAGAGAATTTTCTGTAGGCAAAGAAAAATTTGATATTCACATCCAAAACCACTGACTTTTTTGATGTCCCTGAGTTTTACTTCTTAGTGTCTTAACACTGCAGACATGTTTGAATTTCTTTAAAGAAAGTAATTAATTTTATTTTTAAGTGCCTGAAGTGCCCAAGAAAGTGGTTTCAGAAGAAAAAGTANAGTGTCTTAACACTGCAGACATGTTTGAATTTCTTAAAAATAAAATTAATTACTTTCTTTAAAGTGCCTGAAGTGCCCAAGAAAGTGGTTTCAGAAGAAAAAGTACACATTGAAGTTCCTAAAAAACCAGAACCTCCACCACCTAAAGGTACATGTTCAATACTGATAAAATTGCACAGAAATTTTAATGCTTCTCTAAATATTATCTTTTTAAAGTTTGTGTTATCCTCTTTTTTAATATTTATAAATGTTACAGATTGTGTTGTGTTCTTCACTTGTGAATAGCTCCCAGTAAGTAACAATGACTATTAATAGTGTGCATCAAGCAAGACAACAAAAAATACAGACTATTTATACAGGGTATTTTTTTTCTGATGCTGTGTGGTAATTTTCACCTTGGCGCTACTGTTGCCTTTTTAATTCCTATTCTTCAAATTCCTGAAACTAAAACAAATAAATATCTTTAAAGAACCTGAGGTGCCGAAGAAAGTTGTTCCAGAAAAGAAAATACCTGTGCCCAAAATAACAGAACCTGAGGTTGTGCTGAAAGAACCAGAACCTGTGGTTGTCCCAGAACCAGAGGCTGCACCTGAAGAACCAGAACCTCTACCAGAGCAAGGTAAATCTCAACACTAATAAAATAACAAAAGCAGTTTTTTTCTTCTTTTCTTTGACACTGTGATTTTCCTGGCCTTGTCTTTTCTGAGATTCTAAATTCTACTTTTTCTATGTATCTGCATATGTGCGTGAAACAGACATACGTGGGTCTTTTTGAAGGATAGTGACAAATTCTCAATATCTGAATTGTCTCTATTTTATACTTCAATTCTTCTTACTATTTTGGATTATGCTTACNAGGCCTTCTCTTTTCTGAGATTCTAAATTCTACTTGTTCTATGTATCTGCATATGTGTGTGAAACAGACATACGTGGGTCTTTTTGAAGGATAGTGACAAATTCTCAATATCTGAATTGTCTCTATTTTATACTTCAATTCTTCTTACTATTTTGGATTATGCTTACTATTCTACCCACTTGGATTCAGGAAAACGATCACAACCAAAATCTTTAAAGTGATAATAGTAGAAGAAAAGAAAGTACCCATTCTAGTACCTAAGAGAAGATATCAATGTGATTGAAATGCCAGAAGCTCCACCAAGAAAAACGAGATGTCATTACTGCTAATTCTTGAAAAAGTCTTCAGCTTATTACCTGCAATGTTATTAATATCTTTTGTCCTGTCCATTCTGTTTATAATTATCATGGATTTTACTTATCGCTTAAGTTACACTATCAGTGCACGTGTCCACTTGCATATGGGGGCATGAGGCTCGGGGGACGGGTGGGTGCGTACAGTTGAGAAAAAAGAGAGAAAAGCCAAAATGTGGTATATTCATTCTTAAAAAGGCCAACATAAATGATTGATACCTGATATGTTTTCATCGTAATTGTGGGTTTATGTTTTATGATTCACTTAAATCTGGTATGATTGCCTGTGCAGTTGTTAAATTTAGAACTAATATCTTTTATGTACATAAAGTGGCCAAGAAAACTTTCCCAGAAAAGAAAGTACCTGTTCAAGTTCCCCGGAAACCAAAGCCCATTGCAGGACCCCCAAAACCAAAGCCTCAAGATGTAGAACTTCAAGAATCGGAACCTGCTAGTGTGGCCCAAAAACAAAAGCCTGTTGTGGCACCTCAAAAACTAGAACGTGTTGTGGCATCTGAGGAGTCTGAGACTGTTTTGACACACCAAAAACCAGAATCTGTTGTGGTATCCCAAAAACCAGAGCGTGTTTTGCTGCCTGAGAAACCAGAGTTTGTTGTGGCACCTGAGGAACCCAAGACTGATGTGGCATCCCAAAAATTAAAGCATGGTGTGATACCCACAAAACAAAAGCCTGTTGTGGAACCCCCAAAACCAGAACATGTTGTAGCACCTGAGAAACCAGAGTTTGTTATGGTACCTGAGGAACCCAAGCTTGATGTGCCGCCCCACAAGCTAAAGCATGGCATGGTGCCCTCAAAACAAAAGCTTATTGTGAAACCTCCCAAAACAGAGCCATTCATGGCCCCTGAGGAACCTGAGATCACTGTGGTGCTTGAGGTATCAGAGACAGTTGCATCAACCCAAAAATCAGAGCGTGTTGTGGTGCCCTCCAAAACAAAAACTTTTGTGCCACCCCCAAAAACAGAGCTTGTTGTAGCACTTGAAGAAACAGAGTTTGTTGCAGAATTCCAAAAATCAATGCCTATTGCAGTGTCCAGAAAATCGAAGCCTGTTGTGGCACCATGCAAGCCAGAACCTGTCGTGGTGCCTGAGGAACCAGAACCAATTTTACCACCGCAAAAACTAGAGCCTTCTACGGCACTTCAAAAACCAAAGCCTGAAGTGGCATCCAAAGAACTAGAGCCTGTTTTGGCACCTGAGGAACCACCACCAGCCAAGCTGGCCGAAAAGCAAGAGAGTGTTGCTATATCTAAAAAGAGAGCAGCTCTACGGTCTAAAGGTATCTCTTACAAATAGGATCTCTTTTCCTTCTTTTGAGTATACTATGTTTCACTGCTTGTTTTAAAGCTTAATACACATAACTAAAAGATACTAATATCTTTAAAGAGCCTGCAATACCCAAAAAGGCTGTCCCAGAAGAGAAAATTCCTGTACCTGTTCCTGAAAAATCAGAACCTCCATCAGCCAGAGGTACATGTTATCATGAATACATGATAAACACACCTAATCTTCTTCTCTTAAGTGTTATCTTAACCTCTTTTGTCCTGTCTGTCATTTCGAATCTGAGGTTTTAAATGATACTTGCTAAACAAATTGCACTGAGTATGAGTGTGTGCCAAATTGTTACTTCAGAACATTTCTGTTGTCCCCTGTGTTTCAGTCTCTGTACGTATGTTCACTTGCATTGTAATTGTAAAATGAAATGCACTAATATCTTTGAAGTGCCCGAGATGCCTGAGAGGGCTGTCCCAGAGGAGAAAGTGCCCATTGCTGTACCTCCATTTGCTAAAGGTACATGACACTGTGATTATCATCATATGGAACGGTTTTTGTTTTTTTAAATGAATCTCATTTTAAATTGATCTTTCACTGTATACTCTGATACCTACAATGTGAGAGAGACGCACCAAATATGAGTTGCTGTGCAGGGGCATTAAATGTTTCCCCAACTAAAACCATCCAAACTTTTGTTGTACTGTTTTTCTGGCATATTCAAAAGGTTCAGGAGGTAAGGTTTCATTTCATAAGCTATAACAATAAATCAAGCAGGTTTGATGAACTCCTGCCTACCAGTAAATGCCAAAACTAATAAGAGAATGAATGCATCAACTGTTGTTCACATTATTAATAGGGAGGGTTTAATACATGGCTTAGTGGGACTTGGCAGTGTTAGGTTTACGGTTGGACTTGATGATCTTAAAGGTCTTTTCCAACCTAAATGATTCTATGAGAAAGGACAAAATAAGCAGAAACTGAAGGTTTCAGCAGAGAATAGCAGTTTCTGTACATACAGCAAAATAATTGCAAATATCTCTATGTACCTGTCTTGCCACGGGTAGCATCATGGAGTATAATCTTTTCTTTAAACAGGTAACTATAATTTGCCTGTATTTTGGTCATATGTCAACATTCTCCACTCTGTGATTTGTGAGTTATTAGATTGTATGAATAGCACCAAAGAGCTGTAAAGTTCCTGTGAACACCTAATTCACTGAGCCTTGCAAGAGGAATTTATTTTGTCAGATTGATCAGGATGAGAGACTTCATAATTGAAACAGTAAAAAGTTACATAAGATACTCTAAAACTGTACATACCATAGATTGATGCAGTACTGCATAATTTTATTTCCTTCAGAAAGTCCCAAGTACTGGCCAGAGAAGTAAACATTCCCTCTGCCACCAGATTCTCTCCATCTGAAATACAATGACATTCCTCAAGTGAAGTATCACCTCACAGTGATGATATTAAAAGCACTTAAATAATTTAAATGAATATAACAGGAAACAGTTATAAGCAACATCTAGAGATTAGAATGGAAGCCAGAGCTGTTACAAGAAAGAACATGCAAAGCAAAAAAAGAGAGGAAACATACAAAGACAGAAAAAGAAAGGTGAAGTCAACTTGATGGATAAAAATAGCGATAATACCCAAATGGCAAGTAAAAAGATGACAGTGACTGCCAAAACCAGCACAGAACACACAGTCATGAATGATACATGACTGATACTTAAATACAGTAGGATTCCATATATAAGTCTCTCATCAGCTGTTACAAAAAGGGCATATGTTTTCCACATTCCTACC
>RSEF01000007.1:16867198-16884047 GCA_003993805.1 Himantopus leucocephalus
TTTGCCCTTCTGTGATCTGTGGGGAGGGGTGAGAGAGGCATTTCGTCTTCTGGTGTCTGTATGTGCCTGACCTTTAGCTTGGTCAAGTAAAAAGTACTAATATCTTTAAAGTGCCTGAGGTGGCCAAGGAGGAAGAGCCAGAAGAGGAGGTGCCAGTGGTCATTCCCCCAAAGCCTGTGGCTGTGCCCAAGAAGCCTGTGGCTGTGCCAAAGAAACCTGTGGCTGTGCCCAAGAAACCAGAGCCTGTGGCTGTGCCAAAAATACCAGAGCCTGTGCCTGTCCTTAAAAAACATAAAGTTCCTTCAGATAAAGGTACATATATCAGTGCCTGAGCCTCTCCTTTTCTTTATTCTTTGAATACTTTTTCCCTTGTTTCACTGATGTACACAGTGCTTAGGTATCTGAGTGAATAATCTGTCTCTTAAAATTTTATTCTTCATGTTTTGAATGCCTTACTCTTTTCAGTCATTGCACTTTTCACTGCATGCCTTTGTATGTACATATGTATCTTAATGTTCACAAAAATGAAAATTTACTAATATCTTTAAAGCACCTGAAGTGCCAGAGAGAACTGTCCCAGAAGAGAAAGTGTCCCTTACAACACCTAAAAAGCCAGAATTTAAAAGGCCAGAGCCTTCTCCAACCAAAGGTATATATTACCAGAAGGCATATCCTGGGAAGGAATGTTTTCTATTCTTCTCTTTCTTTGTTCATAACTGAATCTATAAAATGTGTCAGTTGTATGTGGGCTAACTTGGGCACAAACAATCTTTAATGATTATGGCCACTGTTACTCACTGTAATTTTCTGTGTGCTAGGTGTCTGTGTCTTTTTTATGTTTTGTACGTACATTTATATACATGAAAATAAAAGGAACTAATATTTTTTAAAGTGCCTGAGGTGCCCAAGATACCTGTCCCGGAGGAGAAAGTACCTGTTGCTGTTCCTAAAATACCTGAACCACTCCCAAGTGAAGGTATATGCCATCATAGCTATTACTGTAAGGACAATCTTTTGTCCTCTTCTTCCAAACATAAGCTTTAAAATAGATGTTGTCCTTTTTTTTCCCATTGTGATGTTTGTAAATTGTTCACTTCATATTGTATATGATACCAGTCTATGTTTCTTGTAGCTATTATTACATTTTCATATTTGGAAGTAAAATATCACTTTCAAAATTAAATATTTTCAAGTCACATGTGCTCCTACACAGGATATTCCTAACAAAGTGGGTCTCTCTTTAAGATAAAAATCAATTGCCACTAAATTTGAGTCTCTTAAAACCAAGTGTTTATATTGCTATTATAATCTTAAACAAATTGAGAGCACTGAAATTTTTTTTCTTTCCAGTTACAATGACTCATCCATAAATTTAATGTTTAGTTAATACTGTACTCACAAAAAATACTATCCTTCAGACAACCCTGATTCATTCTTACAGAGAGAGAGAGTNAGAGAGAGTAGTTTTTCAAAAGCATGCATTAACTGCAAAGGTAACAGGTACTGAGTGATTACTTATCCTAACATGTATTTGTCTGTGTCTATTGGAGTAGCTTTCTTTTTAGTGATATCTACACAATAGTTCATGTGAAACAATCTTATAATTGGAAACTTATACCAGTTGTCAATATTCTTTAAAGAATATGAAATCATAAAGGAGATTGAGCCTGAAGAAGCAGAAGAAATTCCAGTTGCAGAAGTAGAAGAAGCTTTACCAGCTGAAGGTATACAAAGTACCTACCTAGAGGCTGCCGGACACCTTTCTTTCATTACTGTGCAGTTTTTTTCTTACTCTGTCATTCTTTGCACCTGTGCCTCTATGTTGTAGGTCTCTGTGTAATTCTTCCTCTGTTGTTACGTTTTGGAAATGCGTTCTGATCTCTTATTTCTAGGTGCAACATGCAGATTATTTTAAATGCTTTCACTTTGTTTCCTGTCAACCAGAGTCTTTCTGTCATTTGGTTTCCCACCTTTGTTCTCATGTTATTAACATGCTTTTTTAAGTCATCTTGGATATTTGTATTGTGTGCATGCTACAAAGCAATAACCTAAGGCTCTTTCATGCTCCCATTTAATTCCATGAGAATTTTTCACTGGCTTCATTGGAAGTGGAAAATGACCATCTTTACATTTGTATGTTACTCTTCACATAAATCCTGTGGTAGTAAATTTATAGTAAATCTACCTAATATTATTTAAAGCGCCAGAACCTGAAAAGAAGATCCCTGAAAAGCGAAAACCGCCACCACCTGCTGCACCAACAGAAGATATTAAATTGGCAAAAGAGCTCCTTAAAGGTATAATCATCTGAAGCCACAATTAACAGTGGGAACTCAAACATATAATCCATTTAAATTATATTCATGAATCTTGAAAAGCATGCTTTTAAACCTATCACTTTGGATCTTTTTTTTTCTTTTCTAATTTACTATTACTCTAATGGTGCGCCTTACTAATTCTCAATCCCTTACGAATTTTTACCAGTGCTATGCCAAGCCAGTTTACATGCGTTCTTTTCAATAGTTACGAAAAAACCCCACAATTTATTAAAACAAATCTTAACCAAGTTAACACATTCTTCTACCCTTAACATAATTCTTCTATCTTTAACATGTTCTTATAAATGAAAATAATCCCCAGCAGTAACTTGCTGGTGTTACTATACGAACACAGGTTTCAGATCAACTGTGCTTCCTACAGATCATCTGACTTCTTCTAAACAGTTAATCAGCCAGACTCTTAGCTTTGTATCTCTTGTCTTTCTATTATGTCAATAGTATTAATCAGCTGTTTGTACTTTTTAAAAAGTTCTTTTCTTTTTGTGAATGTAATGATGTGTATGGTAAAATTCAAATAATTTTCTTTAAAGCTCCTGAATCAAGAAAGAAAGTTGTGACTGCAAAACCTGGTGAGCCTCCAAAATTGGAACCCCCACCTGCTAAAGGTACCTAGCTAATATAAGAATCTTACTTAAATTAAGCCTCTCATAAGCCCAAAGTTGTAGTTCTCAGTATATTCTTCTTCTTTAATTTGCTTAGAAATATGAAAAAGCTGTCTGTGTTAGATTGTGCTCAACAGTGGCCTCCAGTCTTAGATGTATATGTTCATGTTATATATATGTCCACTTTAATCTCCCGTGATGCAATTCATGAGATGCAAGAGACAGAATCACAGAAGAGTGAGAGAGTTTTTATGAGTTTTGTCACTTGTGTAGATAATGACTTTGGTTCTCTGCTTGGGGAGAAATAAAAGATACTATACTGTTTAAATATATATAGCATTGTTCAAACATATTTAGTTTATTATTTGTCTGAAATGTAACTTATTCTTGTGAGAGGACACTTTCCAGAGATGGAGATGAATAATGAGTTGAGCAAGCCACTTTACAAGTACTCCCTTATATTTTTCATATATGTATACTGGAGCTTAAGATAAGCTAAACAGCTAAGCCATGAACATCTCTTCTTAATTCTGTTCCAAGTTTAGAAATTAAACTAACTGGATCCATATGAATGTCATAGATAGACAGTTCAGATGAATCGATATGTAACATAAGCCTGTAATGAAGGAGGAAAAGTAGATAAAAATGCTACCATGATAATTCTCTTTGAATACATAACCTTTGTAGTTCTGTCAAACCATACTTCTCTTTTGTTGATTTGTATGAAAATTTCCTTTTATGCATAAGCCTAGAAGACAACTGTATCCAAATAATGTTGAAAAAGTATCAAAACTATTGACTTCAATCTCAGCAGTTTTACTTTTGTTCTTAATATTCAATAGCGGACCAGCATTTGATTTGTGGTTTGGAATTGTTAGTTGTTGGTTAGCTCTTACTACAGTTCTGAACCCATAATAAAATCTGGAATAATATTCTTTTAAGTGCCTGGACTTGTAAAGAAACCTCGCAGAGTAATTCCTGAAGTTACTCCTCCACCAAAAGAAGAAGTTGTTTTGAAAAGAGGTATAGTAACTTGGCCCTGTTTTTAAACACCCAGCATATTAACATTGTTCAGTATATTCCCCTAAGTAACGTTGTTTTATGTGTGTGGTATGGAAAATTACACGAGCAAAGTACTACCTGATGTCTGGGTTTTGGGGAAAGACTTTATAGTTGCAGGGATGAAGTGGGGTTATCCTGAAAATCCATCTGATTCAAAGAATCTATGATGAAAACAGCGCAGAACACTGAAAAACTGGTTCCCTATAATGCTCTTCTGTTTTCTTAATCTCTGCAAAGCTGATGCTAGAGTTGACAGTCTTCCACTGTTTTCAGCTTCTGGATCCCTGAATATTTTCCAGTGACAGTGTAAATGTTATTAAAGTCACATATGTAGCATCTGCATTCTCTTTTACGGTTTACTTAGAAGTACTGCACAGATTGTAGAACCCCGTGATGCTATTGGACATCAGTCCCCTTTCCTGCAAAGTCTGGAACCTTCTGAATCACTTCACGCTCAATTATTGCCGAGAAAATGGAAGCACTAATTTCATTTATCTTTGAAATACCACAGAAGGATGATTCATGCCCATGTACCTTGCAGCTGACCTTCAAATTTCAGACAACATAATAAAATATAGATATTAAGTTTTTCAGATGACAGTCTCATTAGATATCCAAGACTGACTGATATCTGACAGGACAAAAATAAGTGAAATAAGTAAAATGAAAAACAGACACTATATAAATTTGAGCTCTCCAAATAAAACACTTGAAGATTCAGTTTTGTTCTCTCACTAAAGCCAATGGGACTTTAATCCTGCATTTTTTCCCAGAAAATGATCTGTAACTGCAGTTATTAATGCATAATTATGTATAGTAATTCATCATTTAAATATAAGAAATTTATGATAAGAAATTTTATTCTATCATAGACAGTTAACATTGACATCTTTTCCTCTTAGATGGACTGCTCTTAATAAAAGCATCTTTTTGCTCTTGATGACTTTGACTTTTGAAAGGCTTTCAGAATAGTGTCTTGAATAGTTACACAAAATCTTCCATTTATATTGAACTATATATTTTTCATTCCTATTTCTTCATGATTGTTGATATAATTTTTATCTTTTGTCTTGTTTACTGTCTTATTTTTTGTTCACCTGTGCTTTAAAAACTGAAATTCCTTTTCTTTTAAAGTTCTTAAAAAGAAATCAGAAGAGGAAGAACCTAAACCAGAAAAAGAACCTAAACCAGAAGTTAAACCAGTACCTACACCAGTAGAAAAAATTAAGAAACCTGAAGGTACTAGATTACATTCAAATCTATCTGGTAACGTATAATTAAAAAAAAATCCCACTTTTAAGTAGTATTCTCTGAAATTCAGGAATGAAAGTGAGATTTTAAAAGATGACTTGCCTTAACCTAATTGTGTAAATTAAAGCTTGGCTGAAAGCACAGCCAAATTTGACATCCGTATTTGGGTTTGAATTCTGGATTTTGGGATTGTTTCTCAATCTTCACTGTGTATAGAAGACAACTTTACAAATATTTTATAATACTGATAAAAATATAACTACAGTGAAACAGTTAATCCAAGCATTCTTTTAGTTAACATTTTGCAAATATTTGTCCTTTTGTCCATTTACTGTTTCTAATTTATTCAAATCTCACTCTTAAAAATACACATTCCTAAACTTTATGAGCATCTGAAACTGTTTATGTCTAAAAAGAATTAAAATTTTAAAATATATTGGAAATAATTGTATTTGGGGATTCAAGGTGTTTCAATATATCTCGCAAAATAAAAATAATATTTTAAAGTCCCAGAAGTTCCTAAGAAGAAAACTGAGATACCTGTCATAAAAAAAGAGGAGAAACATGTGCCTGAACCACCAAAAGGTACAGACGTGTGGTGCTCTTTTTCCTTATTGCAGCAACTAAATGGTATTCATTGCCGAATATTGTGCTATATTAACATAATGCATTACTATCATCCAGTCGGTCCACGACTGTTGTGTCATCATTAACCACTTTGCATTCTTCTGGGTTTCTTGTTTGTCTTTAATTCTTTGGTGCTTGAAAAAATCATCTTTTTTCCATTGTATCTTGCTTTGCAAGAGGTCATCTCAAGTTAATTTCTTGCTTTCTGGCTAAATAAAATATAAAGCAATACATTCTGTCTTTGATTAACTGTCTCTGTGTTATTGCTTCTAACTTTAATATTCAGTGGGATTACAAAACATGTAAATTAACCTATTTGTAATTGTTGTGTTTGAAATGCCAGAACCTAAGCAAGCAGCCATCCCACTTCCTGGGCCTGAACCTAAACCTGCAGTGGGTAAGAATTCTTTAGTCATGAATACCGGTGCAGCCTTTCTTGTGTGTCTGGTATTTTCCATTCAGAGATTTCTGGCTAAAAGGATGTTAAACAAATGTCTTTAGTATTACTAAGACTGGAACTGTCATAAAATCTGCAGAATATTTTAAAGAACATCGTACTTAAAACAGGCTTATTTATTAAAACAAATATATGAGACTTTTCTCTTATTTTCAGCTCTAAAATCTCCAAAACCAGCGGCAGAACCAGCAGCAGCTGTTACTACTCCAGTGACAGTCCCAGTGGTTGGAAAGAAAGCAGGTATTTATGTTTATTCTATGCTGTTTAGGGTTTTTCTCTCTGAGAAACCTAAATACCTTCAGGATAAAGAGAATGAAGAGCTGTACAATCACATAACTCATTCATTACAGAAAGATTTGAGGTCCTATTCAAGGATCTTGTTATTCTAGGTACTACCACCTAATCTAAAAGACAAGTGTCTCTGATGTACCATAGAGATGAAACTGTGCTCTTGTTTCTGGATGGTGATATGTGTGCCTTTATTTATTGTCCTACTATGAAATTTGTGTATTCTGGTGTTTCCTTGATGTTGTTTATGTCCTGATGTATGTCTTGTGAACTGCATCTTGTATTTTCTGTATAGCAAAAGAAAGGTTACACATTTCTAAATAATTCTTCTGTTGTTTAGTTTTCTGCTTTGTATTTGTTGTTAAAGTCCTGAGGAAAAGTGACAGCGGTGTCAAAGAACTAGAGTATTGCTACTTTCATTTGATATGCTTAGGACCCTGGATCATACCCTGCTGTGAAAAAGGAATGTGAAGAGTCCAGTTCCTCTGAAGTACTCTGAGCCTGAGGTCCATCGATAGAGCTGATGTACACGCTGCTCACCTATTGTTCAAATACAGTAGAGCTCAGATCGTGGGCACTTGAGAAGCCTAATCATTAATGTGTCTTGACCATTGATTTGGTGATGTAGCCACGCCTGCAGTGGCATAACTAACCCATTTTATAGAGGTGGCCAGGTAGACCTTAGAAAGCGGTCATTTTCTGCTACTCTTAACCTGGACTGCATTTAAATTGGCAAACTAGTGGGATAATGCTCTGTACCATGACAGCGGTTTACTTAGGTCTTCTGTACTGTTTGTGTGTGCCATTCTTATCTTTCTTTTGTTTCGTGATTGTGTTGTAAGTTTTCTGTTGTGTGGAGAAAAAGTGTTCCATGTTGATTTTATTTCAGGTATAGCTGGAAATTTTGTCTTAAAATATATTGTTCCTGATGCTTATTCTCATGGATTTTAACTCTCTAAATTACCTGTGAAACCTTTGTAGCTGCAGAAAAGCCTGATGCACCATCTGTACTAAAGCATAGAGATAAAATGCCCCCAGTGGAAGAAGAAAAGCCTGAGTCAATTGTGTTAAAGAAGATTTCGGTTGAGAAACGCTTGCATGTAAAAGAAAGAGTAAGTCCTAAGCAGACAGTTCTGGACATTCAGACAGTAGAGCCACTTGAGTTTAAAATCTCACTGGAAACAGCTGATGGAATACTGAAGCCAGAGGGAGATGAGCAGGAGAAAGTAGCTCTTAAATATTTTATCTTGGCTCCTGAAGAAGAGGAGCCAGAAATGACACCTATAGTTTCAAGAAAGACTACCCTTACAGGTGAGAAAATAGAAGTTACAATAGATCACATTACTTATGCAAAGGATGAACCACCACCACCTGATGAGGAACTGAAATTGATTTCTACTGCATCTGAACAT
Organism: Himantopus leucocephalus; assembly: GCA_003993805.1. Classification (NCBI taxonomy): domain Eukaryota; kingdom Metazoa; phylum Chordata; class Aves; order Charadriiformes; family Recurvirostridae; genus Himantopus; species Himantopus leucocephalus. The sequence goes on from RSEF01000007.1 coordinate 16,875,237, forward strand.
GCAGGAAGAGATTCTGGAGAAGAAAAAGGGGATGAAATTAAATCGGTTGTTCAGAGGGAAGGTGCTGTAGAGAAAGTTGCTGACAAGTTTGGTGTTCTTCATGAAGGAAAGATTCCTCTGCATGAAAAAGAAGAGGAAATTGAGTCAACTTACGTACCTAAACGTATACCCAGAGAGCCATATGAGCCCAGGCACCAGAAAAGACTTCCAGGAAAAGAGACAAAATCAAAAATCACTTTGCAACCTGGAGAATTTCCCATTAAGGATAAAACTTCATTTGTAAAGGATATCACAGAGGCAGGGATAGCTGAAACTCCTCTGCTTAGAAGTGAGGAAGAGAGAGGAGGTTTTACACTAGGGAAATCGGAAGTTCCTCTTGGAGAATCCATGAAGGGGCATGACATACAAAATAAAACTCAGTGGATGAAGAAATCTGGTACCACAGGAGCTGAAATTCCTATAGGTAAGATTCTTAACAAAGAAGCAAAGAAACTGGAAATCATTCAAGATGATGAGAAGGATGTTCAACATGACGAGAAGGATGAGAATCTGGACTTTACATCAGCAGAACATTCTTTAGACCTGTCTGAGGAGACTGAACCAGCATTGAGAAAAGATGTTGTCCTAGAACACCCCACTGAAGAAAACGAGGTTCCCAGAGAAAAAGCTAACATAATCTTTAAACCATCTTTTCTTAAGCCAGCAGTAGTGGAAAGGAAAGCAAGAGAAAAATATTCTGCAGAGGAAGGAGAAGTTCATTATGAGGAGGAGGGTTCAGGACAATTGTTGACTGAGAAAGAACTCCTAAGTGATAAAAAACCAAGCAAAAAGATTATACCAGAGAAGGAAGAGAAAACTATCTTCAGCGCCCACTTGAAAAAAGACAAAATTAGACAGTCAAATGCCCCTGAAAAGCTGCCTCGGGAAAAAGAAGAATTTGACACAGTGATTGCAGGAGAAGGAATGGAAGGTGAAGTTTCCATAGGAGAACGTGAAAAGGGAGTAGAAGATGCAATAGTTGCTAGATCTGAGTCAGTAAAGAAAGTTCCTATTCAGCCACCAGGAAGTCAAGATAAAAAGCGATTTCAAGAAGTTCATACCATTCAGGATGAACATGAAGAAACTCCAGACCTCAAAAGCAGCGTAGATAAAACTGAAGAAAAGAAATCTTCTTTGACTGTAGAGGAAGTGAAGCCTTTAGGAAAAGAACTTCCAGCAACAGAAGGTACACCTGATGAAAAAACGTCAGCTAAACATGGCATTGGAAAAAGTATGTCTGTTACCATGAAAAAAGAGAAGGGAAAGCTTTCAGAAAAAATACCATCAAGCAAAGGACTCCCTGCGAATGGAGAAGTTACTTACTCCTCAAGCATAGGTAAGATAATAACTCCTAAGAAAGCACAAGGAGAGAAAGAATATCGGAAATCAGAACCTGCTCGTGTGATTGAGCAGGCCAGCAAACTTGTGAGTGAGAACAGGAATTTGGATGCACCTGGAGAATCACGTGAAGTTCTGGATGTTCCTGCAAAGTCTCATGCAAAACGAGGTGAGGAAGACCGCTGCCAAATTCTTCCACGGAGTGCTTGTACTATTTGCTTCAGGAGAATACAATATGCCATTGTGATGCTTGATTTCATTCTTTAACACCATTCACATTTCCATCTAGTCTGTCAGCTGGCTGTATTGGCATTCAGCCACTCTTGACATGTTTGTCTTACCTGTCTGTACATACATCCGTGTGACCAATGTTCATTGTCTTAGTCTTACACTTTTATAAGACTGCATAAATCATATTGTGTGCCATTATCTTCTCAGAAAAACTCACACATTTTGCTAGTATTAATTTTTCCATCCACTGCAATAAAATCTATCCTGCATTTCATTCATTTCATTCTCCCATTAGAAGTGTCTTTTATATTTCCTTTCACAAAATGATGATGAGAAGCAGCATAGCATGGGAAATATTTTCAAGTCTGAGGTCATTCATCACCAGTTGGGCAACTAACAGAACATCCCTCACTTGTATGAATATCACATTGCCTTGAAATGTGTATTTAATTTATACAACTTATATTTTTGTTGTGTTCATTAGTAAACGTGTGTGCTTTTTCTAAAAAAAAAAAAAAAAACCATATGATTTGTAATAGGTACTTAAGCTATTTTGGTTCACAGGTGGGTATTGATCAGCAGCCTAATTGTGAGTAAAGTAGAATTTTACAAAATAATGGACAGGACAATGAATTGAGGAACTAGGAGCTCCTAAGCTGCCTTTCACTCTACACTGCTGAATATGTGTCTTCTCCATGCTTCAAGATATTGAACTTACCATTGAGATATAGACAGTATAAGTTGTATAAATATATACATATGTTTATATCTTCCTCCCCTCATATGTGTATGTAGCTAAAGGAAGAGAAAATCTGATTTGTAAAAGAAATACTTGTCTTAATTTTAGTATGTATGTTTATTTAACTACATTCCTAATACTATTGCTGTTCTACTTCAGAGGCCAAGACACCAAAAGAAGAAACTCCGAAGGGTATCAGTCCAGTCAAAGGTAGGATACTGCAAGTCAATACCTACAAGCGAAAGCAATAGGTAAGGATTAGTTTATTCATTTCAATCTGAATTACAGCCAAGAAGACACCTTCACCGGCAGATGCAGAAAGACGGAAACTCAGGCCAGGCAGCGGCGGTGAAAAACCTCCCGAAGAGCCTCCATTCACTTACCAGCTCAAGGCTGTACCACTGAAGTTTGTTAAGGAGATGAAAGACATAGTGCTAACAGAAGCTGAATCTGTTGGGTCTTCTGCAATCTTTGAAGTCCTTATTTCACCATCCACTGCGATTACCAGCTGGATGAAAGATGGAAGTAACATCCGAGAGAGCCCCAAACACAAGTTTATTGCTGATGGCAAAGATAGGAAGCTACATATTATTGATGTCCAGCTGTCAGATGCTGGAGAATATACTTGTGTATTACGACTGGGGAACAAAGAAAAGACCTCTACAGCCAAACTTATTGTTGAAGGTATTCCCTGTTTCATGTTTATCAATAATTTAAAGGCTAGCTACTCCTCAAGCTAGAAGTACTGGTATTTTATGTGGAATTTACAGTGGTTGGTAGAAGCAGCCTTTTGTTTCCATCAATCACTACACATATTGATTTAGCATGTAAGGCATTTCTGCATCACACCTTCGGTATATAAATGAGACAAATCAAAATGTCGTGTTTCCCACAGAACTCCCAGTGCGGTTTGTGAAAACGCTTGAAGAAGAAGTCACTGTGGTTAAAGGCCAGCCACTGTACTTGACCTGTGAGCTTAACAAAGAAAGAAATGTGGTCTGGAGGAAGGATGGGAAGATCATCAAAGACAAGCCTGGGAAATTTGCTCTGGGCATTATTGGTTTGTCACATTCCCTCACAATCACAGATTCAGATGATGCTGATGCTGGCACTTACACTGTTACTGTGGAAGACTCTGAGCTGTCATGCTCGTCTTGTGTTAAGGTAGTAGGTAAGCAATCAAAATTGTGTTCTTCTTTCTCTGTAGGGTATTTGGGCTGTTCTAAACTTAAGACAGCTTTTTCTTGTAATATTACAATATAAATGGACAGATAATATTTGTACAGCTATTAAAAGCTTGTTGTAATACAAAATCTGTTAGTTCTATTTCTTCTATTTATGACCCATCTCTTTGTAGTAAAAGCCTGCTAAGATGTATTTTTATGTAACTTTTTGACATGTAGAAGTTATAAGAGACTGGTTAGTAAAACCCATAAGAGACCAGCATGTGAAACCAAAAGGAACAGCTACTTTCACCTGTGACATTGTCAAGGATACACCAAACATTAAATGGTTTAAAGGAGATGAGGAAATCCCTGCTGAACCAACTGACAAGACTGAAATCTTGAGAGAAGGAAATAAAATTTTCCTGAAAATTAAGAATGCTGGCCCTGCTGATATTGGGGAATATTCAGTGGAAGTTGAAGGTCGCAGATACCCAGCTAAACTGACCCTTGGCGGTAAGGAAGCTTTTATTTGTATTATATTTAATCAGCTCATAGGCCAATGTTCAAAAACCTGTAAACAAACAAACAAAAAAGGTAACCTGAATTATTATAAAGCTCTAGAAAAACTTGACCTCATTATATATGTGTTCATTTGTGCATTCTAGAACGTGAAGTTGAACTTCTGAAGCCATTAGAGGATGTTACAGTTTACGAGAAAGAAACAGCAAACTTTGATACAGAAATATCTGAGGATGATATTCCTGGTGAATGGAAGCTGAAAGGAGAAATCCTGAGACCCTCACCTGTAAGCATCCTTGAATTTTACAACACTATTTAAATTTAACCACTGTGGACAGGTTCCCTTGAGTCTTTATGGTAAGATCTTTGCAGTTCTGTCATTGCTACTCAGTCCAGAATGTAGGAAGGCTAAGCATTATGGTGATTGAAAAAAACTGGTTCTCTAAATAAGAATTATATGCTATAAAAGCTAAGTTTTGAAGGGCTTCATTTTCTCAAAGGATTGCAGCACATTATTCGGACAATAATAAAAATACCCTACATACATTGCTAGGAATGATGCAATTCCAATCTTTCTAGCTGACTCTTTACTGTGTATAAAACATTGATAGAATCTCTTTATTAAAAATACCTAGCAGTAAGGCATTGGTATTGTATTTACCGAAGTCTGTCATCTCTCCAGACATGTGAAATCAAAGCTGAAGGAGGAAAACGCTTCCTAACCTTGCACAAAGTCAAATTAGAGCAAGCTGGTGAAGTCCTTTACCAGGCACTTAATGCAGTTACTACAGCTATCCTGACCGTGAAAGGTATGATGCACCATAGAGTATGATATCAACTTCAACAGAGTTCACATGGAGCACATTACAAATGATGTGTTCTGTTTTGCTTCCAGAAATTGAACTGGACTTTGCTGTGCCCCTAAGAGATGTTACTGTCCCTGAGAGGCGTCAAGCAAGGTTTGAATGTGTCCTTACCAGAGAAGCCAATGTTATATGGTCTAAGGGCACTGATATACTCAAGATTGGAGAAAAATTTGACATCATTGCAGATGGAAAGAAGCATATTCTTGTAATCAATGATTCTCAGTTTGATGATGAGGGAGAATACACTGCTGAAGTTGATGGCAAGAAGAGCACAGCAAGACTGTTTGTGGAAGGCAAGTATCTTCTTATGAACAAAACAATAAAAAATGGATAAAGAATATATCTTTTAGAACCACATTAGCCTATTTCTGATGGTATTTATGTGTCTACATTACAGGTGTGAGGCTGAAGTTCATCTCACCTCTACAGGATCAAACAGTGAAAGAAGGGGAAACAGCTCACTTTCAATTTGAGCTTTCTCATGAAGACATGCTAGTGAAATGGTACAAAAATGATAAGAGATTGCACACAAGCAGAACAGTTTTTATGACTTCAGAAGGCAAAGTTCATAAGCTAGAAATGAGAGAAGTAACGCTTGATGATATCTCTGAAATAAAGGCCGTAGTCAAAGACCTGAACACACAAGCACACCTCAAAGTCTTAGGTAATTACATAAATAATTTAAGATATGCCATATAATATACATAAAAAAAATTTATAAGTATAAAGTGACAAAATAGTGATGTTTTAGTAAATTTATGTTACTGATTTACCATTTCGTATCCACTATGCCTTTTGTAGAGGCCGATCCATACTTCACTGTGAAATTACAAGACTACAGTGCTGTGGAGAAAGATGATATTACTCTGGAGTGTGAACTTAGCAAAGATGTGCCAGTAAAATGGTACAAAGATGGTGAAGAACTAGTAGCTTCCAACAGAATTTCCATAAAAACAGACGGCTTGCGCCGTATCCTGAAAATCAAGAAGTCTGCAGAGAGTGATAAGGGTGTTTATGAGTGTGACTGTGGAACCGACAAGACAAGTGCTCATGTCAGCGTTGAGCGTAAGTTATCATGCCGTGGCTAAGGGAAAGTACTGAAAGCTTTGCAAAACCTGTAGACAGATGGACACTCTCTGGTGTACGACACCAAAAATTGTACCTGTAGAAAACATGCTGTTATGATGAATAGCTGAAATACCTAGATTTACAATTATTAAGATATATAAATGGCTGTTGTAAAGACAGTGACGATCAATTATTCTCTATGTCCATTTACAGTCAGGAAAAAAAGCAGTCAGTTTAATTCACTGTAACAGATATTTGAGTTAATTATGAGGAAAAATATTCTTACTGAAAATAACTGAACTTTGAGACATATTATAGAAGGGGGTTGTAGACTCCCCAGACTTGCAGCTTTTTGAAAAGAGGTTAGATAAACATTTATCAGTGATAACATTTGAATGCCCTTAAGAAGGGATAGGGAGAGCCTTGAGCTCCTTTCCAATACTACATTTCTATGGTATAGAATGAGTGAGTAAACAGATGTGAACTTCTGGGTTTTTTTATTTTAGCTCGCTTAATTAAAGTGGAACGGCCACTGTATGGAGTGGAAGTATTTGTTGGTGAAACAGCACGTTTTGAAATTGAAATTTCTGAGCCTGATGTCCATCCTATATGGAAGCTAAAGGGAGAAACCCTAACACCTTCACCTGTAAGGCTGCATCTTTATTTTTAGACCACAATTTACATTAGAAAAAACGTATTTAATAATAATGTCTTCTGAGTGGTTTCTCAGAATATTCATATTTGGGGGGTGTGTGTTTCTTTATCACCAGGACTGTGAAATCATTGCAGATGGGAAGAAGCATGCTCTTGTCCTTCATAACTGCAAACTTGATATGACGGGAGAAGTGTCTTTCCAAGCTGCTAACGCTAAAAGTGCTGCTAATCTGAAAGTGAAAGGTACAGTCTGCCAACATTTCCACATGTATCTCAGGGCATTTGAACAAATCTAGCAGCAGAAAGGTCTGTATGAACCTATCACTGAACTAAAACTGCTCTTCTTTCATTTCAGAATTGCCTCTCATCTTTATCACTCCACTAAGTGATGTGAAGGTCTTTGAGAAGGATGAAGCGAAGTTTGAATGTGAGGTGTCCAGAGAACCCAAGACTTTCCGCTGGTTGAAAGGAACACAAGAGATCACTCCTGATGAAAGATTTGAAATTATTTCAGATGGAACAAAACATGCTCTGATTATTAAATCTGTTGCATTTGAGGATGAAGCTAAATACATGTTTGAAGCTGAGGATAAGAGAACAAGTGCCAAGCTAATTATTGAAGGTATGTCTGACTTTGCCTTTCTAGGAAAGATTTGCACCATAGTCCTTGAATAGTTTTTATTGGTAAGATTATTATTAATGAAATGTTATGTTGTTGTAGGTATCCGCCTGAAATTCATTACTCCTCTCAAGGATGTTACAAAAAAGGAGCGAGAAACTGCAGTGTTCACTGTGGAACTCTCACATGAAAATATCCCTGTTATCTGGTTCAAGAATGACCAGCGATTACATACCAGCAAACTGGTTTCAATGGCAGATGATGGCAAACTCCATACACTCACAATCAAAGATCTTACTATTGATGATACTTCTCAGATTAGAGTGGAAGCCATGGGAAAATCCTCAGAAGCTAAACTCACTGTTCTTGGTAAGAATGCCCGAAAGAACATACATGATGTATATTATCAGAAGAGTCTTATTAATGAAAAATGGTGATCAGAAAGTCTTGAGGTTGGTTTTGGTTTGCTTTGAGGGTTTATTTTTGGTTTGACCTAAATTTACATTGTGATTTTTGACAATTTTACAATTTGTCTTCTTTGGGTCTCCATTTCCCCATTCACAAAGGATAATTAACTTTAAAATGTCATGTAACTGTTGCAAAATTAACTATTAGATACTTAAATGGTGCACTGAAACTCCTAGTGCACCAAAAGAATGTTGTCAGTAATATTAGTAGTATGCTGAATTTTTTCTTACATATTTGTTGTTTTCTCTTTTTGCAACAGAACTCTGTAATATTTATAAGGACTATATTTAATCCTTCTTGCAGGGCATAAACAAGAAATGTATTTTATGGTAAGAACTAATTGTCCTTTCTGAAAGACTAAAACTTCAGACTGAAACGTATCTTAACTTTTGCTTGCAGAGGGAGACCCTTACTTCACTGGGAAGCTGCAGGATTACACTGCTGTGGAGAAAGATGAAGTAATCTTACAGTGTGAAATCAGCAAAGCAGATGCCCCAGTGAAATGGATGAAGGATGGCCAACCAATTACTCCATCAAAGAATGTTGTTATTAAGGCTGATGGTAAAAAGAGAATTCTTATACTCAAGAAAGCTTTGAAGAAAGACATTGGACAGTACACTTGTGACTGCGGTACTGATCAAACCTCTGCTAAACTCAATATTGAAGGTATGGTTATTTTACAGGGCTGCTCTGTAGTAGAGATCTTTTGGGGTCTGTTAGAGATTGAGGGCATCAATCGCTTTTTTTTTTTTCCCTCCAGACCGGGATATTGAGATTATACGTCCACTATACAGTGTGGAGGTGATTGAGACAGAAACTGCCCGTTTTGATATTGAAATCTCTGAGGAAGGTGTCCACGGCAACTGGAAGCTAAAAGGAGAACCCCTGACTGAATCAGCTGTAAGCAAATATTTCAGAATGTTTCTTTTGTATGTCTCAACAATGTGTGGGGAGGTGGGGTGTGAGGGAGAAGGTGGCTGCAGAAACTAAAGAAAAATGTCTTTCTGCTTTCAATAAGGGTCACTATAGTAAAAATACTGGTTTTTCCATTAATAACTTTTAAAATGTAGAATCATAGAATGGTTTGGGTTGGAAGGGACCTTA
>RSEF01000007.1:16884147-16979110 GCA_003993805.1 Himantopus leucocephalus
CAATTTAGAGACAAGGATGTTGTGCAGGACAGTGTCAAATGCTGTGCACAAGTCCAGGAAGATGATGTCAGTTGCTCTTCCCTTATCCACCAGTGCTGTAAATCCGTCATAGAAGGCCACCAAATTTGTTAGCCATGATTTGCCATTAGTGAAGCCGTGTTGACTGTCACTGATCACCTCCTTATTTTCCATGCGCCTTAGCATAGTTTCCAGGAGGATCATGAGCTCCATGATCTTGCTGGGCACAGAGGTGAGACTGACTGAGCTGTAGTTCCCCAGCTCTTCATTTTTTCCCTTTTTAAAAATGGGGGGTTTGTTTCCCATTTTCCAGTCAGTGGGAACTTCACTGGACTGCCATGACTTCTCAAATACGATGGATAGTGGCTTAGCATCTTCATCTGCTAGTGCCCTCAGGACCCACAGATGCATCTGATCAGGTCCCATGGATTTGTGCACCTTTGGGTTCTTTAGATGGTCTAGAACCTGATCTTCTCCTACAGTGGGAAGTTCTTTGTTCTCCCAGTCCCTGCCTTTGCCTTTTGTGACTTGGGTGGTGTGGCTATAGCACTTGCCGGTGAAGACTGAGGCAAAAAAGTCATTGAGTACCTTAGCTGCCTTAGTATCCCGGGTAACCGGGTCTCCCATTTCCTTCTGGAGAGGGCCCACATTTTTCATGGTCTTCCTTTTATCACTGACTTGCCTGTAGAAGCTTTTCTTGTTGCCCTTGACATCCTTGGTCAGATTTAATTCTAGCTTTAGCTTTCCTAACCAGATCTGTGGCTGCTTGGACAGTTTCTCTGTATTCCTCCCAGGCTATCTGTCCTGTATAAACTTAATCCAAAACATTATATAAAATAGCTAAATAATAAATGATTTTACATAAATAAGTACATTCTGTATTGCTAGTCCCTAACAGTCATATATCCAAAGTGCAAAGACCTCGTGGAACTCACTTAAACATAATGGCATTTTAAAAACGCAAACTTTGGATTGTCTGCATTTACCTTTGGTTTTTCAGCTATGTTTGGTTTAAATAGAAGTAGATCGCATTTTCAAACTCTTTTTCATTACTATGATGGCTGAAATTGGTTTAAAATGGTATAAGGCTTAATCAAATAATCTTAATTCCTTGCTGGAAGGATTTGGATAATTAAGAAACAATACAATCAGAACTGAAACTAATTTAGCAACTCTTTGATGTAACAGTACTAATGTGAATAATACACAAAGATCGAAAGTTCCATGAAAATCAGTGGCTTGATAAGAGAAAAGGACCCTTCTCAAGGAAAGGTCACAGCACAAGCTCAGTAATTTCTAGTACCATTAGGCTTCTGGCTGGTCTACGTATGGATATATTGGCTAGTCAGTTGGCACATACCATTCACCAACACGAATATGTTGCCTCTTGCCCTTTCTTTCTAAGAGGAAGCAGACTGTATTGGGAAGAGACTTTGAAAGGAAAGGCCTGTGAATCAAAGTTTCTAAGGTATATTTGCAGGTTGTAGTGGGCCTAAGTGTTGTGAATGGAGGAGAGATAACAGATGCATGGTACGAGAAGTAGGGACTCTTGAGGTGAGGAACACAAAAAAGATGCTGAAAAAATTGTTTCACTTCTCTTTTTGCAGGAATGTGAAATCAAGGAGGAAGGCAAAAAGCACTTTCTTACACTGTACAATGTACGCTTAGATCAAGCTGGTGGAGTAGATTTCCAAGCAGCAAACGCCAAATCCGGTGCTCATCTTAGAGTGAAACGTAAGTGTCTTTTAAACTGAAAGTAATTAATTAAGTGAAAACAAGGTACTCATTGCCTCTTTGGAATGGGTGGAAAAATCTCTATCCTGTATTGAACCCACAGCAATTCTTTCCAGGACAGCAGCTCAAGGATTAATTACTCAAACCATCTTAATTTTTCAGTGGAGAAATGTTCTATATGTTTTTTATCCTTGTATAGATTTTATTCATATAGGAGAAGTGAAAATAAGGAGATGGCCTTGAAGGCTGCTTCGTGGTCTGGCATCATATGCTGTTATGAAATCAAAGTATTACAAGCAAAGGCTTTACTGCATTAAAGTATCATGTTAACCTGAGAGGATGGGATCACAGCAATATCTGGGGATAGGGTTAAGAGCTTGATGGACAGGGACAGACCACACAGTTGAAGACCACTTGTTTCCCACTCCAATCCTGGCCCTTGCTATTTTGGAAAACACATGCCTTATCTAGCCAGAGGAATGCAAGGCCTGGCAGGGAGACAGATGCACGGCAACTTTCCTGCTGACCTTGTTCAATTTAAAGAAACACGCTCTGCAAATAGGAAATTTTAGGTGACCAGCCCTCCCCCTAAAAACCCAGGGTGGCCTCTTCTATTTAGGGAATTTAAAGAGCAGCATTGCGATGTCTGTCTCTCTTGAGGGAAGCCACCATGGAGATTAGTACATAAGGGCAGCAGCTCTCTCTTGGGTAGAAGTGACCAATCTGAAAATGATGTCTTCTCCTTACCAAGCTCGAGTAATTGGCTTGCTGAGACCCCTCAAGGATGTAACAGTGACAGCTGGGGAATCGGCAACCTTCGATTGCGAACTCTCTTATGAGGGAATCCCAGTAGAGTGGTTCCTGAAAGGAAAGAAACTGGAGCCCAGTGAAAAGGTAAAGAAACTAAACTTTATTTTTCCTCATGTTTCCTCCTCCTTCCTCTCTTTCAACTCTCTTCCCTGTCTTTATTTCTCATTTACTCTCCACCAGTAGTACTAAGGCAGAGCAGTACAGTAGTGCTGCTGTGCCAAATGGTAAATCCTCACTAAATCAGATATAGCATTTTTTCTTGCCAGAAATTCCAGTATTCTGGAATACGACAAGTATTTATCGTACAAAGGGAAACTAAGGTTCCAAAGTATCAATCATTACAACAGTGATTTTGTGCCTGAGTCTGTTGGAGACTCAGCCAGAGGGGTACTGAATGATTTTTGCTCAGGTTAATTGTAGCTACAGTGAGAGGGTTTTGAAAGATGCTATCAGGAAATGCTTTTTTTCTCCTGAATGCTGAGCTGCAGTCCGATTCTGCATATAAGGGGATTAAGAGGATTCACATTCCATTTCAGGCATTTGTTCTGGCTCCCCAGATAACTTTCTGGGCAGATTTGCTTGTCAAGCACTTCTCACTAGCTATTTTTAACCCTTCATCAAGTGCTGGCTCTTAACTCTGAGATCTGAGCAGCCTGGAATGCAGCCAGTTTAATATTTAAAGTTAATAGTAGGGGAAATACATAAAGAAACATAAAGAAATACATTAAGAGACATAAAATATAAATGGATGTAGCTGGTTTTAAGGTTTCTTTTTCATGTACTCGGCCTAAGGGAAATAATGCAAATGAAAATACAAATTGGAAACATCAGACAAAGCAAACTTTCAAGGCATTTCATGACCCAGCAAAACTTCAGAACCTGTAATAATTCTGCTAATAATACTTTGGTACGGATTTTTTTCTTTTAAATAGAATTTCTAACATATTATTTTCAGGTTTTACTAGATCTTTCTGAGCTTCACCAAATTTGCCTAAATAAAAACTATTTCATAAAAAAAATGAAAATAGAAATAAGAAAGGAAAAAACAATCATGGCAATAGGTGACCCTCTTACAGTATTTAAGGACAGATAAACAAAACTGAAACTCAGCAGATGAGACATAATAAATCAAGGTAATCAATTCTGAGTCTAGGAATAAAAATGTGGAAAGCTATTTATCAGTACAGTGGCTTGATAGTTATTACTGCCAGGCAAGAAAAATGTTATGTTCGATATTCTGTAAGATGGAACATTATTTTGTTCTTATCTGTCTGACCTATCATTTTAATTAGAAGCTCACTTTTCCCCTTTATTTTTCTAAATCAGCATCTACTACTTGATCACATACTTCTCTGAAAACAAATAAATAGAATTCTTCAAGAGCTATGTTAAGATTTACAGCATGCATGAGTAGCAGCACTCTTAACGGCTGCAATGCAGGATGTATCCTTGAATCCCCCAGGTCCACTCCACGAGAAATGGAATGTTTGTGTAGGAGTAACCCAATTCAAACTCATGATTGCAAAGTAGTTTCAGCAATAGATCAACATGGAAATGTGGTTTTTAGGCTGATTTTTTAACCAAAATTTAACAATAGAAAGTCAAACTGGCATTTTCAAAAGAGTATATAGGGGGGTGCCAAACCTCTTTATATCTCTCTAAAAATTTTTACTTTAGATGTAGCCAGGAGTAATACCAACTTTTTCCCATAAATTTATTTTGGTATTTATTAGTACTGTTCAAAATAAACATGATTTCAAGTCAGCCTCATTTTGAACTTTGATAGGAGACTCAGGTTTTCTGATACAAGGACACAAATACCTTAAAACAGAGGGAAACTTAAAGTTACAATTTCTTGTAAGTGAAAGGACAAAACAGAAATGATTCTCAAAATCCTCAAAGCATTTGCATCTTGAGCTATATCTAGTATATACTAAAGGAAATTATCGAAGTTTCATATAAAATTAAACAACCAAACTCCACAGATAACAATAAATAGCAATGCTATTTCATTAAATATTTCTTAAATCTTTAGTGTATATACTTACGAAGGGTTTTTTTATGTACTTTATAAGGTCGTGATACGTGCTGAAGGGAGAGTTCACACACTTATTCTTAGAGATGTAAAGTTAACAGATGCGGGAGAGGTATCGCTGACAGCAAAAGATTTCAGAACCCAAGCAAATCTTTTTGTGAAAGGTAAGTCAGTCATTTTAATTGTGCCATAATCAATGTTAATGGTCCAGGATGTCAGTATACACCATATATCAAATTAGTAGGATCATACATACAATATTGGACTGGTGATAACTTTTCTCATTAGAAAAGCCACTTAAAATCTTCATGCTTCACAGAAGAACTGAGGAAAGGGGAGAATACTGGAAATGTGTCATACATGGGAGATGAATCAGTTCATTAGGATTTCCAGGGCTTCATTGCAGACTTGAACATTCAGTTGGCCTCAAGATGACCCACAAATACTGGTCTTTATGGCTCCCAATGACTTTTTTTCTGTTATTTGGAGTATCCAGAAACCTATGAGAGCGCAACTACACCATCAGTCACGTGACGTAACATTGACTGTATACCTACTTGCACTGCTTGCAAGTTGTGTATGGCTATGAAGTCAAAAAACTGCACACACTTCTAAGTAAGTTCGTAATTCAAGGAAAAATAAAAAATCATTCCTTAAGTTCAGAGTATAAGTTCAGAGTCACTGAGATCATGTGGGTATAATTCAGCTAAAGAAAAGGAGTTACAGGGCTTTGTAATGTTTTGTGAGTAAGAACCCCATGGATAAAGACATCATTCAGTCTAATTTTACAGTAGGCTGAAAATGAGGGAATTAGCTGCATTAACTGAACAAGTCTGGGCATAAAAAAACAAAAATTAAAAAAAAAAAAAAGGCTTCAGCAGAGACATCTAAGAGCCTTTTTGATTAGTCAGTCAAGGAAAATTAGTAACCAGTACGGGACAGTTCTGCACTAGCATAGGGCTGGCTATAATTTAGATCTTTTCTATCACAAATCGATCTGTTTCTTTTAGAACCCCCAGTTGAATTTACTAAACCACTTGAGGACCAGACTGTTGAAGAGGAGGCCACTGCGATACTGGAATGTGAAGTTTCCAGGGAAAATGCAAAAGTTAAATGGTTCAAAAATGGAGAAGAAATTCACAAAACGAAGAAGTATGACATAATTTCTGATGGCAGGGTCAGAAAACTCATTATCCATGGCTGCACACTGGATGATGCAAAAACATATACCTGTGATGCTAAGGATTTTAAGACATCATGTTTTCTCAATGTAGAACGTGAGTCATTTACAAATTTCTACAAAATGTCTGAGTGCTATAAGTGCTATGTAGTAGTGTCTATGACTGGCAATAATATCAATGTCAGCAATTTATCCTTCTCTACCAGAGACTTTCCTCTACTAAAAATTTTCTTTTCTCTTATAGCTATTCGCATTGAGTTCCTGAAACCCCTAACTGACCTTGAAGTTAAAGAAAAAGAATCTGCTCGGTTTGAATGTGAAATTTCTCGTCCAGGCGTCAAGGTCAATAACATTACTTTTTAATCTGAGTAACTCCTTCAATTAGAGCTTTTTTTAAAATTTACAACTTCATTGTGTTGTTACAAAAGAACACATAACTGAAATCTATGATGAGTATGTTAATATTAATAGCCACATTGATTTGTTCTAAAACAGGTGAAGTGGTTTAAGGATGGCATTGAAATTAGAAAAGGCAAAAAGTATGACATAATTTCCAAAGGTGCAGAACACATTCTTGTTGTCAGTAAATGTGTCTTTGATGATGAAGCTGAATACGCCTGTGAAGCAAAAACAGCTCGAACTTCAGGCCTGCTTACGGTGATAGGTAAACATAGTTTTTTAGAATCTAATCTATGAACAAGAGAAAATGTTTTTTTGATGAAAGGCTTCAATCATCCTTCTAAATTCTTGTTGCAGAGGAAGAGGCTGTTTTCACAAAAAATCTTCCTGATCTTGAAGTAAATGAAAATGACACTGTAAAATTGATCTGTGAAGTTTCAAAGCCTAATGCCGAAGTTACTTGGTTTAAAGGGGATGAGGAGGTGCCTGATGGTGGCAGATTTGAACACATTTCTGATGGCCGAAAGAGAATTCTTCTCATACGTAATGCTCATCCTGAAGATGCTGGCAAATATACTTGCAAGCTCCGAAGCTCTAGTACAACAGGAAAACTTACTGTACACGGTAAGAGATTTACTTTGGTGGCCTTGTTTTCTGGGAAAAAAAAATAATTAAAAATCAATAAGAATGCACAACTTGGTTTATTCTCTTCATAAGTAAAAAATAAAATATAATCATATATGATGTCTACAAAAATGTTTTCTTTCAGAACTCGCAGCAGAATTTCTTACCAGACCACAAAATCTTGAGGTGCTTGAAGGAGACAAAGCTGAATTTGTCTGTTCTGTATCTAAAGAGGCAATTACAGTACAGTGGCTGAGGGGTGACACAGTCCTGGAGCCTGGTGATAAGTACGACATCATTTCAGATGGCAAAAAGAGAACACTTGTGGTTAAAGACTCTATTCTAGGAGATGCAGGAAAGTATACTGTCATGGTTGGTGAAGCTAAAGCTACAGCACGCTTAACAGTGATTGGTAAGCTTTATTTTATCAATGTACAGGTGTGTATTTTCTTGCATTCCTTATACTACATGATGTCCTATTTCTTCTGTTTTCTCAATTTCAGAAAAACTCAGGATTATAACTCCCCTTAAGGACCAAGAAGTCAGTGAGGGTCAGGAAATCATCTTCAACTGTGAAGTCAATAAAGAAGGTGCCAAAGAGAAGTGGTACAAAAATGATGAGGCAATATTTGATAGTGCAAAATACATTATCGTCCAGAAGGATTTAGTTTACACTCTCAGAATCAGAGATGCACAGTTGAAAGATCAAGCTACCTATACCATCTCACTGTCAAACCAGAGAGGCGAACACGTCAAAAGCTCTGCTGCCTTAACAGTATTAGGTAAATAACTTGCACTGTTTTAAAATTATTTCATCATCTTACACTCAATTTCACATCAGGATCATAAGGATGTGAATTAATCGGTTTGAGTTTTTGTGTATTAACAGAGGAGGATCTCAGAATTGTTGAGCCCCTTGAGGACATTGAGACCATGGAAAAGAAAACTGTCACATTCTGGTGCAAAGTCAATCGCCTTAATGCAACCCTCAAATGGACAAAGAATGGTGAAGAGATCGCATTCAGCAAGCGCATTTTGTACAAAATTGATAAATACAAACACTCACTCATCATTAAAGACTGTGGGTTTATAGATGAAGGTGAATACACTGTTACTGCTGGACAAGACAAATCTGTTGCAGAGCTTCTCATCACAGAAGCACCGGCAGACTTTATTGAACATCTCCGGGACCAGACCGTCACTGAATTTGATGATGCTGTCTTTACATGCCAGCTTTCCAAAGAGAAAGCCAGTGTAAGATGGTACAGAAATGGAAGAGAAATCAAAGAAGGCAAAAAGTATGTACATTTTATTATGCTTCTTAATATGCTAAATGTGCTTGCTTTACTTTGTTGCTTTGTCTGGAAACTAAAATACTGCTTACTTTTCTCCCCCCGTAAAGATACCAGTTTGAAAAGGATGGAAATCTGCACAGATTAATCATAAAAGATTGTAGACTAGATGATGAGTGTGAATATTCCTGTGGAGTGGATGACAGGAAATCTAGGGCAAGACTTTTTGTTGAAGGTATGAGTAAATTTGAATAGGATTTATTTCTTCATTATTTAGTAATAATAGAAGCAGTACATGAATAACACCAAATGAATTGACATTTATTTCAGAAATCCCTGTTGAGATCATTCGACCACCACAAGATATTTATGAAGCTCCTGGTGCAGATGTCATCTTCATGGCCGAATTGAACAAAGATGGAGTAGAGGTCAAGTGGTTGAGAAACAACATGATTATCGTCCAAGGTGATAAACATCAGATGATGAGTGAAGGAAAGGTCCACAGGTTGCAGGTGTGCGAGATAAAGCCCCGTGACCAAGGGGAATACAGATTTATTGCCAAAGATAAGGAAGCTAGAGCTAAGCTTGAATTAGCTGGTAAGTTGCTTGCTTTGTGTTTCTTTTATAAAATCTTAGGTTAGTGAATTAACTATTTAACTAAATTGATATTTGTTCCTTCAAAGAGTTGAATTAAAATGAATACACAATCAGGCTGAGACAAGTGCAGGTCTGTTAAACTGTATGAGTTATAACTCAGGCAACAAACTTTTTATTATACCACGCTGATCCAACTGTTGAGGAAAATATAGGCCACTTTCTAGTGTCTATACCAAAGAGCATGAAGTGAGCTTAAAGGAGACACAATCTTTTCTTTAGGTCACTGCAGATCTAAAACATGAAAATTATTTGGCCTACTCATTTCAGTCATATAAGACATTTAATTCTGAATTTGTCTATTTTACAGGATCAGACCAATAAAATCCATTACATTAATTCTCAAAAAGCAGCTCCCTCTTCCCTGATCTTATAGGAGGACACACTACATATCAACCAGCCTGACTTTCTTTCTCTGGAGCAATCCAATGAGTATATGAAGGATTTGCTTAGAATTCACACAACAGCTCCTTTTACTTTTCCATGTTAGCTTCTTTGCTGACTACACAAATATGTCAATTATTTTTTAATATGTAAGTACTTAATTGTCACATTGATCTTCCTTAGCTGCACCTAGAATCAAGACTGGTGATCAAAACCTTGTGGTTGATGTTGGGAAGCCTTTAACGATGACTGTTCCATATGATGCCTACCCAAGAGCAGAAGCTGAATGGTTGAAAGGTGAGGAAAGTCTGCCCACAACAACTGTTGATACAACAACTGACTGCACTACCTTCAAAATTTATGAAGCAAAGAAATCGGATAAGGGACGGTACAAGGTTATACTTCGAAATAAACATGGCCAGGCAGAAGCATTCATCAATGTAGAGGTCATTGGTAAGTACTCCCATCATTAGAAACTTTCTTACATTTATTTAAGCCAGAGTAAAAAAAAAAAAAAANAAAAGAAATGCAATGCCCTAAAATATTGTCATATCTTTGTTAGATGTTCCAGGTCCAGTTAGAAACTTGGAAGTCACTGAAACTTATGATGGTGAAGTTGGCCTCGCCTGGCAAGAACCAGAAAGTGATGGTGGAAGTAAAATATTAGGCTATGTCATTGAAAGACGTGATATCAAGCGTAAGACCTGGATTATGGTCACTGATCGTGCTGAAAATTGTGAATACACTGTTACTGGACTTCAAAAAGGAGGAGTTGAGTATCTCTTCCGTGTTAGTGCACGGAACAGAGTGGGCACTGGTGAGCCAGTGGAAACAGAGACACCTGTGGAAGCTAAGAGCAAATTTGGTGAGCAGAAGTTATGAAAAACTCAGTGTTTGATGACAGTGTAAAAAAAGCAGTGCAAACTCTAAGAATAGATAATAAACACATGCCTTGTTTTTCCTTTTTCTCCCCAAAATAAAATGCAGAAGTTCCTGGTCCTCCTCAAAATGTAGAAGTTACCGATGTGAACAGGTTTGGAGCTACACTTACCTGGGAACCACCTGAGTATGATGGAGGATCTCCAATTATTGGCTACGTTATTGAACTGCGTAACAGAGCTTCCATCAAATGGGAGCCAGCTATGACCACGGGAGCTGATGAACTGTCAGCTGTCCTGACTGATGTTGTGGAAAATGAAGAATATTTCTTCAGAGTAAGAGCTCAAAACATGGTTGGAGTTGGTAAACCAAGTCCTGCTACACGTGCAGTAAAAATTATGGACCCAATTGGTAAGTGTGCAAGCACATTATGAGACAGGGACATTTTGGCTGTTTCTATATTACGTGTGCAAGAAAGTTCAATTGAGAAACGTGTGCTGCAAATACCACATACAGTTAGATTTTTCCTACATTTGTCCTTCAAACATATCAGAAGTACCTTGCTACCATTTGGTTCAGTAAGAACTCCAAATATTTTTGCTCTGCAATTAGGATTCAGCCTCAATTTAAAAATATGGTTTAGAAAAAGCTATGCAAAGGCTGTAAAAAGAGCGCTTTAAAGTATAGACAGCTGATGTGCAGAACCATACTCCTTTATCAGTTGCGAAAATGTTTTTCTCTCAAATTATTTTCAGAGAGACCAAGTCCTCCCATTAACCTTGGTCATTCAGATCAAACTAAGTCATCAGTGCAGCTCACATGGGAACCTCCTCTCAAAGATGGAGGAAGTCCAGTCTTAGGCTATATTGTTGAAAGGCAAGAAGAAGGAACAGACAAGTGGATTCGCTGTAACCCCAAACTAGTACCTGGTCTTACTTTTAAGGTAAGATGTTCTGTTCATCAACAAAGTACTCAAAATGTGTAGATCATCTTTAATATGAGTTACTATATGATTATTTGTCCTTTTTAGGTAACTGGATTGAAACCAGGATCCAGTTACTACTACAGAGTCTCAGCAGAAAATGCAGCTGGTGTGTCTGACCCAGCGGAGGCTATTGGGCCATTAACTGCAGATGATACTTTTGGTAAGCCATATACTCTTTGTTAAAGAAAATTAATGGGATAAGACACACAATTAAAGTGCGTCTTGCAGGTAACATATTTTTCACCAGATAACTGTAATGCCATCTAGTATAAAGAGCCTTAGACCTTTGAGTTTCTGAGCTATTTCTCTTCCATTATGAATTCTGCAGATAATTAGCTGTACTATTAGGTAGACACCTATTAGGCTTCCTGAAGAGCAAGGCATGATGTTTTGTCTCCTGACCTAGCTTTGTGGAAGGTGGAAGGTAACAGAAGGAAAGAAAAGCAGAGAAGATTAAAAAAAAATATTAAACAGTATAAATTTTTTATATCAAAGGGTAAATTAGATCTCCTACTTGATAATGCTAAGCTGTCTTATCATCTCACATATTTCTAAAAAACGTTTAGCCAGGAGAGGTAGGGATTGATAAGCCACAGCCTAGACAGCTCCAAACTTCAGGCTGAGACACTGTCAGAATCCGCCTCTCAACACAACTATCGTTAGCCATATTCAGAATATCTGAAAATATTTAATCGAATCCATTTTCCTCTTTTTCCAGTTGGACCTACAATGGACCTAAGTGCATTTAAAGATGGGCTGGAAGTTATTGTTCCAGAGCCAATCAAGATCCGTGTTCCTATCACTGGCTACCCTGTGCCAACCGCCACATGGTCTTTTGGTGATCAAGTCTTAGAAGAAGGTGATCGTGTAACAGTGAAGACCACTGCCTCCTTTGCAGAACTTGTAATCACTCCAAGCGAACGTCCAGACAAGGGAATTTATTCCCTAACATTAGAAAACCCTGTGTCATCTGTTTCAGGAGAAATTGATGTTAATGTCATTGGTAAGTGGATGCATATATATTCTAGCAATAACATACCATATTTGTCTTGCTAAAGTCTAATTAGGTTAATAATGTGAAATTACACAACTTTCAGTAAACCAAGTATATTAAAATGTAACTAAAACTAGAAATCCATCCTCCAAAAAAAACTCTTTTCTGGTTTTCAATATCCAACTTTGCTGTTTAAGGAAGACTGACTAAGAAGAGTAAGTCTTCTGGCAGATAGATTACATAGAGATCATCTGCCAAACTCCAGTTACAAAATAATTAATACAATTCTGTGATTTCTAGCTCGTCCAAGTGCACCAAGAGAACTTAAAGTTTTAGACATAATCAAGAATACAGTACAGCTGTCATGGGAACCTCCAGAAGATGATGGTGGAAGTCCAGTTACTGGCTATATAATCGAAAAACGTGAAGTAAGCCGGAAAACATGGAACAAAGTAAGTTCATTCTTTCTCATTTCAATTTCTATTCATTATATTGTTTCAGCATGTGCTACTGAATTTTGGTAATTGCTCTTTGGAAATAAATTTTAGAAACACATTGGGGCTTTCCTTCTCTTTAGGTTATGGACCATGTTGTTGACCAAGAGTTCACTGTACCTGACCTCATCCAAGGAAAAGAATATTTATTTAGAGTTTCTGCCTGCAATAAATGTGGCCCAGGAGAACCTGCATATATTGATGAACCTGTAAATATGTCAGCACCAGCAAGTGAGTCAACTTTTTCACATTGTTGCTGATTTTCTATTTCCGAAATCCTGCTGATTTTCTTCAAAATAAGGTGTAAAAAAATATCTTCCTTAGACTGCTTCTAAGACTCCATATGTTTTTAATTTTTAACAGCGGTGCCTGATCCACCAGAGAATGTTAAATGGAGAAATCCAACATCAAAAGGAATCTTCCTAACATGGGAGCCTCCCAAATATGATGGTGGTGCCCGCATTAAGGGTTATCTGGTAGAAAAATCCCAACGTGGCACAGACAAGTGGGAGACATGCGGGGAGCCTGTTGTTGAAACAAAGTAAGTAAATTAAAATCAGAAGGTATATCCTTTCAACTAACTGAGCCATCCTCACCACTTCAAATATCTGGATTTTTTTTTAACAAACAGAATGGAAGTAACAAAACTCAAGGAAGGAGAGTGGTATGCATATCGGGTTAAAGCTTTGAACAGAATAGGAGCTAGCAAGCCAAGTAAGCCAACAGATGATATTCAGGCCATTGATGCAAAAGGTAATTACTTCAATCACTAAATTACAATAGCTGCTTCATTTTTACCAGTCTCTGAAATACTGTTTCTATAACAATGTTTTTATTCTCTCCTAAATCAGAGGCTCCAGAAATTTTCTTAGATGTGAAGCTTCTTGCTGGACTTACTGTGAAAGCTGGAACTAAAATTGAGCTACCAGCTAAAGTAACTGGAAAGCCTGAGCCCCAGATTACTTGGACCAAGGCTGACAAAATTTTGAGACCTGACAACAGAATCACAATTGAAACCAAACCTAATCATTCTACAGTCACTATTACAGACAGCAAAAGGAGTGACAGTGGAACCTATATTATAGAAGCTGTAAATTCCAGTGGACGTGCTACTGCTGTTGTTGAAGTTAATGTTCTTGGTATGTATGTATTTTATGTCATTTTAAAAAATCATTAGTAATGTATTGAGGTATGCAAGAAGAAGATTAACATTCACATCTTGTCCTCTACAGATAAGCCTGGTCCACCAGCTGCGTTTGATGTATCAGAAATCACAAATGAATCCTGCCTTCTGACGTGGAATCCTCCACGAGATGATGGGGGTTCTAAAATTACCAACTATGTCCTTGAGAAAAGAGCTACAGACAGTGAAATATGGCACAAATTGTCATCAACTATTAAGGATACAAAATTCAGAGCTACCAATTTAACTCCTCATAAAGAATATGTGTTCCGAGTCAGTGCTGAGAACATGTATGGTATTGGGGAGCCAGCACAGTGTAACCCCATCATTGCAAAATATTCATTCGGTTAGTTAATTAAATTAATGTTAATTTTTCACAATATTTTAAGAAGGGGAAAAAAACATATGTGTGATGGTTTTGTTTTTTAAAATTTATTCATTTGTACAGATCCACCAGGCCCTCCAACAGGTCTCAAGCCTACAGAGGTCACTAAAGATTCAGTCACATTAACATGGAATGAACCAGATGAAGATGGTGGCAGCCCCATAACTGGATACTGGGTTGAAAGATATGATCCTGAGCAAGATAAATGGATAAAATGCAATAAAATGCCAGTGAAAGATACAACATTCAAGTAAGACTATAGCCAGTTTAGTCTGAAATAGGTCACAGGCATAAAAATGTAACAGTAGGCTTTTGAACAAGTTTTACATTGTTGTTACTCTTTTTTCATTGCTTTCCTAAGTTTCGATCTAGCTAACATCTGGTGGCACAATTTTTAGATAATTAGTTTTAAAGAAGAATGTCTTTACAGAAGAGTGAATAATCTCTCTTTTTTTTAAAATAGAATCAGAGAATCATAGAATAGTTTGGGTTGGAAGGGACCTTTAAAAATCATCTAGTCCAACTTCCCCTGCAATAAGCAGGGACATCTTCAACTAGATCAGGTTGCTCAGAGCCCCGTCCAACCTGACTGAATGTTTCCAGGCATGGCACAGCTATCACCTTTCTAGGCAACCTGTTCCAGTGTTTCACCACCCTCAGTGTAAAAAATTTCTTCCTTATATCTAGTCTAAATCTTACCTCTTTTCATTTAAAGCCATTACCCCTTGTCCTACTGTAACAGGTCCTGCTAAAAACTTTGTTCCCAGCTTTCCTGTAGGCCTCCTTTAAGTACTGAAAGGCCACAATAAGGTCCCCTGGGAGCCTTCTCTTCTCCAGGTTGTACAACCCCAACTCTCTTAGTCTGTCCTCACAGGAGAGGTTGTCCACCCCTCTGATCAGTTTTGTGGCTCTCCTCTGGACCCACTCCAACACGTCCAAGTCCTTCCTGTGCTGAGGGCCCCAGAGCGGGACGCAGTACTCTGCATGGGGCCTCACCAGGGCACAGTAGAATGTTATGCTTAATAATTTCTGTGCTATGTCATTATTCATAAGACGTTCTAAAATAGCAGACATAGCCATCTCAAGTATCAATCTGCCAAAACTCTGGGGTTTTTTCTCCTGATACTCATAGTAACTAACAACCATGGAACACGTCATAATGCAAGACGGCACTCAAAACATTGGTTTCTGTGTCGTGGTGCACCGTTTTACTGTTGAAATATAACTATTTTGAATGTTCACCATTTCATAAAACATCATTAGCAGTAATTCGGGTATTTTCAGATTTTCCAAGTAGACTGTAGTATGGATAGTAGAAAGAATAATGTTTGAGGCATGAATTAATGTGTAGAATTGGTTTAACCAGATGTAATTTTTATTTCCAGAGTTAAAGGTCTTACAAATAAGAAGAAATACAAGTTCCGTGTCTTGGCAGAGAATCTTGCAGGACCTGGAAAACCAAGCAAGGAAACAGAGCCAATCTTGGTGAAAGACCCAATTGGTATAATAAAAGCATTTTTAATGGTTTAATTTAACAACAAAAAAGATCTTTGTTTTCAATCACATAATTAATACTGAACTCCTCTCTAGATCCACCATGGCCTCCTGGAAAGCCAACTGTGAAAGATGTTGGCAAGACATCGTTATTCCTAAACTGGACAAAGCCAGAACATGACGGAGGGGCAAAGATTGAATCATATGTCATTGAACTGTTAAAGACTGGAACAGATGAGTGGGTGAGAGTGGCTGAAGGAGTTCCCACAACTGAACACTTCCTCAAAGGGCTTATGGAGAAACAAGAATATTCATTCCGTGTAAGAGCTGTGAATAAGGCCGGTGAGAGTGAGCCCAGTGAACCCAGTGACCCTGTGCTGTGCAAGGAGAGGCTCTGTGAGTATTGTTTCAGAACGTGCTGCTACTGCAAATACACTGTCTCTGTCTTTAAAAAAGCCCCATGTCTGCCTGTCTCTGTAGGTGCCAAGTGAACTCTTGGAAGGCTTATTAAATATTAGAATCTCCCCTGCTTCAGCTAAGAAAATATGAAATTCTAATAGTTTTGGCATATTCCCTGTCTTCCAGGATCTTTGATGGGAAATACACTAACCTGTTTTACCTACTTTTTCTATTTTACAGATCCTCCTTCACCACCTCGGTGGCTTGAGGTTATTAATATTACTAAAAACACGGCAGATCTTAAATGGACGGTACCAGAAAAAGATGGGGGTTCCCCAATTACCAACTACATTGTTGAAAAGAGAGATGTAAGGCGAAAAGGCTGGCAGACAGTTGATACAACAGTGAAAGATACCAAGTACACAGTGAGTCCACTGACTGAAGGCTCATTGTACGTGTTCCGTGTGGCTGCTGAAAATGCCATTGGGCAGAGTGACTATTGTGAAATTGAAGATTCAGTGCTTGCTAAAGACACTTTCAGTAAGTTTCAGATTTGCTTACCGAGTGATCAGTAGAAACAGCTCAAGTGTAATAGATTCCTATTCTTCTAATGTGTGTAATTTTTTCTTTAGCAACCCCTGGGCCTCCATATGCTCTTACAATAGTTGAAGTGACAAAAGGTCATGTCGATTTAAAATGGGAACCACCTAAGAATGATGGTGGCAGACCGATTCAAAGGTAAGGTCATTTTAAGTTTGTTTAGTGTTTCCTGTAGATGAAGAGCTTTTCATGAATGAAGATGTTTCTCTCAAAAGGTTTAAATTTTAAATTGACATATTTTATGTGACAAAGAGGTGGATGGATGTAAAAAGAAGACGTGGTCAAAGCAATTAAGGGTTTGATTTTAAAATGTGGAAAATATGCAAATATAAGTAATCTAATGTGCATGAACAATGAATGTGTGTCAACATCCTCAAAACAGCATTGAATCAAATCAGATTAAATTGAACTGTATATAAAATTTAAAAAATTCAATGCAACCATAGTCTCCAGTTCCCCCAGAGCTGTAGCCACTTAGAACCATCTACCAAGTAATATTATTATGTTTTCCTTCTGCCTTAGTTTCTCATTCAAACTGTATACACTCAGCTAAGGTAAAGCTTCATGTCTCTTCTGTGCATTTTCTTCTTTATTACACTTTTCAAGCAGACTGTTTCACTCCTTTGGATTGCTTCTAACTTATCCTTTGCTTTGGTTTCTAAAGTATCTGTCCTCTGAAATTGACCTTGAATGCCAGTTAGATTTTTCCTCTTTGTATTTTCACTCTTCCTCTCCTTCCCAATTACAGTAAGCATTTCTTGAACTGACAAATACAGATATCTGCCTGGAGCAACATAAGTCATTTAATTTGCATTACTTTCCCATAGCCTATGATATGCCGAATTTTGACAGCTGAGTAACTCACAGATAATATCTACAAATATTCTCGGTGGACTAACCTCTGAGATCCAAACTAGCAAAGATACAGGTATAGCTTGGAGGTTCTTTTACATCTGCAGCTCTCTAAAACCTGAGAACACAGCAGAAGTTCAGGAATTGGCTTTTAGAATTGGGTCTGTCAGTACTGTCAGCCCCATTATGCCCAAGCCTTACCTGGACTACTAGGACTAAGTGGCTGATATGTGAAATTAACTTAACTGAATATGTCACCCATGAGTCTCTACTTTTCCACTGGTCAAACTATTCTAATCTCCCTTTATGTATTTTATTGAGCAAGAAGTCTGAAGTGTTCATATTTCAACACTGATAGTATTTTCCCCAATTTATTCAGATATGTTATTGAAAAGAAAGAAAAACTAGCCACTCGCTGGGTAAAAGCTGGCAAGACAGCTGGTCCAGATTGCAATTTCAGAGTGACTGATGTCATTGAAGGTACAGATGTACAGTTCCAGGTTCGTGCAGAAAATGAAGCTGGCTGTGGTCATCCCAGTGAACCAACCGACCTCATTCATATTGAAGATCCAACAAGTAAGTAGTAGTATAGTATACAGTGTATGGATTATGGAAGCAGTGTACTGTGTAGAACAGATATACTGGGAGAAAAATGACACAATTATTTTCCATTTCTGCAGGCCCTCCTTCCCCTCCTCAGGATTTACATGTCACAGATGCAGGTCGAAAGCATATTTGCATTGCATGGAAACCACCTGAGAAGAATGGTGGAAGCCCTATAATTGGGTATAATGTTGAGATGTGTGAAGCGGGAACAGAAAAATGGATGCGAATCAATTCTCGTCCAATAAAAGATCTAAAATGTAAAGTGGAGGAAGGTGTTGTTCCAGACAAGGAATATGTGCTGAGAGTCAGAGCTGTCAATGCTGTTGGAGCTAGTGAGCCATCAGACATCTCAGAAAAAGTTGTTGCCAAGGACCCAGACTGTAAGAATAGATTCCTTTTTTTTTTTTTTTCAGATCTGCATAACTGAAAAAAGAATGGTGTTTGGCAACTTTCTAGTAATAATATACTTACTTTTACAGGTAATCCAACCATTGATCTAAAAACTCGTGACATCATTGTTGTTAAAGGACAGAAATTAAGTATTCCTATACCCTTCAGAGCTGTTCCATCTCCAACTATAACATGGCACAAAGATGGCAAAGAGTTGAAAGCTGGTGACAGAACAACAATGAAGAGTGACTACACCTCTGCATTGCTTGAAGTCATAGACAGTGTTCATGCTGATGCTGGTGTTTATACTATCACACTGGAGAACAAGCTGGCATCAACAACTGGCTCAGTCAATGTCAAAGTCATAGGTAACTAGGCTTCTTCCATTCTGAGAAAGGACTTATGCTCACTTGAGCCCTGCAGCTGACAGAAGAAAGGACTAGAAAAAACCCTTTTCTGCCATGTGGAGGAATCTGTTCAACTCAGACACACGTAGATTGCCATAAAGACATTAATGCTACAAAATCCCACCAAAAAGCACTTTATCCCAAGTTAATCTAACTAGTCAGTGGCTGCTCAAAGCCCAATTATTATGAATAGTCATCATATAAATATAAAAAAGCCTGTAAGAATTCTGAATATTTTTTTACCTTTAGGAACACAAATTCATATATATGCTGTGTAGCCGACATTAGTGGGTTTGGTCTGCTTTCTGCAAAGCAAAGACATGCAATATAATTTCATATTTGTAGGAATACAGTTTCCCATCTATTCATTTAACTAATTTTATTATTCTTATTTAAAACAGGTCCACCTGGACAGTGTAAAGACATTAAGGCAAGCGAAGTAACTAAGAATTCTTGCAAAGTGTCCTGGGAACCTCCAGACTTCGATGGTGGTACTCCTATTCTGCATTATGTTCTGGAACGCAGAGAAGCTGGTCGTAGAACATATATCCCGGTCATGTCTGGTGAAAATAAGCTCTCATGGCAAGTCAAAGATCTTATCCCAAACAGTGAATATTACTTCCGTGTTAAAGCTGTCAATAAGATTGGAGGAGGTGAATATCTTGAACTAAGAAATCCAATCATTGCAGAAGACCCAAAACGTAAGGTTTTTTAACTACTAAATAATCTAGCAAACTGAATTTTAACTAAAATCTTTATACTATCTTTTCTCATATGATCCCTCTTTTGCTACTCTTCCACAGAGCCTCCAGATCCTCCTGTTGACCTTGAGGTCCATAATCCAACATCAAAATCAGTAACACTTACGTGGAAACCACCCCTGTTTGATGGAGGAAGCAAGATTATGGGCTATATAATAGAAAAGCTCGCGAAGGGCAAGGAGAGGTGGGAGAGATGCAATGACTATCTGGTACCTCTATTAACTTACCCAGTGAAAGGTCTTGAGGAAGGAAAGGAATACCAGTTTCGTGTTCGTGCTGAGAATGCTGCTGGCATCAGTGAGCCTTCTCGGATTACTCCTTTCGTGAAAGCTGTGGATCCTATTGGTATGAATCGCTCATTTGATTGTTTGTAGTAATTGCCATACATCCTCAAACATATTGGAAGATTCTACTCTCCATTTATCATTCTGTGTTATTACAGAGGCTCCAAAAGTCTTCCTTGCTGCAAACCTACAGTCTGGCCTTGAGGTGAAGAGAGGTGATGAGATCATACTTGAGGCACATATTTCAGGGTCACCTTATCCATCTATCACGTGGCTGAGGAATGATGAAGTTGTCAGACCAGAGGAAATCAAAAAGAGAGTAACAACATATAAAAGGAAGAAGAAGGGTGAAGCTGAAGAAGAGGAACCTTTCCAGCTTTCACTGCCAGAACGCATGAGCATTGACAACCATAAAGAAGGAGAGTCTGTACTATCAATTCGTGACTCCATCAGAGCTGATCATGGCACGTTTACAATTAAAGTGGAAAATGATCACGGTGTTGCAAAAGCCTCATGTGAAGTCAATGTGTTAGGTACGTAATTAATGTCCTCAAAACCACCTAGTTGTTCAGAGTATTGGGTCAGAAGTGCACTCATCATTTTTCTTGCCTTACTAACAGATACACCGGGGCCTCCAGTCAACTTTGTATTTGAAGATGTGAGGAAAAATTCTGTCATTTGCAAGTGGGAGCCTCCCCTTGATGATGGTGGAAGTGAAATCCTAAACTATGTACTGGAAAAGAAAGACAATACAAAAGCTGAAATGGGCTGGGTCACTGTCAGTTCAACACTCCGACATTGCAAATTCCATGTAACAAAACTGATTGAAGGAAAAGAATATCTCTTCCGTGTATTTGCTGAAAATAGAGTTGGATCAGGGCCACCGTGTGTTTCAAAACCAATGACAGCAAAAGATCCTTTCTGTAAGTTTTAATTTTGAAATACAACCTTTTCAGAAAACTAGCGTAAAACTACATAGACTCTTAGAACACTCAGCTTCATCTGTGCAAATGTTTCCCAGAAGAAACTTGACTAATGTAATTACTATTTATTGCACATTTTACACCATCAAAATAAGGGAAAATATTGAAAAAATTCTAATTTCAATAGTAAAGAAATAAGAATGACAATCACTGTCATAAAACTTAATACTTAAAACACTTAACATCTGAATAGTGGCATTCTCTGTGTTCAGTAGATTAATATTCTTACCAAAAGAGAGAACCACTGCAGGTTTGATTGCCAATTGCAGTAAGGAATCAAAGTTTCTAAGAAAGAGACTAGAAGAACTATGAATGACTTGAAATTAGTCATTTCTCATATCTTAGTTCTCTCTTAGCTTTGAGTAAGCTCTGAAGAAGACAGCCGTGATGACAAAATTACAATTCTTTTTTTCAGCCCCACCAGATCCACCTAATAAGCCTGATGTGCAAGATGTTACCAGCAACAGTATGTTGGTTAAATGGAACGAACCAAAAGACAATGGCAGTCCAATCATAGGATATTGGATTGAAAAACGTGAAATTAATAGTACTCATTGGGCTCGGGTGAACAGGAATCTTGTGAATGCTCTGGAAATAAAAGTTGAAGGACTATTAGAAGGATTAACCTACATCTTTAGAGTATGTGCTGAAAATGCAGCTGGCCCTGGTAAATTTAGTCCACCATCAGATCCAAAAACTGCGCAGGACCCAATAAGTAAGTAGCTTAGCGGAAGCTCATAGCAGACGGGTGACAGAATAGGATTCATAGCCTTTAACTTTGATTTACACCTATTTATTTATAGTGCCACCTGGTCCACCCATCCCAAGGGTTGCCGATACAAGTTCAACTTCTATTGAGTTAGAATGGGAGCCTCCTGCATATAATGGTGGTGGAGATATCACTGGTTACCATGTATACAAACAACTGATGGGAGTAAAAGAGTGGTCACGTTGCACAGAGAAACCCATTAAGGTTCGACAGTATACTGTTAAAGAAGTCAGAGAAGGTGCAGACTATAAACTCCGTGTTACTGCACTTAACGCAGCTGGTGAAGGACCACCTGGTGAAACCGAACCCGTAACAGTTGCAGAACCTAAAGGTATTTCAATTGTATTATTTTCAAGAAATGTCCAGCTGCCTAAAAGATGTTTTTGAATCTCTCCCTTGAACTAACAAACTGTTCCTCTCTCTTCTGCAGAGCCTCCCACTGTTGAGCTGGATGTTTCTGTCAAAGCAGGCATTCAAATCATGGCTGGACAAACTATTAAAATTCCTGCTACTGTGACAGGACGTCCTACTCCCACCATTGCATGGACTGTGGAGGAGGGTGAATTAGACAAAGATCGAGTTGTTATTGAAAATGTTGGCACAAAATCTGAATTAACAATTAAGAATGCGTTGAGAAAAGACCATGGAAGATACGTAATTACTGCTACCAATAGCAGTGGTTCCAAATCTGCAGGAACCAGAGTAGAAGTATTTGGTAAGAAAAATATTTTCTGAAATCAGCTGAGCATTTCTTTTGGTGAGCTAATCTTTGGGATTTATCCTATTTATTGGTTTTGTTTTTCAGATGTTCCTGGGCCAGTCCTTGACCTAAAGCCAGTGGTCACAAACAGAAAGATGTGTTTGCTTAACTGGTCTGATCCTGAAGATGATGGTGGCAGCGATATCATAGGCTTCATTGTTGAACGAAAGGATGCCAAAATGCATACATGGAGACTAGCTATAGACACAGAGAGATCGAAATGTGATATTACAGGTCTAGTTGAAGGGCAGGAATATAAATTCCGTGTTAGCGCCAAGAACAAGTTTGGTACTGGTCCACCTGTTGAAATAGGACCCATTCTCGCAGTTGATCCATTAGGTAAGACAACTATTTTTATGGGGTTGGTTTTTTAAACAATTTTTAATTGTAGGTTAATAAACCAGTATTATTGTGTGGATTGTTTTCTATACAGAAAGCACATTTACTTTTCTACTACGTGGATAAGGCATCTGCCTTAGATTAATTACTTCAGTCAGATCTCTGAATCAGTTCTGTAAAACTGCTGTGGTTCTTTGTGTAACAAAACACTGATGTCTGCTGAGACACTGCTTGTTACCTTTTTATCTGCATACATGAGAAACTTTATACTATCCGTAGCCATACTCAGACACTTTGCATACAAAAGCTATGGCTTTAAAAACCCAGAGCTACTGTATTCATATGATTAAAAATTCTCTATTTTTCTAATGTTTTTTTCATTATGATTTATCTCTGTTAATAGGTCCTCCAACGGCACCTGAGAGGTTCATGTACACAGAGAGGACAAAGTCAACCATTACACTTGATTGGAAGCCTCCACGTAGTGATGGTGGCAGTCCTGTATTAGGATATATTGTTGAGAAGAGGAGACATGATTCAAAAGACTATGAAAGAGTTAATGCAAGGCTCTGTCCAAAAACATCTCTTCTCGTTGAAAAACTTGATGAACTTCATATGTATGAATTCCGTGTCAAAGCTGTCAATGCTATTGGAGAAAGTGAACCATCATTGCCCCTCAATGTAGTTATACAAGATGATGAAGGTATATCTGCTTTAAAGAAATCCGTACAAATATCTCCAGAACACTGCAAGGCAATTTCTCTGTTTCATCTCCGTTTTCACTCTGTCATTTTTCTTCTTGTTTTCAGTACCCCCAACTGTTACATTACGTTTGGCTGTGAGAGGAGATACTATCAAAGTGAAGGCAGGAGAACCAGTTAATATTCCTGCTGATGTGACAGGTCTGCCAATGCCAAAGATTGAATGGGACAAGAATGAAGTTTTAATTGACCAAACATCCAGTGCACTTAAGATAACCAAAGAAGAAGTATCTAGAAGTGAGGCAAAAACTGAACTTATCCTGCCTGCAGCAGTGAGGGATGATAAAGGCACTTACACTGTGAGAGCTTCCAATCGTCTTGGTACTGCATTTCGCAATGTGCATGTTGAAGTGTATGGTAAGGATGTGACATTTTAATAAAATGACAGCTAAAAAAATGCTTTTGCTTTTTTCTTAATGTAATTCTATGCTCTATTGCTTTCATACAGATCGTCCTTCTCCACCAAGAAATCTTGCTGTTTCTGATATTAAAGCAGAATCATGCTATTTAACATGGGATGCACCTCTTGATAATGGTGGTAGTGAAATTACCCATTACATTATTGAGAAACGTGATGCTAGTAGGAAGAAATCTGAGTGGGAAGAAGTCTCCAAATGTGCTGTTGAGAGAAGATTTGGGGTAATTTATAAAATATCTTTATTGCACACTTTAGTATTCATAAAAAATAACAATGGTACACATCTAATGAAAACTGCAACTTGCATAGATACCTGCGCTTATGCTCCATTTAGACTCTAGGATTACTGGATGAATGTTGCCCATCTGTGTATTTATGTTTTCATCATGTGACAAAACAAAAGAAATTGTTCTCATTTGCTACCTAATCTCAGCTGTGTTTAGAAGACATCTTCCTTTCTATTTCCCAGCATTATTCATAGCTTTACCGACTGCAAAAGCAAACATGATGCAATTGTTATTTAAGTTTGGTCCTATGCACGTGAAATAAGAATATCCCTAGGACATTACATACAGTTGTGTAGTACATAAACATAGGTATGTTAATGAGATTCCAAGACAGAATTTAAGGTGAAAACTGCTGCATAACTTCAAATAAGGTTATTCTCAAAGTAGCTAAGTATTGATTTAAATCTTATTTTTCAGGTATGGAATCTTGCAACAAATGAAAAATATCAATTTAGAGTCCGAGCTGTAAACAAATATGGAATAAGTGATGAATGCCTCTCAGAAAAAGTTGTTATTAAGGATCCCTATGGCCTTCCTGGACCTCCTGGAAAGCCAAAAATTTTAGACCGCACCAGATCATCAATGCTGGTGACTTGGGAGCCTCCTTTGAACAATGGTGGCAGCCCAATAACTGGCTATTGGCTGGAGAAGAGAGAGGTGGGAGGTGTCTACTGGTCACGTGTTAACAGGGCTCCAGTAACAAAACCATCAGTAAAAGGTCTAGAGTACAACGTCCTTCGTTTGGCTGAAGGTGTTGAATACCAGTTTAGAGTTATGGCTGAAAATCTTGCCGGAATTGGCCCTCCCAGTGAACCATCAGATCCTGCCTTAGCAGCAGATCCCATATGTAAGTATACAATTCGTATGACTATTTTTAAGCACTATATCACACCAGAAACAAAATGTGCTACTATTATTTATATTGAATTTAGTACAATCAATCCAATGCTTTGTTTTCATTAAACCAAAAAGAATATGTTGACACATTATAGTTTCCTGATTTGCTGGTTGTCAGCATTTTAAAAATAATTAGCATCCATTTACTTTTTTTATCTCTTCTATAAACATTAAACTGTGATTACACCAGTGCAAACACTGCCAAATAAACTTGAGTTCAGAATCAGATTTTTATATTATTGTTTTTCTTTATTGTTCGAGTTCAAACTTTATGCCTTGTACCTCAAGTATCCCTTAATAATATATGTAATATATGTAATCAGTATGCACGTTCTAGGATTATACACTCTATGTATGACAAGAAAATGAAAATGCTTGCATTCTTCTAGAAAATATTCAGAAAAATGTAGGCAGACACTAACTTTCAGGTAATTTTTACTTGCTCTTGTTTTACAAGTTGTGCCTGGTCCACCATCTTGCCCAGAGGTCAAAGACAAAACCAAATCATCTGTAGCTCTTGCATGGAAGCCTCCACAAAAGGATGGCGGCAGTCCTATAAAAGGATATATTGTTGAAATGCAAGATGAAGGTAGTACTGAATGGAAGAAGGTGAATGAAGGAGACAAACTCTTTCCTACTTGTGAATGTGTTATTCCCAACTTGAAAGAGCTCAGAAAATACCGATTCAGGGTGAAAGCTGTAAATGCTGCTGGAGAATCAGAACCAAGTCCTGCAACATCAGAAATACCTGTCCAAGATATTCTAGGTAAGTGTTCTTGGAATTAATTTAGGTATTTATATCTAAATGCCACCTACTGCTGTGAATGTTCAAGCAGGATACCAAGCAAGCCAAAGTCAAAACAGAGCAAACAATTATGCAAAAATGTAACAAAAGAGTGACACGCATGTTTAAAAGTGTCGTGATGACCATTACCAGGGCAAGATCCATTAGAAAACTGATGAGCACCTACGGTCATACTAAGGAAATAATGTGTATTTTATGAAAAAATGACTACAACAAAATTTTTTATTCATATAGTTCCCAGCTACCTTTTGCATGCGCAGCCTTTCTCACATAAACATGCATTCTGCGTATTTGTGTGGGGTTTTAGTTTAGTGCTGACAGAAATTTACTTTCCGTAGCTCTTAAAATTTATATATTAAAATATTTTTGCAGAGGAACCAGAAATCTTCCTTGATATTGGAGCACAGGACTTCCTCTCTTGTCGTGCTGGCACAACAATTAAAATCCCAGCTGTTATCAAGGGTCGTCCAGTTCCAAAAACATTTTGGGAGTTTGAAGGAAAAGCAAAGACAACAGCAAAGGTTAGTAAAAGAAAAAGCTTTTTTCTGCATGTGTTTCTAAACATTTAAGCCTATTCCCTTTTATATTTACATTATTTCCCTTTGTTTATAGGAGGGAGGTCATAATGTGCCTGAAGAAGCTCAGGTAAAACAAACAATTTTTGTAACTTTAGTATTGTTGCATTTTTTAAACATAAATATTTAAAGTTGATCTATAACTTCTCTTTCTTTCTGTAATACGCAGGTGGAAGCAACTGATACACGTTCAGTGATTATCATCCCTGAGTGCAACAGAAGTCATTCTGGAAGATACAGTATTACAGCAAAGAATAAAGCAGGACAAAAAACTGTGCATATCAGAGTCAATGTGCTTGGTATGGTTTACACATATTGAAGTATTCAAACACTAGGTTTTAGTCTTATTTTTCTACATACTTAGGTAAAATTGTTTCTGTTGTGCTTTTACTTTGACAGATGTCCCAGGTCCACCAAAAGACCTAAAAGTAAGTGACATCACAAGAGGTAGTTGCAAACTTTCATGGAAGATGCCAGACGATGATGGTGGA
The DNA here is from genome assembly GCA_003993805.1 of Himantopus leucocephalus. Lineage (NCBI taxonomy): Eukaryota > Metazoa > Chordata > Aves > Charadriiformes > Recurvirostridae > Himantopus > Himantopus leucocephalus. Next base: position 16,911,076 of record RSEF01000007.1, read on the forward strand.
GATAGAATCAGAGGCTATGTTATAGAGAAAAGAACTATTGATGGGAAGGCCTGGACTAAAGTCAATGCAAACTGTGGAAGTACTTCCTTTGTTGTACCTGATCTCATATCTGGCCAAGAGTATTTCTTCCGGGTACGTGCAGAAAACCGTTTCGGTGTTGGACCTCCTGCAGAAACCATCCAACGGACCACAGCCAGGGATCCAATCCGTAAGTGAAATCAAAGTCAAACAAATTACTTAAAACCAGATAGTACTGTACAGTGGATTTACTCATATTTCTGTTTTGTTTGTGAAGATCCTCCTGATCCACCTATTAAACTAAAGATTGGCCTTGTAACCAAGAATACAGTGAGCTTGACATGGAAACCACCAAAGAATGATGGTGGAGCTCCTGTTACACATTATAATGTTGAATGTCTCCGCTGGGATCGTACTGGAGAAGTGAAAGAGGCTTGGAAGCAATGCAACAGACGTGACGTGGAGGAAACAAAGTTTACTGTTGAGGATCTTGTAGAAGGTGGAGAATATGAATTCAGAGTCAAAGCTGTAAATATAGCAGGTCCTAGTAGGCCTTCAGCCACTGTTGGCCCACTTGTTGTCAAAGACCAGACATGTAAGTACTGACTGATACCAGTAAATACAGATTCTGTTTTAAAATTATGAAGTATTTTTGTATGTTAATTTTTTCAACTTTTCATTGTAGGCCCACCATCTATTGAACTCAAAGAATTTATGGAGGTTGAAGAAGGAACAGATGTTAACATTGTGGCCAAGATAAAGGGTGTACCCTTCCCCACATTAACATGGCTAAAAGCTTCTCCAAAGAAACCAGATGACAAAACACCAGTGCTGTATGATCAACATGTCAACAAGATCGTTGGTGAAGATACTTGCACTTTATTGATTCAACAGTCTCGCAGAAATGATACAGGCTTATATACTATAACAGCTGTAAATAATCTGGGAACTGCTTCAAAGGAGATGAGACTAAACGTTCTAGGTAGGTATCAAGAACTCTTACATATTGCATAAATTTATAGCATTCATGTGATACTTTATTTTAATAGCATTTGAATTAATTCTTCTTTATAAAAATGTATCTTTTAGGTCGTCCTGGACCTCCAGTGGGACCCATTAAATTTGAATCCATTTTGGCTGATAAAATGACAATATCATGGCTTCCTCCATTAGATGATGGTGGTTCTAAGATTACAAACTATGTTATAGAGAAAAAAGAAGCAAATAGGAGGACATGGGTACCCGTTACTAATGAGCCTAAGGAATGCTTATTCACTATTCCCAAGTTGATGGAAGGCCACGAATACGTGTTCCGCATTATGGCACAAAACAAATATGGTATTGGAGAACCTTTGGATAGTGAACCAGAAACAGCACGAAACCTTTTCAGTAAGTAGGAACATGCATTCAAATTATGTGAGTTTTCATACGCTGGTATGCATACAGCATCTGTTAAATATCAGTACTACTTTTCTGTCTTCATGTAAGTAAATTTTCTAGAATAGGTTGAAGAGTTTTAGCATTAGTAGTTAGTTCTTAAAAGCACATGTAGTACTTAAAAATACTTTTCTCCCTCCTTGTTGTATACTAAAATACAATCTCGAGCCTTTTTTAAGGTTGAAATATAAAAATAAGGGTTTCTCTAATAAGATTCAGGTCATTCTCTTGTATTTGAGACATTATTGACCTTATAGATCAGGAAGAGTCAATTTCCTGCCTTCAGTTTTCAAAGAGAAATTAGACAGAGTAGATCTAATGTAGAAGGAATGCTAAGCTGGAAGGAGAAAATCATTCTTAAAACATCCAAGGTTAGGCTGGGCACTGAAATGAGGTACCGATCCAGGAAGGCGAGAAAAATTCTTTTTTGACAATTGTTATTTGAAGGAAAGATACCTTATGTTCACAGAAGCATTGGTAGCTGAATAGGGATGGGAAGGTGAATAAGGGAAGGAGTCTCATGAAGATATGTAACTACCTAATACAACTGTAATCATGTGAGTGCATAGCTCTGTTTTGCACTCTAGCTATCTCCATCTTTAGCTTTTTGGTTTTTTAACAAGCCATGTGTGAATTTTTTCCCCCAGCTGTTCCTGGACCTTGTGACAAGCCAACAGTTAGCAGTATAACACGTGATTCAATGACTGTAAACTGGGAAGAACCAGAACATGATGGTGGCTCTCCTGTTACTGGTTACTGGTTGGAGCGCAAAGAGACTACTGGAAAGAGATGGACCAGGGTTAACCGTGATCCTATCAAACCTATGGCACTGGGGGTTTCATACAAAGTTACAGGTCTTATTGAAGGCTCTGAATACCAGTTCCGTGTTTCAGCTATCAATGCAGCTGGTGTTGGTCCACCAAGCATGCCATCTGATCCAGCAATTGCTAGAGATCCTATTGGTAAGTATTTTAGATTCCTATTTTTGAATTTGAAAAGATTCAAATGAGAACATAGAATGTATTTTTATGCTATAATGGTATGATGATATTTTTCAGCCCCACCTGGCCCTCCTATTCCAAAAGTCACTGATTGGACAAAGTCTTCTGTAGATTTGGAGTGGACTCCACCACTAAAGGATGGTGGTTCTAGGGTCACTGGCTACATTGTTGAGTATAAAGAGGAAGGAAAGGAAGAATGGGAACGGGTAGGTGGAAAACTATTACAGAATCTGTGTTTCTTGTCTCTGTGTGTCTATCAAAAGAAATCCTTCCAGAAAATACATTTTTTACAAATTTTCACTCTGCAAGTTATTTTCTAAAAGTTCATATTTTTGCAACATAATTATCTGCATATGTTTAAAATATAGGACCAAATGTAAAAGTCAGTAACTGCCCCCCCACAGCATCAAGTTACCTTTGCAGTTTCCTAAACCTAGAATTTTTAAATTTCTGTTTAAAGATGTGAGAAAATATGTAGGTAATTTGTGATAAAAGAACAGAAGACAAGACCAGGTAAGAACTGGCACAAAAGTAAGTCTCACTGGTATCAGACTGAGCCAAAACATTTGAAGCTGCTATGTCCCTACTTTTTCCTATTTTTTTCAATAATGCATTACTGAAAATTTAACTGATGCATACCTTGGATACTTTCTGTATATCCATAAAAATTTGGGTGCATTTTAGGTAATACCTAAATTTCCTCCACTGTTTCCAGGTAAACAGGGTTCGTATTGGTGTTTAAAAAGAACAAAGAATTCCCATTTTTTTCCACTCTCACTTATATGAGCTTATTTGTCCAATAATACATGTAATTCTTCTGACATCACAGACTATTTTAATTGATGTAACATCCTTGTCTGTTAAAACTATCAAAAAGGTGAATCTTCAGAATAGCTTGTATGTCCATGTCCTGTATTTCTTTACACATATTCTGAGGAATTCTATGTGAGCTATATCCATGTATGCTTGACTCTTTTGTGCTTGAAAATCTGAAACCACATCTGATTTAAGATTTGTTTCAAACATCACAAAGAAATTTATGATACCTTGATGTTAGCTAATGTCATAATATTTTTTCCAGGTAAAAGATAAAGAAATTAGAGGAACGAAGTTCGTTGTGGCAGGACTAAAAGAAGGATGTTTTTACAAATTTAGAGTTAGAGCAGTGAATGCCGCTGGCATTGGAGAGCCTGGAGAAGTTACAGACATTATTGAAATGAAGGACAGAATTGGTATTTATCATTTACATTTGCATTTTTAGTACCTCTAAGTCAAAGTGAGAAAAAAGTATTAATTGAATATTTTTGTTCACCTCCCACAGTGGCTCCTGATATTAATTTGGATGCAAGCGTCAGAGACAGAATTGTTGTTCATGCTGGAGGAGTAATTCGTATCATAGCATATGTGTCAGGAAAGCCAGCTCCAACAGTGACTTGGAGCAGGGATGACCAAGCTTTACCAGAAGAAGCCAGAGTTGAAGAAACAGCTATTAGTTCTTCTTTGGTCATCAAGAATTGCAAAAGGAGCCATCAGGGTATATACACTCTTCTTGCTAAAAACGCTGGTGGTGAGCGGAAGAAGACTATTATTGTTGATGTGCTAGGTAAATAGCAACTTCAGTCCTTGTGAACAAGCAAAATTTCGTAACATTCAGCATGTGTACTTAAATACTTCATTTCTTCTTCGCTTTCAGATGTGCCAGGCCCAGTTGGAATGCCATTCCTTACTGAGAACCTAACCAGTGACTCTTGTAAATTGACATGGTTTACTCCAGAAGATGATGGTGGTTCTCCTATTACCAACTATATAATTGAAAAACGTGAATCTGACCATAGAGCTTGGACTCCAGTAAGCTACACAGTTACAAGACAGAATGCTACTGTTCAGGGACTCACTGAAGGGAAAGCCTACTTTTTCCGAATTGCAGCTGAGAATATAATTGGCATGGGTCCATTCACAGAGACAACAAAAGAGATTGTCATTAGAGATCCGATAAGTAAGTGTATTTTCGGCTTTGGATTACTGTCGTATGAGATGACTATGCAGAAAAATGCATTTAATATATTTTTTGTTTATTCACAGCTGTTCCTGACCGCCCAGAAGACCTGGAAGTAAAAGCAGTTACCAAGAACTCTGTTACATTAACTTGGAACCCTCCAAAATACAATGGAGGCTCAGATATCACCATGTACGTTCTAGAGAGCCGTCTCATTGGAAAGGAGAAATTCCACAAAGTTACAAAGGAGAAAATGCTTGATAGGAAATACACTATAGAAGGCTTGAAAGAGGGTGATACCTATGAGTATCGTGTGAGTGCTTGCAATATTGTGGGGCAAGGCAAGCCATCATTTTGCACAAAACCAATCACATGCAAGGATGAAATTGGTATGTATCTTTTTCATATTTCTTTTGAAAACAGTGATTACATTTACCGATTCCTTACTTTTTCTTATTAATATTGCTGACATTTGTGAGCATTGTGTTTTTTAACATTGTCTTTCAGCTCCTCCATCACTTGACCTTGACTTTAGAGACAAGCTTATTGTTCGGGTTGGTGAAGCGTTCAGCCTGACTGGACGTTACTCAGGCAAGCCAGCACCAAAGGTTACTTGGCTAAAGGATGATATTGTTGTGAAAGAAAATGATCGTACAAAGATCAAGACAACTCCTACAACTCTTTGCTTGGGGGTACTAAAATCTGTCCGTGAAGACTCAGGGAAATACTGTGTTACTGTAGAGAACAGCACAGGATCAAGAAAAGGATTTTGTCAAGTTACTGTTGTTGGTAGGTTTTACTGAAAAACAGTATTGTATGTGATTTTTAGTAGTGATTGGAATTCATTGAATTATATAAAATGTAAATTAAAATGTGTTCTTTATTACAATAACTTTATTTACTGCATTCTCATTTATACTGAAATACTATTGATTAATTTTGAGTACATAGTTAACTCTGGCTTAATTTATTCAGCATGAATAATTTAATGTCTCTACATGTATCAACACTTTAGAAAATATCAATCACCAAATACCTTATAAGCATTAAGGAATTGTCCAGTGAGTCAAACACATATTAAAGAGGAATAGTCTTCAGGTCTTGATTCCTTATTAAAACTGTGATGCCAAGTTTCTGATTTCATAATGTATTTACTGTATTGATACTGTTTAATCTATGTCATTCTGTGAAGTTCATATAAAAGCATGGATATGCTTTATTTTTTCGTAAACAGATCGCCCATCACCTCCGGTAGGCCCAGTTATATTTGATGAAGTTCATAAAGATCATATGGTAGTTTCCTGGAAACCTCCATTAGATGATGGAGGCAGTGAAATTACAAATTACATTATTGAGAAAAAGGATGCGCACAGAGACCTGTGGATGCCAGTTACATCTGCCACAGTTAAGACAACATGCAAAATTCCTAAGCTGCTTGAAGGAAGAGAATATCAAATTCGAATTTATGCTGAAAATCTTTACGGCATAAGCGATCCTCTGATCTCTGATGAGATGAAAGCCAAGGACCGTTTCCGTATGTTATTCATTTGCTATCCGACTTTGATACTTTAATCTTTACTCTGTTTGTAGTGCTTAGAAACTCTTTTGGTTTTTTCCCTCCAGGTGTTCCTGATGCACCTGAGCAACCAATCATTAAGGATGTCACCAAAGACTCTGCAGTAGTGGTTTGGAACAAACCATATGATGGAGGCAAGCCAATAACGAACTATATTGTAGAAAAGAAGGAAACAATGGCTACAAGATGGGTCAAAGTTACCAAAGACCCAATTTTCCCCAGTACTCAGTTCAAAGTACCAGACCTCCTTGAAGGCTGTCAATATGAATTCCGTGTTTCAGCAGAGAATGAAATTGGCGTTGGTGATCCTAGTCCACCATCGAAGCCAATTTTCGCTAGAGATCCAATTGGTAAAGTATTAAATTTCATTTATCATTGAAATTTTAATGCACTCTTCATTTCAGTTAGAAAATCATTTTAATAGTTTCCTTTTTTCCCCATTTCTTTCCTTTTTTGCTTTTTTAACAGCAAAACCAAGTCCACCTGTTAATCCGGAAGCAGTAGATAAAACTAAAAACTCAGTTGATTTATCTTGGCAACCACCACGCCATGATGGTAATGGCAAGATAATTGGCTACCTTGTTGAGTATCAGAAAGTTGGAGATGAAGAATGGAAAAAGGCCAATCTTACAGCAGATTCTTGTCCTGAAACAAAATACAAAGTCACTGGCCTTACTGAGGGCTTGACCTATAAGTTCAGGGTCAAGGCAGTCAATGCGGCAGGTGAATCAGAACCAGCCTATGTTCCTGATCCAGTAGAAGTAAAGGACAGACTTGGTGAGTTTTAATAAAATCAGATAAGTTTACCTAAGAAGAGATCTTTTTTCCTCATTTTCTAAAAACCATATTATTTTGATTCCAGAACCTCCAGAGCTGATACTTGATGCTAACATGGCTCGAGAACAGCATGTAAAAGCTGGAGATACCCTGAGACTTAGTGCTGTTATTAAAGGTGTTCCATTCCCAAAAGTTTCTTGGAAGAAAGAAGATCATGAGGTCTCACCCAAAGCTGATATTGAGGTTACAGGAGTTGGCAGTAAGCTTGAAATTCGTAACACTGTCCATGAAGATGGTGGAATTTACTCTCTGACAGTTGAAAATCCAGCTGGCTCAAAGACTGTTTCAGTAAAAGTTGTTGTCTTAGGTAATCGTTTTTATGTTCCTTTATACTGCATGGTTTTATTCTATAATTAGAGATTAAGAAATAAAGGAATATCTGGAAAATATCAATAAACCGAGTTAGAAGAAATACACGAGAGCAAAAGGACTAAAAAATACGTTAAATATATTCATTTCTCTTGAAATTTACTAAGTTTCATAAAAAATGCTTTGGTTATAAAATAAATAACAGATTCAATTTTTGTCAATATTAGATAAGCCTGGTCCACCCAGAAATCTGCAAGTCAGTGAAGTTAGAAGCGATTCTTGCTATCTCACTTGGATAGAACCAGAAGACGATGGGGGCTCTGTCATTACCAACTATGTAGTGGAAAGGAAAGATGTAGCTTCTGCACAGTGGGTAGCCATCTCATCATCCTCCAAGAAACGCAGTCACATGGCTAAATATCTGATGGAAGGCACTCAGTATCTCTTCCGAGTTGCGGCTGAGAATCAGTTTGGTAGAGGTCCATATGTGGAAACTCTCAAGCCTATTAAAGCTATAGATCCACTCCGTAAGTGTTTTTCAGTTTTATGATTTGTTTTCTTCATATTGTTCTTGGTAATTTTTGAGATTATCTTTTTGGTACTTGTGTGAACATGCTACACTGCTACCATAGGTTGGCCATCCTATTAACCATTTTGTTTTTGTATTTTAAAAGATCCTCCTGGGCCACCAAAGAATCTACATCATGTAGATGTTGACAAGACTGAAGTTTCCCTTGTTTGGAATCGACCAGATCGTGATGGTGGTGCTGAGATAACTGGATATTTGGTGGAATATCAAGAAGATGGTGCAGATGAGTGGACAAAGTTCCAGACAGTCCCTATGCTAGACTGTGTTGTTACAGGGCTACAAAAAGGAAAAATATACAAATTTCGTGTGAAAGCTCAGAATATTGTTGGTCTTAGCCTTCCAGATACAACTATACCAATCGAGTGTCAAGAAAAACTAGGTAATTTTTAGTTTTCATGTTGTTTCACTGATTCTTTCTCTCTTTCTTTAAGCATTTCCCCTGAAAAGGTAATTTCTATTTTTCTCTAATTTCAGTACCTCCGTCTGTGGAACTAGATGTGAAGTTAATTGAAGGTCTTGTTGTTAAAGCTGGCACCACAGTAAGACTTCCTGCCATCATGAGAGGAGTGCCAGTTCCCACTGCAAAATGGGTTACTGATGACATTGAAATTAAAACAGACGGAAGGCACAAGATTGAGACTGATAATTATTCAACTGTGCTTACCATCAAAGACTGTATAAGAAAAGATACAGGAGAATATTTACTCACAGTATCTAATGCAGCTGGCAGCAAAACGGTTGCTCTGCATCTTACAGTTTTGGATGTTCCTGGCCCACCAACTGGTCCTATTAATATTCTTGAAGTAACACCAGAACATATGGTTATTTCTTGGCGTCCTCCTAAAGATGATGGTGGGAGTCCTATAATAAATTACATCGTTGAGAAGCGTCAATCAAAGAAAGAAACTTGGGGAGTGGTTAGCTCTGGAACAAGTCACACAAAAATTAAGATTCCACGACTGCAGAAAGGATGTGAATATATTTTCCGTGTTCGGGCAGAAAATAAGATAGGCATTGGTGCACCCCTTGATTCAGAACCAACAATTGCTAAGCATATGTTTGATCCACCATCCCCACCTGGTAAACCAACTGTTTATGATATTACAGAAAATGCTGCAACAGTGTCTTGGACTCTACCAAAATCCGATGGTGGAACTCCAATAACTGGTTATATACTTGAACGTCGGGAAGCATCTGGTAAATGGGTGCGTGTCAATAAGACACCAATACTTGATATGAAATACAGAGTCACTGGTCTCTTTGAAGGCAACACATATGAATTTAGAGTTTTTGCCGAAAACATGGTGGGCTTAAGCAAACCATCTCCAAGCTCTGATCCAATAAAAGCATCACGTCCTATCACTCCTCCTGGACCACCTATAAATCCAAAATTAAAAGACAAAACCAGAGAAACAGCTGATCTTGTGTGGACAAAGCCCCTCAAAGATGGCGGCAGCCCCATTCTGGGATACATTGTGGAATGTCAGAAAACTGGAACTAAGCAGTGGAATAGGATTAATAAGGATGAACTCATTAGACAGTGTGCCTTCAGAGTACCTGGGTTAGTAGAAGGAAATGAATATAAATTTCGAATAAAAGCTGTTAACATTGTGGGAGAGGGAGAACCAAGAGAACTGGCAGAAACTGTACTGGCAAAGGATATACTTTCTCCTCCAGAAGTAAGCCTAGATGTAACCTGTCGAGACTTAATTACTGTCCGAGTAGGCCAAACAATCCGTATTACTGGTAAAGTAAAAGGCAGGCCAGATCCTGACATAACATGGTCTAAAGATGGCAAAGTACTAGTCCAAGAAAAGAATGTTGAAATAGTCCATGATCTACCTAATGTTGAATTGCAAGTGAAAGAAGCCAAAAGATCTGATCATGGCAAATACATAATAGCAGCGAAGAACAGCTGTGGACATGCTCAAGCTTTTGCTGTTGTTAATGTACTTGACAGACCTGGACCATGTCAGAACCTGAAAATAAGCTATGTCACAAAAGAGTCTTGTATGATTGCTTGGGAAAGTCCAGTGGATAATGGTGGCTCTGAAATTACAAACTATATAGTAGAGTGCCGTCAGCCAAACCAGAGAGGATGGTCAATTGTCTCTTCTGATCTCACTAAACGATTAGTAAAGGCAAATCTTATAGAGAACCGTGAATACTTCTTCAGAGTTTGTGCAGAAAACAAAATAGGTCCAGGTCCTTGCATTGAGACCAAGACTCCCATCCTTGCCATCAATCCTATTGACAAGCCTGGAGAGCCGGAAAATCTTCACATTGCAGAGAAAGGAAAGACATTTGTATACCTGAAATGGAGAAGGCCAGATTATGATGGCGGAAGTCCCAATTTAAGTTATCATGTTGAGAGAAAACTGAAGGATTCAGATGAATGGGAAAGGGTTCACAAAGGCAGCATTAAGGAAACACACTACATGGTAGATAAATGTGTTGAAAATAAGATTTACCAGTTCCGAGTTCAAACCAAGAATGAGGCAGGTGAAAGTGACTGGGTAAGAACAGCTGAAGTTGTTGTGAAGGAAGATCTGCAGAAACCAGTGCTAGACTTGAAGTTAAGTGGGGTGTTAACTGTGAAAGCAGGTGACACAATTAGAATTGAGGCTGGAGTCAGAGGAAAACCACAGCCTGAAGTTGTATGGACAAAAGACAAAGATGCCACAGACCTAACCAGATCTCCAAGAGTCAGTATTGAAACAACTTCTGACACATCTAAATTTGTTCTCACAAAATCAAGGCGTAGTGATGGTGGGAAATATGTGATTACTGCAACTAACACAGCTGGTAGTTTCGTAGCATATGCCACTGTTATTGTCTTGGATAAACCAGGTCCTGTAAGAAACTTGAAAGTCACTGACATTTCAAGTGATAGATGTACTGTTACTTGGGATCCCCCAGAAGATGATGGTGGTTGTGAAATACAGAACTACATCCTGGAAAAATGTGAAAGCAAGCGTATGGTTTGGTCTACATACTCTTCCTCTGTCCTAGCGAACTATGCAAATGTGACACGCCTCATTGAAGGTAATGAATATATATTCAGAGTTCGTGCAGAGAATAAAATGGGCACTGGTCCACCAACAGAAACGCACCCGATTATTGCAAAAACAAAATATGATAGACCTGGACGCCCCGACCCTCCAGATGTCACAAGAGTTAGCAAAGAAGAGATGACTGTAGTTTGGAATCCACCAGAATATGATGGTGGCAAATCAATTACAGGATACATTTTAGAGAAGAAAGAGAAACGATCACTAAGATGGGTTCCTGTTACTAAGACTGCAATACCAGAGAGACGCAAGAAGGTTACTAATCTCATCCCTGGTCATGAATATCAGTTCCGTGTCAGTGCCGAAAATGAAGTCGGACTTGGAGAACCAAGCTTGCCATCAAGACCTGTAGTAGCAAAAGACCCAATAGGTATCATACCACTGTATTCTACTGTATTTTGTTTTAATGTTAACATAACAGGTTGCTAAAATGCACAACTGTGTTCTTATCTGCAATTTTTATTGTCCTTCAGAACCACCTGGTCCTCCCACAAACTTGAGAGTGGTTGATAGCACAAAGAGTTCCATAACCCTTGGCTGGGGAAAACCAGTGTATGATGGTGGTGCTCCAATTATTGGATATGTTGTGGAAATTAGACCAAAAGTTGAGGGTGCTGATCCTGAAGCAGGATGGAAACGATGCAATGTTGCTGCCCAAGTTATTCATACAGAATTTACAGCCACCAGCCTGGATGAGAACCAATTATATGAGTTCAGAGTTTCTGCCCAAAACCAGGTTGGCCTTGGCCGACCAGCTGAACTGAAAGAAGCTGTGTCTCCCAAAGAAATACTTGGTGAGTTTTTCCATCCTCTTTATGAGTATTTACACAGAGCTGTTATTTGCTCTGGTTTTATTTTATTTCATATGCTAAACTTTGCATTTTATTTCTTTAATTTTTACTTTCAGAACCTCCCGAGATTGAGTTGGATGCAAGCATGAGAAAGTTAGTCACAGTCAGGGCAGGATGCCCGATTAGACTTTTTGCCATTGTTAGGGGTCGCCCAGCACCAAAAGTCACCTGGAGGAGAATGGGTATTGACAATGTTATCAGAAAAGGACAAGTTGATCTGGTTGACACTATGGCCTTCTGTGTCATCCCTGATTCAACACGTGATGACTCAGGCAAATATTCATTGACACTTGTTAATGCAGCTGGAGAAAAGGCTGTATTTGTGAACGTCAGAGTCCTGGGTAAGTAATGAGAGAAATACGTCTAGACAATTTTTTAACAATATAGAATATTCATTGCAGGAATTTTTATGACCCCCAAGTGCTACAGTTTTTGAGCACAACTGTATCAGCTAACACTAATTCTCCCTGTATAGGAAGCTGTTAGCCCCCTTTAATTTTAACTTATTAAAGAAGAAAAGACTAGCATAAATTAAAATTTCTTTATAGATACTCCTGGACCTGTGTCGGACTTCAAGGTTTCAGATGTCACCAAGATGTCGTGCCATCTTTCATGGGCACCTCCAGAGAATGATGGTGGTAGCCCCGTGACTCATTACATCCTGCAGAAACGTGAGGCGGACAGGAAGACCTGGGGAACAGTCACTGCAGAACTAAAGAAAACTAGTTTCCAAATAGCTAACCTTGTACCTGGAAATGAATATTTCTTTAGAGTAACGGCTGTAAATGAATATGGGTCAGGTGTTCCAAGTGACATACCAAAACCAATTCTAGCAACAGACCCTCTAAGTAAGTATAGCTTTGTGCATATTTTATGTTTTTTCTCTAATTCTAATAAGATTTTGCTTTTTTTGAAATTTGGTATTCCTAAATTGAACAATCCTACTACCTACCTAATGATTAACATAAATATTTCTGGGTCATTTTGTTTCAAATAATGCAATATATGAATATAATACCTTTGCAATTGTTAAGAATTTTGCTCTTTTCCATATTGTCCTTGTTCAGTTACCATGGATGACATCCAATAATTCAACAAGTATTCAATAGTCAGAAAATCTTGGAAATTCAATATTGAATGTGTTCCTTTTTTTTTTTCTCCCTGAAAGGTGAACCTGATCCACCAAGAAAACTTGAAGTTACTGAAATTACGAAGAATAGTGCTACTTTAGGCTGGCTGCCACCACTGCGTGATGGAGGCTCTAAAGTTGATGGGTATATTGTTAGCTACAAGGAAGATGACCAACCACAGGATCGCTGGACAGAATATTCAGTTGTTAAAGATCTCTCCATTGTTGTCGCTGGTCTGAAAGAGGGAAAGAAGTACAAATTTAGAGTGGCAGCTAGAAATGCTGTAGGAGTAAGTTTGCCAAGAGAAACTGAAGGAGTATTTGAAATTAAAGAACAACTCAGTAAGTAACAATTTAAATACTACCTATGTTGCAATATTCTGCTTTAACAATGAAATGAGCAAGAATTCTAGTTCTTTGAGTGAGTCCCAGAAAGACATATGCTTTATGAAGTCATCTGGAGGATTATGGTTAACTGTATTGAATATTTTGACAGGTCAGAAAGGATGAGAGTTGACCACTAATGCAGAATTATTAAAGAATTTTGCAGGTATGGTTTCAGTTGGAACCAAAAGATAGGAACTAAGGAGAAATAATAAATACCTTCAATGAACTTAAAATGAAAGAGAAAAAGAGTCAGAGTGGTGGTTTGAGAGATAAATGTTTGGCCCCAATATTGGGAGCTATTTTAAGATATGAGAAAACAAGTTGTTCATATTGTAGAGTTGGCTGAGAATGTAAAGCAAAGGTCAGGGAGGACAGGTTGGCCTAATGAAGGTGGTAGGGTCCCTGAGGCACAGGAAGACATAGGGATAAGGAGCAGATGAGAAGAACCTTCTTCATTTGTGACATGGAAAGAAGAAGAGAGAGTTACAGGAGCAAAAGAGAATGAAAACTAGTCGATGGCAGGAAGAAAAGTACTCCAAACATACTTCTAGGTATCTTTTGGAAGAAATCGGAAATATTTTGTACAAAAGAAGAAGTAGGATAAGGGACTCTACTTGAATAACTCAGGAGTATGAAAAGATTGACTGCGTAAATGAGTTTAGTTCATTGAGAACTTCAGTCTTTCTTGTCTCCTCCTTCATGTTTGTCTTGTAGAAAGTCAGCAACAAGTGAGAAATGACAAGTTCCAGTTACAAAGAGGAATTATGTGTCATGCATTAGTAGTGCACAAGTCTCTACATAAACATGTGAGAAGGCAATCCAAACTGAAACATATTCTCTTATAAGCTGTACAAAAATGTAAAAGTAAGATTGTAATAGATATTGCCCACTGCAGAATCTCTAGTTGTCCATAAGTGGAACCTAAATTAAAAATGATCAAGTCATTCCTATTGGTGATTCCACTTGAGAGAGAAACAGAGAACTTTCAAATGAAAACATAAGAAAAAGTAAATTAATGTCACAGAAATTGAATTTATATGTCTGTGTGTGATTTTTTTTCAGTCCCACCTAAGATCCTGATGCCTGATCACGTTCACATTAAAGCTGGAAAGAAACTGAGAATTGAAGCTCATGTATATGGGAAGCCTCAGCCAGTCTGTAAATGGTTGAAAGGAGATCAAGATGTACTTATATCCAGTCGCCTTGCTGTGCATAAAGCAGAAAAATCTTCTGTTCTTATCATTAAGGATGTGACTAGAAAAGATTCCGATTTTTACACTCTTACTGCAGAAAATAGCTCTGGTACTGACAGTCAGAAAATCAGAGTGATAGTCATGGGTATGTTCCATTTGATTATTTTTAAACCCAGCTTTATACAAAACTAGTTTTGGTGTATTCCAGTGGTTACAATTTTCTTTCATCCCTTTTTTCTTAATATGTGTTTTCATGCAGATAAACCGGGTCCACCACAGCCTCCATTTGATATTTCTGAAATAGATGCTGATGCTTGCACTCTTGCATGGCATATACCTCTTGAAGATGGTGGCAGTAACATTACAAACTATGTGGTTGAGAAATGTGATGTAAGCCGAGGAGACTGGGTAACAGCTTTAGCTTCTGTCACAAAGACAAGCTGCAGAATTGGAAAACTGATTCCTGGAGAAGAGTATATGTTCCGCGTTCGTGCTGAAAATCGTTTCGGGATTTCTGAGCCACTTACTTCTGGCAAGATGATTGCAAGGTTCCCATTTGGTATGTCAGGTTTTGATTGCAGCATTTCTCTTTTTAGACGTCCTAGTAAGAAAGCATGTGATTGATACCCATCTTTGTGTTTCTTTCTAGATGTTCCTAGTGAACCAAAGAATGCACGTATTACCAAGGTCAATAAGGACTGCATTTTTGTTGCCTGGGATAAACCAGATAGTGATGGAGGCAGTCCAATTACTGGTTATCTCATTGAGCGCAAAGAAAGGAACAGTTTACTGTGGGTGAAAGCCAATGACACAGCTGTGCGCTCCACAGAATACCCTTGTGTGGGGCTCATCGAAGGTCTCGAGTATACTTTCAGAATTTATGCATTGAACAGAGCTGGAGCCAGTAAACCTAGTAAACCAACTGAGTTTGTCACAGCAAGAGCACCAGTTGGTAAGCCAAACATGCCAATAATTTGCAACAGACAACTGTTTTTATGGTCATTTTCAATATATCCACAACTCTTTATGATCTTCAGTTTGCTCTTACATTTGTTTTCACGTTTAGCGTGAGTGCACTGTGTGGTATGCTGTAACTAGGATCCAGCACTATTAAAGCTATTTTTTAATATGTTAGCTTTTTTGGCAAAACAGATTATAACATGATCTTATTTGCCTTAGATCCCCCTGGAAAACCTGAAGTTATCGATGTCACTAAGAGTACTGTGTCATTGGTATGGACACGACCAAAGCATGATGGTGGTAGCAAACTTATTGGCTACTTTGTTGAAGCTTGCAAATTACCTGGTGATAAGTGGGTTCGGTGCAATACAACTCCACATCAAATACCCCTAGAAGAGTACACTGCTACTGATTTGGAAGAAAATGCTCAATATCAATTTAGAGCAATTGCCAAGACAGCAGTTAACATTAGCCGACCTTCAGAACCTTCTGATCCAGTGACCATTCATCCAGAAAACGGTAAGAAATGTAAAAGCATTTGAGAACTCTAATAAGAATCTGTGCATATTGAACTAACACTCATGTGACGAATGAGATGTTCATCTCTTACTAGACTGATTAACTCTTGGGCTCTTTCCTTTCAGTTCCCCCCAGAATAGAGTTGGATCTGTCTATGCAGTCACAGCTTACAGTAAAAGCTGGAACTAATGTGCGCCTGGAGGCAAATGTATATGGCAAGCCGATGCCAACAATCACCTGGAAGAAAGAAGGAGAAATTTTAAAGCCATCTGAAGGTGTTAAGATCACCACTAAGAGAAATCTTGCTACAGTTGAGTTGTTCAGTGTTAACAGGAAGCAAACAGGAGACTATACTATTACTGCTGAAAATGCAAGTGGATCAAAGTCAGCAACCATTAGGCTTAAAGTACTTGGTAAGCTAAAGACTGTCTGTTAATAAATACATTTATAGTTAAATGATATAGCAAGAGATAGAGCTATAACAATGTGATGTTAATTCTTCTAGATAAGCCTGGTCCACCGGCCTCCGTTAAAATCAAACATATGTATGCAGATCGTGCAATGCTTTCTTGGGAGCCTCCTCTGGAAGACGGAGGTTCAGAAATTACTAACTATATTGTAGACAAGCGTGAAACAAGCAGACCAAACTGGGCTCAAGTGAGTGCCAATGTACCCATTACAAGCTGCACAGTGGAGAAACTAATAGAAGGACATGAGTATCAGTTCCGCATATGTGCTGAAAACAAATATGGTGTTGGAGACCCTATCTTTACTGAACCAGCAGTTGCTAAGAATCCATATGGTATGTGCTTTGTCGGATAGCTTCATTAGTCACTGTTTTTTTGTGTACACTTATGAATGTGAACATAACTTTCAAATAAATCTTCACAGATGTACCTGGACCTTGTGATCCACCAATAATTAGCAATGTAACAAAAGACTTTATGACTGTTAGCTGGAAGCCGCCAGCTAGTGATGGTGGATCGCCGATAACTGGTTATATACTTGAGAAGCGTGAAACTAAATCTCTGAACTGGACAAAGGTAAACAGAAAGCCTGTCATTGAAAGAACTGTTAAGGCTACTGGACTCCAAGAAGGAACAGAATATGAGTTCCGGGTGATAGCATTGAATAAGGCCGGACCTGGCAAGCCTAGCGCACCATCTAAAGCAGTGTATGCTCGTGATCCTCAATGTAAGCTAAAAGTCTAAGGTATTTTCCATGGTTATTTTCAAATTCTTTTGTACAGCATTTGGTACGATAACTTTATGTTATTTTAATTCTCAGATCCTCCTGGCCCACCTGCTTTCCCGAAAGTGGTCGATACCACTCGTAATTCAATAAGCCTGTCATGGAGCAAACCAGCATATGATGGAGGAAGCCCTATTATTGGTTATCTAGTGGAAGCAAAAAGAGCTGACACAGACAACTGGGTCAGATGCAATCTACCCAAGAACTTACAGGCTACACAATTTGTGGTAACGGGGCTAATAGAAGATACAGAGTACCAGTTCCGTGTTTATGCTGTCAATAAGATTGGATACAGTGATCCAAGTGATGTTCCTGATAAACACACCGCCAAAGACATTTTAAGTATGTTCACTGAAAACAAATTACTTTGTTGACTTTTGCTTTAATTCATGGGATGGGTTGCAAAGACAGGGTTTGTCACAGATCACAGAAGCAGATTAATTTGAAATGTGTCATTTCTCAAAAAATGTAGGCTAAAAGTGGCTAATTTGGAAGAGCATAGGGCAATTAGGAACTGGCTAGATTCTGACTGGTGTCTGCTTTTTTCACTTGCATGCTAGGTACTCTTCTGCCTCCTATTTTGGGTCTTCAGGAATTTTTTCTTTCTCGAATCCTAAAATTAGACTTTTCATATCTCTTTTCTGTTCTTAAAATGTTCAGTCTTCTTCATGTCTTCTAAATAATTTGAAGCCAAGATTACTATTCTAAGCATCTGTGTGGCACATTATTTAATTGTACGACACTGATTCCTTAAGAGTCATGCTGACTTCTGTATGCATTTTGCTGTATGTACATATGTGCATTGCTTCACAGAACTGTCTTGGTTCATGATAAGCAGTACAGTCCAGGAGGCTTTGAAACTCCTCTGAGTTCTACAGGAGCTAGGGGACTTCTTCATATGATAATTAATGTAAATAGTGGAAAACACAGAAAAAAAGGAAGTTAAATCAGTGCAAAAAAATGTTCTTTGCAGGTGATCTTGAAATGGGAGTCAGGACACTAACTCACTAACATCATCATGGGCATGAGAATAAGGTGGTTAATCTAGGGAAATGCCAGTAAATGTCACAGAAACTTTAGCGGTAGTTTTAAAGATGATGTTTTAATTGCATGTTTTTTGTTAAACACACAGTTCCTCCTGAAGGAGAACTTGATGCAGAACTAAGGAAAGTCCTTGTGTTGCGTGCTGGAGTCACAATGAGACTTTATGTGCCAGTAAGAGGACGTCCACCTCCAAAGATTACATGGTCTAAAGTGGGTGCCAACCTACGAGATAGGCAAGGATTAGACATCAAGTCAACTGATTTTGACACCTTCCTACGTTGTGAAAATGTAAACAAATATGACGCTGGAAAATACGTCCTCAGTCTGGAGAACAGCTGTGGCAAAAAGGCATATACAATTGTTGTAAAAGTACTTGGTAAGTGTCAGGGTTTTCCCCATTCTAAGGTATTTGTTAGCTTTTTAACTGATAATTTTTGTTTATTTTGTTTACTAAATCAAATATGGGGTTGTTGTGTTTATCTAGATACTCCAGGCCCTCCAATTAACCTGATCGTAAAGGAAGCATCTAAGGATTCTGCCTTCATTACATGGGAACCTCCACTAATAGATGGTGGCAGTCCAATCACAAATTATGTCGTTGAAAAACGTGATGCAGAAAGGAAGTCATGGTCCACAGTAACAACAGAATGTCCAAAGACAAGCTGCAGGATAACTAACTTAGAAGAAGGCAAATCTTACTTCTTCAGGGTTTTTGCTGAAAATGAATATGGTATTGGTGACCCCTGTGAAACTCGTGATGCTGTTAAAGCTTCTGGTAAGAAAAATGAATCCATTTCACCTATTTTAGTATTCAAATAATTTTTATTTTTGGCTTGAATGGACACTTACTGTGCTTTTCTTCCTTCTAGAAACACCTGGGCCAGTTGTGGATCTAAAAGCTTCAGCTGTAACAAAATCATCCTGCAATTTAGTATGGAAAAAACCAATCAGTGATGGTGGAAGTCGTATTTTTGCATATGTTGTTGAGGTCCTGATTGATGAAGATAAATGGCAAGAAGTCATGCGGGCAAAGAACCTCCATTTTTCAATGAGAGACCTAAAAGAAGGACAAGAATACACTTTCAGAGTGAGAGCCCAAAATGATGCTGGATGTGGAACTCCAAGAGAGCTCACAATTGTGGCCAGAGATGATGTTGGTAAGAAGCAATTTAAGATCATTAATTCGATGTTTCACTTACATTTATTTTATGCTTACTATACATACAAAGCAGGTGCCTTTAAAACAACATCTTAATTTTATCACAGAGTCTATGCATAGTTGAATATCGGTTTCTTTTATTTTTACAGTGGCGCCGGATCTTGATTTAAGAGATCTACCCGATTTGTGCTATACAGCTAAAGAGGGTAGCAATTTCCGACTTAAAATCCCAATTAAAGGCAAGCCTGTCCCAGCTGTAACTTGGAAGAAAGATGAAGACCAGGCACTTACTGAGAGTGGAAGAGTTGCGTTTGAATCAACAGCAGTTAACACCACACTTGTAGTACATGACTGCCAGAAAGCTGATGCTGGAAAATACACAATAACTTTGAAGAATGTTGTTGGCAGCAAGGAAGGCACTATTTCTGTGAAAGTTGTTGGCAAACCTGGCATACCAACAGGTCCGGTGAAATTTGAAGAAGTCACAGCCGATGCCATAACCTTAAAGTGGGGCCCTCCAAAAGATGACGGTGGTTCAGAAATCACTAACTATGTCCTAGAGAAGAGAGATAATGTAAACAATAAGTGGGTGACTTGTGCCTCTGCAGTCCAGAAAACCACCTTTAGAGTTACAAGACTTCATGAAGGAAATGAATACACATTCAGGATCAGGGCTGAAAATAAATATGGAGTAGGTGAAGGTCTTAAATCTGACCCTGTCATTGCAAAACATCCATTTGGTAAGTATCCATTATAATTTTCAAAACTGAAAAAGGTGTTTTAGGGGTGATATTTATTTTTAATGTTACTGCATTTTTTTAATATTGTTTAGATGTGCCAGATGCACCTCCGCCTCCCAACATCGTTGACGTTCGGCATGAATCTGTAGCTTTAACTTGGACTGATCCCAGAAGAACTGGAGGCTCACCAATCACAGGTATATCCCCAAAAGCCTCCCTAGTATTCCAGTTCTTAATATTTCTTTCTCTCTGTCAAAGGGTAAGATAAAAGTATCAGGTGTTTAGGGTTTAAATTGATTGGTTGATTGACTGATTTCAGTTTTACATCGTACTCTTTCTCTCTTTTAAAAAAAATTTAACTTAAAAATCGGGAAAAAAATAGCTGAGAAACAATGTTTTTGCACAGAGCCAAAATATCTAACGAAAGAAAAACAAACTCACCTGTATGTTACGTTACTTGGGTCTATAAAATTTGCATCTATAAACATCTCATTGCAATTACAAATTACATACATCTGTAATATAGGTCAACATCCATTTCTTAATCTGGTTTTCCATGTTCCTCTTGCACAATGCCTATGTGACATGCCATACAGGCAGTATGATGTTTCACAACGAAGATTTCTAGAAAACCCCTCATATTTTCATCCCACCATTTATCTTCTAGGTTATCACATTGAAGTCAAAGAAAGAAATAGTCTTCTGTGGAAGAGAGCAAATAAAACACCAATAAGAATGAAAGATTTCAGAGTAACAGGGTTAACTGAAGGTCTGGAATATGAATTCAGAGTAATGGCAATCAATATGGCTGGAGTAGGTAAACCAAGTCTGCCATCTGAACCAGTTGTGGCACTTGATCCTATTGGTAAGTCATCAGGAGAATAAAAAGGAAAATTCTGAAATTTGAAATCACTTTTGTTTGACCACTATTTATTAATTTTTATTCTAGATCCCCCTGGGAAACCTGAAGTTATCAATGTAACTAGGAACTCGGTAACACTCATTTGGACAGAACCAAAATATGATGGTGGACATAAGTTAACTGGCTATATAGTTGAAAAGCGTGATTTACCCTCAAAGACTTGGACAAAAGCTAATCATGTGAATGTTCCAGACTGTGCATTTACTGTAACTGACCTCTCTGAAGGCTCCAAATATGAGTTCAGAATTAGAGCAAAGAACACTGCTGGAGCTATCAGTCCTCCATCTGAATCCACAGAGACCATAATATGCAAGGATGAGTATGGTATGTAGATGGCATTAAAAATGTAGAATTTTATTTGAATAATTAATACCAAATCCTCTTTTTTTCCCCTATGTTCTTGTTATAACAGGGGGTTTTATTTGTTTGTTTTGACAGAGGCACCAACCATTGTTATCGATCCTACTTTGAAGGAAGGTTTAACAGTAAAAGCAGGAGACACCATTACAGTGTCTGCTATTAGTATCCGTGGCAAACCACCTCCAACTTCAGCATGGTCAAAAGCTGGAAAAGATTTTAGACCTTCAGAGCTTGTGCGCATCGAAACCACACCAACTTCTTCTACTCTAACTGTCAAATATGCAGCCAGAAAAGATTCTGGAGAATACACAATCACTGCAACCAATCCTTTTGGCACTAAGCAGGAAAGCGTACATGTGAAAGTTTTAGATGTTCCAGGACCCCCAGGCCCTATTGAGATCAGCAATGTTTCAGCAGAAAAGGCAACCCTTACGTGGTCACCTCCTGCAGAAGATGGTGGATCACCAGTCAAATCATATGTTCTTGAAAAGAGAGAAACTAGCCGACTACTCTGGACATTGGTTGCTGAAAATATTGAAAGCTGTAGGCATGTTGTTAGCAAGCTCATTCAAGGGAATGAATATGTTTTCCGTGTCTCAGCAGTAAATCAATATGGCAAGGGTGAACCAGTACAATCAGAACCAGTTAAAATGGTCGACAGATTTGGTAAGTAGAATAAGCTAGGAATTTCCACTGTGTTTTTATTAATCTCTGAAGACTTGATTTTTGTTTTAACTATACTTTTTTCTTCCTTATCAGGTCCCCCAGGCCCTCCTGGAAAACCAGAAGTAACAAATGTGACAAAAAATACTGTCACAGTTACCTGGAAAAGGCCAGTAGATGATGGTGGAAGTGAAATCACAGGTTATTATGTGGAGCGAAGAGAAAAGAAAGGTTTAAGATGGGTCAGAGCAACAAAGAAACCAGTTTCAGATCTTAGATGCAAAGTAACCGGTCTCCTGGAAGGAAATGAATATGAATTCCGTGTCAGTGCAGAAAATAGAGCAGGAGTTGGACCACCAAGTGATGCTTCAAACTCGGTCGTATGCAAAGATGTTGCATGTTAGTATCATGCCTTTTCTTTTTTGGGGGTGGGTGGGATGGGCAGGGAGCACATTCAGGCAGCATAAGAGTGGCTTCCTCTGTAATGTAATGTTTTATCTTTCCCTCACTTTTCAGACCCACCAGGTCCACCTGCAAATCCAAGAGTGACTGATACTACAAAAACAAGTGCATCTTTAGCCTGGGGCAAGCCTCACTATGACGGTGGTCTTGACATCACTGGCTATATAGTAGAGCATCAAAAGGAAGGAGAAGAAGAATGGGTAAAAGACACAACAGGGACTGCTTTAAGAATCACTCAGTTTGTTGTTGCTCATCTGCAGACAGGAGCCAAATACAATTTCAGAATCTCTGCCATGAATGCTGCAGGTGTTGGCGAACCAGCAATAATTCCAAGCGTGGAAATCAAAGACAGGGAAGAGATTCCTGACTTTGAATTAGATGCTGAGCTAAGAAGAACACTTGTTGTTAGAGCTGGATTAACTATTCGGATATTTGTGCCAATTAAAGGACGTCCAACTCCAGAAGTCAAATGGACAAAAGATGACGTTTCACTCAAAGGACGTGCCAGTATTGAAAATACAGACTCTTTTACACTCTTGATTGTCACAGACTGCACCAGATACGACGCAGGAAAATACGTAATGACTCTTGAAAATGCTGCTGGTAAGAAGACTGGCTTTGTAAATGTAAAAGTCTTGGATACACCAGGTCCACCAATAAACCTTAAGCCTAGAGAAATAACCAAAGACAGCATCACCCTCCAATGGGATATGCCTCTGATAGATGGCGGTTCACGCATAACTAACTATATTGTTGAGAAACGTGAATCGACTCGGAAAGCATATTCAACAGTCACAACCAACTGCCAGAAGTGTTCCTTCAAGATTCCTAATTTGGCTGAGGGGTGTGAATACTATTTCAGAGTGCTGGCTGAAAATGAGTACGGTATTGGTGAACCAGCTGAAACTACAGAACCAGTAAGAGCTTCTGAGGCACCATCCCCACCCGAGAGCCTTAATATTATGGATGTAACACGGAACTCAGTTAGCCTGGCTTGGCCAAAACCAGAACATGACGGTGGCAGCAAGATCACTGGGTATGTGATTGAAGCACAGAGAAAAGGAACCAATCAGTGGGCACACATCACCACTGTAAAAACGCTGGACTGTGTAGTAAAAAATCTAACTGAAAATGAGGAGTATACTTTCCAGGTTATGGCAGTTAACAG
Organism: Himantopus leucocephalus; assembly: GCA_003993805.1. NCBI lineage: Eukaryota > Metazoa > Chordata > Aves > Charadriiformes > Recurvirostridae > Himantopus > Himantopus leucocephalus. The sequence continues at coordinate 16,934,718 of RSEF01000007.1, forward strand.
TGCTGGAAGAAGTGCCCCAAGAGAAAGCAGACCAGTTATTATCAAGGAGCAAACAATGCTACCAGAGTTTGACCTCCGTGGTATCTACCAGAAAACAGTCATTGCCAAAGCTGGTGACAATATCAAGATTGAAATCCCCGTGCTTGGTCGTCCAAGGCCTACTGTGACTTGGAAGAAAGACGACCAGATACTTAAGCAAACACAAAGGGTAAATTATGAAAATACTGCAACTGCAACAATACTAACCATCAATGAATGTAAACGAAGTGACAGTGGTCAATATCCACTGTCAGCTAAAAATATTGTTGGAGAGGTTAGTGAAGTAATCACAGTTCAGGTTCATGACATACCTGGACCTCCTACTGGACCAATCAAATTTGATGAAATTTCATCTGACTTCCTAACATTCTCATGGGAGCCTCCTTTGAATGATGGTGGTGTACCAATAAGTAACTATGTTGTAGAAATGCGTCAAACTGACAGTACCACGTGGACTGAATTGGCAACCACAGTGATACGTACTACATTTAAAGCCACTCGTCTTACTACTGGAGTTGAGTATCAGTTCCGTGTTAAAGCTCAAAACAGATATGGAATTGGTCCAGCTATTACTTCAGAGTCTGTAGTTGCCAACTACCCATTTAAGGTACCTGGGCCTCCTGGCACTCCTCAGGTGATTGCAGTCACCAAAGAAACCATGACCATTAGCTGGAATGAGCCAGTTACCGATGGTGGAAGCCCAGTTCTGGGCTATCATGTTGAAAGAAAAGAACGAAATAGCATTCTTTGGCAGACTGTAAGTAAAACGCTGGTATCAGGCAATATCTTTAAATCAACTGGACTTACTGATGGCATTGCCTATGAATTCCGTGTTATAGCAGAAAATCTGGCTGGGAAGAGTAAGCCAAGCAAGCCATCTGAGCCTGTGTTTGCCCTAGACCCAATAGATCCACCTGGTAAGCCGATACCTCTGAACATTACAAGACATGCAGTTACACTGAAGTGGACTAAACCAGAATATAATGGAGGTTTTAAGATAACTGGCTACACTGTTGAAAAAAGAGACCTTCCTAATGGCCGTTGGCTGAAGGCTAATTTCAGCAATATACTAGAGACTGAATTCACTGTAAGTGGGTTGACAGAAGATGCTGCCTATGAATTCCGTGTGATCGCTAGGAACGCTGGTGGGGCTGTTAGTCAGCCCTCTGAGCCATCAGATGCAATAACTTGTAGAGATGACATTGAAGCACCAAAGATAAGGGTGGATGTTAAGTACAAAGACACCTTAGTGCTGAAAGCAGGTGAAGTTTTCAGGCTTGAGGCTGATGTTTCAGGTCGCCCTCCGCCAACTATGACATGGACAAAAGGAGAAAAAGAACTTGAAGACACAGCAAAATTAGAAATAAAAATAGCAGATTTCTCTACTGTTCTTGTCAATAAAGATTCTTCAAGAAGAGATGGCGGTGCCTATACACTTACTGCAACAAACCCTGGTGGCTTTGCCAAGCATATCTTCAATGTCAAAGTTCTTGATAGACCTGGTCCCCCAGAGGGTCCTTTGGCTGTGTCTGAAGTCACTGCAGAAAAATGTGTGCTCTCATGGCTACCTCCACTGGATGATGGAGGAGCAAAGATTGACCATTACGTGGTTGAAAAACGTGAAACCAGTAGATTGGCATGGACAGCTGTAGCCACTGAAGTTCCATTAACTAAATTGAAGGTTACTAAGCTATTGAAGGGCAATGAGTACGTGTTCCGTGTTATGGCTGTTAACAAATACGGAGTTGGAGAGCCTCTGGAATCAGAGCCTGTTCTTGCAGTAAATCCATATGTGCCACCTGATCCACCTAAAACACCTGAAGTTACAGCAATTACAAAAGATTCTATGGTTGTCTGTTGGGGCCATCCTGATTCTGATGGTGGGAGCCCGATAACTAACTATATTGTGGAACGTCGAGACAGGGCTGGTCTACGGTGGGTGAAATGTAACAAACGGGTTGTTACTGACTTACGTTATAAAGTGTCTGGACTGACAGAAGGCCATGAATATGAATACAGAGTCATGGCTGAAAATGCTGCTGGAGTCAGTGAGCCAAGCCCAACCAGTCCATTCTATAAAGCTTGTGATACTGTATTTAAGCCTGGTCCACCAGGTAATCCTCGTGTTTTGGATAGCAGCAAGTCCTCAATTACAATAGCATGGAACAAACCAATATATGATGGTGGTTCAGAGATCACAGGTTACATGGTTGAGATCGCACTACCTGAAGAAGATGAGTGGAAGATTGTAACTCCACCAGCAGGTCTAAAGGCCACTTCTTTTACCATCACTGACCTGAAAGAAAATCAAGAGTATAAAATACGGATATATGCTATGAACTCCGAAGGTCTTGGAGAACCTGCTCTTGTTCCTGGGACTCCAAAAGCTGAAGAAAGAATGCTACCTCCAGAAATTGAACTTGATGCAGAACTACGTAAAGTTGTCACTATTAGAGCCTGCTGTACTCTAAGGCTCTTTGTCCCAATTAAAGGAAGACCAGCACCTGAAGTAAAATGGACAAGAGAACATGGGGAATCTTTGGATAGAGCAAGCATTGAATCAACAAGCTCTTATACTCTACTTATTGTTGAAAATGTAAATAGATTTGATAGTGGCAAATACATACTGACAATTGAAAACAGCTCAGGTAGTAAATCAGCATTTGTGAATGTCAGAGTTCTTGATACCCCAGGAGCACCTCAAGATTTGAAAATAAAAGAAGTTACAAAATCATCAGTTACACTCACATGGGAGCCTCCTCTCATAGATGGTGGTTCTAAAATAAAAAATTACATTGTTGAAAAGCGTGAATCAACAAGAAAAGCTTATTCAACCGTTAATGCCAATTGCCATAAGACCAGCTGGAAAGTGGATTCACTGCAAGAAGGCTGCAACTACTATTTCAGAGTCCTAGCTGAAAATGAATATGGAGTAGGCCTTCCAGTTGAAACTTCAGAATCTGTAAAAGTATCAGAAAGACCACTTCCACCAGGGAAAATAACTTTGTTGGATGTGACAAGAAATAGCGTATCCTTATCTTGGGAAAAACCTGAACATGATGGTGGTAGCAGAATTCTGGGCTACATTGTAGAAATGCAAAGCAAAGGCAGTGAAAAGTGGTCAACTTGTGCTACAGTAAAAGTTACTGAAGCCACTATCACAGGATTGATCCAAGGTGAAGAATACACCTTCCGTGTTTCAGCTCAGAATGAGAAAGGTATCAGTGATCCTCGCCAGCTGGGTATACCAGTTGTTGCAAAAGATCTTGTGATTCCACCAGCTTTCAAACTACTGTTTACCACTTTCAGTGTTCTAGCAGGAGAGGACTTAAAGGTTGATGTTCCTTTTGTTGGTCGACCCAAACCAGCAGTGTTTTGGCATAAAGATGATGTGGCATTGAAGCAAACTACAAGAGTAAATGCAGAAAGTTCAGAAAATAACACAGTGTTAACAATAAAAGAAGCATGCAGAGAAGATGTGGGGACATATTTAGTTAAACTTACAAACTCTGCAGGTGAAGCAACTGAGACCCTAAATATTGTTGTCCTTGACAAACCAGGACCTCCGACTGGACCAGTGAAAGTAGATGAAGTAACAGCAGATAGTATTACCATTTCCTGGGAACCACCCAAGTATGATGGTGGTAGCTCTATAAATAATTACATTGTAGAAAAAAGAGATACTTCCACCACCACTTGGCAGATTGTGTCAGCTACTGTTGCGAGAACAACTATAAAAGCATGTCGATTAAAGACCGGCTGTGAATACCAGTTCAGAATCGCAGCTGAGAATAGATATGGGAAGAGTACCTATCTTAATTCAGAGCCAATTATAGCCCAATACCCATTTAAAGTTCCCGGTCCACCTGGAACACCTTTTGTAACAAATGTGTCAAAAGACAGCATGGTGGTACAATGGAATGAACCAGTCAATGATGGTGGCAGTAAGATTATTGGGTATCACTTGGAGCGCAAAGAGAGAAACGGCATTCTGTGGACTAAACTGAATAAAACACCTATTCCAGATACCAAATTTAAGACAACTGGCCTTGATGAAGGTCTGGAATATGAGTTCAGAGTTTATGCAGAAAACATAGTGGGCATTGGAAAAGCAAGTAGAGCATCTGAATGCTATACTGCACGTGACCAATGTGACCCTCCAGGTCGTCCAGAACCTATAATTGTTACAAGAAGTTCAGTAACACTTCAGTGGAAGAAACCTGTATATGATGGTGGAAGTAAGATCACAGGCTATGTTGTTGAAAAGAAGGAGCTACCTGACGGTCGTTGGATGAAAGCAAGCTTTACAAATGTCATTGATACCCAATTTGAAGTAACTGGTCTAGTTGAAAACCAGAGGTATGAGTTCCGTGTTATAGCGCGAAATGCTGCAGGTGTTTTCAGTGAACCATCTGAGAGCTCAGGAGCAATTACAGCAAGAGATGAAGTAGAACCACCTCATATAAGTATGGATCCAAAATACAAAGACACTATTGTAGTGCAAGCTGGTGAGTCATTCAAGCTTGATGCTGATGTTCATGGCAAACCAATACCTTCCATTCAGTGGTTAAAAGGCGATCGTGAGCTGACAAACACTGCTCGTATGGAAATAAAAAGTACCGATTTTGCAACAAGCCTTAGCGTGAAGGAAGCCAGTAGAGTTGACAGCGGTCAGTATGTACTACTGGCAAAGAATGTTGCAGGTGAAAAGAAAGTTCCTGTTAATGTCAAAGTTCTTGATAGACCTGGACCACCAGAAGGACCTGTTGAGATTACAGGCGTTACTGCTGAAAAATGCATGCTGTCATGGAAACCTCCACTACAAGATGGTGGTAGCGATATTTCGCACTACGTTGTAGAAAAAAGGGAAACCAGTCGATTGGTGTGGACGGTCGTTGATTCAAATGTGCAAACCCTAAACTGCAAAGTTACAAAGCTTTTAGAAGGAAATGAATATGTTTTCCGCATTATGGCAGTAAATAAATACGGCGTTGGTGAACCTCTTGAGTCTGAACCAGTACTCGCAAAGAACCCATTTGTAGTGCCACTTCCACCGAAGGCACCAGAAGTCACAGCCATTACCAAGGATTCTATGATAGTTGTATGGGAAAGGCCAGCCTCCGATGGCGGTAGTGAAATCTTAGGCTATGTCCTTGAAAAACGAGATAAGGAAGGTATTCGCTGGACAAGATGTAACAAACGCCTGATAAGTGAACTGCGATACCGAGTGACTGGGCTTATAGAAAATCATGATTATGAGTACAGAGTTTCAGCTGAAAATGCTGCTGGTCTTAGTGAACCAAGCCCACCTTCCGCTTACTACAAAGCATGTGATCCTATTTACAAGCCAGGTCCACCCAATAATCCTAAAGTTGTGGACGTTACAAGATCTTCAGTCTTCCTTTCATGGGGTAAACCTATTTATGATGGTGGCTCTGAAATTCAGGGATACATTGTGGAAAAATGTGATGTAAGTGACGGGGAATGGGCAATTTGTACCCCTCCAACTGGAATTAAGAACACTCACATGGAAGTAGAAAAATTAGTGGAAAAACATGAATACAAATTCCGCATATGTGCAGTTAATAAAGCAGGAGTTGGAGAGCATGCGGATGTTCCTGGTTCTGTCATTGTGGAAGAAAAGATGGAGGCACCAGACCTTGACCTTGACATGGAATTAAGGAAGATTGTAAATGTGAGGGCAGGAGGCTCCTTAAGACTGTTTGTTCCCATCAGAGGTCGTCCAACACCTGAAGTAAAATGGGGTAAAGTGGATGGTGAGATCAGGGAGGCAGCTATTATTGATACCACTAGCAGCTTTACTTCCCTTGTTCTAGACAATGTTAACAGATTTGATACTGGAAAGTATACTCTGACTTTAGAAAACAGCAGTGGAACAAAGTCTGCCTTTGTCAGCGTAAGAGTACTGGATACCCCAAGTGCACCTGTTAATTTGAAAATCAGAGAGATCACTAAAGACTCTGTTTCACTTTCATGGGAGCCTCCTCTCTTGGACGGTGGAGCAAAAATAAAGAATTACATTATTGAAAAGCGTGAAGCAACAAGAAAGGCATATGCAGCTGTTGTAACAAACTGCCACAAAACTTCATGGAAAATAGATCAACTTCAGGAGGGCTGCTATTACTTCTTCAGAATCTCTGCTGAGAATGAATACGGAATTGGCCTCCCTGCTGAAACCAGTGACCCAATTAAAGTTGCTGAAGTTCCACAGCCTCCTGGGAAAATAACAGTGGATGATGTCACAAGAAACAGTGTCTCACTAAGCTGGGCAAAACCTGAACATGACGGTGGCAGCAAAATCATACAATACATTGTTGAAATGCAAGCAAAGGGTAGTGAGAAGTGGTCAGAGTGTGCTCGTGTAAAAACACTTGAAGCGGTTATTACTAACCTAACTCAAGGGGAAGAATATCTTTTTAGAGTAATGGCTGTAAATGAAAAGGGTAAGAGTGATCCTAGAACACTTGCAGTTCCAATAGTTGCCAAAGACCTCGTGATTGAACCTGATGTAAGACCTGCTTTTCACAGTTACAGTATCCAAGTGGGACAAGATCTGAAAGTAGAAGTCCCAATTGCAGGTCGACCTAAACCAACTGTTACCTGGGTAAAAGATGGCCAGCCATTAAGGCAGACGACAAGAGTCAATGTTAGTGATCTGACTGATCTCACTATACTGAATATTAAAGAAACTAGCAAAGAGGACAGTGGCACTTATGAAATCACTGTGGCCAATGTTGTTGGGCAGAAGTCTGCCTCTGTTGAAATTATAACTCTAGACAAGCCTGACCCTCCTGTAGGACCTGTGAAGTTTGATGAAATAAGTGCAGAAAGTATTACCCTATCATGGAATCCGCCAGCGTATACAGGCGGCTGCCAAATCACCAACTATGTTGTTCACAAGAGAGATACAACAACCACTGTATGGGAAACAGTTTCAGCTACTGTTGCAAGAACTACACTGAAGGTGACTAAACTGAAAACTGGTTCAGAATACCAGTTCAGAATATTTGCTGAGAACAGGTATGGGCAGAGCTTTGCATTGGAATCCGCGCCAGTTGTAGCACAATACCCCTACAAGGAACCAGGACCTCCTGGCACACCATTTGTGACAACAGTTACAAAGGACTCCATGGTTGTACAGTGGCATGAACCAATAAATGATGGTGGCAGTAGAGTGTTGGGCTACCATCTTGAGAGAAAGGAGAAAAACAGCATTTTATGGACTAAAGTGAACAAGACTATTATTCAGGACACAAGTTTTAAGACAACTAACCTTGAAGAAGGAATTGAATATGAGTTTCGAGTTTCTGCAGAAAATATTGTTGGGGTAGGCAAAACAAGCAAAGTTTCTGAGTGCTATGTAGCTCGTGACCCATGTGATCCTCCAGGTCGCCCAGAAGCTATAATAATAAAAAGAAGCTCTATTACTCTACAGTGGACCAAACCAGAATATGATGGTGGAAGTAAGATTACTGGTTATATTGTAGAGAAACGTGACTTACCAGATGGTCGCTGGATGAAAGCTAGCTTCACAAATATCATTGAAACTCAGTTCACCGTAACAGGGCTTACTGAAGACCAAAGGTATGAATTTAGAGTAATTGCAAAGAATGCTGCAGGTGCAATAAGCAAACCGTCTGACAGTACAGGACCAATAACAGCAAGGGATGAAGTTGAACTTCCACGAATTTCAATGGATCCAAAGTACAAAGACACAATCATCGTAAATGCTGGTGAAACATTCAGACTTGAGGCTGATGTTCACGGAAAGCCACTACCAACCATTAAGTGGTACAAAGGAGATAAAGAGCTTGAGGAAACTGCTAGATATGAAATAAAGAACACAGATTTCAGTGCATTAATAATTGTAAAAGATGCTATTAGAGTTGATGGTGGACAGTACATTTTAGAAGCCTCTAATGTTGCAGGAACAAAGACAGTACCAGTAAATGTAAAGGTCCTGGACAGGCCAGGACCTCCAGAGGGCCCAGTCCAAGTGACAGGAGTTACAGCTGAAAAATGTTCATTGGCATGGGCTCCTCCTCTTCATGATGGTGGCAGTGATATTTCTCATTACATTGTAGAGAAGAGAGAAACTAGTCGCCTAGCATGGACTGTTGTTGCTTCAGAGGTTTTACCTACAATGCTGAAAGTAACAAAACTCTTGGAAGGAAATGAATATGTTTTCCGTATTATGGCAGTTAACAAATATGGGGTTGGTGAGCCATTAGAATCTGTGCCAGTAATGATGAAAAATCCATTTGTGGTTCCCGGACCACCAAAGGCCTTGGAAATTACCAACATCACAAAGGATTCTATGACTGTCTGCTGGAGCCGGCCAGATAGTGATGGAGGGAGTGAAATCATAGGTTACATTGTAGAAAAGAGAGACCGAGCAGGCATCAGATGGATAAAATGCAATAAACGCCGAATTACAGATTTGCGATTAAGAGTTACAGGATTATCAGAGGATCATGAATATGAATTTAGAGTTTCTGCTGAAAATGCTGCTGGAATGGGTGAACCAAGCCAAGTTTCTCCTTACTTTAAAGCTTGTGACCCCATGTTCAAGCCTGGCCCACCTACAAACACCCATGTTGTGGATACCACCAAAAGTTCAGTTACACTTGGTTGGAGTAAACCTATCTATGATGGTGGTTGTGAAATCCAGGGATACCTTGTAGAAATCTGTAAAGCAGATGAAGATGAATGGTCACTTGTTACTCCACAGACAGGTGTACGCGCCACTCGATTTGAAATCAAAAAGCTTACTGAACATCAAGAATATAAACTACGAGTGTGTGCCCTCAACAAGATTGGTGTAGGAGAGGCTGCATCAGTTCCTGGTACTATTAAACCAGAAGACAAACTTGAAGCTCCAGAACTTGATATTGATTCAGAGCTAAGGAAAGGGATAGTGGTTAGAGCTGGTGGGTCTGCTAGGATTCACATACCATTCAGGGGACGACCAACACCGGACATCACATGGTCTCGAGAAGAAGGTGAATTCACAGAAAAAGTTCAGATTGATAAAGGCATAAATTACACACAGCTTTCAATTGACAACTGTGATAGAAATGATGCTGGAAAGTACATTCTTAAGTTGGAGAACAGCAGTGGTTCTAAATCTGCATTTGTTACAGTAAAAGTCTTGGACACACCAGGACCGCCACAAAACTTAGTGGTAAAGGATATAAAGAAGGATTCTGCTGTATTATCTTGGGAACCGCCCGTTATCGATGGTGGTGCAAAGGTAAAGAACTATGTAATAGATAAGCGCGAGTCAACCAGGAAGGCATTTGCAAATGTAAGTGCTAAGTGTGGCAAGACAAGTTTTAAAGTTGAAAATCTCACAGAAGGAGCAATTTATTACTTCAGAGTTATGGCTGAAAATGAATTTGGAATTGGTGTTCCAGCTGAAACCACGGATGCTGTCAAAGCCTCAGAGCCACCTCTGCCTCCTGGGAAAGTAACACTCACCGATGTGACTCAGAGAAGCGCATCACTTACATGGGAAAAACCTGAACATGATGGAGGTAGCAGAATTTTGGGATACATTGTTGAAATGCTGCCTAAAGGAACAGAAAAATGGAGTGTTGTTAGTGAGACCAAAACATGCAATGCAGTTGTGTCTGGTTTGAGTCCAGGACAGGAATATCAATTTCACGTGATTGCCTACAATGAAAAAGGCAAAAGCGATCCCAGAGCACTTGGAATTCCTGTGATAGCTAAAGACTTGACAATTGAGCCAAGTTTCAAACTGATGTTTAATACATACAGTGTACAGGCTGGAGAAGATCTGAAGGTAGAAGTACCATTTATAGGTAGACCGAAACCTACTATTACTTGGACAAAAGATGAGCAGCCACTGAAACAGACAACCAGATTACATATTCAGGATACCTCAACATCAACTATCTTACATATTAAAGAAAGCAACAAAGAAGACTTTGGTAAATATACAGTAACAGCAACAAATACAGCAGGTACAGCAACAGAGCACCTGAGCATAATTGTACTGGAAAAGCCTGGCCCACCACGAGGACCTGTCCGCTTTGATGAGGTTAGCGCGGACTTTGTTGTTTTATCATGGGATCCACCTGATTATACTGGTGGCTGTCAGATAAGCAACTATATAGTAGAAAAACGTGACACAAGCACTACCACGTGGAGCATTGTGTCAGCAACTGTTGCAAGAACAACTATCAAAGCAACAAAGCTTAAAACAGGTTCTGAATACCAGTTCAGGATTTCTGCTGAAAATAGATACGGGAAGAGCTCTTCTTTGGATTCTAAACCAGTTGTTGTACAATACCCCTACAAGGTGCCTGGGCCACCTGGAACCCCATTTGTAACAGCAGCTTCCAAGGACCATATGATCGTACAATGGCATGAACCTGTTAATGATGGAGGAAGCAAAATTCTTGGCTACCATCTTGAACGTAAAGATAAGAACAGCATTCTTTGGACAAAACAAAACAAGTCACTCATTGCAGACACCAAATATAAAACAGATGGCCTTGAAGAAGGTCTTGAATATGAGTTCAGAGTTTCTGCTGAAAACATTGTTGGCATTGGTAAAGTCAGCAAAGTATCAGAATTGTATGTTGCCCGAGATCCTTGTGACCCACCTGGCCGCCCAGAGGCCATTGTTGTTACAAGAAACAATGTCACACTGAAGTGGAAAAAACCAGAATATGATGGTGGAAGCAAAATAACTGGATATATTGTAGAAAAGAAAGAACTACCAGATGGTCGCTGGATGAAAGCTAGCTTTACAAATGTGTTGGAAACAGAATTTACAGTAAGTGGTCTTGTTGAAGACCAACGGTATGAATTTAGAGTAATTGCAAGAAATGCAGCAGGTTGCTTGAGTGAACCATCTGAAAGTACAGGGCCCATTACTGCCAGAGATGAAATTGAAGCACCAGGGGCTTCACTGGATCCAAAGTACAAAGACGTCATTGTGGTTCATGCTGGAGAAACCTTTGTTCTTGAAGCTGATATCCACGGCAAACCTATTCCTGACATTACATGGTCAAAAGATGGTAAAGACCTTGAAGAAGCAACTGCAAGAATGGAAATTAAATCTACCATTCAGAAAACAACTCTTACTGTCAAAGACTGTATAAGAGTAGATGGAGGTCACTATACTCTTAACCTCAGAAATGTTGGTGGCACAAAATCTATACCAATCACTGTAAAAGTGCTTGACAGGCCAGGACCTCCAGAAGGACCTTTGAAGGTTACAGGTGTCACTGCAGAAAAATGCTACTTGGCATGGGCTCCACCTTTACATGACGGTGGTTCTAGTATCTCACATTATATCATTGAGAAGAGAGAGACAAGCAGGCTTTCATGGACTCAAGTAGCAACAGACGTGCAGGCTCTTAACCACAAAGTAACCAGACTCCTTGCTGGCAATGAGTACATTTTCCGTGTAATGGCAGTGAACAAATATGGAACCGGAGAACCCTTGGAATCTGAGCCAGTTGTGGCTCGTAATCCATATAAACCCCCTGGTCCTCCTTCAACACCTGAAGTTTCAGCGATCACAAAAGATTCTATGGTGGTAACATGGGGTCGCCCAGAAGACAACGGGGGAGCTGAAATTGAAGGTTACATACTTGAAAAACGAGACAAAGATGGTATCCGGTGGACCAAATGCAATAAGAAAACACTGACGGACTTACGATTCAGAGTAACAGGTCTTACCGATGGGCATTTCTATGAATTTAGAGTTTCTGCCGAAAATGCTGCCGGTGTAGGGGAACCCAGTGAGCCATCCATTTTCTATCGTGCTTGTGATGTATTATATCCACCAGGTCCACCAAGCAATCCAAAGGTTACAGACACTTCCAGGTCATCAGTTTCCCTTGCCTGGAGTAAGCCCATTTATGATGGTGGTGCTCCAGTTAAGGGATATGTAGTAGAAGTAAAAGAAGCTGCTGATGATGAATGGACTACCTGCACCCCACCAACAGGCCTACAAGCAAAACAGTTCACTGTAACAAAACTTAAAGAGAACCAGGAATATAACTTCCGCATCTGTGCCATCAACTCGGAAGGAGTAGGAGAACCTGCTACTATACCTGGTACAGTCATAGCAGCGGACAAGGTCGAACCTCCTGAAATTGAACTTGATGCAGATCTCAGAAAAGTAGTCACTGTACGTGCTGGTGGTACATTACGCTTGTTTGTCACCATCAAAGGAAGACCAGAACCTGAAGTTAAATGGGAGAAAGCAGAAGGAACAATTAGTGAGCGAGCTCAGATTGAAGTCACCAGTTCCTATACAATGCTGGTCATTGACAATGTGAATAGATTTGATAGTGGTAGATACAATCTTACTTTAGAGAACAACAGTGGCAAAAAATCAGCTTTTGTTAATGTCAGAGTGCTTGATACACCTAGTGCACCTATAAACCTGACAATCAGAGAAGTGAAGAAAGATTTTGTAACGTTAGCCTGGGAACCGCCACTTATTGATGGTGGAGCTAAAATTACCAACTATGTAGTTGAAAAGCGAGAATCCACAAGAAAGGCATATGCAACAATTACAAACAACTGCACTAAGAATTCCTTCAAAGTTACTCAGCTACTAGAAGGATGTAGTTATTACTTCCGTGTCCTGGCTGTAAATGAATATGGGGTAGGCTTACCGGCAGAAACACCTGATGCAATTAAGGTTTCTGAACCACCTTCTCCACCTGCAAAGGTCGTTCTTGTTGATGTGACTCGCAACTCTGCTTCAATTAAATGGGAAAAGCCAGAGAGCGATGGTGGCAGTAAAATTACTGGTTATATAGTAGAAATGCAAACTAAAGGAAGTACAAAATGGAGTGCATGTACGCAGGTGAAAACATTAGAAGCAACAGTAACAGGCTTAAGTATGGGAGAAGAGTACAGTTTCAGAGTGATTGCTGTTAATGAAAAAGGAAAAAGTGATCCAAGAGAACTTGGTGTCCCAGTCATTGCAAAAGATATTGAAATCCTGCCATCTGCTGAGCTCCTTTTCAACACATTCACTGTGAAAGCTGGAGATGATCTTAAGATTGATGTGCCATTCAGAGGGCGACCTCTTCCAACTGTTAGCTGGAAGAAGGATGGGAATCCCTTAAAAGAGACAACCAGGGTAAATGTTCAGACATCAAAGACTTCAACTTCATTGTCCATCAAGGAAGCTTCAAATGAAGATCTGGGACATTATGAATTACATCTTTCAAATACTGCCGGATCAACAACAGCTTCTTTAACTGTAGTTGTCCTTGACAGACCAGGACCACCAACTGATGTGCATATTGATGAAGTTAGTGCCGATAGTGTAACTCTGTCATGGAAACCTCCAGTATATGATGGTGGGTGTCACATTAGCAATTACATTGTGGAGAAGCGAGAAACTACCACAACAACGTGGGATGTAGTATCTGCAGCAGTGGCAAGAACATCAATTAAAGTATCTCGACTCACCACTGGCTCTGAATATCAGTTCCGTATTTGTGCAGAAAACCGCTATGGGAAAAGCACTTACACTAATTCTCCTTCTGTTGTGGCAGAGTATCCATTTAAGCCTCCAGGACCACCTGGAACTCCTCATGTGGCACATGCAACTAAAGCTTTCATGATTGTAACTTGGCAGGTACCAGTTAATGATGGAGGTAGCAGAGTACTAGGATATCACTTGGAGTGTAAGGAAAGAAGCAGCATTCTTTGGACAAAAGTCAACAAGAGTCTTATATCTGACACACAAATGAAAGTTACAGGTCTTGATGAAGGACTGCTGTATGAATATCGTGTGTATGCTGAAAACATTGCTGGAATAGGCAAATGCAGTAAATCCTGTGAACCAGTTGCTGCAAGAGATCCATGCGATCCTCCTGGTCAACCAGAAGTTACTAATATTACAAGAACATGTGTCTCACTGAAATGGACTAAACCAGAATATGATGGTGGAGCTAAAGTAACAGGATATATTATTGAACGCAGGGAGATACCAGATGGTCGTTGGCTAAAGTGTAATTTTACTAATGTGCAAGAAACGTACTTTGATGTAGGTGGACTTACAGAAGACCAGCGATATGAATTCCGTGTGATTGCAAAGAACGCTGCTGGACTCTTCAGTCAGCCATCTGAATCAACTGGACCTGTGACTGTAAAAGATGATGTAGAGGCTCCAAGAATTATGATGGATGCCAAATTCAGGGATGTTGTAGTTGTGAAAGCTGGAGAAGTGTTTAAAGTCAACGCTGATATTGCAGGACGGCCAATACCGGTGATTTCATGGACAAAAGACGGCAAGGAGCTTGAAGGAAAAGCTAGAGTTGAAATAGCCTCAACAGATCATGCTACTGCAATAACCATTAAGGACTGTATCCGAGGTGATTCAGGACAGTATGTACTAACATTACAAAATGTTGCAGGAACAAGATCTTTGGCAATTAACTGCAAAGTACTTGATAGACCTGGCCCACCTGCAGGCCCATTAGAAATAAATGGCCTTACTGCTGAAAAGTGCCATTTATCATGGGGACCCCCTCAAGAAAATGGCGGTGCAGATATTGATTATTATATTGTAGAAAAACGTGAGACCAGCAGAATTGCATGGACACTTTGTGAAGGAGAGCTTAGAACAACATCCTGTAAAGTGACAAAACTACTGAAGGGTAATGAGTATATTTTCAGAGTGATGGGAGTTAACAAATATGGCGTTGGTGAGCCTCTAGAAAGTGTTGCTGTCAAGGCCCTAGACCCATTTACAGTCCCAAGTCCACCTACATCTTTAGAGATCACCAGCGTGAGCAAAGATTCAATAACTCTGTGCTGGGCAAGACCTGAGTCTGATGGAGGAAATGAGATCTCTGGCTATGTAATTGAAAGGCGTGAGAAAACTAGCCTAAGATGGATTCGTGTAAACAAAAAGCCAGTTTATGATTTAAGAGTGAAATCATCTGGTCTCCGTGAAGGATGTGAATATGAATTCCGGGTTTATGCAGAAAATGCTGCTGGCCTCAGTCTTCCAAGTGAAACCACACCATTGATTCGGGCAGAAGATCCAATCTTCTTGCCATCTCCCCCATCTAAACCTAAGATTATGGATTCTACGAGATCAAATATCACAATTGGATGGACAAAGCCACTGTTTGATGGAGGTGCTCCAGTAACGGGATACACAGTTGAATACAAGAAAACTGATGAAACTGACTGGACAACTGCTGTTCAGAACTTAAAAGGCACAGAATACACCATAACTGGATTAGTATTAGGCTCTGAGTATGTCTTTAGAGTGAAATCCATTAACAAAATTGGTGTCAGTGAACCAAGTGATGTCTCAGAACCTCAGGTGGCAAAAGAAAGAGAAGAAGAACCTGCCTTTGACATTGACAGTGAAATGCGGAAGACTTTAATTGTAAAGGCTGGTGGATCATTCACAATGACTGTTCCTTTCAGAGGCAAACCAGTCCCAAATGTAACATGGAACAAACCAGACACTGATCTCCGTACACGAGCAAGCATCGATACTTCAGATAATTGCACATCTCTTACTATTGAAAAAGCAACAAGAAACGATTCTGGAAAATACACATTAACATTGCAAAACATCCTGAACACTGCTACCTTGACTTTAATTGTCAAAGTTCTTGATACTCCTGGCCCACCATCTAATATCGCAGCAAAAGACGTAACTAAAGAATCTGCTGTGTTATCTTGGGATGTTCCTGAAAATGACGGTGGAGCACCTGTAAAGAACTATGTTATTGAAAAACGAGAAGCTAGCAAAAAAGCATGGGTCACTGTGACAAACAATTGTCATCGTCTGTCCTACAAAGTGACTGGCTTGCAAGAAGGTGCCATTTACTACTTCCGTGTTTCCGGAGAAAATGAGTATGGTGTTGGAGTGCCTTCTGAGACCAAGGAGGGAACAAAAATAACAGGTGTGTTTTACTAAGACAAATATTTGTTAATATTTTTTAAAATAACCTGTTTTAAAATGTTTACTTCAAAATAACATAAAAAGTGTTAAATCTGTTTATAGTAAAAAAAGATAATTTTGTGGTAGGTATGTCTGTGGTTTTAAAAGTGAAAAAGAGCTAAGTAATAGCTTGAATTTTAAATTTTTCTTGCATTTTACTTAAAAAGTTTCTAATAGACAAATTCATTTAAAAACACATTTTCTCAATCCAGATGGCATTCCTGTGTAATTGCTAATATAAAAAGTAATTACTTGCTATATTGCTTAACCTGTTGCACTTTTTTTCTCAGAAAAACCCAGCCCACCAGAAAAACTTGGAGTAACAAATGTCACCAAGGACAGTGTTTCTCTTTCATGGCTAAAACCAGAGCATGATGGTGGAAGCAGAATTGTGAGCTACCTCATTGAAGCTCTTGAGAAAGGACAGCAAAAATGGGTTAAGTGTGCAGTTGTAAAGACAACTCATCATGTTGTCCATGGTCTTAAGGAGAATGTTGACTATTTCTTCAGGGTGTCTGCAGAAAACCAAGCTGGTTTAAGTGATCCTAAGGAACTGCTGCTCCCTGTTACAGTTAAAGAACAATTAGGTATGCTTCCTGACATGAGTCAAAAGCTGATACACATTAAAGTGGATTCATATTTTAAAAGAAAGAAAAATTTTTCATGGTTTTAAAATGTTTTCTTTTTCAGAATCTCCTGAGATTGACATGAAAGGCTTCCCTCATAACACTGTATATATTCGAGCAGGATCAAACCTGAAAGTTGAAATTCCAGTTACTGGAAAACCAGTGCCAAAGGTGACATTGTCTAGAGATGGTGTTCCACTGAAACCTACCATGAGATTTCACACAGAAACAACTGCAGAAAGTCTTATCATTAATCTTAAAGAAAGTGTGGCTGCTGATGCTGGCAGATACGATATTACTGCTGCCAATTCAAGTGGCACCACAAAATCTTTTGTTAATATTGTTGTGCTGGATAGACCGGGTCCTCCTGTTGGTCCTGTTGTCCTTAGTGATATCACTGAAGAGAGTGTAACACTCAGATGGCAGCCGCCAGCTTATGATGGTGGAAGTCAAGTTACCAACTATATTGTACTGAAAAGAGAAACAAGTACCGCTGCTTGGTCTGAAGTATCTGCAACTGTTGCTAGAACTGTTATCAAAGTTATGAAGCTCACAACAGGAGAAGAATACCAATTCCGCATCAAAGCTGAGAACCGCTTTGGCATCAGCGATCACATAGACTCACAATGTGTGGTTGTCAAGCTTCCTTACAGTAAGTAATATGCTTCTCATGCTATAGGTCAATGTTTTAATGCTCTGATGTTGAAAATACGATTTTGTTAACAATTAATCACTTTTTTTTGTATCATCAGCTACCCCTGGCCCTCCTTCCACACCATGGGTCACAAATGTCACCCGAGAGACTATTACTGTCGCATGGCATGAACCAGTCACTAATGGTGGCAGTGCAGTCATTGGATACCACCTGGAAATGAAAGACAGGAATAGCATATTATGGCAGAAGGCTAACAAGACCCTCATTCGCACAACTCACTTCAAAGTCACCACCATCAGTGCTGGCCTTATCTATGAATTTAGAGTTTATGCAGAAAATGCAGCTGGCATTGGGAAAGCAAGTCATCCTTCTGATCCAGTCCTTGCAATTGATGCTTGTGGTATGTATTCCCTAGAAAGTAACGAAGCCCAACCATTTAAGTAGCACATTTTTTTTTCCCCTGGGATAGTCTGTCCTGTACAGTAAGGCAATATCCAAAACTGCTATTATTCATTAGCAATACTCTTATGTTTCCTACTGCAGAACCACCAAGAAACGTTCGTGTGTCAGATATTTCCAAGACTGCTATCACTCTGTCATGGCAGAAGCCAGCATTTGATGGTGGTAGCAAGATCACTGGATACATCGTAGAAAAACGTGATCTTCCGGATGGCAGATGGACAAAAGCTAGCTTCACCAATGTTATTGAGACTCAGTTCACAGTATCTGGTCTGACACAGAATTCACGCTATGAATTCCGGGTCTTTGCTAAGAACGCTGTTGGTTCCATTAGTAATCCCTCAGATGTTGTGGGTCCCATCACATGTGTTGATACGTATGGTAAGTGTTTTGCAATGATATAAAAGTACCATTTTGTGGTACTAAGAAGCTTAAAGGCAGCACCATTTTGTAGAACTGTAGTCTTTTAAATATGGAAGGCTAGGTTACAGTGATTGATTCAATAAGCTTGAATGACTGTGAGCTCTTTGGGCATGATTGTAATGAACATCTTTGGCTGTATCTGCATTTTTAAAGTCTTATGGTATCTTTGTTCTTTGAGCCACAGAAATCTGCCCATGCCCCGTAGCCAAAGGGGTTATATTTATACATATGGTAGCCTTTTGTGCCTGGTAGGATTACCTCTAACTTGTTCTAGGTTTATGATTTAAGTTACACATGCTATCTTTACTTTGATCCGTGATTATAAAACGCTGATAACTATTAGCTTAAATAAAGTACAAATGTTTTTGTTTTTATCAAATACAAGTCTAAAATAAGTATTTTTTTAACTTATTCTTAAGGTGCACCTGAAATTGATGTGCCACCAGAATATACAGAAGTGGTGAAATACAAAGCAGGAACTTCAGTTAAGCTAAAACTAGGCATCTCAGGCAAGCCTATTCCCACAATTGAATGGTTCAAAAATGGCAACGAGATACAAACCAGTGCACTAGTGTCTATTGAAAACACAACAGAATTTGCTTCTATACTCATCAAGGATGCAACTCGACTCAACAGTGGCACCTATGAATTAAAATTGAAGAATGCCATGGGTTCAGCATCAGCCCATGTTAGAGTACAGATACTTGGTATGTCTTGAGATACAACTGTATTGTAATATTAAAGAATAATAATTCAGTAATAAATATTTAACATCTTCTTTCTTCTGCCTTCCACAGACAAGCCAGGACCCCCAAGTGGACCCATACAATTTAAGACAGTCACTGCTGAAAAGATTACAATTATGTGGGACCCACCAGCAGATGATGGTGGTGCACCTGTAACACACTATGTTGTCGAAAAGCGAGAGACAAGTCGGGTTGTATGGTCTTTAATTTCTGAAAAACTGGAGGGGTGTATCATAACTACAACAAAACTCATCAAAGGAAATGAATATGTGTTCCGTGTCCGTGGTGTCAACAAGTTTGGAGTTGGTGATTCGCTGGAGTCTGAACCCGTTATAGCCAAAAATTCATTTGGTAAGAAACATACAAAATAACTTATGGAACTGAATTGTCTTGTGTATTATTTGTAAGTAGTATTGATCTACTGACATATTTATTTTTTTTTTACTCAGTTACACCTGGACCACCTAGTGTACCAGAAGTCACAATGATAACCAAGAATTCTATGACTGTTGTCTGGAATAGGCCCACTGTTGATGGAGGCAGTGAAATATCAGGATATTTTCTTGAGAAGCGTGACAAGAAGAGTCTGAGTTGGTTCAAGGTTACTAAAGAAACCATTCGGGACACCAGACAGAAAGTAACAGGTCTGACTGAAAACAGCGAATATCATTTCCGAGTTTGTGCTGTCAATGCAGCTGGACAAGGTCCGTTCTCTGAAGCTTCTGACTTCTACAAAGCGGCAGATCCTGTTGGTAAGATACCATGTACAGTGTTTCTTATTGGTTAGAAATTAATGGAGAAGGAGCAATTAGGATGGGATTGCACCAATGTAACTGGGGGCAGATTTTATTCCTCTTTATGATTAATTGCAAATATGGCTTCTGATTTTTTTTCCTCCCCTGTAAACTATCACTTACAGATAAGCCAGGCTCACCAACAAAGCTGAAGGTTGTGGATACAACCAAGACATCTGTCACACTTGGCTGGATTAAACCTGCTTATGATGGGGGAAGTCCGATTACCAGCTACGTGGTCGAGAAAAGGGAAGGTGAAGAGCAAGAATGGACCGTAGTCAGTACTAAGGGAGAAGTGAGAACAACTGAGTATGTTGTATCCCACCTTCAGCCAAGTGTTAATTATTATTTCCGTGTGTCTGCTATAAATTGTGCTGGACAAGGAGAGCCTATTGAAATGACGGAACCCGTTCAAGCTAAAGATATTCTTGGTACTGTACATTTCCATGATTTTTCATTTTTCTGTGTTTTGATTTTTTTCAAAGCATTTCTTATTTTACATTCCAGGTATGCACTATTAATTTTTACTTATTTCCACAGTGGCACCAGAGATTGATCTGGATGTTGCTCTACGGACCTCAATTGTTGCTAAAGCAGGTGAAGATGTGCAAATAATGATTCCATTCAAAGGAAGACCTCCTCCAACAGTCACATGGAGAAAGGGTGACAAGAATCTTGGGACTGATGAAAGATACAACATCCAGAACACAGAATCATCTACACTACTTACTATTCCTCAGGTTACCCGAAATGATACAGGAAAATATGTTCTTACAATTGAAAATGGAGTTGGAGAGGCAAAATCATCATTTGTGAATGTAAAAGTACTTGACACGCCATCTGCCTGCCAGAAGCTGCAGCTTAAGCATGTTTCTCGTGGCACAGTTACACTGGTATGGGAGCCACCTCTCATTAATGGTGGTTCTGAAATAACAAATTATGTTGTTGAAAAAAGAGATGCTACAAAGAGGGCCTGGTCAACTGTAACAACAAAGTGTTCTCATACCACATTTAAGCTAACTAACCTGTCAGAGAAGACTGCATACTTCTTCCGTGTTCTTGCTGAAAATGAAATTGGACTTGGTGAACCTTGTGAGACATCTGAACCAGTGAAAGCTGCGGACATACCTGGACCTGTAAAAGACCTAGCCATGAAAGATTCTACAAAGACTTCTGTTAAATTGCAGTGGAGCAAACCTGACTATGATGGTGGTAGCATTATATCGGATTACGTTATTGAAAAGAAGCTGCAGGAAGAAAAAGAATGGACATATGCAGGCACAAGCAAGAGCTGTGAATTTGAAGTTGAAAAACTTAAAGAGCTTTCTGTCATGGAATTCAGAGTCTTTGCTAAAAATGAAAAAGGCATGAGTGACGGTGTTACTGTTGGACCCATTACAGTGAAAGAACATATAATAACACCTGAAGCTGACCTTTCTGATATTCCTGGAGGTCAAATTGCAGTACGAATTGGACATAACCTGCACATTGAATTGCCCTATAAAGGTAAACCTAAGCCATCAATGAGCTGGCTCAAGGACAACCTCCCTCTTAAAGAAACCGAACATCTTCGTTTCAAGAAAACCGAAAACAAGATAAGCTTAAGCATCAAGAATGTGAAAAAGGAGCATGGTGGCAAATACAGTTTAATTCTTGATAATGTCGTCTGCAGAAAAACATTTACAATCACTGTCATCACTCTTGGCCCTCCCTCTAAGCCAAAAGCACCTTTAAGACTAGATGAAATCAAAGCAGATAGTGTAGTTTTGTCATGGGAAGCTCCTGAAGATGACGGAGGAGGAGAAATTACTGGCTACAGTATTGAGAAGAGAGAAACTTCTCAAATGAACTGGAAGCTGGTGTGTTCGAGTGCTGCAAGAACAACTTTCAAAGTACCAAACCTTGTTAAAGACACTGAATATCAGTTTAGAGTTCGTGCGGAAAACAGATATGGAGTGAGCCCACCTCTTGTCTCAGCAGATGTCGTGGCCAAGCATCAGTTTAGACCACCAGGTGCCCCAGGCAAGCCTGTTGTGTACAACATAACTGCTGATGGGATGACCATATCTTGGGATGCTCCTGTTTATGATGGTGGTTCAGAGATTATTGGATACCACGTTGAAAAGAAGGAAAGAAACAGTATTTTGTGGCAGAAGGTTAATGTTGCATTAATATCTAGCAGAGAATACAGGATTACTGGACTACTTGAGGGCCTGGATTACCAATTCCAAGTATACGCTGAAAATGCTGCAGGTCTAAGCCGAGCTAGCGAGCCCAGCAAATTTACTTTGGCAGTCTCTCCAGTGGGTGAGTGAATGATTAATCACTCATCCAAGGAAATTCTTGTCTTATAGGCTATGGTGAGCAGTAATAAAAATAAATTTTAATTATTTTTCTTTCAGACCCACCTGGTACTCCTGATTACATTGATGTCACCAGGGAAACAGTCACCCTTAAATGGACCCCCCCACTGCGTGATGGAGGCAGTAAGATTGTGGCCTACAGCATTGAGAAACGGCAAGGAAGTGAAGACCGTTGGCTCAGATGTAACTTTACTGATGTCAGTGAATGCCAATATACAGTTACAGGACTCAGTTCAGGTGACCGATATGAATTCAGAGTGCTTGCAAGAAACGCTGTTGGTACAATCAGCCCACCTTCACAGTCTTCAGGCTATATCATGACCAGAGATGAAAACAGTAAGAATTATTTCTAAATATGCTTGTATTTGGGTACTAAAGCCAGCTGGAGCTTCTGGATGTACTGACTGGAAATGGGAGGTCAAGGGGGGAAAAATGTGTGACTGAGGTCCTTCCAGTCAACTCAAAACATTTCTGTTTGTACTCCAAGGTGGGAGGGTCTAAATTAAAGACCCAAATCTGGCAGACATACATAATCAGTTGCTGAAAGAAATGGCACTCTACGTTTGTGTTGGATACGCAGCAGCAGCAAAGTTGGAAAGAAATCATAAACTGTAATATTCTAATGTACTGAATAATTTTGAAACAAAAATGTGCCTCAGGTAGCTTGGCATACTGTAACAGCATCTATTAATGGTGTCTTTCACCTATTGTTAATATGATGCACTGAGTGCTTACAGAAAAATAAGTTTATAGTTCATGTAATAACTGCTTTGTAGAGAATGCCATTTTCTAAGTGAAATAATTCTCTATATAACAATCTTTTATAATTAGTACATTAAAAAGAGTATCAAGAAATTATACTTAGCTATATGGGAATTGAATTATGCTTTCCTTTTTCAGTTGCTCCAACAATTGAATTTGGCCCTGAGCACTTTGAAGGTCTCACTGTTAAAGCTGGAGAGAGCATTAGACTTAAAGCTCTAATCAAAGGACGTCCAGTACCTAAAGTGACATGGTTTAAGGATGGTAAGGAGATTGAGAAAATAATGAATATAGAAATAACTACAGCTATTGGATATAGTACAATCTTCATTAGAGATGCTACCCGGGATCATCGTGGAGTGTACACAGTAGAAGCCAAAAATGCATCAGGCACTAAACGAGAAGATATTACCTTCAGAGTACAAGGTACTGCACAAAACACTTTCAGCATGCTATTTTAAAATACTATTCTAATGTAAGTGCCAGCAAATTATAATTCTGAACCTTTAAAATTGCAGACACACCGGGAAAAGTTGGTGGACCAATACGATTCACAAACATTACTGGAGAAAAAGTCACATTATGGTGGGAGCCTCCGGCTAATGATGGTTGTGCTTCTATTTCCCACTATATAATTGAAAAACGGGAAACCAGTAGGATTGCTTGGGCATTAGTTGAAGATAAATGTGAAGCTTGCAGCTACACTGCACTTAAATTAATTAAGGGCAACGAGTACCAGTTCCGTGTCTCTGCAGTGAACAAATTTGGAGTTGGCAGACCATTGGAGTCTGATCCAGTTACTGCACAAATACCTTACAGTAAGTTTCCACCTCATTCTGTAGAAGTAACTGTGGAGTTACCATCTTGTTTTTCTAATGCCTTTTTTCTTTTTTTAGCTCTTCCAGATGCACCAGGAACTCCAGAGCCTACCAACGTAACAGGAGATAGTATCACACTCACATGGGCAAGACCAAAATCAGATGGCGGAAGCGAGATAAATGAGTATATTCTAGAAAGGAGAGAAAAGAAGAGCATGCGCTGGGTTAAAGTATCCAGTAAGAGGCCTATTACTGAGAACAGATACAGAGTAACTGGCCTTATTGAAGGCAATGAGTATGAATTCCATGTCATGGCTGAAAATGCTGCAGGAGTTGGACCTCCAAGTGATGTTTCAAAGCTGATTAAATGTAGAGAACCAGTCAGTCCACCGAGTGCTCCTAATGTTGTAAAGGTGACGGATACATCAAAGACTAGTGTAAGCTTAGAGTGGACCAAGCCAGTTTTTGATGGAGGCATGGAAATAATTGGGTACATCATTGAGATGTGCAAAGCTGATCTCGAAACATGGCAGAAAGTCAATGCAGAGACTGTTCTTGCGACTAAATATACCGTTGTTGATTTGGAGGCAGGAGAACACTATAAATTCAGAGTTAGTGCTGTCAATGGTGCTGGCAAAGGAGAAAGTTGTGAAATTCCTGCTTCAGTCCAAACTGTGGACAGACTTTCTGCACCGGAAATTGATATCGATGCAAACTTCAAGCAGACTCATATTGTAAGAGCAGGTGCAAGCATTCGTCTATTTATTGCCTTCTCTGGAAGGCCTGTTCCTACTGCTGTGTGGTCCAAAGCAGATGCTAATCTTAGCTTGCGTGCTGACATTCAAACAACTGATTCATTCAGCACACTGACTGTGGAGGAATGCAATAGAAATGATGCTGGCAAGTATGTCTTTACTGTGGAAAACAACAGTGGAAGTAAGTCTATCACATTTACTGTCAAGGTTTTAGACACACCTGGTCCACCAGGTCCTATTACATTTAAAGACGTGACTCGAGGATCTATTACTTTAATGTGGGATGCTCCTGTTCTGGATGGAGGTTCACGTATCCATCACTACGTTGTGGAAAAACGGGAAGCAAGCCGTCGTAGCTGGCAAGTGGTGAGTTCAAAATGCACTCGACAAATCTTTAAGGTCACTGATCTGGCAGAAGGTGTGCCATATTACTACCGAGTGTCAGCAGAAAATGAATATGGTGTAGGTGAACCCTGTGAATTAACAGAACCAGTTGTAGCCACAGAAGAACCTGCTCCACCTAAGAGACTAGATATTGTTGACACAACCAAATCTTCTGTAGTTTTAGCTTGGCTTAAACCTGATCATGATGGTGGTAGCCGTGTTACTGGATACCGTCTTGAAATGAAACAAAAAGGATCTGACTCCTGGATTGAAGCTGGACAAACCAAACAACTTACTTTCACCGTTGAAGGCCTTGTGGAGAACACTGAATATGAGTTCCGGGTCAAGGCAAAGAATGATGCTGGCTATAGTGAGCCAAGAGAAGCTTTCTCTTCTGTTATTATTAAGGAGCCACAGATTGAACCAACAGCAGATCTCAGCGAAATAAGCAGGCAGCTCATAACATGCAAGGCTGGAAGTACCTTTACTATTGATATACCAATCAGTGGACGCCCAGCTCCAAAAGTGACATGGAAACTTGAGGAGATGAGGCTGAAGGAAACTGAGAGAGTGACCATCAAGACAACAAAAGACAGAACCACGCTGACTGTAAAGGACAGTATGAGAGGTGACTCTGGTAAATACTATCTCACACTTGAAAACACTGCTGGTGTGAAAACATTTACTGTCACAGTGGTAGTCATAGGAAGGCCAGGTCCTGTCACTGGCCCAATTGAAATATCATCTGTCTCTGCTGAATCCTGTGTGTTGACCTGGAAAGAACCTGAAGACGATGGTGGCAGTGACATTACGAACTACATTGTAGAGAAACGTGAATCTGGCACAACAGCATGGCAGCTGGTAAATTCCAGTGTGAAACGTACACAGATCAAAGTCACTCATCTCACAAAATACCAGGAGTACAGTTTCCGAGTAAGCTCAGAAAACAGATTTGGTGTCAGCAAACCCCTTGAATCAAAAACAATAGTTGCTGAGCATCCATTTGGTAAGTGAAACACTTCTCAAAATTTGTTCTTTTCCTCTGACTGAGGCATTTGTAATAACCAACATTTTCCTCCCCATCTTTTTTGTGTTTAGTTCCACCAAGCCCACCTTCAAGGCCAGAAGTCTATTCTGTGTCTGCAACTGCCATGGCCATTCGTTGGGAGGAACCCTACCATGATGGTGGCAGCAAAGTCATTGGATATTGGGTTGAAAAGAAGGAGCGCAACACCATCCTTTGGGTGAAGGAAAACAAAGTGCCATGCTGTGAATGCAACTACAAAGTCACAGGATTGGTGGAAGGCCTAGAATATCAATTCAGAACATATGCTTTAAATGCTGCAGGTGTTAGTAAAGCTAGTGAAGCTTCCAGACCTGTAGTGGCTCAAAATCCAGTTGGTAAGTATTACTTTTAGAGTTATGTTGTTATTGAAGCTAAAATAGAATTGCATTTCTCATTTTTCTGCTTTATTCCTTCAGATCCACCAGGAAGACCAGAAGTAACAGATGTCACCAGATCTACAGTGTCGCTGAGCTGGTCGGCACCCCTTTATGATGGTGGAAGCAAAATTATTGGATATATTATAGAACGCAAACCATATAATGAATCTGGTGATGGACGCTGGCTGAAATGCAATTATACCATTGTCTCGGAAAACTTTTTTACTGTGACAGCTCTTAGTGAAGATGAAGCATATGAATTCCGTGTACTAGCAAAGAATGCTGCTGGTGTGATTAGCAAAGGATCTGAATCAACTGGTGCTGTCATTTGCAAAGATGAATACTGTAAGAGATATTAACTTGGAACAATTAAAAACATAACGTTCTATTTTTAGTACTGTCATGTAATTTGTTTTTAATCTCTTTTTCCTTATGACAGCACCACCAAAGGCTGAACTCGATGCCAGACTGCAGGGAGAAGTTGTGACCATTAGGGCTGGATCAGATCTTGTTCTTGATGCGGCCATTGGTGGGAAACCAGAACCAAAAGTCTTCTGGTCCAAAGGTGACAGGGAATTGGATCTATGTGAAAAGATATCTCTGCAGTACACCAGCAAACGAGCCATTGCAATTATCAAGTTCTGTGACAGAAGTGATAGTGGAAAATATACTCTAACAGTTAAAAATGCCAGTGGGATGAAACAAATTTCTGTTCTTGTCAAAGTGCTCGGTATGTATCCCATAATTAATATTCATACTTAGTATACTAAAACAAACACATTCTTTTAAATAAGAGGCAGATGCTTTTCATTAGTTGCTATTAACAATACTTATTTTTGTCTCTACCCAGATTCACCAGGTCCCTGTGCAGGCAAAATCACTGTTAGCAGAGTAACAGAAGAGAAATGTACTCTGGCATGGAACATTCCAGAGGAAGATGGAGGTGCACAAATCACTCACTATATCGTAGAAAGGCGCGAAACCAGCAGACTTCACTGGGTTATTGTTGAGGCTGAATGCCAGACTTTATCATGCGTGGTAACAAAACTTATTAAAAATAACGAGTACATCTTCCGTGTGAGAGCTGCCAACAAATATGGACCAGGTGTTCCACTTGAAACAGAACCTGTGATTGCCAGGAATGCCTTCAGTGAGTGTTACTACCTTCCATTCTCCATCAGAAGTCATGGAATATTTCTCATAGATAAATAAATTGTTGAATAATAATTTTTTTTTTCACCTTTAAAAAAACCAGCTATCCCAACGCAGCCTGGTGCTCCTGAAGAAGTGAGTGTCGGCAAAGAACATATCATTATTCAGTGGACGAAACCAGAATCAGATGGTGGCAGTGAGATTAAGGACTATCTTGTGGACAAACGTGAAAGGAAAAGTCTGCGCTGGACACGTGTGAACAGAGATTACACTGTTTACGATACCAGACTGAAAGTCACTGGTCTCATGGAAGGCAGCCAGTACCAGTTCCGTGTCACTGCAGTGAATGCTGCTGGGAACAGCGAGCCTAGTGAAGCTTCACAATACATGTTATGTAAAGAACCATCATGTAAGTTACCACACTTAAAACATATTTTAATATTTACTTATAATAATGGAGCATAAACCCACATTGACACTTTGACTAAGATACCCAAAATCACGCATGATCTCACTGAAGTAATTAGTATTAGAATAAACGTAAAAGCAGTCATAGTTCATTTTAAATGCATTTCCTGGCATGTTTAGAAATTATTTTTAACCGTAAAAAAGTTTCCTGCACCAATGTGAAATGCATTTTCTTCTTTTTCAAAGATACTCCTGCACCACCTTCAGCTCCGAGAGTTGTGGATACTACTAAACACAGCATAAGTTTAGCATGGTCAAAGCCCACATATGACGGAGGTGCTGACATCTTAGGCTATGTTCTTGAGATGAAAGAAGAAGGTACAGAACAGTGGTATCGACCACATACAACTGCCACTCTGAGGAATGCTGAGTTCACCGTGACTGGTCTTAAAACAACCCAGAAATACCAATTCAGAGTTGCTGCTACAAATGTGAATGGTATGAGTGAATTCAGTGAATCATCAGCAGAAATAGAACCCGTGGAAAGAATAGGTAATTTCAAGACTTAATGTATCTTTTAAGGAATAATTAAATTTTCCTTTAGAACTACTAAAAGATTAACTAATTTCATGTTTCTTACACCCTTCATCAGAAATACCTGAGCTTGAGCTTGCTGATGATCTGAAGAAGACAGTTACAGTCAGAGCTGGTGGTTCCCTGCGCCTGATGGTCTCTGTGTCTGGCAGACCTGCTCCTGTAATCACATGGAGCAAGCAGGGTGTTGACCTTGTAAGTCGAGCTATTATTGATACTACAGACAGCTACACTCTGCTTATTGTGGATAAAGTTAATCGGTATGATGCTGGAAAATACGTCATTGAGGCTGAAAATCAATCAGGAAAAAAATCGGCAACTATTTCTGTCAAAGTGTATGGTAAGTACTGCTACAGCTATATGTGGGCATTACATCCCTCATTATGCACATTGCTCAGGAGTAAGGAAGTCATTCATTTCCAGTGGAAGTTTGCAGTTTAAATAATATGAGAATGTTTGGGAAGTCAGAGAAACAATCTAATCCAAAGGAAAATACATAGTTTCTGAAGCTGTGCTATTTCATAAATCAAATCCCAGCTTTGTTTTTTTTTGTGCTGAATCAGTCGTTGACTGTAAATGGAAAGGATCCGAAAGGAAAAAAAAATGTTTGTTTGCTTGTTTGTTTTAGATACACCTGGTCCACCAGCTGCAGTGAGAATTAAGGAAGTATCAAAAGATTCTGTGACACTTACTTGGGATATTCCAACTATTGATGGTGGAGCCCCAGTCAACAATTATATAATTGAGAAACGTGAAGCTTCCATGAGAGCTTACAAGACTGTCACTACCAAATGCAGCAAGACATTTTATAGAGTTACTGGACTTCTAGAAGGAGCTTTGTATTATTTCAGAGTACTACCAGAAAATATTTATGGCATTGGTGAAGCTTGTGAAACATCTGATGCAGTACTAGTATCTGATGTCCCCATGGTACCACAAAAACTCGAAGTGATTGACACCACTAAATCAACTGTTACTCTTGCATGGGAGAAACCACTACATGATGGTGGCAGCAGATTGACTGGCTATGTTATTGAGGCCAGCAAAGCTGGAACAGAAAGATGGCTGAAGGTAGTGACGCTGAAGCCTACCGTCTACGAGCATACAATTATCTCTCTCAATGAAGGTGAACAGTACTTGTTCAGGGTCAGAGCACAGAATCAGAAGGGCGTGTCAGAACCACGAGAGATTGTCACAGCGGTGACGGTACAAGACCAAAAAGGTACGTATCTACTGTTGAAAATAAAAGGGTGAAGCTTACACCAAATGAACGTGATATTTATAAAACGGATATTTTAAATAGCAATTATTTGCTTTTCTTAGTTCTACCAACAATTGACTTCACTGGAATACCTCAGAAGACAATTCATGTACCTGCTGGCAAGCCCATTGAGTTAGCCATTCCAATTGAAGGACGACCACCTCCAGCTGCATCTTGGTTCTTTGCTGGTTCTAAACTAAAAGAATCAGAACGCATCAAAATTGAGACTCTTGCCAAAATGGCTAAATTAACTGTGCGTGAGACCACCATACATGACACTGGAGAGTATACGCTTGAACTGAAGAACACAACTGGAACGGTTACTGATACAATAAAGGTTATAATCCTTGGTAAGGATTTATGAAAATAATTGTCCATGATCTTTCTCCATCTGAACTTTGTTACATCAGCAATATGACTCCACATTTTCTCCACATTTTTTTTTGTCTTTTAATTTTCTTTTTTTTCTAGACAAACCTGGACCACCTGTTGGACCTATTCGAATTGATGAAATTGATTCAAATTATGTAACCATCTCCTGGGAGCCACCTGAGCTGGATGGTGGAGCTACCCTTAGCGGTTATGTGGTAGAACAGCGTGATGCTCACCGTCCTGGATGGCTGCCAGTTTCAGAGTCAGTAACCAGGACAATGTTTAAGTTCACCAGGCTTGTTGAAGGTGCAGAATATGTGTTCCGTGTGGCTGCTACAAACCGCTTTGGAATTGGATCTTACCTGCAGTCTGAAATTATAGAATGCAAGAGCAGAATCCGTAAGTCTGAATTTTTGCTTATTCTCTACCTTAAAAAATAAAAATATATATTTAAAGGGGTTTACAGATCCACATATAGATACTATTTTTCTAGATGTTACTACTTCCTTTTGCCAAATAAAATGGTACATTGTGATGCACGGTATTCTTGTTATATTTCCGGAGAAAAATCCCATACATAAATCTATATAGGTATTATAGATGCACTGCATAGAACCTGGATGGTAAATTTGGATTTTCTGCTTGGGTCTACCATTAGCCTTAAAAATTGCTTTACCCCATTACAAAAGCAGGAGTATTTCACTAATATAGTTTGTAAACTACTTTGATATCTGCTGATAAAAAGAGTTTGATAGGACATGGATATTACATTGTCATTCACAATACATTGCATATTACTAATGTGTAGAATCATTTGACGCTTCCTTCGCTAATTCTGTGTTATGTTTTTGCAGGTATTCCTGGTCCTCCTGGCACTCCAGAAGTGTTTGATATCTCTCGAGATGGAATGACATTAACTTGGTATCCTCCAGAAGATGATGGTGACTCACAGATTACTGGTTATATTGTGGAACGCAAAGAAGTTAGAGCTGATAGATGGATCCGTGTAAATAAAGTTCCAGTCACTATGACTCGTTACCGTTCCACTGGGTTGGTTGAAGGATTAGAATATGAACACCGAGTCACAGCAATCAATGCCAGAGGCACTGGGAAACCCAGCCGTCCTTCAAAGTCTGCTGTTGCCAGAGATCCAATTGGTAAGTAATTTCCTACATAGATTGAGGAGGTTATGGTAGAAGGGAATGATACTAGTAGAATTTACTTTTTTCTAATTTGGAAATGTATCTGGGTGTATTAACAAATGAGATTCTGACTGGAGAAAACCAAGAAAATATTAGTGAAAATCTTTCATTCTAAGTTTTCCTGTATAAATCCTATAGACTTAATACCGATCATATGTTGCAAGTTAGCATTTGTTATATCTTTCAAATATTCATTAAAAAGATATCACCACCACCACCCCATCTGATCTTCTCTTCCAGCTCCTCCAGGTAAACCTCAGAATCCAAGAGTCACTGATACTACAAGAACATCTGTCTCACTGGCTTGGAGTCCACCAGAAGATGAAGGTGGTTCTAAAGTTACGGGCTACTTAATTGAGATGCAGAAGGTTGATCAAATTGAATGGACCAAATGCAATACCACGCCAACCAAGATTCGTGAATACACCTTGACACATCTGCCCCAGGGTGCAGAGTACAGATTCCGTGTGCTAGCTTGTAATGCTGGTGGGCCAGGAGAACCTGCTGAAGTGCCAGGGACAGTCAAAATAACAGAAATGCTTGGTAAGACACTTCAAGCCTTAACTATCATTGAAAGTTATCCTAAAAAAGTATTTGCCTAAAGCAGGTATGATATCATCTGTAAAACAGACGTAGCATAACATGTTAATTTTGTTTACAGAATATCCTGACTATGAACTTGATGAAAAATACCAGGAAGGTCTCATGGTGAGACAAGGTGGAGTTATCAGGCTCACAATACCCATTAAGGGCAAGCCCATCCCAATATGCAAATGGACAAAAGAAGGACATGACATCAGCAAGAGGGCCATGATTGCGACTTCTGACACTCACACAGAACTCGTGATCAAAGATGCAGAAAGAGAAGATTCAGGCACCTATGATCTGGCACTTGAAAACAAGTGTGGCAAAAAAGCTGTGTATATTAAAGTCAGAGTGATTGGCATTCCAAATCCACCAGAAGGGCCACTTGAGTATGATGATATACAAGCTCGTTCTGTCAGAGTAAGCTGGAGACCTCCTACAGATGATGGTGGTGCAGATATCCTAGGTTATATTGTTGAGAGACGAGAAGTACCGAAGACTGCCTGGTACACTGTTGACTCTAGAGTGAAAGGAACATCACTAGTGGTGAAAGGGCTCAAAGAAAATGTGGAATATCACTTCCGTGTTTCTGCTGAAAACCATTTTGGTATTAGCAAATCTCTCAAATCTGAAGAACCAGCAGTACCAAAGACACCTCTAAGTAAGTAGCCTTTTAGATATTTTTAAAAAAATACTATTTAATTAGTACGTTATGCTTCTAAAAGTGCAATAGTATATGCAAATGTTTTAATGCTACATCACTATTATTTCTAATATTTTTGTTATTGTAATTATTAACAGATCCTCCAGAGCCTCCAAACAACCCACCTGAAGTGCTTGATGTTACAAAGACTTCTGTCAACTTGTCCTGGTCCAGACCTAAAGATGATGGTGGTTCCCGTGTAACTGGCTACTACATTGAACGTAAAGAGACATCTACAGAAAAATGGGTCCGTCATAATAAGACACAGATTACCACTACAATGTACACAGTCACAGGACTTGTTCCAGATGCTGAATATCAATTCCGTATCATTGCTCAAAATGACATTGGTGAAAGTGAAGCAAGCCCTGCTTCTGAACCAGTTGTATGCAAAGATCCATTTGGTAAGAAAATGTTTGCATTAAAAGATCTTCTGAAGAGCAACTAGTGACATTTAGCGAGGAATTTATTTTCTGTATATATTTTAATTTTCAGACAAACCAAGCCAACCTGGAGAAATTGAGATCACTTCTATATCTAAGGACAGCATTACATTAGAATGGGAAAGACCTGAAAGTGATGGTGGCAAAGAGATCCTTGGCTATTGGGTTGAATATCGCCAGTCTGGAGAAAGCACCTGGAAAAAATGCAATAAAGAACGCATCAAAGACAGGCAGTTTACAGTAGGAGGTTTACTAGAGGCTACAGAATACGAGTTCCGTGTTTTTGCAGAAAATCAGACTGGCCTCAGCAGACCTCGAAGGACTGCTATGGCAGTGAAAACTAAATTAACATGTAAGCAAAAATATATTGTCTTATTCGCTGTGATAGTGTTGTGATTTGCTGTGCCGTAAACCATGGTGCTGCACTTATGTTGCCTGTTTGTTTTACGTGTTATTTGCCAACATGACTGTCCTAAAGCACAGTCTTTCAAGTATGAGGCACAAGTATAAATGAAAATTAATTTCCAGTAATACAGTAATAGAGAAAAATTTCATAGTAATCTTCATTATTTTTTCATTTTCTTTGTCATAGCCGGAGAAGCACCTGCCATAAAAAAAGAAATGCAGGATGTTACAACTAAACTGGGTGAAGCAGCTCAGCTGACATGCCAAATTGTTGGGAGACCTTTGCCTGATATTAAATGGTACCGCTTTGGCAAAGAACTGGTGCAAAGCCGAAAATACAAAATGTCGTCGGATGGACGCAACCATACACTGACAGTAATAACAGATGAACAGGAGGATGAAGGTCTCTACACTTGTATGGCTACCAATGACGTTGGAGAAATTGAAACTAGTGGCAAGCTATTATTGCAGGCTCCTCCTCAGTTCCATCCTGGCTTCCCATTGAAAGAGAAATACTATGCAGGTGCAGGCGGCACCCTCCGCCTTCATGTTGTGTATATTGGCCGACCAGTACCAGCAATAACTTGGTTCCACGGCAACAAACCTTTGAGAGGATCAGAAACGGTTACTATTGAGAACACAGAGCATTACACTCATCTTGCTATTAAGAATGTCCAGCACAAGACTCATGCTGGGAAGTACAAAGTGCAACTCAGTAACATATTTGGAACAGTTGACACTGTACTTAATGTGGAAATACAAGGTAATTAATTTTATTTTCAGTATTTTCGTGAGTATTTTCTCAA
Organism: Himantopus leucocephalus; assembly: GCA_003993805.1. NCBI lineage: Eukaryota > Metazoa > Chordata > Aves > Charadriiformes > Recurvirostridae > Himantopus > Himantopus leucocephalus. The sequence continues at coordinate 16,968,907 of RSEF01000007.1, forward strand.
ATATTTATTGGCAAAAGAATAAAAAAATATTGTGCTTTTTCTTTTACAGATAAGCCAGATAAACCAGCAGGGCCAATTGTTATAGAATCTATACTGAAGAATTCTGTGGTGATAAGCTGGCAACCACCAGAGGATGATGGAGGTGCTATGATAACCAATTACATCATAGAGAAATGCGAAGCCAAGGAAGGAGCAGAATGGCAACTTGTATCTTCAAGCATTTCAGGCACAACCTGTAGAATTGTTAACCTAACTGAAAATGCAGGCTATTATTTCCGTGTTTCTGCTCAGAATACATATGGCATTAGTGAAGCACTAGAAGTTTCATCCGTTGTTGTTATGAAGCCTCCATTTGGTAAGTGGACTCAGAAATATCAATTTCTGTATGCCCCTGTAATTACTAAGGCAAGCTTACATCTCTGTTTGAACCTTTTTATTCTTTACAGAAAAACCAGGACAACCTGGCCAGCCAGTAGCAAGTGCTATCACAAAGGATTCTTGTGTAGTCTCGTGGAAGCCACCTGCAAGTGATGGCGGTGCAAAGATTAGAACTTACTATCTTGAGAAGCGTGAGAAAAAACAAAACAAGTGGATTTCTGTAACAACAGATGAAATCCGTGAAACTGTCTATTCTGTGAAAGATCTTATTGAAGGTCTTGAATATGAGTTCCGTGTAAAATGTGAAAATCTTGGTGGTGAAAGCGAGTGGAGTGAGGTATCACAACCAGTCATTCCAAAATCTGATGTTCCAATTCAAGCTCCACATTTCAAGGAAGAACTAAGGAATCTGAATGTGAAATTTCAAGCTAATGCCACGTTTGTCTGCAAAGTCACTGGTCATCCTAAACCAATTGTCAAGTGGTACAGACAGGGCAAAGAAATCATGCCAGATGGTGAAAAGATCAAGATACAGGAATTCAAGGGGGGATATCACCAGCTGGTCATCACAAATGTAACGGATGATGATGCCACTGTATATCAAGTTAGAGCTACCAACCAAGGAGGATCTGTGTCTGGCACTGCCTCTTTGGATGTTGAAGGTGAATGAAGGGTCTTGATTCCTAAGACAAATTCTTTGTAAGCTTTGAATATTTAGACTATTGGTGCTCTTCTCATGTGCATTTGCTCATGTGTTGGTTTTTTCTTCCTCTTTTATTCCAGTTCCTGCAAAGATTCATTTGCCCAAAAACCTGGAAGGCATGGGAGCTGTTCATGCCCTCCGAGGGGAAGTAGTGAGCATCAAGATTCCATTCAGCGGCAAGCCTCACCCTGTGATCACATGGCAGAAGGGACAAGACCTCATTGATACTAATGGACACTACCAAGTCATTGTTACGCGATCATTTACATCTCTTGTTTTCCCAAATGGTGTTGACAGAAAAGATGCAGGGTTTTACATTGTTTGTGCCAAAAACAGATTTGGAATCGATCAAAAAACAGTTGAATTAGATGTGGCTGATGTGCCCGATCCACCAAGAGGTCTGAAGGTAACTGACATTTCAAGGGATTCAGTCAACTTAACCTGGAATGAACCAGCTACTGACGGTGGAAGCAGAATCATAAACTACATTATTGAGAAACGTGCTACAACAGCAGAGCGATGGATTCGTGTAGCACAAGCTCGTGATACACGATACACAGTGGTGAACCTATTTGGCAAGACCACCTACCAGTTCCGTGTAATTGCAGAAAACAAGTTTGGCCAAAGCCAGCCTTCTGAACCTACTGATCCAATCATAACAAAGGAGGATAAGACCAGGGTAATGAACTACGATGAAGAAGTTGATGAGACCAGAGAAGTCACCACAGTTAAAGCAGCACACTATTCTACAAAGGAACTCTATGACAAATATATGATTGCAGAAGAGCTTGGACGTGGGCAGTTTGGCATTGCACATCGCTGTGTTGAGGCAGCTTCAAAAAAGACTTACCTGGCCAAGTTTGTCAAAGTAAAGGGTGCTGACCAAGTTTTGGTAAAGAAAGAAATTTCCATTCTAAACATTGCTAGGCACCAAAATATCCTGTATCTTCATGAGTCATTTGAGAGCCTAGAAGAATTGGTCATGATTTTTGAATTCATCTCTGGAGTTGACATCTTTGAAAGAATCGGCACAGCTTCATTTGAACTGAATGAAAGAGAAATAGTAAGTTACGTACGCCAGGTCTGCGATGCACTAGAATTTTTACATCGCCACAGCATTGGACATTTTGATATTAAACCAGACAATATTATTTACTTCACAAGAAGAAGCTCTGTAGTTAAAATCGTTGAATTTGGTCAAGCCAGGCAACTGAAGCCTGGAGACAGCTTTAGACTCCAGTTCACTTCTCCTGAGTATTATGCACCTGAAGTACATCATCATGATTTGGTCAGCACAGCTACTGACATGTGGTCAGTTGGTGCTCTAACATACATACTTCTCAGTGGCATTAATCCTTTCATTGCTGAAACAAACCAACAAGTTATTGAAAATATTCTAAATGCTGAATACAACTTTGATGATGAAGCATTCAAAGACATAAGCATTGAGGCCATGGACTTCATTGATCGCCTACTAGTCAAGGAAAGAAAAGCTCGGATGACAGCTGCTGAAGCGCTTAACCATGTGTGGCTAAAACAGCAGACAGAAAAGACCAGCACTAAAGTCATCAAGACCTTGAGGCACAGGCGTTACTACCAAACTCTAGTAAAGAAGGAGCTGAACACAGTTGTGTCAGTAGCCCGCATTTCCTGTGGAGGCGCGATTAGATCTCAGAAAGGCGTAACAGTGGCTAAAGTTAAAGTTGCCCCAATAGACATTGGTCCCATTGCTGGGCAGATAAAGCATGCTGTTACAGAAGAAGGAGGGCATGCCAAGTATGTATGTAGGATTGAAAACTATGATCAGTCCACACAAGTCACATGGTACTTTGGTATGAGGCAATTAGAAAGCAATGAGAAATATGAAATCACATACGCAGAAGGTGAGGCAACCATGTATGTAAAAGATGTTTCTAAATCCGATGATGGTACCTACAGATGCAAGGTAGTAAATGACTATGGTGAAGACAGCTCTTATGCAGAACTTTTTGTTAAAGGTGTGAGAGAAATTTCTGAGCACTACAGATGCAGAACTGTTAGGAAAGTGAAACGACGGGCTGATACTATGAGACTATTAGAGCGTCCACCAGAATTTACTCTGCCTTTGTATAACCGCACTGCATATGTCGGAGAAAATGTCAGGTTCGGGGTAACTATAACAGTTCACCCAGAACCTCGCTTAACATGGTTCAAATCAGGCCAGAAAATCAAACCTGGTGATGATGATAGGAAGTATACTTTTGAATCAGACAAAGGTCTTTATCAACTCGTCATCAATAATGTCACAGAAGATGATGATGCTGAATACAGTATTGTGGCACGCAATAAATATGGCGAAGACAGCTGCAAAGCTAAGCTGACTGTGATTCCACATCCACCTCCAGCAGATGCCACGCTAAGGCCAATGTTTAAAAGATTGCTGGCAAATGCAGAATGTCAAGAAGGCCAAAATGTCAGTTTTGAGATCAGGGTATCTGGTGTACCAAAACCAACGCTGAAATGGGAGAAAGATGGTCAACCTCTATCCTTTGGTCCTAACTTTGATATAATTCATGAAGGTTTAGATTATTATGCTTTGCATATCAGAGATACTTTACCAGAAGACAGTGGTTATTACAGAGTTACTGCTACAAACAGTGCTGGATCTACAAGCTGTCAGGCTTATCTAAAAGTTGAACGCTTGAAATATGTCAAGCGTGAGTACAAGACTGAAGAAGAGCGGGAGAAGCACGTACAGAGGCAAATTGACAAGACCTTACGAATGGCAGAAATCCTTTCTGGGGTTGAAGCTGTTCCACTGACACAAACTGCCCAAGAGGCTCTCAGAGAAGCTGCTATCTTATATAAACCAGCTGTTAGCACTAAGACTGTCAAAGGTGAATATGAAATTAAGAAAGAAGAAAAGAAGGAAGAAAGAAGACTTCGTATGCCGTACGAGGTCCCAGAGCCTCGCAAACGTGTGCACACCACTCTTGAGGAAGATCAGACCATTAAACACTTTGTGCCTCTGTCAGACATGAAATGGTACAAGAGGCTGCGAGACCAGTACGAAATGCCAGGAAAACTTGAGAGAACTGTTCAGAAACGCCAGAAACGCATACGCCTTTCCAGGTGGGAGCAATTCTATGTGATGCCCCTGCCACGCATTTCTGATCAGTATAAGCCTAAATGGCGCATACCAAAGCTAACACAAGATGATCTTGAAATTGTGAGACCAGCACGTCGCCGTAGCCCATCTCCAGACTATGAATATTACTACAGACCAAGAAGGCGATCACTTGGTGACTTGTCTGACGAGGAATTACTCCTGCCTATTGATGACTATTTAGCCATGAAGAGAACTGAAGAGGAAAGACTGCGCCTTGAGGAAGAACTGGAGTTAGGCTTTTCTGCTTCCCCACCAAGTAGAAGCCCCCCACGCTTTGAACTGTCTGCCCTTCGGTATTCTACTGCAGGAGCACAGGTCAGTTCAGAGGAAGAAAGAAAAAGAGAGCTGAGGTATTCCAGCTATCACATCCCAACGAAAGCTGAGACCAGTGCAAGCTACGCAGAGCTTCGTCAACGCCATGACAGGGCTGCCTACAGACCACCTAAACAAAAACAAAGAATAATGGATGAAAGAGAGGATGAAGAATTGCTCCGTCCTGTTGGCACTGCTCAACGACTCTCTGAATACAGGAGTGAGCTTGAATATATGGCAGAGGAGGAAAAGAGGAGACTCAGGAGAAGGAGGGAAAGAGAAATAACTGAGATCACATCAGAAGAAGAAGAAGAAATAGAGATGGTGCAACACGTTCACAGGGAATTTTCACCTCCCTCTAGATTACTAAGGAGAAGAAGGTCTCTTTCTCCAACTTACATTGAGTTGATGCGTCCTGTATCTGAATTAATTCGACCTCGCTCACGGCCTCCTGAAGAAAGTGAGAGAAGATCCCCAACACCAGAGAGAACTCGACCACGCTCACCTAGTCCAGTTTCTACTGAAAGATCACTCTCTCGGTTTGAGAGGATGGCAAGATTTGATATATTTTCTAGATATGAGTCCATGAAATCTGCTTTGAAAACTCAGAAAACTATGGAAAGGAAATACGAAGTTCTGACTCAGCAGCCTTTCACCCTTGACCATGCTCCTCGCATTACCCTGAGAATGCGCTCACACCGTGTACCATGTGGCCATAATACCAGGTTCATTCTAAATGTCCAGTCAAAACCAACTGCTGAAGTGAAGTGGTACCATAACGGTATTGAGCTCCAGGAGAGCAGTAAGATACATTTTACTAATACCAGTGGCGTATTAACTCTGGAGATTCTTGACTGCCACATTGACGACAGCGGAACGTACCGGGCTGTATGCACAAACTACAAAGGGGAATGCTCTGACTACGCAACACTAGATGTTACTGGAGGAGATTACACTACGTACTCTTCCCAGCGAAGAGACGAAGAAGTACCAAGGGCAATTTTACCTGACTTGACGAAAACAGAGGCATATGCAGTCTCCTCATTTAAGAAAGCATCTGCTACGGAAGCAAGTTCCTCGGTAAGAGAGGTCAAATCAGAAATGTCAGCAACAAGAGAATCACATTTATCATATGAACACTATGCTGCTTCTGAAGAAAAAATCACTGCAGCTGAAGAAAAATCATTGGAAGAAAGGACTGTACACAAGGCATTTAAAAGCACTCTACCAGCAACAATCCTTACAAAACCACGGTCAATCATAGTTTCTGAAGGGGAGACTGCAAGATTTTCCTGTGACGTTGATGGTGAACCAGCACCAACAATAACCTGGTTCCGTGCAGGTCAACCCATTGTTTCTTCAAGGCGCTTCCAAGTAACACGAACACAGTACAAGTCTACCTTTGAAATTTCTTTGGTCCAGATGTCAGATGAAGGAACTTACACTGTTGTGGTGGAAAACTCTGAAGGAAGACAGGAAGCGCATTTCACTTTGACCATTCAAAGAACAAAAATTCCGGAAAAAACAATTACATCACCTCCAAGAATCAAATCTCCTGAGCCTCGTGTAAAGTCTCCTGAGCCAGCTAAGTCTCCTAAACGAGTGAAATCTCCTGAACCCATCAGCAGCCCTCCAAAAGCAAAGTCACCACCTGGAGACAAAACAGCACCAGCAGAGAAAGTACAATTACCAACTGCTTCTCCACCAAAGATAAAGCAGCATCTGAAAGCAGAAACCCTTGGAGATATGGTAAAGTTATCCTGTGCAGTCGAAAGCAGTGTTTTAAGTGTCAGAGAAGTGGCTTGGTATAAGGATGGCAAAAAACTGAAAGAAGACCATCATTTCAAGTTTCATTATGCAGCAGATGGCACCTATGAGCTCAAAATCCGTGAGCTCATGGAATCTGATAAAGGAGAGTACACCTGTGAAATTATTGGAGAAGGAGGTGTTTCAAAAACTAACTTCCAGTTTACTGGCCAAGTATTTAAAAATATCCATTCCCAGGTAAGAGGCGTATCTGAAACTCATAAATCAGTTCAGAAAGAAGATGAGGTGCTTACAGTTTCTACCCAGAAGAAATCAGCAGTAGCAACTGAAGAAAAAGCAGCAGTTCAAGAAGTCATTAAAAAGTCAATTGTTACTGAAGACGTCAAACAATTGAAAGCAGAAATTAAAGCTTCTTCAACTAAAATGACAGTGTCTGAAGGGCAGAAAGTGACGTTGAAAGCCAACATTCCTGGTGCCTCTGAGGTAAAATGGGTGCTGAATGGAATGGAGCTGAGAAATTCAGAAGATTACAGATACGGCGTTTCTGGAAGTGATCACACACTAACTATCAAAAAGGCTAGTAATAAAGATGAAGGTATACTCACCTGTGAGGGTAAAACTGATGAAGGCATTATTAAATGCCAGTATGTTCTGACCTTTTCTAAAGAGCGTTCCAACGAACCAGCATTTATCACACAGCCTAAGTCTCAAAATGTCAACGAAGGACAAGATGTATTGTTCACCTGTGAAGTTTCTGGGGATCCTTCTCCTGAAATTGAGTGGTTTAAGAATAATCAACCTGTAAGTATTTATTTAATATATTTACTTGAAAAATTAGAATTATTCATACAACTGATCTTAACAAAAACATTTTTTAACGAAAACATTTTTTTCCCTCCTCAGATTGCTGTGTCATCGCACATCAGAGTAACACGCTCTAAAAACACATATTCTCTTGAGATTCGAAATGCAGCAGTGAGTGACACTGGAAAATACACAGTCAAAGCAAAAAACTACCATGGGCAATGTTCTGCTACAGCATCTCTGACTGTACTCCGTAAGTTTGTTCTCCGGGTCCTGTGTTCAGACTAATTACAACTTTTTGCTGTGGTGCATTTACTAAAATGACTTATGATAAAAGCCACTGGTAATGTTGATTTAGGTATTCTAACAAGTTCCTATTTCTTCTGTGTATTATATATACAGAACTAAAACAGCATTAGAAATCTTTGTAACACCCTCAGAGGAGCACACAGATGCTCTATTACACCAATAGGTGCATGTTCACAGAAGGCTATAAGCATTCCTTCTAGGATGACTGTGTTAAGACCTTGGTGCTGGCAATTACTCTTTCCTCATTTACTAACAGAATCGGTTCCAATAAAACAAAGGAATTCCACAGTTAAAATTTTTTATGGTAACAGCCATAACTGAACTGGGTTTAGTATTTTATTGCCTGTACCATATCCCAGTTCCTAGCATCAAGGGGTTGCTATGATTTGCTTGTATGACTGTGCTTGGGTTTAGAGGAAAGCTACAGTGCTTGAGCTTTTCTGTTGCCTTTTATAGCTACAGAACAATGCAGTGAAATACAGACTTTCCTATACCGTGCTTGTAAGAACTTGAAAATGTTTCACAACTTCTACAAACATGAACTGAACACACACAATTTCTCAGCGTCTAATTCTAGTAATAGTTCTAATAGGAAACGCTGTGTGATGACCTGTTTCTTCTTAAGTATGTATGTACATACTAGTAACAGTTCCGTTTCCTACTTGTTTCATTTATAAATTACTGTTTGTGATTTGGACATCTTGAATCAAATGATTGTAAACAATTTTATACTCCACTGCAGTTTTCCATTGAAAGCAAACTATGCTGTCTCTTCATTTCTGTAAAATTAACCATATAGATCTGCATGACTTTGTTTGTTAATGTGACGTTGTTGGTTTTTCCTTCTATGTTTGCGATGCTCCGCAGCTCTAATTGAAGAACCTCCAAAAGAGGTAGTATTGAAGACAAGTGGCGACGCAAGCATGCACGAAAGTTTTTCTTCTCAGTCCTTTCAAATGGCTTCTTCTAAACAAGAGGCTTCATTCAGCAGTTTCAGCAGTAGCAGCATGACTGAAATGAAATTTGCAAGCATGTCTGCCAAAAGCATGTCCTCCATGAAAGAATCCTTTGTAGAGATGAGCTCCAGCAGTATTATGGGGAAATCTAGTATGGCTCAACTGGAGAGTTCAACTAGTAAAATGCTTAAATCAGGTCTGAGAGGTGAGCAATACAATTACTGGTAGAGTTAGTGCTTCAAACATCCCAAAGTAGTTCTCAGATCAAACCTCCTGCATGGCTTAGTGGAAGCAGACTAACTTGGTGTTTCTTCTCCTGTTTTGTAAAGGAGTACCACCCAAAATTGAAGCTCTCCCATCTGACATCAGCATTGACGAAGGAAAAGTTCTGACACTATCTTGTGCCTTTTCGGGTGATCCTGCTCCTGAAATAACATGGTACTGCAGAGGGAGAAAAATTACCAGTCAGGACCAGCAAGGCAGATTCCACATTGAAACCAGTGAGGATTTAACCACCCTGATCATCATGGATGTCCAGAAGAACGACGGTGGACTTTATACCCTGAATTTAGGAAACGAATTTGGTACCGATTCTGCCACTGTGAATATTAATATTCGATCAATTTAGACAGCTTGATCTGTATTATTTACACTTGTCTTTTTACAAGTGATTCATATATGGACTGAAATATCTGATCTGTAAATATAAAAAAAATATTTTTGTACCTACCTGAATGAGACAAAGTCCAGAGCTATACATTATGACTTATAGTCATTATTGACCTAAGAATTTTAAACACTTTTTTCACTGACATGTACATACTGTATATAGCCGAAGTTAACGGTTATGAAGTTTTGTACCATTTATTTTATGACATTTTGAAACGTAACTTTTGGAACTAACAGTTGGTAGGAGAAAGTTTCCTAGCAAATGACTACCCTGCTCAACATTTAACTAATTGTTGCGCCTCAACTCATTGTTGATGTCTAAGAATGCCTCAACAGGTAGAGAGGCTCCCTGTTGAAGATTACCTACACCTAAGAGATGATACTGTGCATAGTATTTCATACATGCACGAATATTTATGTTGAATCGGAAATGTAAGGCATTGGTGATGTTTGCAATTACCCTCCTGTAAGCATTGCTTTAATGTTTTACATTGGATCTGATTACGTCATAATTTCCATACCTGACTGACAATTTTGGGACAAAGTGCAAGCGGCCAGCACTTTGTTCACCCACTGTCTACGTACTGTTTCTGACATATTGACTGCCTGAATAGCTTTAAAAAAAGTAACATCACCTGGCCATCCCCTTAATCAACGAAGCTATTTAGGTACTCAAGTGCAGCAGCAGTACCCCCTCTCGGAGGTTCGTAGGGTGCAGTGACTGAGTTTGTGTGGTAGTATTAGACATCCAGTAGTCGCTTCCGGGCAACTAAGCAATGAACCACAGTTTGAAAACAAACTGTTGTCACAACATCAAATACCGCCCTGCACTTCAATTTGCTTTAGTTCTCCTAATGTAGTAATAAGTCTTGTTAGCTGTTGAACCTCCTTGAGATAGAATTGTTCATTTGAAATAAAGCATGCTTTCTGCACCATAAAAATCTGTGACTCCTTGTTATTTATTTATTATGCTCTGGTTTTACACTTCCTGTACTACACTACAGAAAAAGAGTTGCTGAACGAAAAGACGAGGTAGAAATGCAATTCTCTAATGTAAACCAGATAGCTAACTGTTGAAAATCCAGCCATCTATCAGAAACAGCCTGGTCACCAGAGAGTCAGCCTTAAAAAAAGTCAGACTTTAAAGAAAAAAAAAAA
>RSEF01000007.1:16979210-17016145 GCA_003993805.1 Himantopus leucocephalus
TTTTTTTAACTGTACAAGCTGACATTTGCTCTCTTTAAAGATAAAATCTATTGCACTATAGGCCCAAGTTCAGAAAAATATCCTACCATTGATATGTGTGTGAAGGCATTTGGACTTCATGTTTCCTGGGTCCTGATGCATAAGGAATAACTTTTTAGCAAAGCTCTGTGAGCTGTTGCATAAAATATACTATAGGTCCATACGTTCTCTACTAACATTTTACATCTAGCAGCCTGAGAAAGTTAACTGTGATGGTGGATAGCCATAACAATGCTAAGCGATTCATTTTGCCACTAGCAGACAAGAAAACCTATTTTTAACATTGCATTTCAATTTTTACCATCACCTCCCGTTTCAACAACTTTGCCCTTCAAGGGGAGAAAATTATATAAACAGAACATGAAATGTCACATCTCCGATAAAATATTAAAACTGTGTCTTGTTTAGTTGTGGTGCTTTTTTTTTTTCCTTCCCCCTTTTTCAAGATGATAAAGTTCTAGAGCTTGGATTTTAAAAAAAAAACAATAGTCAAAATACTTAATGTCTATTAAAAAAACCAAAAGCATAACACAGTCAAAAATAAATCATTGAGTCATTCCTACCCTGGAACATGCCATAGCACTAACAGCAGCGGTAAAAAGGAGAAAGGACAATGGAGAAAATAAGGTACTCTGACATGTCAGAAAATGACACCATGTAGAAAAATAAGAGTCAGACCCAGGTAAGGTAATTACAACCTGCTTCTGCCACTGTAACCCAAACTTTGTGAAAAATGCCGAGGCAGCATAGGGAGTGCACTGAGAACGGGAAGATACAGAAGTAGTCAAAGCCGTATTTATCACAGGAGAACATGAAACGCAGGGAAAAGGAGGAGACACAGTTAAATCCTATCCCTCGACAGGATTTAAAGTATTACCTTTGACATCTATAATTGTCTTGGTGATGGCTTCCCTTTGAAAAAGCTGAAGGAAGCCTGTGGGGTTTTTTTTGTTTTTTTTTTTTAACATAGCCATAAGATGCAGTTGTGCTCTCATCTTCAGCCTTCTCTCCCGTATGCGTGCTGGTTGGAACAGTCAGGTTATGGCTGTGGGAGTATCTATGTATATTGGAGCATAAACAGCCACAATGATAGCATCCCACCATGAGGAAAAAGGCGGCACCAGCCAGCAGAGCAGGGAAACAGTCTGACTCCTTTCTTATGGTACTCACTTGCCAAACAACCTTCTGGATTGTTCATCCAGACTCAACAAATACCAAAAGCATTTCTGTTAGCCTGTTTTAAAGTGCAGGCCATTACTCTATCTCCTAGTAAGCTAGTTTGGGTTAGTGTGTTAGACACCCTTTGCAAAAGAGTGAAGCACAGGTTCCCCTGCTGTATGGGCAGAGATTTCCGAATCTTAGTTTGCTGCTTAAGTTAGCTGCTAAGGGCCCCAGTCCTTCCCAGACAGTGGCAATTCTAAGGATGCACATGCACGGTTACAGTCATCTGGGGAGCTTTACAAGTGAAATAAAAAGCTGTATGTTCTTCAGCAGAGTTCTTCAGGATGGCAACTGTGGGTTTGGGCACCCAGGTTCTACATAAATGCCCTTTAGGCAGTAACTTTCTCTTCCAGATCTGGATCTGGGACCCTTAGGTTCAGCCCTCAAAGTAATCAGTAAAGAAACGCCCGTAAACAGGCAGGTTTCACATTAACTCTTTTAAAGCAGGATAACAAGGAACATAAATTATAGTTTTCAGACACAGACATTACCTTCATTCAGGTATTATACCCCTTTAAAAAGTTCTTAACTTACACCAGCAGGAACAACTGCTACACTACAATACTTAAACTGGTAGTGGCATAACAAGCAAAACGCAAGTTTATACTTTGTGAAAATAACCTTAACACAAATAGCTGTGATTTCAATTTTTACATAAATTAAGTACAGTTTTTTTATGCAAAGAAACCTCTGAAGTATTCCTATCCCAAAGATCACTTTCTCTGGGGAAGGGGGCAGGATTTAAAAGTCAAGCTGACTTATTATACATTAAATGGAAAGAAATACAAACATTAAATTTCAGAAGTTTAAATCCCCTGAACGTTGTAATCTCAGTATTCACAAATCTCAAAATCATTGAAAACTGATCATTAATTCTTTATAGTACAAGTTGGTAAGCCATTTAAGCAAATTACATTTTTAATTATCTGATGTTAAGTAACTTCGGAGATATAACTCATTAACTAGAAGTTACCACTTTTCACCTAAATATATGTAGTATGCTTACATTCTTTAAATGATAAATACTATTTGAAAAATCGAATTGGTTTCAGATTGATCTCTTCAGAAGCAACTGTGATCAAAACTAGATGTACTAATTACATATTCTACGTGAGGTTCAGCTCCCATTCTCCACCAGAAAGAAAAATGATACAATTAGGCTTTCCTGATAAGCTCTCCCTTAAACTTGGAAATGAAAACGTAAGAGCATCCAGGGTTGTTTCAGTCTTACTACACATGGATCATTGTGATTCAGCCAGCTAAGCATCATTTTCAGAAGTGACTTCTTAGCTCCAGATGCCAAAAGTATGATGGCATATCATCTTCACTGATTTCACTGAAAAACATTTCAGGATTTTTGCCACAAAGTTTGGCACAGATATATATAAAAAGGCTGATTTAACCTTACCAGGAACATGTTACAAATATACAAAGCCATCATTCCAGCTTTAGTGACATGGAGAAACCCAAAACAGCACTGAAGTAATTATATGCAAGTTTTGTGTTTGAATCAAATCATTACAACTTTTGGCTAAACAATCTGATCTGTGGCAGTATTTAAAATTATTATTTACTGCTACATGCACTGATCAGTCTCAGGGTTTTTTTTGTTTTTTTGTTTGTTTGGTTTTTTACACAATGTGGAATCCAAACTATTTTCTCTGTAGCAGTTGAAAGCCAAAAAGAGATATTCGTTAATGTGACATGTACTTAACACTGTACAAACTGGCAGAAACCTCAGTGAAATTTCAAAAAGCAGCTCTAAGACAGCATATGATTCAAGACAACGCTCTCATTGCAATATGTAGTTTACTTCTTTGAACATATTTTTAATACTTATTTTTACAATTGTTATAAGTGTCGTACAGAATACATTAAAGCAAACATTCAGAAAAAAATATACAAGCATTTGTGTGGCTGACACGCATATGCCAATGCTAGTTGCATGAAAACTGACAGAACTGAGCACAAATGACAGCTCTGAGCTGGTATCCACAAATAACTTAACTGTTCCTTTTTTCCTTTACATGTCATTCCACCCTGATATAATGGTTTATAAACCAGTATTTTACATATGGGCAACAGCTCAGATGTTTTTCCTCAACATTTGGATCTATTTTGATTTACATAAATCAACATTCCAGAAATTTATCATGAAAGCTTCCATTCCATTCCCATCTGTCCTTTCCAGCCTGCTTCAAAAACACCAAATTATTCATATACACGAAAGGAAGACTAGTTAAACCAAATTAAAGAAGATTTGATTATAAAAACAGATTTTGGTATGTGCTTGGGTGCAAAAAACCCTGTACATTTATTTAACAATTGTGTAAATCAAAGACAGTAAATGGCTTGCTTAAAGTGCTCTACAGCTAGGACTTTATAGACCAAGTTTATCCCTAAATGAATACCCTAGAAATCCCTAAAAGCTTACAATGCTAACACTAACAGCCTTATGGATCAAGGTGCTAGTAGGCACTGTTATACTATAGTACTCACTAACTAAGAGAGTCAGACTCCGATCTCACTTACAGTTAATGCAAATTTACACTGATGTAACTGAGAGCAGAATCACTCTCCTAGTGTATACCACCCTCAAATGATATAAAGGAGTCACAAAACCAGAAGCTCCCTTTTGTATAAATATGTCATAAATAAAATACGTACAGATACAAATATTCATTACAACAGCAGCTTAATGGTCTAATATTTCAGCTCTTGCTTCTATAATACTTTGCTAAAAACACATCTTAAGTGAGCAGAGTAAATCATAACAGTGCTGCATTAGCTACTTGTGATGCTACACACCCCAGAAGCAACTTATGCACATTTTGAAGCCTTTAGATCTTTAGATCTTTAGTAGTGAAAGTAGGTAGAAATTTTTGATGCAAAAAAGAATAAATAAATAAAAATTATTAAATATCCAATGTTTGGTACAAATGCTTCATATTAAGTTACTTTTATACAATTTTTTTTAGAAAAATACACTAAATACTTCTACTTTCATTGGCTAAAAATAAGGACCGGATTATGTATATCCTTGTGTTTTTAAAGAAGGCAATGTCAATTACCGTCAAGCTGCTAGAGCAGACCCATTAGTGCCCATTCCCACAGCCCTTACAGAGGCAAAAAAAGCCATTGGAGGGCTAATCACAGCTCCTGGTGGATGACCTGGTACAAATGACCAAGAGGCCCATGGCACAAGTTGCATTTTTTTCCAAAAAAATGAAATCTTTTTGCTGAAGTTTATAACCTGCAGGTTTACTAATGTTATCAGTCAGACCTTCACACTTTTTAAAAAGAGCTACATTTACAAATGTGGATGCTTATCTGTTAAGCCATCGTTTGTTCCAAAAAATGCACATTCAAACTGTGAAATATTAGGAAAATACTCTTGCAAATAAACTATATAAAGATAAAATACACTTCAAAGATAGTTTTTATGTTATTCTATAAAGTGCAGAGAAATCCTTCTAAAAAGGGAAATGACTACTTCCTATAACAACAGTATAATTACAGCAGCTTTTGCATAGCCTTATTTATAGAAAATTGAATACTTTCAGTTTCTTCAGGAAGAAAGGGATGAAAGAGTCTCTTCCAGTTCAGATCCTTCCTTTGATACTGATCTATTTTCTTCAGGAATGGTTGATGATGCCACATCTCCATTGACAGCACTTCTAGAACAGTGAGCAGATCCTATGAAGATATCAGTAAGTATTTAATTTTCAACCCCCAAAAAACCTCATCCAATCTGTCAGTTACTGTATCTGCTAACCATTTCCTATACATAAGCAATCAGACACATCATTACTTCAGACTGTTCCTGAAACATTTCAATCAATATCATGCTCAAGGATGACGGATATGAAGAACGTTCAGCTAGTATAAATGAAGTAATTTTTCTATTTATTTTTTTCTATACACAATGATTTTTACATTATGAAGGACAGTAATCTGTGAGGTGCGGACATTTTCTGTGTGAGGAACACGTGAATTTTTTTTTTTTAAAGAACTGATGCATCAATAAGTATTCAATTAGAACATTCTCTATTATTAAAATGAAATGGATGACTTACTGCAGGTTGGGTATTGCTAGGCTACCTGACAGTAAAGAGAAAGAGCTAAGATAACCGGAAGGTAGCAGGGGAAGCTTCTAACACAGTAGAGGAAAACAACAACAACAAAAAAAAAACACACACAAAACAAAACAGAGAAACTGAGCTAGAAGCTAGAGCTACATAGTAAGGAACCAAAAATGCATTAGCAGAAATAAGCATTAGCAGAAATACACAAGACAAAGACACTTTTCAGCAGTCCTGAAAAGAGTTAGACTGTGTAACCAACACAGGTTACAGGTTGGTTGGTCCAGATGGTAACAGCAAAAGCCTTGCATTACAGGAAGCTAGACTGATGTGCACCTATATTAGCAGTGAGACACAGAATAGGGCCTAAACTAAGTTTATTAGCTTGGGATTCATGCTGGCATACCCTATGCTGGTGGCAGATAAGTGAGGTGAAAAAGGTGGTCACCTTGCAACATGTGAGCATCAGAGAACCAAGGGAATGGTGCAGAGATGCGAATACTTGCTTCATGATAGAATGTAAAGCATTAGTACCTCTTTGTGATGACGTGGGCTTTCAGCAATGCACAGGCCTCAGGTTTTTTCAATCCAAGTGAGGCACTAGGCATGCCAAAAGGAAGACAAAACTAAACCAGAACTAGTCAAGTTAAAGTCTCCCAGAGAGGAGTTAGGATGGAGTCAAAATGACAGCAAGATTCAAAAGGAAAAACCACAGAACTGCCTACTAACTCGGTAGGCCCATCTAACCAGGAGGGAATAATATTCTGATCATGACATCATTTCATAATTTTTGGGTTGCTTTTATTTATTATTGGCAAGGCTGCACTCTGTTCTCTACAAAAGTCAAGCGGCCACTGAAATGAACCATCTTTCCGCAACGCACTAGGTGTAAATTACCCTCCACTACTCACATGGGTTAAAGAAAGGAGAATTTGTTTTGTGACAACAAGCAGGTGGCAAACAACAGTATTCCACACCACTTACCAGAATATCCTTCATGTAAGATTCTATCAGTACAAACATCCCTTTTCTGGTTATGTCTCTATTTTATCTTGCTAGTAGTCTCACTGATTTCAATACAACTATTCCAGCTGTAAGAGCCTTTCAATACGAATGAAAGCCAGCAAAAGTCAGCACCATAACAAACTACACAAGCGCTTTGATTTATGATATAGGAATCTTACAACAAAAAATTTTGCATAACTAAGAAAACTTTCTTTTCCCTGTGCTGGTATCAGCACTAGAACAGCTGCTGTAAGCAGGATAATAAGTACACAATACAAAAGAAAACCATCCCTCTTCCAAACTTACTCTGAGAATCTTCAAGGGGAGTATCACTGTAAGATTCTGTATCCGAGTATGTTCTTCTGCGCCGCTGTGAAAATCGGTGAAGGGATGGAATTGGTTCTTTTACAGAGTGATTATTCCTACAAAAGAAATGAGATCTGTTAGTAAGCAAAACCTGTAACAACCCACACAAACTTTAAATTTAAAAAAATTTTGATACTTAAACTGTTAGTATCAATTTTTTTCACTATGCTAAACTAAAAATGGCCTAAAAGCCTGAAAATGGAAATAAAAATGTAATACAATCTTTGCAAGCAGAAGAAAATAACTTGAGAATCTGAAATACTGATCCAAAAAGAATGTTAGCATTTCAAGCTCTATGTCTCATTTCATGAACTTGTCAGAATAAGTTTCTAGCACGAAGAAACATCTATAGTGTATTAGATACAGCAGCTGCATTATTTGCCACCGACACTGAAAATCCGCACCCTTAGTTTTCAAAATTAGACCAATTTATGCTGTTTATCCCCCATACACAATCCCCACCGCCTCCCCCAAGTGAACAATTCTTCTCACATTTTGATTTTAATTCTAGCTGGTTCAGGGAGTTTTTTTGAGACATAAGAAAAAAGCTCAATGAAAGAGAAAGTTACCTTTCTGAATAACAAGGACCAGGGTGGCTAATGGAACGCTTCATCTAGGGAAAATAAATAAATAAATAAACAAACAAACCCCACCAAAAATGTCACAAGCTACTTATAAGAACAATATGCACACCTATATTAATTTTTACTTTATTTACAGTCTCTACCAAGAGAGAGGGCAATTTTTTTTTTTTAATTAAAAGCAACCATTCTTAGTTAAAAATCTGATATAACTACATGAAAACAGATGGATTGCCATCAATATGAACAGTTTTAAATTATTCACACAGGAAATAGTTTACTACAAAAAGTACTACCTAGTTTCTATGCAGTTCATTGTCTCTTGCTCCAAAGTCACTCATAGAACTATTTAATTGCTATGATATACAGAAATAGCAAGAGATTTTTTCCTCTACCAAATGCCAGCTTAAATTCTCCATTACACAATAAAGCCAAATCCTGTGTCTTGATTCCTTGTGGTTTTTCTGATATCACTGTCCAATCTCTATGCATATCAAAGAAAGTTACTAATTTAAATTAATGATCAGCTTTGCAAGTAAATTATTGAAGATAAAGAGACAAGAGATCCAAGTATAAAGAAAGGGATTCCCACAACAAAATCCCACAATGCAGCTCATCTTGGAATCTATATATATGATCAAGAAGACATTTAAGATGATTCCACATACACTGTCCTTCTAAGGGAAATAATCAGTAGTGAAGAGTTATGCAACTAGTAGTTTTACCATTATTTACCTTTTTGTTAAATAAGGGCATGTTAGATCAATACAAACTTTTTGAATTATATACACTGAAAGATATGCTATTTTGCTGAAGTGCTTCAAGCCACAAGGCAATTATCTGTTTAAGAGGAGGCAAGGTTATGAAGTTTTTAAGGTCAGTGTACAGCTAGAATTCTAAAAAACAAAGAAACAGTTGAACTGAGGAAAAGTTAAACCTCATTCATTTACGAGATACCCCATTACAGGGTCTTGACATGTACGATAAATTACTCTGATTATGTAAAGGTTAGCAAACAAAGACTGGGAATGGATAATTACTGATTTATGTTTAGGACCAATACTGATCATAACAGAGTCAAGATTTCAACTGTTGACATCATAGCATATAGCAATAGCATAGTCTTCTGCCATTCTTCCCCCCATCCAACCAGCATTGTAACACTTAGAAAAAATAGTATTTCAAAATGTCTAAACCATTTGGACAGGTGATGGTGACACAGGAGAAACTAAGGGATCAGGGTGAGGCAGCTGGAACATTTCTGGCTTAAACTTGGCATTAGCAATCTTCACGCATTCTTCAAGTGTTGTGATAAATGTATTACATGTGGCACTAAGCAAGGAAGAGGCTTCATTCATGTTCTGAAAATAAATGAAAGCACAAGCATAAGCAAGAAAAAAAAAAAAGAAAAGATGAAAATACAACTCTCCCCCACCACCACTCAACCACTCACACACACACTAGTTTCCCTCCTTACCACTAAGAACTTCCATTTCCCATTTTATTTAATCAAATATACACCTTCCTATGAGGTTAATTTAAGCAAACAAATGTGACAGCATTGTAATTTCTTTCTGACATCTGAATTTCTTTAGGGTATCAGCCAACAACGCCGTAGCGTTTTTACTGCAAAGCTTGTCTCAGAGTGACTACCTGGTATCAGAAGATCATTCAGTAAAACAAATGAATTGCAGCAGAACGTGCAGACAGCTTTATCGCTCCAGTGCAAGGAGCCTACAGATCAGTTTCACCTTGCTGTAAATTCACAACAATTTGCTGTGTTGTGGCTAAGTATCAACCCCTTGCTTTGCCCTAAGTGGACAACAATATTGTCCACACACTTCTCAAGAGTGTAAAGAATGAAGCCATTCATAATTTCCAGTACTAACTTTCATTCAAAAGCAGAAATACTAGAATAATTTTACTTGTGCGTATTCAGAGAGACTTATCTACGCGTCAGGTTTCCAATACCCGTAATGCTAGCTTTCACTGATAGCAAAACGGAATACCCTCCTACACAAGGAGGTAAAGCATGGACAAACAAGATTGTTTCAACTACTCTGCCCATAACAGAGGTGCAAAACAAGACACATTATTGCATAACTCATATGGCAGCTCTTCTGGCCTTTTAACCAAATGACTCAGTAACACAATTGCTTCCTAATGCATGTTACAATTAGTTAAGTCATGCAGGTACTTTATGCACATATAATCACTGTTAGTATTATATACACACAAGCACTGAAAAATTGACCTTCGGTTAAATGTCCCAAAATTAAAGAGATGAAAAAAGCATAAGATGTGAACAGAAACCTGAGGTGTATTATATAATTAGGTTCTCCAATGGCATTCGCGAAATTCGGTACCTCAATGCTGGGAGGAGAGCGAGTCTCATCATGGTGAACAAATTCTTGTATTGTATGAACTTGCTGCATTAAAAGATCACAGTAGAGACGAAGTTCGGACATTTTGGTTTTAAGAGATTCATTGGTCTCACTTATTTCTATAAAAAAATGAAGGGAACATCAATTTATTGCATTCAATGTAGGTACACATTTTAATTTTTAAGCAGTCTTCATTTAACTTTAAATATCAATTTAAAAATTCACTTAAACTTTCCCTTAATTTTGAGGAACATTCAATTCTGCAATAAGTCAAGAACTGTACTTGAAGCAGACAATAGTTTGTACTTTTGGATAACTGAGGCTAATTTAATGACCATTAAGGAAGAGGCACATTACTAGGAAAGATAAAGTTGAAATCTTTCTTAGCTGCAATGTAATGTAGAAAAAATTTAGTGGATGACATTTACACTTACCGGAGTGGCTGGAAATGGTTACATTAAGCCATCCAAGAAAAATTATGGAAAAACAACAGTAACTATAAAGAATCAAACCAGCAGAAACTAAATGGATTCACAACAGCTATAAATGGTATGTTTGTTCTTGTAACCACAGTAAGCTACTGGTATTTCAGATTCTTGAGAGAGAAGAGGTCAATGGAGGTGACCTCTAATTCAAACATCAAGGGGAAATTTACCATATAGATAACTACAAATATAAATCGTAATTATTTCAAGACAGTAATACTGACTTTCTACCTCAGTATTTCCACTATCATTATCTGAAAACAAGCATTTGAAAAAGTGGTAAGATTGTATATGCTCTAGGTAACATACGTACCTTTTTCTTTTTTTGTTCTGGTATCTGCTAAACAGGCTTTTGCACTCCCCAGTGCTACCAGCCACCTTTGCCTTTCAGCTGCATTAACCGCTTTCATATAGAAATGCTGTTCCCCTGGGATGATTAGCTCCATTCTTGTGTTGTCTGTTGCATGAACTTACGATAGAGGAGAAAAAAAACAATTTTACAAAAAAACCAACCTCAACTCAGTAACAATTATTTATTAAATGCTGATCAAAGTATTTTAAAATGTTTATTACAATGCCATAGCAATACAGTAAGTCACAGTGTACCACTGCTAAATAACAAAAAGCCCAAAGTTGCTCAACCCTTTTCCCCAGCATGCCTTCAAGTCAACAGGTAGGAACACAAGACACCGAACAGTTGCCAGACTCAAGTACAATGGGGTTCCCTTTCTGCATTAACAATATACTGCATATGAATCTGTAGTAACTGTTGTATTCCACACCTGGTCTAAACATGGCAAGCTGAAAGGTTTTGTTGCAAGAACAGGTATTTACAGAGGACTAGGCTAAAAACTGAAATAACCTCCCTTCTAGATGAAATCTGGTTTCAGGTCAGAGCATCCTAGAACCAGGAACTGAGGTGGACTTTGTTAACACTCTGATATATTCAATACTACATCTTTAACTGAACACTCTGCTGAGTTTCATGTAATCCACCACAGTTCCTCCAGACCCACTCTGCAGCAGCGATGGATGCAGGAGACTACACCAAATCCAGACTTCAACTATAATTTTTCCTTCACCAAAAGAACAAGTTGACAAGAAAATGAACAACTTGTAATGGCCAAAAAAATGGGCTCTTCCACTTTACATCACTGATTTCATCTACACCAAGGAAACAGTAACAAAAAGGAGTTACCACATGAAAAATACTTGGTGGCCCATGTAAAATAAGAAGTTCCACTTTTTAATATACAAGTACTCACATCATAAGCCCAGTCATTTGCAGGTATCTGGAAAGAGGCCAAGAGTTGACAGCAAGGGAGAGTTAGACAATGCCTTGCTATTAGCCAAGGAGATTGACCTACAGCTTAGTATACGTTAGAGGCTAAACTCACAGTCTGACACAAACAGTTCATTTACTAACTCTAATACATCCATCTGTGCACATGGGCAGCTGCTAACAGTGACAAAAGTAAAAATTACTCAGGAAAACAAAAGACTAAACATCTCTGGTTTATAAGAATCTCCCCTTTTGGGTCACTGCTGCTGCTTTTCTGAAAAAACAGCATTTATGAATCAGTCTTTTACCCCTGGTCATAAGGGGAATAAGTGGTAGAACCAAACAGAGAAGGTAATTTCAAGCATAAGCCACGTGCACACAACTTATTGAAACAAAAAGGAATGCATGGTGGGTTCTAAATCTCAAAACAGAGCTCTAACTGTCAAAAGCATTTTTCTTTGTCACCATTTCATGATTCACATTCATTATTATTTGTGAACTATGAAGCAGTCACATTGGACTAGAGATAAACAAAAATAAGAGGAGGAAAAGCTTGCAATGCAAAACGTATGTTGGGTGACCTTTTCTATTTCCCTGGCAGCTAAAATTTCCCCAAGCAGAAATCTATTAACTCTTACCTTTTATTTCACACACAGACATCTTTATACTTCCTTTGCTGCCTTTGCAAACATCATCCTGTGAATCATAGTATGACAATATCCCATTGTCTAAAATAAACCACCGAGGCTGCCAACCTAGCAAAAACATAAAAAGGAAACTTTAGTCTAACTATTAAATTGCAAATCAGATTCAGCTTTTTGGCTGTTAAAACTTTCATTAAAAATGCAAACATTAAACTATTCATGTAACACACCAGGAAGTAAATAATCTGCACAGTCTGAAGACCAGAGCTGCTCTATAACCAAACTAGTATTATACGGATATCTCACTCCTGTTCTTTTTGGATGCAAGATCACCAGTATTTCAGTCTTCACCATATTTCATTCTACAGCAAAATTAAATTTTAATTTAGCCACCACGGAATCCTATTTTGGAGGTTGATAAATTACAGACCTCTGAAGAACCATTCTCATTCAAGTATACTTTTCAGGTAGACTTTCCTAAGATTGTAGGATCTTATTTGTAAGACAAATAAATTACTGATGTCACAGACTGCTGTGCTATGGTCTCCTCTGCCTACTGTATTTCAGTGAAAACTTCTGTATTTCACACTTAACTATTGACATACCATTTTCTCTGAAAGTAGCCCAGCTCCATCACGCAACAACAATTTAATGTCAGGCATTGCACAGGGAACTGAAACGTGGCTTATACTCCTAGGTCCACTTGTGAGGACAGCATACACCAGCTCCTCTACTAAAGGTTTTCACCAGCTTTACATTAGCAAAATTACATAATGATCTCTGACTTCGCTACATCTACAAAACAGAGCAGTTTATGCATAGACACACCGGTGAGAACTCTATGCAGTGCTACACCACATAGTAAATTATTGTCATGGGGCCTCTTGGATTAAAGTACATTAGCATTTCTTTTTTTTCCCTTCCCTTTTTTTTTTTCTTTTAACAGCTATTTCATAACACTCAACACTCATTGGAATAGGTGTCCTAATTGCTAATACCACTAAACGCAAACCATTTTGCCTAGTATATCACCTTTGTTTCTAAAAATAACACAGAACGAAAATATTCCAGCACAGCATAACAATTACACTGGCCCATTACAGTTTGGGTCAGCTGTACAATAGGAGCAGATTATCCCTCTATTTTACAACTCGACACCAAACGTTAACTTCCTGCTTGGCGTAGGGTTTGGAATGGCAATAACTGCATGGCCAAGAACTCAACGTATTTGGCGGTATGACGGTGTGATCCATGCTGCTTACCAATTGCCATTCCAACAGAGCAAGCTGCAGCCATCCAGCAGCACGTATTATAGCACAGCAGGCTTAATCGGGTACCACACTCTTGAAAATCAGCTAAAGGCTTCATACTACTCACGCTAAGTCATTACAAGTTTTAAGACTAGTTCATCAAGTGCAAGACCAGGCCCCATTACATCATGTCACAATTCCATGATAAGGAAACAATAACTTGTAACTATTTTTTTAATTTATTAGCTATAACGGTAAGCATCTGTGTCTTTCAAAATGCAGAGTGGTAACTAATAAGCAGATCTACACTCAGATGTAAAAACAGAATGAAAAAAAAATCAAATATTGAGGGATACCAGCTCCCACAGGAAATAATTCAAATTGTATGTGTACATCATGTACTCAAATAATAAAATGTCATGAAGTGACTATACTGAAGACCCTGTCCTTTAAAATGGTGGGGTTTTTCCTGCTACACTGTGTTGCAAAACACTGACTCTGTGCTGCCCTCATCTCCTAAGTGCATGCACAGGTGGTAAGTCAATGCCTGTCTCTACAGTCCAATTCTGATAAGACGGGACCCTACATGGATATTATTTCAGCCTCACATTATGCTGGTATTGCAGAAGACAGAAGCAAAGGATCTAAAAGACTTCAAGTGCCTCACAGAGCCAAGCTAAAGAACAAAAACACCTCTTCTGATTTGAAATTGGGCAAACAGTGTGCTATGTTTGACAAAATATTTAACAAATTTGTACTTCTCAAATTCTTAGATACACACATATTATTTGAGGGGGAAAAAATAAAGCTGTATTTCTGGTTTGCCTTCACTGAAGGAGGAAACTAAATGTTTTCCACAATGCTTCAGCAACAATAACAAGCTCCTTTGCTGCTTGGCTTCTACCGTTAATGACAACAGCCTAGTTCCGGTGACAAAAATAAACAGCAGAGTAACAAGAAAGTTTGTAATAATATTTTAAAAATTCACTAATATGGTTAGATTTTTTGTTAATTTGCTGCCCTCCTACATTCCAGAAATTGCAGGGAATTCCTGACACACTATAATTTTGACATGCAAGGGCAGATGCTCTCAGTTGGCCAGCACACACGGAAGGAAGGGTTCTGCAGTTTGCTATTTTAGAGGGCTATTGACTTTTAGCAGAAGTTAGCTGCATACCGATATAACCGTCTATTGTGCATACAGCGTTCACAATTACTGTTAAATATTTACTTATTAAACAACAGACTTCAAATAGGAAGTTTATATCAAAACACTACAAGGGCTCATCACCTGTGACCTTTTACCTTCTGCTCCAGTAACATTTCTGGTCACGCAAGTGAAAGTGACAATTTTCATTCTATTTTGAAAAGAAACTTGTACTCATTATTTCTTTCATAACCACAGTTTTTCCTATATCTGTTTTCTCCACATTTATTCTGAAAAAGTGACAAAAATATCTTAGCAAATATCTGTTTACAGTACAACTGTTCTCTTTCACCTGAAGGCCAGTATAGGTGAACACATATTTGCTCTGAAAAATTGCAAGAAAATTGCAATGTACACTTTAATTTGCAGCAAGTGCGCACCATCGTTGCAACGTGGCCCACATTTTATACACCCTCAGAACTGAGTTTCACACCACTCCACATTCAAAACCGGAAAATGCTGAAGCAGAACAGCACAGGTCAAGTCCTGAAGAACGAGAGGGCAAAGAAGATATTGCCAAAGCAGTCAAAACACAAGGCCCGATAAAGCACAGCATATGATCCAACACAGATCTGCTCAGGAGGGACAATTAGTCCTATTACAGTGTCAGAAGAGAAATCTTTTTCACCTTGACAGTACTGTGGATCCACTGGTACCTCCAGAGGGAGGTGGTATCTCCATTACAACAGTGGATGAGGCAAACAAAACCATAGCTTTGATGGCAAACGCAGGTATTTGGTGCATTTCTGTCCTGTCAAACCAGGACAAGCACTTCTAAAAATACATTTCCTGAATACTTCACCCAGAACCAAAAGTTTTTTATATGTTTTACAGGTTAGGATACAGGAGCACAGGCTCAAAAAAAAAATTACCATCCAAAAAGCAAATTAAAAGAGAATTCAAACTTTCACATTCAGCGCCGAAGACACAAAGATGTAATCTTCAATGACTCCTCCACTGCAAGCGAGGAAACCCTGCAAGTTCGCAGGCTGCAAATTAACGCTATTTCTGAGAGGAAACAAGAGGTGGAGGGGGAAATCCCACAGCCGGGCCGACAGAACAAGACGCTTCAGACGGCCTTTCCCTGCAGCCTGTCCCGTTACGAGCCCCTGGCGAAGCTGGCAAGGCGCTACCCAGGTCTCCAGAGGCCACCGGGGCCGGGCACCTCTTGGCTGTGGGGGCGCCGGGGCCGCGTTGGGTGCCCACGCCGCAGGGCTGCGAGGGAAAGGCGAAGGGGCGGAGAGGCCGCCACCACACGCCACACACACACGGAAGCGCGCGGGGAGCGCTGGCCACCGCCGCCACTCGCCGGCCCAGCACCCGGAGCCGGCAGCAGGCGGCCGGCCGCCTCAGGGGCGCCGGCAGCCTCCGCCGCCCGCGGCGAGGAGCGGAGCGGCGCTCGGCCGCTCCCCAGCGGCTCGGCTCTGAACACAAACGGCGAACAATTTCTCAGCCAGCCCGTTAAAAACGGCTCCCGGCCGCCCGCGGAAGCGGCAAGCGGCGCCTCACGGCCGAGGCCAAGCGCTCCCACTCCAGCTCCGCGCCGCAGGCCCCGGCCGCCCCAGCCCCAACCGCCCGCCCCCCAGTCCCCGGTCCCCGCCGCCTACCCGCCAGGTAGTTGGTCCACTTGTACAGGACCCCCTCCATCGCTCAGAGCCCGACGCCGGGCCGCATCCTCCTCCTCCTTCTCCTCCTTCTTCACGGCCGCGGGGAAAGCGCTGCCGCGGGGATGAGCGCTCACCTCCCGTCCCCGCCGCTACTACACCCTGCGCCCGCGGAGGCGGAGCCGCTCAGCTCGGGCACGGCGGTAGCGGCCCGCGGTGGCCGCGGCGGCGCCACCCGCCCCGCGGGGCGCTCCGCAACTCCCATGCGCGCCCGGCCGCGCCTCCCCGCCCCCCCCCGACACCCCCGTAGTTGTTTCCTGACGTTCCGTTCACTTCCTGAGGGAAAGGGGCCGGCCCGCAGAAACGCCCGCCCCGCCGCTGCCTGGGGCCGGGCCCGTCCCCGCGGTCCGGGGAGGTTTGAGGCAGTGCCGCAGCGCAGGCTCAGCCCCCCTCGTCCCAGCGCGGGGACAGTGCCACGCCGGCGGCGTCCTGGTATAAGCGACATGGGCCGCGGGTTGACCCTGCTCCTCCTGCCGCTGGCCTTGTTGGCAGCCCCGGCGCAGGCCGAAGGCGGCACGGCGGCGGCGGCGGCGGCGGAGGTTAAAATAGAAGTGCTGCACCTCCCCGAGGTGTGCAGCCCGAAGAGCAAGAAGGGGGATCTGCTGAACGCCCACTACGACGGCTTCCTCGCCAGCGACGGATCCAAGTTTTACTGCAGGTGGGCCCCCAGGGCAGCGGGGAGGGTGGGAGGGAAGGTGAGGCCTGGCCCGGCGGTGGACGTGGCACAGCCTGCCCGCCCTCAGGAGCAGCGGGGGCCGCTTACCCGGCTGAGGGGGCCCGCCGGGCCCCCTCAGCCGGGTAAGCGGCCCCCGCTGCTCTCCCATGGAGGGGTCCACGCTAAACACGTTAGTATTAATAATTTCCCCCTCATCTCAGCCTTTCGTTTTACCTCAGCCGAGTGTTGAAGGATGTAGGATTTACCTAGGGTACAAGAGGGGGGCTTGCGCTGAGGTAAGCTGGAAACCAAAGGCGTGCTTGGGGCTGGCGGCCGTCACCAGCCAAAGGGACCGACTTTGGCGGGTGGCTTTCGGCCCCACACCTCACACGGAGAACCACTTTGGCAGGGCGAAAAAGAAAACAAGGCACCACGTTCTGCGCTGTGATCTGTGGAGAAAAACTCGGGTTTGGAGGAGGAGCGCCTGGTGGGGACGCAGACTGACTATTTTAGACAGCAACTTGAGTATAGCGTTGCACTTCTACATAGTTGGCATCGTGCGGGGCAGCCGCGTTACGGTAGCGGTTTGCAGTCTTTATGCCCCTTCCCTGTCGCTACTTCCCTCCTCAATTTGTGCTGCCTTTGTCTTTGGCCCAGTGTTAGCATTTAGGCTTTTGCTTTTTCACTTTGTCCCATGCTTCCATCTTCAGGCTGTTTCAGCTTGGTTTAGCTTGCTTTGCACAGAAACCGTTGTGCAAAAGCTTTATTTTTACAGTGCCTTGGTTTTAATGGTGGTGAATCGTACTAGTGAGGCAGAACTCGACCTGTGTGGAACCATGGAGGAGAGTCTTTTCTTTCCTTCAGGTACCTGGCTCATTCCTGATCTGTATTTGGACAAATCAGACAGTAGCCTAGCTTATTACAAAATACTGATTCATTCTTCCCACTTGTATCATTTAAGAAAAAAATAAATATAGGATAATTCTACATTTAACAGTACCATTTTACTTGCATTTTTTTGTCTGTTGAAGTGACTGATTTTGGCACATGTAGTGTTGCTCTCTGACTTTTGAGCTACATGCTGCTCAGTCGCCATTCAGTGTAGCTCCCATGCTGGGGACGCCTCATATGACCAGAAGCTGGCTCAAGCACTGAATATGTAAACTGAACAGAGCGGTGGGTGAGCACACAGTACGGTAGCCAAGATTGCCAGGTTCCTCCAACACACCCATGCACGCTCTGTCCCATCCCGTCCTATAGTGATGTGAACTGCTGAAGACACTTTTGCTTCTGAGCAGTGAATTGTTCCCAGCACTCCTCCTCTTGCAGACTTCCTGCAGCGGCACCTAGTTTCTGGCATGCAGTATATATGATCAGCAGGACTGGATGTTTTTGTAAGAAGTTGGTTTTTTTACTTGCCTTTTTTTTTATGCAAAAGGAGGTTGCCCCTTGCACATCTCAAGATTTGACCTTAAATTAACTATAAATGTAGCAGAAAAACAGTATTAATACTTTATATTATTGCACTCTAAACATTCATGTGTCTAAAGATCTAACATACACTCTTACTGACTGCTAATTTAAAGTTATTTTTATATAAAAAAATAAAATACTAAATTCACTGTTATCCACTCATAATTCTTTTTAATAGTCGGACGCAAAATGAAGGTCATCCGAAGTGGTTCGTTCTGGGTGTTGGACAAGTCATAAAAGGGTTAGATATTGCTATGATGAATATGTGCCCTGGAGAAAAACGAAAAGTGATCATTCCTCCGTCGTTAGCATATGGACAGCAAGGATACGGTAACAAAGAACTTTTAATAATAAACTTTGTCTTTCCTCTGTTTTACCCTTTCAAATGTACAGTATTGTAAAAGACTGTAAGAATTGGTGCTCCTATTATTTTTGGAGGCGCTGAAGGTGATGACTGCAGCTGTGCAGCCTAATCCTGCTCATTCCTATGCAGTTTATGCCAGGCCTTGCAGCTTGCATTAGAATTCAGTACATGGCGCCCGATGTGTTTTTACAAGTATTGCCATACTACCAAAAATTGACAGCGAAAGGAATATCCTCATGATTGATATCAGCGTTTTTTGTCTTAATCTATTATATTCTGTTCATGTTTAGTTTCTATTACTTGACTTCTGCCTGCTTAGCCTTTTAATGACATTCTGTGTCTTCTGAGCAAAATGGCATGTAATGCAGTGTGTGCCACAGAATCTAAGTAGAAATAATTTGTTTTAAAATACTGCTTACATTCTGGATAGTTAATGGATGATATCATCACATTACATAATAATTGCAACAGTACAATGCATGAAATCTGATTTGAATTTATGATGCTTAAGTGTGCAGTCTAAAATAAAAAAGTTGCAGTCAGAGTTTTATGCAGTGTTTCAGCACTCATAATTGTAGATAACTTAAATTCAGCTCTGACTCAGGTGTAGTAGTTTCTGTGAAAAGGTAGCTCCTGCTCTATAATAATTGTTTGCTAGTGATATTGTGTCAGAATTCCATGTACCAGTTTTGTCTTTCATACAATTCCATTGTAGCCAGTGAAGTTTAGTAAGAATAAAATTTCCCCCTTGAGCGTAATGTTTCATAAGTAAGTCTCATAACAACAAGGAAGACCACTGACACAAATTAAAGTATGTTCTTTAACACTAGTGTTAACTGTTTGTTCTAGGTAGCACTTCAAGACAGTATTCTTTTCCTCCAGCATACCTGTCCTCTGTTTCAGCGCATTCCTGCATGCTGGGGAAGATGCCTGCCTAATCTTGAATTAGAAAAGATGCATGTGGCTTTCTAAATCTTTACATATCTTTCCTTTGTCGGTATGTATATTTGTAAACTACTGGCACTGAATTCTAGTATTGTATCTTTCTTTTGTAAGTAGTATGTAAACTGTGATTTATATTCAGATATATTTAAAACGTCTACATTTTTAAAGCTCGTAAGATTAAGATCTTTTGAACTCTGAAACCTGTCATTTTTACTATGGATATTTTAGATGAGTAGTGTGAGTAACAGTTTTGTTTACCTTCTGTTTATAAACTAGACTCTGTAGTTTTCTTCAGTTTATGAAGCACGGGCACAAGCTCAAAATTCTGTCAAAATTCTGAGGTTACAATGTCATGCTCACTGGCTTTGGCTATGAATAGAAGCAGCTTGCATGTTTACATTTTAATTTTACACTGCATGATTTCTTGATGCTTTTTTGGCGCTACTTTTAGACCTCATTAGTTTGTTACTGTCTCTGTTCAGTTCCCTTTTTTTGTCAGATGCATGATACATTGACCTGTGTTGGTACGCAGTAGTGGTTTTACATCAGATAGGAGAAAATGCTTTGACACAGGAATAATGAAGCCTAACGTGTTCTTTTTTTTCTTCAGAGACCAGACAAAATATTCCAGTAGTTTGGGGGGGTTTGGGGGGTTTGAGGGATTTTTTTGCGTGAACCAGATGACTTGCATTCTATTGCTTCTTTCTAACAAGATGTATATTTTAAACACTATTTTACACCAAGTCCTTTAACCATAGGTATAATTCATAGTAAGTTGGTAAAACCTAATGTTGCCTGTTTGTTTCTTCAGACAGAAAATACATACAAGAATCGGTCTGTTACTGTAATCTTTTAAATCAGATTGCAGATATTTAACAAAGGCATATGTCTTATAATCAGTCTCTGAATAAGCCCCATCATATGACAGTATGTGAAAGAGTAAGAACTTTAGAAATACTTGTTTTTCATGATAACACAAACCCTTCCCTTAATTTTTAAAAGTACCTGAATTGATATAAGCAATATAATTTTGTTTCAGGGAAGTATATTGTTTGCAAATCTCTCTCAAAATCACTTATCTAAACAATCTGAACAATCTTGCTGTCTAGCTGTTCTAGCTGTATAATATTTAAATTCAGATTTAATTTAAAATTCAAATTAATCTGAATATTAACATAGCCTTTTGTAATAAAAAAAGAAGATGCTTTACGTGTAAATTTATCTTACATGTGATCTGTGACCATAATGTCTGATTTCTTAAATGAGGGTTTTCTTTTTTCTTCTGTTCATAGCACAGGGCAAGATTCCACCCAACGCAACATTGATCTTTGAGATTGAACTTTATGCAGTAAATAAGGGACCTCGCAGTGTTGAAGCATTTAATCAAATAGACAAGGACAGTGACAAGAAACTCTCTGAACTTGAGGTAATATGATGTAACTAATTTGGAATAAGTAATTTATATAACTATAGGTATAGTTGCATCGGGGTTATCATTACATGAGCTGCCTCTGCTGCAGTTCATTGTGTAAAGCTTCTGTATGCTTACACAAACTACACCGTGCAATGTTGAAATTTGCTTTGATTAATACATTAGTATGTCTCAGACTTGCTGGGAAACAAATTTTAGACATGTCTGCGCTGGAGTCACAATAACTTACATATATACCCCAAGTGTCCTTGAAGATTGCTGTTGAGTGCTGGCGTAAAAGCCACAATGGTTGGACTTTTTTCTTTTCTTCTAGATAAGTCAGTATTTGAAAGAAGAATTTGCAAGAGATGGCAAAAAACGTCATCCCTCAGTCCACGATGAAATTTTAGCTGATATATTTAAGAAGAATGACCACGATGGAGATGGTTTCATATCAGCAAAGGAGTACAATGTCTACCAGCATGATGAACTCTAAGTACTTAAAAAATCTGGACACTGAATTTTAAATAATAATACTTTGTCACAGAATTTTTTGTAATTTTTTTATAGTGGCATCTTTTTGTATCTCTTAAAGTGACTGTAAAAAAAATCTTATTTTTAACATGCAACTAATAAAATGCGTCAAATAGTTCAAAAGAAAGAAATAAAATGGGAAAACCCCATGATCTATTATTAGTGGTTCCTGCGTCATGTCCTAATCTACAGTATTGCTCAGTAGTCTTTCTCTTTGTGTAAAATACTGATGAAAATAATTTTGTGTCCTATCAAGCACAGAAAAATGCTTCCAGTACCCGTTGACATAGATAAAACATAGCTTCTCAATCCCCTGTAAAACAAAAGCAGAAAACAACCCCAGGAAGGTAACTCCATGAAACCTCTGCAGGCTCCTAGGCGAGCTTCTGGAAGAGTGGCTGTTCGCAGCAAATTTAACTATAAAAGGCCTAAAAATAAAGGAACACTGGCCATGGAATGTCAAAATAAAAACATAAATGTTTTTAAAGCAACTTAAAATAACCTCTTTGTAATAGTAACATGAATAATTTGGTGTTCATGAAAAAGCAGTATTTTAAGTGAATTTGTAAACTTTGACTTGGGCCACCTACAACTTCCCTGGGCAACCTGTTCCAGTGCCTCGCCACCTCAGAGTGAAAAATTTCTTCCTAATATCTGTTCTAAATCTCCCCTCTTCCTGTTTGAAGCCATTCCCCCTTGTCCTATCACTACATGCCCTTGTAAGAAGTCCCTCCCCAGCTTTCTTGCAGGTACCCTTCAGATACTGGAAAGCTGCTATAAGGTCTCCCCAGAGTCTTTTCTTCTCCAGGCTGAACAACCCCAACTCTCTCAGCCTGTCTTCATAGGAGAGGTGCTCCAGCCCTCTGATCATCTTCATGGCCCTCCTCTGGACTCACTCCAAGAGGTCCATGTCTTTCCTATGTTGGGGGCTCCAGAGCTGAACGCAATATTCACGAGATGGACTCACGAGAGCGGAGTAGAGGGGTAGAATCACCTGCTGGCCACGCTTCGTTTGATGCAGCCCAGGATGCGGTTGGCCACCTAATGCTGTGAGCACACATTGCCAGGCCATACTGAGCTTCTCATCACCAACACCCCCAGGTCCTTCTCCTCAGGGCTGCTCTCAATCCATTGTCCGCCCAACCTGTATTTTTGCATTGGATTGCCCTAGCCCACGTGCAGGACCTTGAAATTGGCCTTGTTGAACTTCATGAGGTTTGCACAGGCCCACGTCTCAAGCCTGTCCAGGTCCCTCTGGATGGTATCCTTTCCTTCCAGCGTGTCAACCGGTCCACACAGCTTGGTGTCATCAGCAAACTTGCTGAGGGTGCCCTCAATCCCAACATCCATGTCACCAACAAAGATGTTAAATTACTGTTAGCCAGTTTATTCAGCAGCACCAAGTTAAAAATCTACACTATCATGATTTACTTGGGTGAGGTGGAAGATGATGGGAGATACTTTCTATAAACAGCAGTAATTATTTGGGCATCATTCCAGTTTTCCTCACTTTGGAAAAATGCAAAGAAGTTGCAATAGTTAGTAGACAGTACTTCAGGCTCGTTAACTGTTCTGCTTATGCAGATGTCATTATAATACTTGTGTAACATACTTTCCTGATTTGAAAAGCAATAGCTGTATTTTATTTCAACACATAATAATCAGATGTATGCAGTGAAAGTGGCAGCACAAATAAAAAAGCTGCCATACCTGGGTTATCCTTAAAATCATTCTAAAAGGTAGAAAACCATTTTTTTTTCAATTGTTTTCCCAGTTTAAAATAGCATGGGGAGAGCTTCAACAGTACGCTAGCCAATCCCAGTACTGGACACTATTCTGTAGTGCCCTCTGCTGTTCATATTCTCGACAGTCTCAATTTTCTGCGGTTGAGATACACCGGTTAAAGACCTTCACCCCTGAAGTCCTGTTGGAAGGATGTAGTTCTGTTATTTTCGTAAGCTTCCAAAATATTTTCTGCGAAGCAATTTTTTTCTGAATGCACAAAAGAAAGTCAACAGCAGATGTGACCGAAAATCCAAATGCAGAAGGTGGACTGGCTGCTACTTTTTAGTAATCTAAACAAACTCTTGATGGATGGTAATGGCATCCTAATATGAAACGCTTATCCCTAGTTTTAGTTGTTCCCTTTTGTAAATGAAACATTAGACTGAGCTAAGTTTTAGCATGTTTTTAATCTGATACTTCAATTAAACATTCATGAGAACACTAAATTATTAACAAATATTCTCATTTTACCATCATATGCCAGTGCAGATAAAGGCAACATATTGGGGTTTAACAGCAAATTTGTGTAAACAACTTAAAGTAAGTTCTAGCATATATTTTGACATTATGAAAATTCAGTTTAAAAGTACGTTTTTTATTATCATGATAATGAAAGGAGAAGATTCTAGAAAGCAGAAAAGCAATGTCCCGGAATGCACGAGGGCATTTTCAAGTAAAAGGTCACTGACTGCGAAGACAACAGTGTAATGAAATGTTTTGCACTTTCGCTAATTTGCGTTTCAACAATTTGAGTCATATTTACTAATCCTGAAAAGTTTGTGGCACAGTTATGCCCACGTCCGCGACAACAGGCACTTCCCTAGCTCAGTTACTTTACTCTCTTATGCCAGAGGTCAAAGCAGGGCACAGCGTGCAATCGTACGTACTTTTGTCCATTAAAAGAGCACTCTAGGCATCCGTAGACTGTCTCCCTTTTAGAACTTCCCATGCCACAAAGGACACAGGGACCTTTGGGGATGTTGTTATTAAGTAAATTAATTCGGATATGAGACCCTTCTCTGAGATAGCTTGTAGAGAGATCAGTCATGCTCGCAGCTTTTTCATAATAATCTGTAAAAAGGTCTTCCAAGTAGGCATCAGAGTTAGCAACGATATCCACTACTCTTTTATCTGAAAAAGAACGCACACAAAAAAGAAGCAAAGATTTGTCATTACATTGTGAACTGTTTACAAAGCAACCTGTCAATTTAATTGTGGAAATAACAACCGATTCATGAAACCATTCTAAACATGCCACTGTGTAGTTTATTTCCCAGCAAAAGCCCTGTATGATGGAATTTTTTAATTTCACAAAAGACACTGACAAAAGCCAGAATTTTTTTTTATGAAACCTATATAATTACAATATTTTTAGAAATACACCTAAAAGATAGGCTTGAGGCAAGCTTTTGAAAAATTGGTGCCAAATCAAATCACAGTTGCCTACTTTCCTGTTTAACCATTTTTATTTTTGCATTTCTAGTTGTATTTTCTAAAAATTGTAAATTCACCTTTTTTTCCTAGTATTTACAAAAACCCCACCACTACTTGAAAGGTTTAGAAAGTTTGGAGGACTCCATGGTGACCTCCTGGCAGATTTCTGAGCATCCAAACACCCCAGGAAAAAATCAATTTTGGAACTACCTACCTTTTTCCTCTGTCTTCAGGGACTGATTATTTTAGATGGGATGACAAACTTTTGGGCAGCTACAGCTACTGCGATGTACCATACCCACTGAAGAGTTACTGCCTTAAGTGTGGACTGGAGCAGCACTGAATGCTTGGTCCATAAGAGCCCTCTGATCAAGAATGGGATGCAATGGAGCAAGGGCACCTCTACAGAGCAGCCTTTAGAAGGATGCGTTTACTGCTCAACGTTCCTCTTCACACTCAGATTTGCAGATTTCCAAAGTACTTAGACCAAGGAGCGTTAAAAGTATAGGAACTTGTTCTGAAGAAAATATAGCTACATATAGTGACAGTTTTGTTGGATGTTGTGTTCGTCTCGGAATGGGAAAAGAGAACTATGA
Source organism: Himantopus leucocephalus (assembly GCA_003993805.1). Lineage (NCBI taxonomy): Eukaryota > Metazoa > Chordata > Aves > Charadriiformes > Recurvirostridae > Himantopus > Himantopus leucocephalus. The sequence goes on from RSEF01000007.1 coordinate 17,004,618, forward strand.
TGGTATCTTGCCCACGCCCCTGCCATGTGAATGTATCACCTGAAGAGTACATTCAAACATTAAATTAAGATTGTTTGATAGTTAAAGAGTTCACCCTGAAATATTATTTGTAGATTATAACTTGTATCACATAACGCTAGCTGTAAATGGCAAGCATATGAAATAGGCTTAATGTTAACTGTAGTTAGTTGTGTAATTACTCCGTACCAGTTTATCATCAGCCATATTTTTTTATTTTAAGATCTTTAGAGATTTCATGAACAGCAATACCATAGATTTGTTATTTGTGAAAGAGTCAGATTCTCAAATATAAATTTTAATAACTTCACAATCATTTCAATACACAAGAAATGAAGAGGTACATTTTCTATTGAATTTTTCTTGTTTAAACGTTCATCTTGCACACAAATTAAAGAAACAAAAATACACCCTTCATGTATTAACTAAAACATTTGGATATAAGTATCAAAAGTCATACTTCGATGAAACAGATTACTCTTTAACCTCCTTAATTTGGTCAGTGAAGATGATCCCGATTTCTCTTTTTCAAATCCTCCTTTTGAAATTGGAGTCACACAGAGTTCTGTAAAAATTGAGTTTTTAGAAGAACACAATATAAAAGCAATAAATGCACAGCAGAGTTTAATATGCTTTCTAATCTATAAAGCTAACAGTGAATAAATTCAGCTTTGCTTATATTTTTAATGGATAGTACCACCTTTTAATGCACGTCTGCACACAGTAATAGCCCACAGAATCAGGTGACACAGATTCAATGGGAATTTTAAAATGTTGGTGGCTTTCAACATACATCATCAGAGTTTGTTTTGGTTTATACACAATTTATGGCCGTGTTAAGAGACCAAGACAGTCAATACCATATGAATGGAAGCCCTGCTTCTGAAGCAGAAACATTTCTATGACCTCATTTGAAATTAAAAATGAAAAATAATAAGCAAGGCTGTAAGTTCTATAGTCATCTCTTCCAACATCAAATCAACTACTAAAACTTTTTTTTTAATAAAAATAAGTATCACCTAAGTTTCTATCCATAACTTGAAAGAAAACCTTGAAATTGATGTATAAGGATAATCAATTACAAGAAACTGAAAAAACGTGTTTTAAACTTTCTCAATTGAGAATTCACTTTAATTATGCAAATACAAATATCAGCTTCATTGATTATTTCACTAATAATGACTTTAGGAAAACCACTGTGCATGTACCTACCATTGCATAAAGGTAAAATAAAATTAAAACATTTCCAAAACTGAAATTAATGTTGAGCATTATGGAAGTGAATATAAAGAACTGCCATACAGTATTCTCTCTTTTACTTTTAATCCAGTAATTATGCCTGGTTTGGAGTACATTTAAAGTTTTTACAGAAGGGCAAAGGTATCTCACAGTTCAGTAAAAAGTTCTGCTTTACAATGCAGAGTAGCTGTCAGGGAAGTTTTATACTGTGAATGCCAAAGGGTACGGAGCTATTTGCAACTTTTAAAACGTAGTGCTGTACAGATGTGCAGAGACGGAGATTGCTTCCCGAACCGCGTCTTTTATCTTGCTATTGACAGAAAGCCACAATGTCACAGAGAGTCGAGCAATTCCTGAAACAGTTCAGTGCCTCTCACAGAGGTTCCTGTATTTAAGTACACGTGAACCTGGTGGTTAAAACTTTATCTAACATTACTCTAGTCGGTGGGGAGTTTTGCATTTGGTATTACTGAGTACTAGATCAAATCCTAAATTGACTTTCTGGTTTATTACAAACAATATTGATAACATCGATAACATTATAGGCTACACTTTAATTAGTGAAAATAATGTAAATACATAAGCACTATCCTTTCCCCAAAAGAAGAACAATTTACAGGAGCTATGCAAATTTTTTTTATTAGTTTCCTGTAGTTGTGCTTATTTCTTCCTAAATATCTTCCAATATCCATCTATGGTAATGACGTATCCGACTGAAATTAAAGCCAACAGAAAAAATGTTAGCTTAGTTTAGAAGTTCTGCACACTTTCTTCTTTACTTGGGTCTTTTTACTTGCCTATTTTATGCAAAACTGATCAGATGGTCTGATAAGCCTGTTCCTTACAAGACAGAAATATAAGGAAATGATTTTTTTTGTTCCATGCAACTGTGGGATTTAAAAACAAAAATTACAAAATCATACTTAACTTTCAAAAAAATGTTTCCATGACAGACTATTTTCTAGCACCTGGCTTGTTTATCTTTTCAAGAATTGTTTCCCTTAGAAAGTCAGACTACTTACGTGCATGAAATTAAAGCATACCATTGCATGGGAACAGGGCTTATGTATATCAAGAGGAAGAAAACTGCTTTGAAAACTCAGATCATTATAACTAATAGCAGTAATGACAGTAATGCACATCACTTACCGAAATTACCATCCAAATGAATATAAAGTTCAAATACACTAAAAGCAATAGTTGTATGTGCAGGAAAAACAATGGCTTTGTCCCGCCCTTTATAATTCTGATCTTCAATAATGTGAAACTATAATTTTGAAAAGCATCAAAAGAAAAAAAAGTTACAAATTTAAATGAAAAAATAAACTAAATATCTTAACTGTATACATTGAGAATTATAATGCCAGAAGAAGCTTTGAAACTCAAGATCAAATTTCACAGCTAAAGAATTTTATATTAACAGCTTTGCATTTTAATAAAGTTTGATACAGCGATAGTAACTTAACATGCATCACTCACTGAAAATTATGTGAATGATTTATAAATACTAGTAATGGCCAAACCTCAGAAGATTTGTAGGTTCAATAATTCAGACACGCTGAAGGGAGAGAGGGAGAGGGAGGAAGAACATAAGACAGAGAGAAAGATGTCGACCCTTGAAATAATAACCTGAAGTTCCAATGTGTTATGGAAGATGAATATAATAATGACAGATAGGTTATACGTTTATTGGAGATTCAAACTAAGAAAAAGTAAACTCCACATTTTCACCGAGGCTTCACCCAAAGCAACGGCTCATTGTCTAGCCATCCTTTCATGCACTGCCCGTCCCTCAGTCACATAAGCAATATTAACAAAAGACCAACTTTTAATTCAGTTTACATCAGCGCAACAAAACTGTTTTACTTCAGATTTTTTCTGAGCTTACATCAGTAAAAATGAAATTAAATCCAACCACAAAATTATAAAAATGAGCTTTTAATGTTTGCTCATTTAAGTTACAGAACTTTGTCAAACATATTTACCCTCATTGTCTCTCCACGCATCCCAGTATGGACAGTTAATGAGCACTGCCTTGTAGTTCTAATACTTTCCATGACCACGCACAAAATTTCCATCCTACTTTTTCTTGATTGATGGACTAGACAATGATCAAAGTTTATTTTTCTAAAATCAAGAGGAAGGCAGGAAGGAAATTCAGAGATTATTACAATTTACAAAGCAGCTAATAGAATTAGTAACTTTAATCAGTAAATAAATCACCATAATTTCTGTCTCATAGCAGTAAAACAACTAACTGCAGAGTTCTCTGGAAACTTAATATTGATTTTCAGTGTTTGGGAGCAGAAACACTAAAAAACTCAAGGAAAGCCAGTAATGTACAAATGTTAGAGAGGATATGTGGGACAGCCTAGAAAATTCCAAGTCTGTCCATCCAACATTGTTCTTAGTGACAGTAAGGAACTGTCAACACACTCTAATAACAATTTTTTTTAGGTGATATAATTAATGTCAGTCAGTGAGAATTTATGCAAAATAGATAGTAAAAGCAATAGCTGTAATGCTGTACATTTGAGCTTCTATAAAGCTTCTGATGATGCAATGATTTGGTTAGAAGCCTAAATGATGCCTATACAAGCTGGCATACACTCAATGGATTAACTGGTTAACTGATACATGTCAACTATAACTGAAAAAATCTGTATCGCTCGTAAACATGGAACAATATGAAACAAATGTTTGTAGGAAAATTTCTACAGGCATTGGCTCTTAGTCCTATAACATTGAATAGTTTCATCAGGAGACTAGGACCTCTTCCTCCACACCACCCCCCCCAGTTATTAATGATAATGTTTGGAGGTCACAAATAAACCAGGAAAAGGTAGAAACAGAATGAGAGAGGTTACAGATACAAAATGACATGCACTGCTTGGTAAATAACTACAAGGAAACAATATATATTTGAAAATACCGAATGTCCTATCATGCATAGTAAATAATTTACTGGGATGCAACACTGGGATTCACTGGGATGACACTGTGGCCAAGGGATAATCTTTGAAGTATAAACTAGAGGATTACACCTAGAATTGGTCACATCATATTTCGATGTGTTTGACATTTGTGCTAGCACTACAGGAACATGAAGTTTGGTTTCAGAGTCAACAGCTCAACAGGGATGTAGGAAAAACAGAGACTGCATTTAGAGAAGAGCCATGGAAGGCTATGAAAAATTCAAGTAGATAAACCTACTTTGCTTTTCAAAGAAAAGGCTGTGCAATAACCTCATAAAACCTTGAAGAGCCTACATTGGCAATAATACATATGGCGCTCTAGTTCATCAAAGGCAAAGAAATCCTATTTCTGGAACCTGAAGCTGAGTAATGTCATTCAAAGTAAATTTCAAATTTTCAACAGTATGGCATAACCTAGATAGGAACTTGGGTGAACTCTACCTTTCTGGATTATTTTTTTACTGAAAGATGTGCTGTAATTCAAACAAGAATTAATTCAGAACAATTCTACAGTCTGTGTTATACAGAAGGTCTGTGTCTAATTGCAGCAGTTGAGACTCTTGGAAATTATCAGATGGTGACTGCTATTGATTGGCTAAAAATAACCAAAACCTAACCATTTCTGAGGTTCAGCCTAACGGTATGAAATATACTTTTATGGAACCAGAAACAAAATATATAATATAACCTTGTAGTAAGTTCTTTAAGTAATGTTGGTACTTCAACCTCATGTTTGGTCACTATGCCAAATGAAGCTTTAAAGGCAACAGAATCTGATCCAGCAACATCAAAACCAACGTCATTCATTATCTGATTTCCTCTTCTACCATTAAGTGAAACATCTGATTTGTCTTCATAGTTGAGCAACTGGTAAGATGAGACACCTGAGTAAAAGAAGATAATCATTGTGTGATGAAAAGTCTGAACGCAGTATTTTTATGCAGCAAGAAAAGAATAAATGGTGCTGTTCCTACTGTGCTTAACCATTTCGATGTGAAATGCAGAGCTGCATTGAGCACTTATTTATTGGTGTTACTACTGCTGACTAATGGAACGAGAGCACGTAGGGGTCTGAGGGATTTCCGTGCCACTCTCTGGCAGAGTTGTGCCCGTGCTCCTGCACATGATATGTCCGCGGCGTGCTATTTCTACATTTCTGTGCTTGTCATTATTCTCCTAAAGTACTTTTACCTGTAGTTATGCTGTTGGTACTTGTCTAAACTGGACATGTATTGTGTTCTGGGTTTAATGACAGAGGCTCTGAAACACAAAATGGCATAGTGGAGGCTATGCAATATTAAAACTAGGAACAAAATGAAAGCTGCTCTATGTAAAATAATTCTGTGAACTCTGAATTTTGTGTATATGCAGTACAGATGAAGCTAACGTTTCTTCATTTTTGCAACACGTGAATGAGACACAGGAGTGGCAGTAATACTAATTTTGCCTTTTACCTGACATGCACAATTAGAAAGACTTACCACACTTTCCATGCATGCCTGACGATTCCAGGGACTATGTCAGTTTATTTTGAATGAAAACAACAGATTAATTCTGACTTACTTGGAAGTTTGCATCAATTTATTGTACAATCAAAGTGTAGGTGCCAAAGGTTTTTTATAATGCTTTCTTCATAACCTAACTACATTTCTGTTTCACTAACAGAAAAATCTTAGAAGACATTGGTTGCCAAATTAAAATGAATAGAGCAGGTAGAACACAGGGAAGAGGCATCCAAATACATTTGAGACTCTGGATTTTACTCCTTTTTTTTAAATCCTTTGAAGCTTTTAGGATAAGCTGACATGAAGTCACCTAGCATGAATCCTGTTTGTCTTTCTTTTTAACAAAAAAAATGTTCATATATTTTTCATAATTCTAAAAAGATTGCAAATGCTTGTATTTGTCACATAACAAAGGAAATTCAATTACAAAGTTCTTTGCTTACATTAGAGGACAATACTTTCTGCCGATGACATCTAACCTTTACAGAAAAGACTAGTAACATTTTGTGAGACTTTTAAATGAGATTTTGCAACCTGTTTCTCAGACTTTTTAATGAGATTTTTCAATTTTTTTTCAAGCTGACTTGTCCTGAATGTAAGACTAGTAGGATTAGTGGGATTCCGTTCTTTTTTCATCATGCTTTTGTCCTGGAATCACCCCTTTGTGGGGTCAACTGATATTTCTGTCTTCTGTGCTCATACTGGTTTGTCTCAGTAGAGTTTTTAAAGAATGCAATTGTTGTGCAATTAACATGACCAATACTTCCATCTAAATGGACCTTTTTCAAAAGAAAATAAAGCAATGAAACTGTTTTGAGAAAAAATAGCATGCAGACAAGAATTACACAGACTTTTCAAAGGAAGGTACGGGAAATTACAGGCTGTATAGTTCAATTTTGCACCTCCTAAGTCTCATAGAATCTCCTCAAAATTTTCTGATATTGCATAGCAAAGGCAATTTAAACACAATTAAGCTTTTTAAATACACAAAAAAGATTACAAACGCGGAAGAAAAGTCTTACGGAAATCCAATTACTTCAGTCAGATAACTGTTGTCAAATGCTTCTGCCTGTGCAGAGCCCAGTTCAGCACCAGGGACTGTTTGCACGGAACTGCTGCAGAACTGAGGCCGTTCTTACATACTTCAAGGCATACGGAGAAAGGTGAATAGTGAAAACAAATTTTAAGTAGCAATTAATCAACATACATCAATACATCTATCAGGAATATCTTGCCATTTGTGAAAAAAACACAAGGCTTAACTGAATTTGTTTCATATTAGTTCAGAAAATATCAAGGCTTTTCAGTATAATTGACTTTTCTTCCTCACTCTTTTTCCAGAAAATCCTTTTTGTTTCTTTCTTTTTCACCAGTTTGACTCGTGCTTTTTTCTTAAATATTTATAACATTACTAAGCAAGACTAATTTTATTACCCCTGTACTAAAGAACCATCATACTACCTGCACAGTTTAAACTATGTCTAGTCTTCTGTGTTTACTAGAAAACATGCATTTTTCCACTTTGAAGAAAGATGGAAATCTTACCTGCAGAAATTTCTTTCTCCCCTTGAAGAATGTCTTTTAATGTGAAAGGTGTTGAAGCAAATTTAGATTTTTTGGAAAGAAAACATTTTCTTTTCTTAATCACAAGGCTTAGAGGTTGGTATTTATCAGCTTCACTGAGACTAGGCACCGGAACTAGTCTTCCTCCATCACCGACCTGTTTAACAAAGTTTTTGGTTGCAGCAGCAAACATATTATGACATTAGTAAAGATAATAGTAAAAAGCTCTGTATCAAGAGTAACTTCCAGTAACATCCAAGTCTAACATCAAGCCCATGTTCAATTCTTTTGACAATCTTCTCTCCAACAAATTAACATGTTTTTTCAAAAAAATAAAATAAATAAAAAGCTGTCAAACTGATCAAGTTATATTTTGCTCGGAAAGAATCAACAGCATCTTAGCTACCAAGCTTCTGTGGTGTATTGCCTGGGACTTCTCTCAAAGACCTTCAGTTAAGCTCTCTAATTCTGTATGATGAATAATGAATTACCAGTGTAAACTGATAGGGAAATGGCTGCCCCTTCCTTGGCTGTTTAATGCCACTGTTTGAAAACAAAATTTACAATCTTAGAAGACAGTAACTTCTGCAACCCTTAGCTTCCCCTTAGGAGTTATTGATGTATTACTCTCTATTGGATCCACGCTGCAGCTGAATTCTAGTGTTTTACCAACAACCAACAAAGCAGCCCGGATGCGCGCCGCAGGACCGCCTGGATGACACGTTCGTGCAAGCTGGCAGGTCTGCCGAGACGGTATTGCCTTTCAACAGCACTTGCGTAACCTACCTGTGCAAGCTCAGCTGGGGAGTAAGTGGTGCGGAAGTCTTCAGAAACACCTGGGCCGAAGCATAAAATTAGAGGTGGCTTGGGGCAGGGGGGGAAATAGCACTGGGCTTTCATTCTGTGTTATTCTTCTCCTATGGACTCAGCTGTCTGTGACCCAAGGGCTAGTTTTGAGACAGGCCAGCTGCACGTATTTGGCTCAGACCACTGAGAAATTCGCCAAATTGTGAGAATTATGCAAAATAATGAAAGTAAAATTGCAGACAGAAGGGAGGTTATTGATATAGCATTAAGGAGCAGCTCGAGGATCCAAGAGGGAAAACACCAGTGTAAAAAAGATATAAAATTGTAAAGGGGAAAAAGAGAGTCAGTAGGCAGCAGCGTGGAGGAGCTGTGAGGGAGGCAGCAGGAGCCGAGCCATCCTCATGCAAACCATGACTTGATTTTCTTGCAAGAGTGGTGAGCGTACAGCTGCTAAAGTTTGTAGCACATCTTCCAGAGACTCCTTTTGCAGTTACAGTAGGTAAAACATCAGCCACAGGCTTGTAAAGCTACACTTTAATATGAATATTATCCCTGGTTGCCAGGTAAAAACTTTTGTTTAGTTGGCTTTTTTTCTGAAGTAGTGTTTTCACATGAAAGCATTTTAAGGACTGTTTTTATAATACGATCACTTATTCAATAATTTAACATGCTTCAATGTAGTTCTTTCCAATACTTCCATAACTATTTTTAAATGTTCAGAGTATCAGAAAGACCTATAAAAAGGCAAAAGAGGAGTATATGACCTCAGCTATCTAAGATGAAAGGAAAGGCTGCCAGAGCTTTCTGCCTACTCTAGAGGGTGCTGCAAAATCGAAGCTGGTTATATATAGATTTTGAACTGAAATCCTGTGAAATGCTGCAATTCAGTCTGACTGTAATTCATATTACACTGCATTAACACAAAAACCCTGTACATTTTTACTCAATCAAAACACATTAACGGAATGTAAAAAGTTTTAAAGTGAAGGAAAAGCTAAGGAAATTCTTAAATTAAAATTGCCCATTCAGTCTTGATTTAGATTTACCCCGTACATGTCTTATAACTGTTTGACAGGATACTATTTTTTCTACAGGTTATTAAGCTCAGCTGGCACTGTTTATTCAACACATTTGTATTTCTCTTGCTTAGTATGTGGTCATAGATCACACTCAATCTGATTCCAGCACTAATTTTGATAACAAATAGTTTCATTTGATATGTTTACATGGTAGTCTTGTTTCTCTAACACTTTATAATCCACCATAAATGCTGCAGCAGCTCTTTGTATCATCCTCGTGCCACAGGTTAGAGAACAGGAGTGCAACTACATTAACATTGCCATGTTCAGAAAACATTCACTAATTTTGCACATCCAAGTAAAGAAACCAAAGGTATTTCCCCCGCCCCTCCAGTACTAGGCACTTTTGTACTTGGCACATGAGTGTACTTATGGACTTTCAGCCTTTCTGCAGCCCTGGCACTCTCATGCTGGGCAACCACTAAATGAAAAACACGCTGTGCATACAGCATGCCTGAGTCAGCACATGAATAAAAAAATTCTTGCCTTGTCTCGCCAAGTTGTGCAGATGAAAATCCTTGCTCACTTGAGGGGCCAAGGTTACCTCTGGGGAGTGCCAGGGCTGTACCCTTCCGTCATACCCCTCAGCACAGAGCCACCAAACGATAGTGACAAGGCATCCCATCTGCCTCCACTACGCAGGATGCTTCCCAGAAGAACAAAAGGACTTTTCTAGCCCAATCTTACCCCACCTTTATACATTACTGGAATGAGGCCAGACTTGCACCCTCACCATGACCCAGGCACTTTTTTAAAAAATAATTAAGAAATGAGACCAAAAAATCCCTCCCCACCCCGCGATTGCTTAGTATCTATCTATGATTACCTTTGTTTTTAAGTAATCCCCCCTGAATCACATACAAACTCGTTGTTGGTGTCAGAGACAAAATTACTCCTCCAGTTTACCTGTTTTCTCAATCATGAGAACACACGTTCTTTGTGTTACCCCTTCTCTCTCTAATTATATACCCTCTGACCCTTGTAAATAAATAAACAAATCAAGAGTCTTATCGGCAGAAGCCTCATTTGCTGATTCATCTGCAGAGCAGGTTCATCTATAGGTGGAAGGTGGAATTCTGTGTGAGAAAAAATATGAAGTGATGTAAAAATATAATGCTTTATTTCTATCTTTTTTAATTGATTACCCTGACCCTATAGCTCCAGCTTAACTCTGCTCTCTGCTCCTAACTACCACGCTCTCTTCTGCTTCCGTTTGAGTTGTCCATCCCCAGCAGACTGCAGGTGTCGGTAAGTGTGCTTAAGGACATCACAAGCCTCAGCATGGGGAGCAGTTTCAAGATAGCTTATTCAGCTCTGTGTTCTGCAGTCTCTTTGCTATATCTTCACCTGGAGTTGACAGCAAGATAGTTTACTTCATATGCAAGTTGAGTTCTGTTTCTTCAGAATGGGTCTTAGCTATGGGGTAGTAACACAGCAGGCAAGTATTAGCTATATATAGCTGAGAATTTTGATGCTAAAACACTGTATTTTTTCCTCAAATCATATTGATATGAACCTGGAAATTATTTAATAGTAAAATCTAGAGGACAGTCCTGCTTTCTGCATAACCTTTGAGGATGCAGAATGCTTTTTGTAGTTACTAGGTAACTCCATAATGATTTTTGTTTTATTATTATATAGTTATCCTACATTATCCCTGCAGAAATGTTGGATAGCTGTAATTATGGGGTGGCTAAAGATGCATTTATAGGCTGACCTAAGGTGCATACAAACTAGAGGCTTGTCCAAGGAACTGAAAAAGTGGAATTATCTCACTAATTTAAATCCAAAAATCTAGAATCATCTGCAGATGATTTTGATGTTTCTGTAATCCACATGAACTGATCTGATTTTAATTTGTTTCTTGTCACATTCAACCATATCATAAAATTAGTATGATTAACCAGTCTGTTGAGGGGAGAAAAGAAGTCTTAAGTGTTAACTGATCGGATAAACTAAGTTGGTGCTTCACTTGAAAGGGTTAAACGCACATAATCAGTACCAAACTATGATGGTAATTTGTTTAACATCTTCTTAGTGTACAAAAAGGTGCTGTCATTTACCAGATCACCTGACTTAAGTGCCTTTGAACTATATTACGTTTACCTATAGATCTTTACAAAAGAACAAGGGCAAGAATTTAACACCTAAAAACCAGCAAAATCAAATGCTACTGAAAAGATAACTTGCTAAATTCCGCAACTTTCCACCAGATGGCACAAGTATTTCCCTAGAAAGCAAGGATCTGTGCAATATAGAACCTGTTAAATTCCAGGAGGTAACAAAAATAACAATTTATGGGACCAAATATGGTCCTTATTATGTATATGCTTTTTTTTTTT
>RSEF01000007.1:17016245-17031344 GCA_003993805.1 Himantopus leucocephalus
ACACACACACACACTCACTATTACTATGTTTCCTATACAACACTCCAGGTTTACAGCTGAAGTGAACTCTGTTGCAACCTCCTTCTATTCTCTGCCACAGAACAGACTGCGATAATGCATATTCATAGCCCATGCTACAGTACACATAAAAGGTAGATCTCCTGCCAGGAGGTGCTGCATTATGGCGTGACACTTGCCCAGCAATCAAAGAATTAAAAGCTGCACTGTACTGTAGGCGTTACATCAACGAAAGGCTACAAGATGCCGAGTTCAACTGCCTTCTCTATGGCTTTTGGTTGACATCATTCCCCTTTCACCTTTATACAAGCAACATCTGTTGACTTGATGAAAAGGGAATGTGCTGCACAGTTGGCTCCTTTGTACCACTTCGCTGCCTTCTGACTAGAGCCCTGTTAATGATGAAAAGGAAACACAAAAGAGATTAAGGAGCAGACGTTCTGGTGATAGTTTTACATGCTCTTCACCAGACTTACCTTTCAGGTTTCAGACCTTTGTTCACAGATGTGCAGACTACTTAATCCACGTTTCATGTGTCCATCTTTAAATAATATGATATTAAATGACTATCACTAGGTAAAGTGTATGAAATATCCCAGCTTTTGCTTCTTTGTAGTTGCCCTAATATTATTGGCAATGTTTTCAATGGGCAGGTGGGTGTGTCAGCTGTGAAGCATTTACTAATAAAAGAAATGCAAAAGTAGTACTCCAGGGCGAGATTTGCTGAGATAGTACGTTTGCATTTAAACTTACTCCCTATGAGAAGTGGGCACATCTTTCAGCCAAAAGAAGCAGTCGTTTGGTACATAGACATTACTGCATACAATGAAGCTACTTTCATCATCCAGCATTATTAGCTTGTGAAGACAAATCTGGAAACAAACAAGCCAGTGTGACCTAAAGTAGGTTTAATGCTGCCTCTCCTTTGGAGGATGCTGACCGAACAGCTAAATCCTTTTTTTCCAGCATCCGTGAGCAGGTGTGTCTGTGTTGAAGGACAGCTTTATCGGCTCACGCATCCACCTGTATGAGGATGCAGGACTGTAGCTACTGTTGCTGCGCCACTATGGCTGAAGAAAGATTACAAACCAAAGGATTTGTCTACTGTGATATAGTTCACATTGTCCATGCTAATCTGTCTGATGGGCACTGCTACAGTTATCTTTATACAATCCTTCCTTCAGTAGTAGGCATATCTTGTTCCTTGCTTCGTCTCCTTACGTTTTAATCTGAGCAGCAGGGCTTGAACTGGATTTATTTTTGGCACTGCCACCAGCTGTTCTGCGATACTGGGCAATTAACCTCAGTCTGTGAAACCTACTGTATGTGGCTGTGGTAATATATCACTTTCCTGAGAGGATACTGCAAGAACTGACTAGTATTATAAAATACTCTCAGATCTTTGGGTACAGAGTACTTATAAACAGACAAAATGAAGTAGGTGTTTGTAGGGCATGCAAGAATTTCATATCCTCTTTCATAATCACCTCTATGCTTATTCAGGCTGTTCCTTTTCATGCTAAGAGAATACTTCCTCATCTAGTTTCCTTTCTTTTTTTGCCCCCCACGCGTGTAGGCATAAAATAAGATGATACTTGAGCAGTTTCCAGATACTAAACATTTTAACAGGCATGTGACATAAAAAATTCTTGTCACCAACGTAAAAAGCAGCCTGACTAATACTGCTGTATTAGGTTGGCTGATCAGCATTTAAGTGAAATCAGCTCTTGAANCTTCGACTGCTAAGTGTAATGCCAGGCCCTCAAAAATAGCCTACTTAAAAAGGAACTTAACAGATATTCTACACCTTAAATTTTATCAGTTACAAAAAATAACTCAATGTCCTTATCAGAACTTGTAGTCCACTTGCAGTCCCACAACTATAACCTTTTGGAAATGGTTAATTGTAGTTTTTTCCTACGCTGACTTGTCAAAAAACCTGCTGAAGAAACCTGGGGTAGTTGTGAAATTTGGCCTAGTAATTAGTTTCATTTCTTTGCTGAAGGAAATGTAGCCAGACAGTCATCAGTGAGAAAATCATAGAATCATAGAATGTTTTGGGTTGGAAGGGACCTTGAAGATCATCTAGTTCCAACGCCCCTGCCATGGGCTGGGACACCTCCCACTAGACCAGGTTTCTTAAAGCCCCGTCCAGCCTGGCCTTGAACACCTCCAGGGATGGAGCTTCTACAGCTTCTCTGGGCAACCTGTGCCAGTGCCTCACCACCCTCAGAGTGAAAAATTTCTTCCTAATATCTATTCTAAATCTCCCTTCTTCCAGTTTGAAGCCATTCCCCCTCATCCTATCACTACGTGCCCTTGTAAAAAAGCAACTATGTATTTGATTTTATTTTGGAACTTTTCCATGTGATTACAAATGTAATGTAATCACAGGTAAAAAACATCTTCCCACCAGATTCATGTCTGTAACATGCATTTATGCATACTTTATTAAGTTGTTCTGAATTCTTTTTAAATTTACCATTATTAATACACACTGGGGATATAGCTATGGGATATACAACCTAGCCTGTCTCTTAGCTACTCTGCCTAATAGTTACATCTTAGACATAGCTTTCAGAAATAAAAAGCACAGTCTAAATATAGACATTGTATTTAATGGCTTGAGTAAAATTAGACTCACCACTCATTCAAAATAAGCTGTAGAGTACCTCCTCAGCTAGACCATAGTACCTCATTAGTTTTGAATGGTATTTCAGCGTATTTTCTTTTAATCTGATTTAGTAATATTTGCTTACTCGAAAAGTAATTTTGTGTATTCAGGTGCAGGAACAGTCAATATTGCATACTTGTGGTTTTTAACATTTAGACCAACTTAAATATTTAATAAGCTAATAAGGAACTGGAGAACCATGTGGCTTGATACATTGGCTGGGCAAAAATGCTGTGTATCATCACATCAGAACAGATTTTTGTACCGGCAGTGAGACTTGGAACAGCTTTCTGTGGGCAACTCCTTTAGCTGAGTCAGGATGAAATCTTGTCAATAGCTTCCCACACTGTCTCACTTCACCACACCACAGTGCCTACATGTTTGTGGTTAAGAAGAAGTATCATCTGTCTCTTGGTTAGATTAAATTTAAATATAAAATTTACTTCCACACTTAAGTAATAGCCTTTACGCTAAATTAGATGTCAAATTGGTAGTGCTGCCTGACAGGCCTCTTACACTCTAATCTATTCCCAAAGGTTTGTTGTGTTGGGTTTTTTAATCAATTAAGTAATGAGATGTAGCTTTTGACACTTCACTTATGCACAGTAATTTTGCTGAGCAAGTTATCGAGAAGTGTTAGATTTTTTTTTTTTCAAAGCATTCAGAGGCAAAGTACGGATCCCAACTACACAAATGTGAAACCAGAGCTGAATTTTGCTTGGAGAATTGTTTAACGGGGAATAAGCTCCCAGTGTACAACCTGGCTCAGAGCATTGGTTTGGATGAGATCAGATGTGTACTCTGACACGAGAAAGAAAGCATTGCAGTTCATAAAAAAAAGTGTTTTCCCTTCCTTTGCTGTTGCTTCCACTCAGGCAGCATTCCAGACTGTTTGAACACTTGTTCTTTTTACAATGCCAAGAAACAACAAAAACCTTAATTTCTCCTCCCAACCAAATTCTTGTTTTCTATTATGCTTTCATTTTAAATAGAATTTAATTGATTTAAGGGCTGAACAACTGACAAGAACACATAATGGCAAATTCCCACATACTGTTATTTTTCCAAGATGCCAGAAGGGGTGGGCGTCAAGTAATTTTATTTTTTTTTCCACACCGCTTTTTTCAGTTCTATTAGAGAACATCAGGAACCATTTTCCCTACACCCTCTCACAAAACTTGAGAAACATACTGCAAGCTCCCTTTAATCATAAAGAGCAAGCTGAAGTGAAAAAAAAAAAAAAAAAGCAAAAGGCTCTTACCAGCTGTAGCACGAAGATAAAACCGGGAACTGCCAAAAAGAAAATTATCTTCTTTGAGACTGCAGTTGGTAGCTCCTGCCAGATTTAAAGGAACTGCACAGATAATCACATGGGAAAAGTTTTATAAAAATAATCCTGCAGTGGAAAAAGGTTAGAAAGGAACAGGATGACGCTAGTGAGAAGCTGCTGTTTCAGTGCTATTGCTGCCACTATCACCCACCTCTCCAAAATCAATCTGTACAATATATATTAAGAAGTTTACAATTAATAGTCAATTCACTTAACTAGTTACAAACAGTTCATTCAAGAACAATATTCTAAAGTGTTTCTTATGTTAATAAATCAGAACACAGATGACAGCAGGTTAAACAGTGTACATTGAGATTTATTAGAACAAGCACTAATAGCAGCAGTGTACAGAGTGATGGAGACAATGTACTGTATGCACTGAACAATAATAATTATACAATTGCACTTCTTCAGAGTTCTATTAGAAAATGCTTTTCAGTAAACAGTTTCCCAAATCTAGCATTGTTTGGATTTGCCTCTGAGGAAAAAAATACAAAAAAATATGCTTTTTTTTTTGGTAAGGCATTAGCAACATTCATTGGCAGGCTAAACAAGTCATTTGTACATGCATTATCCAATTACATTGCAACAGGTAAAAGAGCATCATGTTTCCTCAAAAACTAGAATTGTCTGTGTGGTTTTTGGACACAATATCCTGGTAAATCCGGCTCAGCCTGAAGGAAACAGATGACATCTTTTGTTACACTGTAGAGCACAACATAAACTATAGCATAGCCAAGTTCACCTTTATTTCCTACAAGAAGCTGTAGGACCTCCCTCAGTTGGAGTTGGTATGATGGGTCTCATGTGTATCGCATACATCACTGGAATAAAGTCTTAATTAAATTAATTTCTTTTCTTTACTATTCCCCCCACTACCACCTCCCTGAATCATGTGGCCAGAAGATGCTCGACTGTAATCAACATGAACTGCTGTATGAGCTTGGTTTTTATTGCATGAGAGGTAGTCAGCGTGAGGCCTCATCTGCATTCTGGATTACCACAACAGTATGTCCAAAACCAACTCACGATTGCAAAGACACAGAATAAGTGTTGCAGCTATCTTATGCGGGAACTTAAAACTTTTTTTTTTTACTGCTCCTTCCTGGCTAGGTTCAATCTCTGAAGTAGCCAGAGAACTTGTTATACCAAGAAAAGCAATTCTATTTATGTGCTAAAGCCTAGAAGGAGAGAGGGGAGGCACTTTCTCACATTCATGCTTTTCTAGGCTGAGATTAGGAGCATGCTTTTAGCCACCCCCTTCTTTGCAAATCAGAAAGTTTAGTCTCCTTTTTTGACTGGCATACAGTACTAGCAACCCTCACTCTGGGCTGGCACCATCCTGGGAAAAGTACAGGGAAACAGGGATAGGAATTGCAAATATTCTTACAATTAAGCTTGCCAGAGTGAGACATAATATGATGAATTGTCATTGATTTAATCTCCTGTTCTTTGTTCCAAAAGTCATACATAATTGAGCTTTGCAGAGACATGAAGTTAACTGGTTTTTAAATACTACAAGCCCCAGAACAAGGTCCCAAAATGCGAGAGTCAAAGGAACGTAAAATATATTGCTCTGACTCGCAAGCAGTCAAACCAGCTGTATTTCACACATTTATCTTCCACAAGACAGTGCACATGTTCAAAATTAAGCTTAAGTGTAACTCGTTGAATACCTAGGCTTGACTGTACGTTAGGCCTACAGTTGAAATAGATTTGGGCAGCTAGATCATCCACTCACCTGGAAGCTCACCGAGTTCAATGGAGTACCAACAGCAGTTCAGCCTCACCTGCGTAGGTGCTCATTTGTTTAAGCATGAAGGAATCAAGTACTAAAAAGCTTGGTGTAACCAGGTACATTGTTTTGGTTTCTTAGGAATGTCACTGTTGAGCCTTTTCATTTGAGCTTCAGTAGCTACATCTTTTAAACTGAATTCAATGAGACTGTTTGCAATGTTTTTGCTAAGTACGTCTTGATGCCTGTGCAAGATCAGAGTCCAAGCAGATGAGGCAGAAAAAAAATCCGGGATGTGCACTGCCGATTAACTCTTGCATGTGAAATAAAAGTCTATAGATTTGGAATACATAAATTATATTGTACCCATGTTATTCCTCAGCTGTTGATGCTTAGTAACTGTAAGCAATAGAACTGTTTTTACAGGCATGATTTCAGCTAGTATTTGGAGTCAGAATTAATAAGACATAAAGAAGAATCATTCTGAAAGATGTCCCAAGCTTGTGAATATTCAAACACAAATGAATGCATTTGCAGGAAAGCAATCAAGATCAATCAAGATTATTTTTTTAAATGTTAAATTACTGAATGTACTATGAAGGACCAAACTTGCGCTTTTAAAAATTGTGATACTTTAAGTAGCTTATACAATTTTCAAAACAAATAATTGCAAATCAATTTTCTATTGAGTTATTTAGAAATTATGGTACTGAGTTTTTTTCCCAGTATCCTTTTCTTCATCATCTCATTATGGAAGTCCACAGTGGACTTCTGAGCATAAAACTAATATTACAGTGCTCAAAAATAATGCCTGGTAGCTGGATACATAAATGCTTTGTATTTTCTTTCTTTTCCTTAAGTAACACTTTTCTATTGCTTTCAAACAACAGAAGAAAAATTGTCTGGTGCATCTAGGAACACAGACCCTTTCTAGTTACATACAGTCTGTTATTTCCCTCTAAAAGAGACACTGTCTACCCAGTACTCAAAAGTAGCACTGGCTTTATATGTTAGGCTTCTGGAAAGCAACTATTTGCCTTTAAAATTCATCTTAAAAACAGCAAAGCAAGTTCCTGTATACCTTTCTAGCTGACGTAATAGCATAATCACAGTGGAAAGACTCTGAGGACCTTCTTTTACAAGTATACTACACAAAGAGGTATACAAGAAATCAACAGATTTGGGCGTTTCTTTTGTAGAATGAATACAGGGGTATGGGAAATCAGCAAAGAATGTTCTTTTAGCTATTTAGGTTTTGACATTTTGGCCTGCTAAAGAATTGGTGCAGGGCTGTTTCCCATCTGAAATTAAAGGCTGTTAAAAGCAAGCAGGTTCATTAAGGCAATGTAAAATTGACAACTAATCTAAACCTCACTCTTTTAATGGCATTCGCAGAGTCTGAGCAAGGTATAAATACTAAAATTTACTACATTTCATACATGTGCGTATGGGATCTAATCTCACCAAAAAAGTGTGACTTTATTCCCAATTCATATTAACTTTGTGCAAAAATGAGAGAAAATACAGAATTCTTTGCTGTCAAAACACTGAGAAATCATAATTCATGAAACAGTTATTATAAAAAGGAAAGTAGATAAAGACCCAAAGAAGAGTCTTGCTACTGGTTACAACAAAGAAAATATACCTAATATCCTAGTATAGAACTATCATAATGATCTCTCTGGATACAACAGTAGTTTAATTTTATGATGGCTTTTTACTTGCTAAGTATCCTCTTCAGACAAGAACAAGAACTTTGTTCTGCATTTTGGTGAAGGAAAAGATTTCAGAGGTCAGATGCTAGCAGCTTGATTTC
The DNA here is from genome assembly GCA_003993805.1 of Himantopus leucocephalus. NCBI lineage: Eukaryota > Metazoa > Chordata > Aves > Charadriiformes > Recurvirostridae > Himantopus > Himantopus leucocephalus. The sequence continues at coordinate 17,023,819 of RSEF01000007.1, forward strand.
TTACTCATTTTATAGTAAATAACATAGACACAAATTAATACACAAAGAAGAATGCCATCTGGAAAAGCCCACTGAAATGTCTTTTTGGTCCAAGGATGAAATTTTAGTGAGTAGGTCCACCCTGCTCTGACAGGTGGAGAATTAGCAAGATCTGAGCATTAGGTGCAAGACAGAAGCACCACTCTTCATGTCTGTGGAGTTCCAAACATTGTTTCATTTTTAAAACTCAGACTTCACATGTAATAAATTCTTAGTGAGGAATGGATGTTTGAAAATAATTAACTTAGAAATAATTATAACGGAACAAGAACAGTGCTTTTGCTAATTAGAGAGAAAGCTCAACTAAGGTAAAAGTTGCCATCCTTGCATTTATGCCTGCATACCAAAATACACTCATCAGCATTTCTTTCTCAGCTAATAGTCAGGTCTTGTTTGAGACTCAGCTGAAAATAAAATTTATTATGTCTGAATTTTTTATACTACATTTCACCCACTAAAGAATACCAGTAACACGTATTTCAAGAACTAAATAGACCTCATTTCTAACCTCAAACTGGAATGATAATTTTCAGTGTTGACTTCAAGACAGGTGACAAAACAAGTTTATTTATGTATAATGCTATTATTGGTGATCCAATCTCAAAATAATTTATAAGATGTTAAGCAAATACAAAGATAATTGAAGATTTTGTCTGTATTTCTTCAACACAGTTAAAGAAGCTATCCTGAATCTTCCTTTGCCTGGAAAATACTGAGGATTAAACTTACATTAATTTTCTTAATGTTACTGTAATATTCTTTGTTCAGGTGAATTTAACAAAGGAAGAGAGAGAGCATTGAGCACAGGACTACAAGAAAAGAAATCCGAGTTTGCAATCCTGACTCTGACTATCCTCGGTGGACCTGACAAATCAACCCCTGAGCCACCAGCGCAATGATAAATAGTAATGCTACTTCAGAAAAAGATGTTGCAAGTGTGGCTACACTGACTGGCACAAGGAGCGAGTACCTCAATGAAGAAGAATAGTTCTGGTTGAATATTTACCGCTGTGTGCTACTCTTGTTTGTATAGCACTTCCATCATTTTGATGCTCAGGGTATAAAAGGTAAGTTGCCTACTTCTGACTTTTTGAGGGAATCTCACCTCTTTCCCTTTTGCATCCCTAATGTTCTGGGCCAGCAACATTATACATTAGCATAAGATATCCCTCTTTCATTAATGCAGACCATTAGAAGTTAGCAGTCAACATGGATATACATTTTAGTGTTTCATAGGAGACAACATCTGGATCATTGCTCCAGGAGTACGAGTAAGTAGCTTTACCATACTTCAATGAATTATTCATACGTCAAGACAGAATACATTACACGCTGCTGATTATATATTACAACTTCATGGTTTTCTTGTTTATAAAACACGTAACTCTCTTTGTCCATGTTACCAATACACCTTCGGCCAAATGCTGGTTACAGTCATTTTTATTTGTAAAAGGAATAAAAACTTCCCTTCACCTTCAGAATTAACTCTAGAGCAAATGTCAATTTTCCCTTTTTTCATGCTGTCATGGATCAATGGAAAGAAAAATGGTATTAAGATAACCTGCCTGAAATGGATTCAGCAGCTCTGTTGACATTTTAATTCATAAAAGTTAGAAAACTTTCTATTTTGTTATAGCTGTGCCACTGACAGAGCTGCTGTGACTAGTTTCACTATTCTCCATTGTAGTCTCTCCCTCCCTTTTCGGAGGTTTGACAAAGATCACAAGGAAGGGAAAAAAAATAAAAAAAAAAAGATATGATGGGTTTATAATACCACGAAACTTGACAAAGGAGGAGATGTGTAAATAAAACACCTACCAGTACACTACTATCACTTTTTAAACCTGCAAGATACCATATAGAAATCCTTTTATAAACAGGCTTTTCAGTTTCGTAGAAGACAGACATAGCTTACACCAAAGCTAATGAATGAAGGTGTTTTACATTCTCTAGTTTAAAGAGCAAATAATGCACTTGCTTTTTAAGTAGATTCCTTAACAATATAAATATTCAATATAAAATACAAAAATAAAATGAATTGCTGTAAATAAGCCATTTCTCTGAGCTTACTGAGATTTGCAGCATTCTTGTGGGTGCCATTCACTGTTCTCATGGAGCTCAGGGAGATACCCTCCGCAAGAACAATTAAACCTTTATTAACACACTTAGTCTAGATTCTTCTGTTAAAAATAAACAAACAAAAAAACCCCAACCAAACAAAAAAGACCTTTCTCCATGAAACTATTTCTGAGTGATAGCAGAATTACAATAAAAGTAACCAGGGATGGTAAAGTAGAAAATTGTACTACTTTTTATACTAAATATACCTTTGCAATTTTGAGCACATTAACCAAATAAACTTAGTTGCCACTGTATCCCTGCCTGCCTCAATTTTTATCAATATATGCTCTAAAGAGAAAAGTCAAATTTTATACAATTTTGATGACTGTTACTTAATGACAGACAGGAAGAAAACCCAAGATCGTATTTTCAGCCCCAGCAGCTGCCAAGGTAAGTGGTTATGACATAGTAAACTTTGTTAGCTTTCTCCCAGGTCTGTGTATAACACAGGGTGACCAGTGAGGCCGTTCCAGTGTTTCTTACACACTTCTGTCAGTATTAATCTTTTTCCCCCAGCTGGGCCAAACTCTCTAACTTAACCTCTCCTGTCATTTTATCATATGAATACAAAGACCCTTGACTTTCATGCGGATTTAATCTGAAAAACTCTCCTTTACTTTCATTATGCAGCTCCAGCATTAGTAATAACATCTAAAATAGAGTTAATTCCTCAGATTACGACTGCAGCTAACGGCATGTTAAACAGCAAGTGTTTACCTCTGCACCAGACAATATTCAAAGTCCTATAAAAGAAGGAGACCACACAAACCTTCTCTATACTAACAGAGCTTTGCTAGTGAAAGCAAGTTTTGCAAAACTTACAGAGAATTGGCATATTCAGCCCTCTTGGTTACTGTGAAAGTGCAAATGAACCTACCCTCTCTTCCAGGGTATTTCTAAAAACTCAGATTTTTTGAGAGAAACTATGAGCAAATCCACATTGCGCTGGGCTCCACTCTGCCTGGCTCGAGGGTGAGAAAATCCCATGTTACCTCCATGGGAAACAGAGGGCATGGCCCAGATGCGAGCTCCTCACCAGGTGCCCATGAGGGCAGGACTAGTGCTGGCTCCTAGTGTGCCTTAAAGTTTCTGTAATTTGTTTCCATAAAGCTCTGACAGTATTCAGTAGGGAATTAAAGGGCAGTATCTTTCAAAATGTGTCGTGTATACATACTGCAATACTTGACGTATGTCTAGCACGTGCTATTCAAATAAAACCCACAAATGCCATACAAGCTCATTTAGAGTCAGAAGTTCAAAATGAGAGGAAAAAAAAAAAGGGGTAACATTATTTGTAAGATGAAAAGAGTATTATAGTGGAAGTTCACTTTTAAAGCCAAATACAAAAAAGTTTATTTCATGCAACTTTCATCTGTCTAAAATTAGAATGGGTGCCTAGATGACTTTTTAAACACAGTGATACTGTACAAAAATCAACACATATTCAAATTGTATCTCCCAGTGAGATAACAATTTCCAATATGCCAAAAAATCTACCATTTTGTCAATACAGACCCAAAATAGGAATGCAGCTATTTAAATCTTTATAAGACACTACATTTGATGAAAATAGCTATTATCACCCTATCATACCCACAGTACCAGAACAGGGAACAAATTAAGGTACGCTTTTAAAATATTAATTGAAAGTACAGTTCACCATTGTGAAACTAAACCATAAGGGTCGTGCATTTTATACAGAAATAAGTGTTTTGAGAAAATACAGGAAAAAACAAAGGATATGTCTTTGTAGTGAAAGTTAGAACTTCTTAAATTGTTTTAAAGTTTTTAAATGTCAAATGATTTGCACTAATTTTCATCACATACCAAACCTATAGCAATTAAATCCACTGAGTTGGTAAGTATTTTTCATGCCTTTCAGAAGGAAATACTGCCTGGATAAATGGAGCGAGGTGAGTTGAAAATTCCCCGAATCCCTCAGGACAGCCTGCTGGCAGCCAGCAATGAGGACAGCCCTGCAGGGGTCAACTTTGTGGCCCACATCCATCAACATCTCACCAGCAACTTGGGCAAGGACATAGAGACTACATGCTAACAAGTTTGCAGGTGACATTAAATTAGGAGGATAAGACAACACGCCAAATGGCAGAGCTTCAATCAGAAGGACACTGCTCGGCTTGAGGACTGGGCCAGAAGACACTTCACGAAGTTCAACAGAAGTGCAAAGATCTGCAGCTGGGGCTGAAAAATCCCACGTGCTGGGAAGGGAGAGCCGAGCAGCAGCCCTGCCGAAAAGCAGCAGGCACTTACAACGGGTGCCAGGCTGCAAAGGAGCCAACAGTGCGTTCTCATTGCAACACGGGAAACCCCACTCTGCAGGGAATGTGGGAAGCCCGCCATTCCCTGCGACTCAGTGCTGTTGAAATTTCACAGGTTGTCTAAAAATTATAATTTGGATAGAAGACCCCAGACCTATCCTCTGTTAACCCATTCTCTTTAGAAACAGCACAAAATATATCATGACGTCTCCCAACGTTACAGGAAAAAAGCAATAAGATATTACACAGAACCCAGAGAATTCTGCGCTATAAGAAACTGCTTTACGGTACATCTGCTAGCACTTTTCAATTTCTGATAAAGACTAGAAATATTTTGTAATGCATTGTTTTGTGTTTCCTCTGCTTAGTAATTAACAAATCTAACATTCAGTAGGCTTAAAAAGTGCCTTCAGTAAAAAGATGTAGCATATTACAGATTTTTTTTAATTCTAAAAATGTTAATGTTATTTTTCTTTCAATGAGTGTCAAATAAAGAATTGTAAAAAATAATTAAAGCAGTGACAGCATCTTTAGTGTTCACCAAGTTTCAGCTTGCATTGCAAATAATGGCATTCACAAAGCACTAGCAGAACACTGTAAATCTAGAGACCTTATTTCTGTACTTAAATTAAAAACCAACTTTCAAAAAAATTTGAGGACATGCAGTTTCTATCCCTCAAATGTACTTCCAGTCATACACACATAATGCTTTCTAATATCATGGTGAACTGCACACAAAGACTGGAGCATGAGGTGGACAATAACGCTGAATAACGTTGTTTTTAAGGAAAGGAACACAGGATAGTTAATTGCTATTCTGCACACAATGTGCCAATTTGATTCATAGTGTACTGTCATTAAAGCAAGTAGGATGAAGGTAACCAAATACGATTTAAAAACCCAAACTTTGATATATTTTCATTTTCTTATAATGACAATTGCAGAACTAAAAAAAAAAAATCTGACTAGGTTCAACTAGGAAAGAAAAAGATATCATACTTGAAAATTCGAAATTTAATTTGGAAGAAATCCTGTTAATCTGCACACAGTTTTTTTTGGGTTTTTTTAATACCAAATATTCATAAGCAATTCACGAGCATCCACAATTCTTAAAAAGTCTACTTAATATTTCCTTTAGGTTTTCATAGTTATTCTTGATAACAGAACTGTGTGAAGAAATTGGAATTCATTAGTAGCTAGTTGCTCTGCCAGTTGCTTTGCCATACAAGCCAGGGGGAGAACTAAATGCATATTAAATAATCAAAGTCACCTCAGCTTTGTAGGGTTCTGCCTCTGCAAAAGGAAGAAGCAAGTGCAGAGCTGGGTATGCATGGTAATCTACTGAGAACCATTCAAGCAGCTCTGCTGGCAGGATCACATACCTATCTAATAATTTTTTTTTGGGTCCCAGTACTGAAATCAATCTTAAGTAGAAAAATTCAAGTGCACTATGTACGCTGTGTATGCGTAGAAAGAAATACAGTGTATATGCATGAAATCTAACCTATCATCAGTGCCTGGATGTATAATACATGCATAAATGGAAGACTAGATCACACCATATGGAATGTAGTTTTTACCTAATAAAATTACTTTTTTTCCTTTTATTAAAATCTGCCCTCCTGCTTTTAATGTTTCAGAGATTTTCAAATAGAAAGTGCCAAGCCTTCTCCCACGTATTTTAACTGAGGCTTAGCAACACATAAGAGACTTGGTTCTTAATCAAAAAATATAGAATCACTTTATGAAAAGCTGTAAAATATAATTTTGCACAAAAGCTATTTTGGCAACAAAAGTAGTAGTTATTAGCTACAACGCATGGGAGCCTCTGCCATACTCTCAAATATAAATTTAGATAAGAAAGGTGGATGGGGAAAAACAGAGCCAATAAAGCAAACAGTGTGTGTGGCAGAAAATAGTTGCATTTACAGTACTATCCAGCTTCTGAAGAGAAGCCAAAGACCTTCCGATGAAATCTTTCTGTGGTTTTCATGCTGTTGCAAAGCTTCAGGGAATTCTAATTGTATAAACAGTTACAGGGAAATGAGATTCACTGTAAGACTATGTCCAGCCAGTGGTAAAAGTGACAATTGCATGTCAGCATCAGTCATTTAGAATGTGAACTTTCTGAGTAGTATTTCATATACATTTACCAAAATTATCTCAATTTCAAGCAGTTAGCAGTTTCTTTTCAGTCTGATTATACAGTCAGCTTCCCAAAGCTAAAGCATGTACAGTAGATCTCATTCCTCTGACATACAGTTAGATGTTTGGTTGTCTTTTGATTTTAAATAATGCAGATTCTCCAATATTTATGTCATGATAAAATTCTACTGCTTTAAAAATCTGCCTTTCACACAAGCCTAAGCATACACATTTTAAAATTACTTACTGTACATCTTCATATTTTGTTTAAGGCATGAACAATGGCATATGAATGGGAATAGCTTCCAGAAAAGCGTATCTTTTTGACAAAGGTCAGTCCAAGCACATCACAACAAAGGACTAACCTGAAGCCAGAAATGACAGTGTTGTGACCCAAGAGTTTTTAACAAAAATAGTTGAAACAAAATGGATTTTTTTTCTCTTTTTCTTCCTTTTTTTTTTTTTTTAATTTAAATTACATTACTCTTAATGTCTTTTTAAAGCACCGGTTGCAGTTTTGCGTTTACCACCTCTTCCGAGTGACTTTGGATAACTCATCTGCTTCTTTTGTTCTGAATTTTCAGTGTAAGAAACTTTAAAAGGTTTCTGTTTCTTTTTTTTTTCCTTTTTTTTTTTTTTTTTAATGGCTGCTGCAAAATTAAAAAGATCCAGAAGTGGTCAGGGGCCTGGTCTAATGCACTTTCAAAAGTCCGTTATAAAGATGAATATAAATGCGAATGATAGGTTTTTCCGTAGACCCACAAACCACGCTTAGCTATAAGAAACATATTGTGCATAGTTATTTTTTTCTTCAGAGTGATATGTTTACTAGATCTACATTCTCAGTTTACCAGAGTACGGGAATTTCTACTTTACTAAAGCCAGGATCCTTTCGCAGTTCCCAGTAGGTGTCATTGGTAACCCAGGCTTCTCTTTGATTAG
>RSEF01000007.1:17031444-17053301 GCA_003993805.1 Himantopus leucocephalus
AAAAAAAAAAAAAAAAAAAAAAAAAAAGAAAAGAAAAGAGAGAGGAAAAAAGTTCCAACCATAGATCTCTACTCTTATGCAACACAAAATAAAATTCCATACCTCTCTGATCTAACCCAATACTAAATCTGATTTCAAATTTCTAAAGGACACAAGAACAGTCAGAGATTTAAAAATAAAAATCAACCTCTACCTGTGTCAAAAGTGGAAGGTTTAGAAAACAGCCAAGATCGCCAATCTGTTGTCTGATCTGTGTGAGCAGGTCTCAGAACCTCTTTGGCCATTACAGATTCTGATTATGTGCAGGCAATCAACCAAGAGATCAAGCTTGCAGAATGCAAGCATTTTACCATTTATAGTGTTTGTATCCTCTGTATTTCGCTCGTCTTCTACTACAAAACTGCATCAAGCACATTCAATATTTTCACTTTTGATTCCCCATGCTAAACAACAGGCTATTTGGTATGACTATCCCTTGTTTCAGAAGAATGCTTAAATAAAACAAAAACAAACAAACCCTCTCCACTCAAAAATAAATAAATTGTAATTTAAGTGTATATATATTTACATATACATTTTATAAAGATATATATATATACGTATGATGATGATGTTCAAGTCACTATTTATCACTTTGCTTATGCAATGACTTAAAACAATAACATAGTTAAATCTTAGATCTTAATATTATACTTCTACTCCACTTCTAAGTTCAAAAAACATTGGCCAAGGGGTGCAGCAGGCTTGTATAGCTGTTGCCTGTTGTGAGAAAATGATCTTTCAATTATGAAGCTTTAAACTATATAAAAATTGCTTCAAGTAGAGATCAGGTATCTGATTATTTTTCTTAAAATTACCATTTTCCAGGCTTTCACGATTAACAGACTACATTAGTGGTAATTCTTGGAGTACTTTGTCCAGTCACACTATAGAAAACAGAGACTTACTACTGAAATGAACAGACTCACTTAAAAAATTTGGGTACATATTCAATGCTGTTTTCTTCCATGTACCGCCTCCGAGCTCTCTGGAGTTCCTCTATTCTTTGTTTCTCAGACGCTGCCGCTTCTATATTTCCTTCCTCAAGAAGCCTGTATAAATAACAGCAGGTCCTATAGCAATCATACAGTATCTAGAACAAGTGATTTCCTAGCACCAATCATCACAAAAGACAAGCAAAGCCAAGCCTGTCGTCTGTGTTGTACCCACTTTCAGATCTAGTTATACCCTCATAAAATAAGAATAACCGAGATGTGACTCCCCAGTTACATGTACCTGACCTATAGCCGAAGGTATACACTTTCTTCAGTAACTTCAGCATATCACAAACATCGAGGTACTATGAACTGAGAATTAGGAGGGAATTAATGTTGCTTCCATTCGTAGCTGGAGGGTACAACGTTTCAGAGCCTGTCTTTCCTGCTTCTTATGAGGAAACCTACCTCTGCCCAAAGATTGCACTAGAGCTCTACTACACCAATAAGATGCTTTCTACTTCCCTCAACTGGGTAAAGCAGAAATTTGATTGCAATACTGAATACCTTCTCTGCTAGCAGAATCCTCCAAAGCTTAGTTCAGACTGTAGTGAAGACAGAGACAAAATTCAATACTCAGCCAAACCCAACCTTAAAGCCACCAAATAACAAGTGTATATACAAGCATTCTTGCCTTTGATCTGGCCTGAATCGCGCATCTGTTGTAGGAAGAAGATCTTTCAGTAAAGGATCTAATTCATTGAGCTCAATAGCAAACCTCGTGAAGCCATAATAACGTTCATAATTGGTTGGCATGGAGCCTGTATGAATATGCATGAGAAAGAAAAAAGCTTTTTAAACTACTAGTCTAAATATGCAGGAGATCGATTTATTTATTAAATTCTAACAGCAAAAATACTGATATATTTTACCCTTACATACAATTTAAAAGCATCAAAAGCTATTGCCTAGGTGGAACAACATTCACTAAATATTAATTTCAACTCCTTATCCTGCAGAGGTTGTAATTACATGCAAATAGATTCAAAATTTTTATGATCTTCCTTCCTTTTTAAATAAAAATTACTGTTTCCAAGATTTTCAAGCTAAACATAGTTTCCTGCTCCCCAGAAAGCGGGCTTATCAAATGTCTGTATAAAAGCTAACCTTTACGGATCTTCAGAGTTAATTTTGGAATACTCACTTGCAGACTGATTCGCCACTGTTAACAGCAGTCAGAGAAGACACTGCAGAGAGTAGGGTGCAAAGTAGGGTTCAAAATACTATCAGTCCCTGCCAGAGTTTCTTACAAGCGCCTTACCTGGCCTCCATATGCATTTGGCTGAAGGTGCAACCCCACAATAAAGGCCTTCATGCCACTTTCCAAAAAGGCGATGAACCACTTTCCCTTCTTGATCTATCACAACACCCTGGACCTCATTTACATTTGAATTCCAGTAGTTCACCTGCAAGTTTAACAAAGAATCACTAGTTCACACTGGTTTTTGCATTACCCATTGTACCAAGACATATACTGCATAAATCTTCATATGTGGCACTAATTGTCCAAACCTTGTATCAGATCAGCTAACCTGGAACCAAGAATACCAGAATTTGAAATTCAGATGATCTGAATATTAATTGATTTAGTATATGAGAAACCCTGAATAATTTGAGGTGGGATTTTGGTACAAAGGTATTTAAATTATCTGCACATCTGGGAACTACATTGTTGTTCATTAACCTAAATCCCACACAACTCGGCAAAAATGACACTTTGAAAGTTTCAAGATCAGAGCCAGCTAACTNACTGAATATACCTGTATATGTAAGGGAATCCTTTGATGGGTGCTGCACACTACTGTTTGCAGCAGGGAAGATGTTCAGCCAGTATTACTTGTTATTTGTCACTTTCTGTTTCTCTTCTCTGTTTTGCTTTTCTTAGACACGTTTATCTTTTACACCTTCACCTACTGAGCCAGTTGCCCATTCTCAGAACATCCATCAAAACATGAATTTCAGATTTATGGCAACACACCACTGCTAACATTGCAATGGGATTCATGTATTTTGTTGCAATATGAAGACAAACTTATTTTTAAGGGAAATAATTGATAGTAACATAGCTATACAGTGATCTGTTTTTATATATGGTCCTTGCCTGCATATTAAAACACTATGAACCAAAGCAGCATTATTTAATCTGAAGAGATAAAACATTGACTGCAAAATTCTAGTAAAGGCAGAAGTAAAATAGCACAGAAGTCTACAGTGACTTTGCATTTTCATTGTGATAACAGAAAAGAAATTTTGTCATTTCATTTTTAACCTAAAATCAACAACAGTGTAGCACACAGCTATACAGCAATGCAACACACAGATATCAAGTGTTCAATGGAATACAGTCATACTACTTGACATATCACTCTCATTTGACAACTCACGTATTTACAAATGTTGCTAAGACAAAATGTGGAAAGTAGATTTCAGGAACACTGAAGAAACAGCTTGATGTGTGCTTAAACTATGCAGTTTTATGAATGTACGATATGTATTAGAATACATATGTTACCTTGACGAATGTGAGTTTACAAATACAAACACTGCTTTTTGTGTTTCTGATAGTTATTTCTCCATAGTGTTCTATCCACCTCCTTCCACTAAGAATATTATGTATGCAGGTAGTGACTTTGTTCCAGACATAGAAGTCTCCATACCTAAGAACAGATTAACAAGTAGTTGATAACATATATTAATCATGATCATTATGGACAAAAAAGTAAAACATATCTCCGTTATCATAAGTACAAGACCATATTCCTCAAAAACTTTTGAAACAATAGCTTACTTTAATAAAGCACTGGTTCTGGGTACATTACTAACCCTCCATAGAGGAGTTCACCTAAGCCGTAGTGCAGAGAACTGAAGAATGGTGCTATGAACCACAAATCAAGCCATTACGAACCACTGAAGCCCTGTACGGCATATTCACTGTCCTCAGAGCATTAAGTGCTTTGGCTACAGATCCTTTAGGGGCAGGACAGTGAACCAAAGATCAACATAAGACTGAATTGAGGCTATAAGCGGTGAATGTAATTAAATTACAAATACAACAAAATAAATATGGAAAGGAGGTAAAAGAAAGGAAGCAGGAAGCAGGAGCTCACTGGCACATCATTCTTTTCCTTTTGTAACAACTACTCAAGAGTCAGAACATCGCGACTGTCAAACAAGGGAATAAAATGAGGGAATTACATTGCACAAAGCACATTCTCCTTCGGACCTGAGGGGCATGCATGAAGACAGAAGACAAAGATGCTCCTGAGTGCACTTACTTCCATTACATGAGATGGATAAAGAGGTGAAGTGGAGTGATGCCATACTGTTAGAGGCAGAAGGAAAGGCTGGCTGCAATGTACAGGAGCAGGAATAGTACTGCAAAACCAGCAGACATGTTTAAAGTATCCTCTCCTTGCATATTCTCAGGATTTACAACTTGCAACTAGCCTTACCTGTGGTAAAACTTCTTTTCGCTACTCTGTCAACATCTGAAGAACACGTTTTGGCTTATCTACATTTTGAAAAATGACCTTACACTGTTACTAGTGGTTGTTCTGAGGGAACACTTAGCAGTGTTGAGAGCCTTAGTAAGGACAGTGCTAGCTGCTGACAGTCCTATATTGCAGCCATGTTCTGAACAGTTGATCACTACTGTACACGTAAAACTTGGGTTCTCTCTCCTAAAACATCTCTATTCTCCTCTGTCTATCACTTTCTAGGGAGTTTGTATATTCTTCCTCCAAAGCCCCAAATGGATCTTCAGGCTCAGAAAAGCTTCAGTATCCCCACCTGAACACTAAGAGGAGATTTGAGCTAGGCACTAACTCTCACCAGTACAATTCACGTGATGTCTGCATACACTTCCCCCAATCCATTCACAAGGCAGCACAGATTAGATTGCAGCAAAGACTAAAAACCAAAAGGAAACAGGAGAGTAGCTTACTTTGGAAGAGTCACATTCAAGGTTCCAACTGGCAGAATTTCCATTGATTTCCCCCAGAATTTGTTTTTCCACCTGATATCTGAATATAATAGTGAAAAATTTACAAAACTGAAAAGACCAGTCTGGCAGTGATCTGTGTAGCACACGAGGTGATCTATGCTAGACCATCTGGTTTAAAACAGGACAGTATGAGGTTGCCATGAAAATACAAAAGAAAAAAAAATACTAGAAAATGACATTAGGTTGGAAAAACTAAAGGCAAGTTTGATTTTCTTCTAAGAGTCATGCCTGTGCTACATTATTGTCAAATCTCTCATGAAAACATTCAATATAAACTAAATGCATATGCCAGTAGATACAAGGAAAGAAAGAGCTGCTTGTTCAACTGTGTAAAAAGAACTGCTTGTGTTTATTAGAAATAACAATTTTCTTGGTAAAACGCTTTTAAGCAGAAAAGTATAAACAGACTGCAAGTGACAAGGGATGTTGTAACACGTCTGCTCACTCTTAAGAATGAGAATTTGGAGTGAAATAATTCACAGCATCAGTTTGTAATAAGTTACTACAAAAATAATAAGTATATAAATTTTGATTAAGTTCCAAATGCAAATCTCAGCTTGTACAGACAAAGTTTTTACTTGCTAATAAAAAACGCTTATGCTTTTGAATTAAAAAAGTATACCTTGCCAAAACACAAAGTTCTTCGATTCACAGTGACAGGCCGAAATGGGAGGATGGTGGCTAACCTGGAAAACAGTTTGGCTGAGTTAAAAACAATTCATTTTCACTTCTAAGACAATACAATTGTTACTGCAGTATGAAAATACTAAATAGCCCACACTATTTATTAGCCTAAGTTGCTATGAAAATAGATGCAACTTAAGATTGTACTTAAAACACTATGTACTTAAAACACTTCCTTGCGATTATTATAAAAATATATACCTTCTAGCATTTAGTGAGGTTCACTCATAGTAACAACCTTTCTTTACTACTAAGAAAGCGAACCATTCTAACAAGAAAGAAAAAAACAAGATTACTCTATAAATCAAAGAAACCAAAATCTAAATCTAAACAGGAGTGTCTACCTAGAAACAAGCTTTACCTGCTCTGAGAAAAATCGAAATCCTTTATCTTCTCTAATACATTCATAAGTTTCACCAAGCACTGGGTTAAATGGCTTGCTTCCTGCTCTAAAATACGTAGAGGCATAGCCTGACGCTGCAAAAGCAGCTATGAGAACCTGTGAAAACACAGACAAGAATGTAAGTGAGAATAGGCAGAGGTTCTTGTGTATATGCCATCACTGTGTTGTGTCACACAACTTACTGCACTCAAGAGTGAAATCTGGATTGATGAAGCATACCTAAGAGTGAAGCCTTACATCCCAGCCAGAACCAGTATAAACTGTATTTCTTTTGTTGATATAATTTGGTTTTCTTCATGGCCTCTGTCAGCCTCTTTCAACAGTCCCCTAAAATAATAATCTGCACATTTCTACCTTTAAACAAACTTATCACTAATGATCTAAAACACAAACCCAGCTCCAGTTTATGCTCCCTGTTAATAAATACTATATGACAACGTCTAATGACAATATCACATACCATTTTCCTACGGGAAGTATTCTATTTAGTGTCAAACATAAATGGCTCTCACTTAGGATGTCCTTAATGCAGAGTTAAGGTTCTGCTAACAGTGGGGTGAAGCTTAACCAGGTTCCCCTCTCCTCATGGTAGCAAGGACATAACACTCATGTAAGCTTCGATATGCTTTGTTTTCTTCCCACTGCGTAACGGGTGCTCCATTCTTTATTTATTTCATATTATTCATAAATGCAGCATCAACAGAATTACCGCTCTTTTCACAGGCTCTTCTTCAACAGTAAAAACCTTCATTCTTCCAAAACCTTTTTCATGAATTTAACTATGGGGCACTACAGAGAAATGAGGGGGTTTACTTTCCTTATATAGAGCGATGAGAAGAAAAAAGTTTCCACTACTTTTGGATGCTTATTTAAGACAGCAAAGTCCTGATATTTCAAAGAACAGGGAAGAAGCAGGTAACGTATTCAAAGCACTGCTACCACTGATGCTTCAGGTACTCAACATTTCTGCTAAGTAGCCCCACATACCTCAGGTTGGGTGTGCAAATTGCATTTTTACGGCACTTGTTAAAAGTTTAACTTGTATCCCCAGTATTGCAGAGGTATCTGCAGTAGAGGAGGGGACTGTATCCAGGTTTCCAAGGAAGCTTTTGGTTGCACCGTGGCTTTTCCTTCCTGAGGTCTCCCGACTCTTTCAATACTCACCTTCCAAGCCTTTCAACAAAGGAGGCAGAGTCCTACAGGCAAACAGCCTGCTTTACTCAGTACAACCCTACCCAGTCCTTACAGGTTCTCCCTTTTGTGAGGGACATAAAGATTCTTGTCAGAAAACAGCACGTGATTATAAATAATTCTACCTCCTATCATAAGAGAGGTCCAAATTCTTCAGTGGCAAGGAACAAATACCAGTATTTAGGATCCCCTGCTCTCTTGCAGGCCACATGAACGTGGCAGTTAATCGACCTGAGCGTCCTCAACCAACCTCTCTTCTCCCAATTATCCACAGTGCTGTCAACCCATACCAGGGAACAGTAGATATGTTCAGCAACAACACTGCCAACTTTCCCCTTACAGTCTTTCCCTGTTTCTTCTGAGGCAAAGGAGACATGACAGATCAAAACACCCTGAGAGCTGAAGATAGGCTGTTGGCTGTCAGTTAAAAACACAAGACATACTTACAGGGGAGCTGAAGCCAGGCAAACTTTGTTTTGGAGTTTTGGAACTGCTCTTTTAGAAATTGCCTAGGATGACATCTTATTGACACCTACATTGATCATAAGCCAGCCACAGACTTGATTAGCTCTTGGAAGCTGCTGGACTTGATCACTGAAAGCCAGGAAAGGATGCTGCAGGGTTAGAAACTGCCATTGCCTACATCAGTCTTCACATTAGAAAGTCACAATTGCAGGACTTGGTTTGAAGTCAAGAAAACTCTCTCAGCCTTGTTCCGATCAAACCTACCACCTGTTATTGTTCACAGCATTTGTCTGACCCAGCAGGGAGGTCTGTTGTCTGTGAACAGGAAGAGCAAGAGAGGACCCTGCACAGACCTCCATTCAACAGTTCCGTTTTTAATACAGACATAAGTGCTACGCTAAGTTTATTACCATGCGTTCATAAGGATCATCTGTTTCAGCAGCCTTGTCCAGGAGTTCACTGTATTCCAGCTCTTCACAAAGATGTTGCAAGGTATTCAGAGGTTCATTTAGCTCAACTGGCATGGATACTTTGGAAAGATCTTTCCCAATGTTATTTCTCAAAATATTCCACAGATTGATATTACTGGTGTCAGGGCTGGGAGCTGGGAGACAAGTTCTCCGTCCATTCCTGAATGCGCCTCCTGTTAGCTCACCATTAAGAACTGGGAAGGGAAAAAACTATTATAAGAAAGCACCAGATTAAGAAAAACAGACTTATCCATTGAACCAAATCACCGCCAGAGCAAGCAAGCCCAACTTCACTGATTTCAGCTGAGTTGGTCTTGTACAGACATGCAGTAAGTCTGGTATATGAACATAACCAACATAATTTCCCAAAGTTTAAAACATAGCCGTATACTTTGCCGAGAAATGTTGTCTGCAACACTGGTGTTGTCCTCAGATATATTATCACTCACATCACTGATATAAGATTCATCATCAGAAGCCTAAAACATAAAGAAAATATCAATTAAGTCAAATACATATAAAATATACTGACAAGTTAGACAAAAATACTTAAATGAAACACAAATATTCAAAGAAATCATCTATACCAATTAGAGCTTTTAACTAAATCAACCGGATGTTTCAATCAGCCCATACTGCCAATGCACTAAAAATGTCAAAACAAATGCTATCCTCTCCTTATGTTTCTGAATTCTTTATTATGAAGCCAAATACAGATATTAAATTTGCAAAAGCATGACTTCAAATGAAATCAGAGATCAACACAAAATTGACAGCATCATGTGCTGGGGACGCGAGGTGAGAAAAGATAGTTAAGATTTGTGCTCTTTATAAAGAACCAAACAATAAAATGCAGCTTGTGTTTCAGAAAAAAATTATATGGAAACCAACTTATCATTTCGCAAAATAAGAACTACATCAGCGTTAAGACTACTTTTAATAATTTTTTTTTTTTTTCAGTAATACTACTTTCAAAATATTTAACAGTGTTTACTGATGACAGAGTATTCATTATAAGGCCTATACCATTTGGAGGTGATTTTCTAAAGTTTCCATTTTGTTTATACCATACAGACACACCAATTTTCCATGCTGATACACACAATCCAGACTATTGAGATAACACGTACTATACATCTGACAGAAGCAGTAAGATAAGGAACAATTCCATTCTTTAGATGAACAACTCTAGCTATGGTTGTGCCAACTCATGGCACATGAGCAATCCTTGTCAAAGAGAAAATATGGTGGCACACTCTTATTTCATCTTACAGAAGATGTGATAGACCACAGCACTACTGTGGCTTTATATAAAGGTATTTTAAAAAATAAATACATTTTTAAAGTTGAAGAATTTATTTAGGATAGCACAGGAAAGCTGTGGACAGCAACGTGATTCAGGAGCCTGAACTGTATCTGACTGCTTCAACTTTAAGCTTGAGTGCACCAATTTTTCAGGCTTTTGTCTTTTTCTCTGATTACAGGGAATAACTTTATATGTATACTAGAAGACTGTTTTTTAAAGAATATTTTAAAATCTAAATTAGTTGACTGCATAGTCAGACATAATTACTCCTGTCTATTTCATCTGAAACTGCCACAGTCTAGCAAAGACATGTCCTGAACATAAGCTACTGATACAAACAACTTTCAACTCAGTTTTACACTTCAGGGAACTTCCGCACCACATCACAAGGGACTCTCAGGTTCATTTATCTACACCTTACACATCCTGATACCTTTGTATTTTAAGTAACATTATTAAAAAAAAAAAAAAAATCATTCACCAGTGGTAGCAATACCTAAATCTGTCCAACAGCAAAGCTGCAGCATGCTATCATAGCCTACCTCATTTTCTGACGAGCTGGCAGATAGAAGCACTTCCTGTGCATCAAAGAACTCTGAAACAGATTCAGACATAGAGAGCCTGCTCTCATTAGAAACTTGCTGAGACAGTGGCAAACTGACATGAATTTGTTCACCCGTCTGTAAATAAATCACAGAAATATAAAAGTATTATTTCTAATATTAAAGAAATATGCACAGAAGGGGTAAATCACCTGAATAATTTTTCTATGCCAAATATAAGCACAGATAGTAAAAACGGCATTTTAGTAGGGCTTTGTGTGTACCTAACAGATGAGACTTTGACAATGACAAAATAAAGTGCATTTTGAGCAGTGAGATGCCTGTCTTCATTTGAGGTCTGCTCAGCATCAACTGCTAAGTTTTAGCAGCACAAATAACCATGGATCTAGTTCTGTATCCTGAGGAATGATTTTGTGGACAATAGCTGGATTGTGTTGGACAAGTTCAACCGTGAAATTCAGATGAAAAGACACCTGTTCGTAACAAATTACATCACTGGGAGCTAGCTTTGATACAATTAAAACTCAAATATAAAGCTTTATAAGGTCAGGGAGTTATAAGTCACTTTCAAAATAAATATGCTTGTGAACCAGTTTAGTAAAAAATGTTTGAAATGTTTGACTAGTTAGGAGGATGGCTATGGTAAATATTTATGTGCTTTTATTCCATGTTTGTACTCCAAATCTCATTTGAATTATGCCATTAACACTGACTCAATACTACTAAAGGGAATGAACTCTCTGTGGTTTATCATAAAGAGAATTTAACAGTAAAGGCAAGGGTTCAAAATTATGTTATGTGTTACACAGTAGGGGGATAAGCTAATTTAAATAGTTACCATATCTTCCTCTTCCTGCTATCAATGGGAGGAACACCAGATTTCAACGTGCTACCCTACGGGGTATTGCTTTAAGAAGGGGGGGAGCGGGGGGATTAAGATCTCTACCTGTACCATTCCACCAAAGGAGCTGCTGCTGTGGAGGGAAACAGCCTTCTGACTTAATCCCTTAATTTATACAGCATGTTGCTTCTGGGAGATAATACAGATGAAACTACTGAAGCCCTTCTAAACACAGTTAACTCTTCAGATTGCAACTCCATCCCCATTAATTTTACTACAGAAGTCCTGCAAATGGTTGTGCTGACATCTTAATCCTATAACATTATTCCATATAGTTGTCTCAAAATGCACTAACAAAAAAATTCATAAACTAGCCAAGAGGTCAAAAAACATTCCTTTTTCACTGGGTCTTATAAGCTTATAAATGGTATATGATGTTTGATGAATTATAATGGACACAGAAGCTCATTTCACTGTTATCTTTACAGGAAGTGATGAAAATTTTAAGGCTTTGTATAAGCTAGAGGGACTCGGAAAAATACACGTGCCTCTACCTGAAAAAGATGCTCACACAGGCATTATCTACACACTGCAAGATTATATATATAAAGCAATCAGGAGAATAAGTGAATGAAAGATCTGGGAATCTCTCTGGAAAACTTCAGTCAGACACACTTGTACCAAGATAACGATGTACATATGAAAAAGAAACAGCTAACCAACAAAAAATACAAAACAGAAGAGATGGTAATTGCTCAGAACTTCAGTGCAGATTGCTGTGCTGTGGTACCACTTCACCTCTGTCTTCTATTCTAGTCTGCAACATGCTGAACTCTTGGAAAAACTGTATGGATGTTTTCAAAAAGCAAGCAAACAAACGAAAGTAATTGGAAACATATTTTCACCTTCCTTTCTTGGTGGAAAAAATACTTAGGAGATGAGTATGTCAACTGAACTGGCATATGCATAGAAAAAAATAGTGGAAATGACAAATGAAAATTATTTTGGTAAAATGCAAGTAGAATGGTTGTCAAAGTGATCACATTAATTGTAACATATTACAGCTTGCAAATTAAGATTTTTCCTTCTCATGAGGGAAGCTGACCTGTTATTAATACAAATGTTTGGTAATCTGTTGACTGAGGAAAGCAAAACAAGAAAGAGTAGGTGTTGCAAACATGATATTAGCATATTGATTGGTTCATAGACTGAACCTTTTTATTTCAGTGGTGCCACTCAAGATATTAAACATTAGGCCCTTTAAGCACTTGCAGGATCAAGCCATTAAATACTAAACTGTTTTGTTGATTTGACAAGAAACTAAGACAAAGAATTGGTTAGCTACTGCGTGTCACAGTCAAATACAGCAAAACCTCACTAATTCCCACAGCCCACAATTCATATTCCAAAACTGGAGTCCTTCCCTGTTTCTCTGCAGAGACCAAACTGAGTTCTTTCATGAGATCTGACATATGCAAAATAAAAGACAGAAGTTTTATTTTACGCAGGAAAAATATAATCTGACTTTTTCTATAAATGAACATTTGCCAATCTGAAAAATTCTGTAATTTGCCAGGTGTGTTTCAGCTATCAGTGAGAATTAGCAAGGTTTGATTGTACTCTAAATCCATTAAAGGCCAAAATCTTACCTCATCAGGACTAGGGATAATATTTACACTGACAACCTGATCACAAATAACAGATTCTGAATGTATTCTGTTCAAGCGACTCCTTAGTTCAGCATTCTGGTTGAGAGCCTTAAAATAAAAATTGCACATTTCATTTAAAATTAAAAAGTAAGCGTTAAACAGGAAAAAAAAAACGTAGCTTCTTCCCAGCAATCTCCTAAGAAATCACAGAACCTCCTTTCTTCCATTTTTAGAGATACCTATTTTGAGATCCTCTCCAACATGATTTAGTGTTTTGGTTGGTTTGCCTTCAGTGATTTTCAGAAGCAGGGGGAACAGATAATTCTCCCAGAATGTAACAGTGGCATTATACCTTAATTCTTCAGACAACCCACCAGTATACCTGCCAAAGAGCTATGTACATTATGGAAATGGGGAGCAAACGCAGCAAGAAAGAACGAAACTGCAGAACAACAAACGGGAACTACCTGCAAAATGCGCAAAGAAGCAATTGTCGGTTTACAACTATACAGCCCTTTCTGAACCAAGGGTATCAGCACGTAGAGCCTGCAAAAGGAAATTGCTTCCTCTCCAGCAAAAACAACATAATTGCTAGTATCATTGGGTGTTTGCCCATCCACATCAATTTGATACATTTGCATGTGTGTACTCATTTCAAACTACTCATCCATTAGAGTGTCACGAACATCAATAGAATTCAAACGGTGTCTGATGATTTTTCTCCTTTTTTAAAGCCCAAACTAGACTATAAATTTGGATGCATAAACACACACTGTCTGTTACCTAGAAAGACTCACGTGCAAGATTCTGAAATCCAGAAAAAGTATAATATGTTACATACCTAGAACATGAACTGACTTAACCTTAATATATCCCCAGCGCTGAGAATTATAGAAAAGAACAAGACAGACATACTGTTTTAGTAGAAAATCACTGTTATGATGGAGTTACAATCTTCTGCCTCCCCCTAGTGCAAACTCAGGAATAGATTGCATGAATGTACTGAAACAAAGTAGGATCAAAGCAAAATAGGTTAGCTTAAACTGTCACTAAACAATTTAAATTACCCCATTTTGCTTTGTTCTGAAATGGTCTGGGCATGTTCACAGTTGCCATCTACCAGGAAGGGAAGGTGATGACTAACAGCAGCTTGGCAGTAAACTGCTCAAACCTGGTCATGAGACCGGTCAAACCCAGCCATCTGACTAAGATCAAATTTTCACTTATTCCCCATTGAGAATATGAACTAATGTGTGAAAGTGACTTTTAGACTGACCCTGGAGACCAGAAACAAGAAGAAAACATGATCACCTATTCCATATGAGTTGCTAATAAGTCTCCACAGGTTCTTGGTCAAATTTGTATCAATAACCAGAAATGGTTACCCTTATCTCTCATCCTTAACCTTTCTTTATCACAACACAGAGTAATCAATCTGAGTAACATGATAGGCATCTGTATGTATAGAATCATTGTGCATCAATTTTAATCACAGTGAAAATCTCAAACCCAGTAACAGTATATGAAATTATATACACATTTGGGTGAAGTTCTGTTTCTCTTTAAACCTCTGCTCACATTTTTTGCAGATGCAGTACTCCACACCAATCCATTCTTCAGAGTAAAAGCTTTTATGTTTCCTTGACAATGAATTAAAAAATTTGAGTTATTTTGCAACCTGAGGACTTACTGTCGCTTTACTTCTTCTTCCCCACCAAAGCCAATGATAATTTTCCCTTTGGCTTAAGTGGGAGAGATGCTGGACAGTAACAGGTGTGTGTCTTAAAATCCAATTTATCCATGATTATCCTGTAATCCATAATTTCTTTTGCAGTTAGAGACATGGACATGTAAAACAAATCTGAAAATATACAGTCAAAATTTAAAACTTAATTAAGAAAAGAAGAATATCTCCTTGGCTGTGCTGGAAACAGCTCCAGGAAAAATATCTAGCATTTGCATAAAAACATTTGATTCTTTTTCCTTACTTTGGAAAACCATAACAGATACATGCTTACACAAACAAATTATATCCTTCACCTCCACATGCACTGACGTTAGACCTATGTCATAACAGAACACATGTCATAGTCCTGGTCAAGAACTTGGCTTTTTCTTGGCTCCTTCTACCACAGGAAATGGCCAGAATACAAAAGAAATAGTGCTCCTGGCAAGCTAGATGTGCTTGAAATCAAATCAAGAACATACCTGAGAGAGGGACTGTCTGAGGTGTGCTATTTGAGCGTTGTGGCCTGCAAGATCCTGCTCTGAAACAATCTGCTTAAGCTTCTCCTTCTCTATAGCTATGCTGTTAAAGGCAGACTTCAAAAGAGAATGCACTAAGCAAAAAGAAAAAAAAGAAAACAAGTGTTTTCTCAGCTACAGAACTGCGCATCGACATCTATTACAATATTTCAGCAACAAAGGCAGAGTGAGATTTCCATCCCACAATTATGGAAATTTGAAACAAGGATCTGAACTTCAAGTAATCCATGCCAAATTAAGTACAAACACTTACAGCTTGAGGTTGTAATGTGCATACTGTATGCTCACACATATGTCATTTGAGCATATTCTTGGTGCTGAACATATGGAAAGGTGCATATTTGGCAAACCTGTGTCCAATGCGTGTTCTTTTCTTTCTGGTTTGGTTTGTTGTTTTTTTTTTCAGAGTAACAAAAAAATCAGTTCTGCTAAGACTTAATATTGCACGAATGAAGAGGATTACTTGGTCTTTAAACAGGTTTTTGACATTTTTTAAGGTATCAGTCTCACGTTTTTCATATGTTTGTTATATAACAGATAGCAAACTGATAACAAACCCCTCTAAAAATAGTTTTTTCAGTCTGTAGGACCATTCATTTATTGGCAATAAAATGACATTTCTAAAGCACATTCTAGTAATAAGCTCTTCTTCTTTTGTTTCCACTGACGTAGAAAACATTGCACAAAAACGAACTGCACGATATGATATGTAGCAGTGACATTCTGATTCATCTTTGGGGAGAAATAAAGCATTTTATTGAGAAACAAAACGTTTGCAAAATTCAGTCATGTATTTACAAGATGCAAGAAGTAGTTTAGACGACTTCTAAAAAAAACCTCTTATCAGACAGTTTACCTGTCTCTATATTCACGACATCCATGGAAAAACGTAAGAAGGATAATACATGTTGTCTTTATGTAAGTCACCTGACCAGCTAAAAATTCCTACACAACATTATCTAATGCAGATGAATGCCTTGGCCTTAACTAAGCGAAGGCAATAAAAAAATACATCAGAGGAGCACAATAAAGGAAAGGCTTGGCATTTCCACTTACCTTTCTGTGCCATCAGGCAGAATTCTTCTTGAAGTTTCATGTACTCAGTGGAGCACTCCAGAGGGTCCGTTGCATGGCTTGGGGGAGTCTGAAACTCGATGTCTGCACAAAGGTTGGGATTGGATGAATGCAGTCTAACGGGTGACATTGTAGCACTGAAAGGTACCTACAGCGAGAAACATATAAGAAATATTGTATAAGCTACAACCAAACTTTTGATTCCGTTGAAGAAAATACAAATTTCTTCTGAAAACAAGACTTGGTTCACATTGTGAAGAACATAGTAAGTATGAACATGTAACTTTTTACTCTCCCAAATCTCAGCACAGCTGATGCAGGATTCTCTTGAAATTTTTCATTGAAACAGACAAAAGAATGCCTAAATTCATAGCTAACAGCTAATGACAGAGAATTTCAATTTTAACATTTACAAAAATGGACCATTTCCTAATGCTTAAACATGACTGGAAAATTGAACCATGACACATGCTGTTTTATATCTGGACATTTGAGACTACATGTAGTATGAATGTTGTTACAACACCAACATTTGAAGTATGCAAGTTCCTCCAAAGATCTAGAAATAGGATATAATATTATCAAATATATCATTTAAGTTTTTCAAAACTACTGGTAAATCTTGAGTTGAAAGTCACTGTAGTGGCAGCTATGAAGAGGGAAAAAGCATATAGTCTTTCCATATTCTTTCTAACTAAACAAATAAACAACGACAACAAAAAAAGCAAAACTCCACCTGATTTTCATCTGAATACATGAACCATAAATAAATGCAAAGAGATACGGTTAGTAAGATGGAGCAAAGAATCTAGTTTATTATCATTTCCACTTCTCCTTCTCTATACCTTTCAGGTACAGTAATAAAAATACACATGCAAAACTTTGTAAGTTATTTACACATGTAACGTGTACTGAACAGTTACCTATATGTTACATACACAGTGTATGGTTACCACTGTTATACATGTGATATGTGTGTGAGCGTATGTTGTATTTTATTTTAATTTTACCATTTACACACATTTGTATAAAAATCAGGCTGAGAACCTAATTTTTAAATTTAAATGCAAAGGAAAGGCATGCAGAACTGCATTTTGTTACTTAAATGTTAAGCATTGTTAAACACATTGAACACATTAAATGTAATTTATTTCATTATATTGTTCAAATGTATAAATCCACACTGCAGCCCAATGTAATTATTCAAATATGAAAAATGGGGCCAAACTATAAAATGAGTCTTCCGAGGCATGATAAAAAGCAGCAGATAACATAAAAAGTCATATTACTAAGAATTTTTATCAACAGGTAAGTTCTATACTACCGTCAGTATTTGAAATTCATACCTTGTTATTTGATTACATCAGGCAATGGTTTTATCGATCCCTTCCTACAAGAGTTGTCATCAATATATGTTTTAGATTTCTGATTCACCAATGAAACGCTCAAAATCCTGTTAAATCTATTCATCACATCTCATTCCACTCATGACCATATTCTGCAAAATACCATTTTCCACCCTGTTCCTCCTCAATTTCCAGATACATATAGCACACAGAATAATAGCTCTGTTGCACCTATGCAATTGTTGTGGTTTAGGTCAAATTGGCCACTGGGCACGTGGGGGACAACAGATGGGACCAACAGATGCTCCCCTCTACCCCTCTTCAAAGAAAGAAGCAGAGGAGGAAAAGAGACTTATGAGTTTAGAAGAGGCCTAGCTAAGAAGCAAAGTTACTTAACAAAATTGATCCTATTTTACCTCAAACCAGGACACCAATATAAACTTTATTCTCTTCTATCATGTATTTTGATTTCCAGCTGTATCAACAATGTAGGTATTTTTTATTGGACCTTATTTTAGCCTCATATCAAGACAACTTCATTAACAGGAGATGTAGAATAAATTCCTCTGTTCGTACTGGATATTTACCCCATTACCTTCTTCATTAGTACCAGACTGCCTCTCTCAACAGCCCAACAAAACCAGGTTAATTGACTAATGTGATTAAATGTAGGTTAATTTCAAGTTTCCCTTACAAAACCTTTTCAGTTCTTAAATTGGAGAGCATGTTCCCAGAACTTTCTGACTGGGAGCACTGCAAAGGTTCAATTGCTCCAGGAGGCTCCAGGAGGGCAAAGTAGGTGGCTACATGATAGCTGTGTGTGCATGGAGTACGTACCCAACCCTCAAGTCCATCCAGAAGCCAGGAAAGAAAGCTCATCACAACTATAATGCAGGAGCGTGAGGGACAGTCGCCGCAGCCCCAAGTGCCTGTGGTGATGGGGCAGGTTGCCCCAGCCCCACATAGACTGGCAGAGCTGCAGGGAGGCTGCCCACACATGGCGGGGGCTCTTTAGTCACTTTGTGATGAACCTAGCTGAAGAGACCTACTTTAGAGCCATCATTTCTGCTTCATACCTCAGGTGGCCAGGCTGAAAAGCAATGTTTCTGCAGTGAGGTTTATTGGGAAAATAACATTTTAAAACACGTCCTAGAAATAGCATTTACTGTCACACTGCTTGCAAGAAATATACATTCACATGACAGAGATAAGTAGCTGCTTTGCTGACTGCTTTAAATACAAGAACCAAAATACTGAACTGTTGACTGACGTGAATTCTCCTCATATGCATCTTTTAGAAAAGTTTCCAAGCTACTTTCCACAACAGATGAAAAAATCCACATTGAACAAATTCTTTCATTCTCTTGAATAGGCAACAGTTCAAGAAACACTGCCAACATACTTCTCTTCCCCTTTTTCTTCCTTTCACTGCTGTATTTTCTCTATATATCTATGGCAACTTGATTCTGACTTTACTACCCATTATTTTTTTCATTGGGTTTTTTTGTTGCTATTTTGGAGGGTTTTTTAAAAATATTTAGCTTCCTGATGCATCACTCTGGTTTCCTCCATACACACACTCTTCTAGACATGACCACAGATGTACCTTGTCCTGACTTTCTCCTTGACACCAGGGACATAATATCCACTTATCCATCACCTTCTTCAGAATTACGTATTCATATAGGAACAGGCTGTTCCCGGTGGAGCAGGTTGTAAGGAAAACCTCCTCTTTCTTCCATGCATTTAACTAATGTAATTCTGCATCCCTCAGCCTATACACACAGCTTCACTGTCTGGGAGCGATAAGCACTTTCCAGTATCAGCCAGGAAGAATGGGCCATTGCCATGACCACTGCAACAGCTACAGAGTCATTTTGGTGCCTCTAGTTTTCCCTCCTCCTGCACTTTTTCCAGGTCCTCCAAGACCTCCCTCAACAGGTCCTCACTTCAACTGCAGGTAATAACTCAGCGATTCCCTGGACTTTTACTGCCTTGCAATCTAAGTCCAGCTGTACTTGCCGCACTTAAGCACTCCTTGGCACAGCTCCTGCCAATTCTGTGTAACGACTGCTGAACCTACTGGTTAGAGCCTCCCACCGACACTGCTCAGCCACGTAAACCGAGAAGCGGATTGATTTCTCTGCTAGGCAGGCAGACCAATGAGGTCAGAATATCAATCAATTATTGAGCACAGCACTCAGCATCAACTGATTATGGGGGAATAAATTTAGAGGAGTTAATTTGGGAACTGGAGAAACACTGATTTCTCTCATGCTTTTTAGGAGGGCCTAATAGTAACTGAGTTTTGTGGATCAGGTAGCAGGAGCTCAAGGCTTAAGCAGAAGGTATGTCTGATCTAGGGGATTTTAGCTATGGGCTGGAGCTGCAGACCCTGGAATACTTTAGCCTGGTGAAGATATTTACTGCTTGGGCTAGGTAAGGGGTATGCATTTAAAGCTCACTTCAGTCTTTGCCTGCACAGAGTCTTCCTTACCTAGCTGTTGTACTAATCAGTTGATGGATTAGTACTAATGTCTATATTGTGCATTCCTAATAAGTGCCTTTCCCGATAACGCAGCTGCTGAAGACACCCCTTTGATTTCACAGGCAGCGCTTCCCCCTCCCAATTCCCAGCCCCCGTGTTGATTTCATAGCTCCAGATTTTGCGTCAAAGACTTAGAGAATTAGCAAAACTAAATACAGACACTAAAGGTAGTAATATGACTTTTTGGGATTATGGAATGTAAACAGAAAGTGTCTCAAATGAAAAGGCTAATCTTATACTACTTAAAAAATAAAAAAAAAAAAACACGCAGGAAATTTTATAATTCCATGGCTGTTTGTAACAAATCTCCTTAGTTCTGCTGTCTTGCTATAGACTGTCATGAGAATCTTTTAACAGAATTTGATCATTTCTTTCCATTTTGTGCAGTATACAGCAGAGTACGTCAAAGACATGTTCAAATAGTGCAGGGCCTGAGTCTAACCATCACTTGCACTTGCAGAAAGGAGGAGGGACATGTACCATGTAAACAAGCTCAGGCCCACATTTATGGAATCCATTTGTGAAAGGCCTGACCATTTCTAAGAAATTCAAGCTGAAAGTGGGTAGCATGGACACCTCCAAAAAGTGCAAGCAACATTTTCATAAGCTTATTACACATTTAAGTTACACAGCTTCCCATGTTTAGAGCTATCCCTTGATTTTTAAATCCACTCACTGTTGTAGCCACTGCAGCTGCTAGTCTCTGCCGGCGTCGTGTTGTGCTGAACTGGCCCTTCGGTGCCGGCCCTTCCTGACAGTGAATGCAAGAAGAGAAGGAAGTAGAAAAAGAGAAGGGAAGGGGTGATGGGACACAGGAAGATGAAAGGTGATCAGAAAAGGGAGAGGGAGAGTCTTTAAGTGGAGTTCAATTTTGTTAACTCTTATGGCCTATACATTCTGAGGACATATCACATGTTTTCAGTTGTGTATGCTGCAGACATAAAAAAAGCTAGATACTTCACTAAAATTATCTCCAGATGAGTTGGACTGCAGTGCACTCACTAAGGCTACCAAAAAAAAAAAAATAGTCTATCATTATTGCCATTCAGAGTCATGAGGCAATTATGGAATAAGAAAACAAAAAGGATGCTATGGCGTGGCAGAAAACACAAAAACCAAACTCCTTCTGGGGGTCACTTGAGCATCTAGAAGATGAATTCTGAAAGAGATCACTTTGCATTAGTGGAAGCGCATGAACTGTGGTCACTGAAGATGCATGCATCTCAATGGTAAAACTTTTCAGTGTGTATGTTATAGGGAGCTTGCTTATGGAAACATTCCTGTGCACAGCTCTAGCATTTCCGTGTCCATCCTTGAGCCTGTTTGTTCATTTTCTCCACGGACCACTTTTTTGAGTTCCAAGTNTGTGTCCATCCTTGCGCCTGTTTGTTCATTTTCTCCACGCACCACTTTTTTGAGTTCCAAGTACTTCTCCTGTACATTACTGAAGGCTTGGCTTCCAAAGCAATACAAAAACTCAGAAAAAGCAGCACAAATGAAAACTAAGTATTCCAACAACTACTTCCTTTTCTGCATGCCTAACTTGTGGCCTCATCCTGCTTAATTTCACTTTTATTTTACTTTTAAGAAAATTCACCATGGTACTTTAAGGTCAAGAAAGTAATTGTCTAATGCAGAGGAGCTCCACGCCTATACTAAAGTCCTTCTATTTAAGGTCTAATCAAAATGTCATTATTTTGAAGCCATTTTAAGATTTTTAGAAGACTAGAAAAGCCACCTTTCTGCTTTTAGAAAACAATTTTCAATCCCTTTACATTTTTCTTCCCCTATGTCTTCACCTAATCCCACTTCAGTATTTTTAAATCTATATACGTTTTTACTTTTTCTGAAAGCAGCCTGGGCTCCATACAAATATCAATGGTATAGATTGGATAAATGGACACCATCCTGAAGAACAGAATATTGTAGTTCAATTATTAGCCTAAGTGTAGTAGCAAGATGACTTTTCAGGTTGCTCCATAAAGTCCTCTATTAAACTACTTCCCCCTCCCCCC
>RSEF01000007.1:17061503-17095583 GCA_003993805.1 Himantopus leucocephalus
GTATTCTCCAGTTATCTGAAATACAGCAGCAGCAATAAGGCAGACACAGATTTGACTGCAGCCATACCAGTTTTTACTACCTTTTAAACAAAGCCGTGATATATGCTGAGTTAATCTGTAATATTATTTGAAAAGGGAATAACCTTGAAACTTGCTTTTATCTTAGGCTGCTTGTCAGTTAGCTCTGGTTTTTCTTCTGTTGATACTGGAATAAAGACAGAGTCTTGAATATCATTGTGAGAGAAGGGAGAGTACAAAGCAAAACAACCTTGTCTCCATCAATGTATGTCTCCTTTCTTTCTTCTAGCACATTTTTTTAAAATTTGTATAAAGAGGCCATGATCCTATTCTCACCCTCAGTCTCTCCTATTGATACTGCTCCGTAGCTGTTAACAATCTCAGCTATCAACCAACATACAAAGGAACTTAACAATACTTTATGAATAGGACATGTAGTTAATCTTTTTTCTTCTTGTAGCACGTGCTCGTCTTGTACAGAAATGTGCTTAAGAGCAACATTTTATCTTTGTTACCTTTTTACTGAAAGACAAGTATATCTCAGCAGCAGCTCTGTAACATATTAATAACATCCAGGTATGTACTCTACCGCTTTCCTGGGATATGCAAAATAAACAGCTCTTGTGTTACAGAAATGTCAAGGTTTTGTTAGCTCAGGAGCTCTCTGTCAGCCCTTTCTGGAACTCCAGCTTTGTATTGTATGTAGCACTTCACGTCAATGCTTTTAGGCTCTGGAAGCAAAGCAGCCTTTGCTGTTTAAGATACTTTTTGACAAACTCTGAAGAGAAATACGCTCTTGCTCCTCTGAAGAGCTTCTTGGAGGGAAGTATTAGCACAATTGGATAAAGCAGAAAAAAGCTATCATTGTAACAGCAATCTTCTCTTTGCCAGAGCGACGGTTTGGAACGACTACCAAGCCACAGCCTGAGTCTTTAACGACAATCTTCTGCTTTCACACTTTAGATTTTGACACACTTATCTCAAAACAGAGCAAACAGATAAATTGACAGTATATGACAGAGAGGATTCACATATTTGCTAATGATACAAAGCTTTTTTATGACTATTGAATAATCACAATTAAAAGGACTGATATTTCACTAAATAGTCTCAGGCTGGCAATTCATTTTATTAGTGCTGATAACAGTTTAAAAAAAAAAAGGAGGCAAATAAAATTACATACACAAAAGAAAACCATTCTTTGATATGTTCTTAACTAATGAAAGCATTCTAGATATGTTAAATGGCCTTCTTCAGAAAATATATGCAGTTTTCACTTTAACAAATGGTTGCAAGGGAATGTAAATTAACACAAATCATAGGCCAAAAAGTTGGACACACCTAAAAAAGTGTGTAGGTTCAAAAAAAGAAAGCTCTTTCTTCCTGGGGCTCTCTTTAACATCCTTGTGTAAGCTACCCACTTAGACTTCCTCAGTATCCTTTAAACTTTAATACATGCAGTACAAAAAACCAGGAGCTAGTGAAAAGGGGGTTTTGAAAAATTTTTATTCAGTTGGTTTTTTGGTTGTATTTTTTTTTGTTTGTTTGTTTTTACGTGAAATCTTATTCTACTGGGGAAAAAAATGTTTGGATGTAACAGCTTCATCTTCAATTCCAGGATGAAGTATTTAATAAAAACAGAAAAAGAGAGATGTCAGAGCAGCAAATAGCTTTACCAAGGCACACATTTAGTCTTCCTAATACATTTTTATGTCTTGAATGAGGATAATCCCAATCACGCATGACTATCTTGAAAACAGAAGCCTTCATATCATACCTGCCATCACCCTCCCTCTTCTTTTCACTTTCGTGTCTTTCCTCTTCACTGAGGAAATGAAAATAAAATCATGCTTCACTTTCTTCTCACCCAGTTGTTTCCCAGAAATCCTAAATGGCATTTCAGAAGAGTTGCACTTCTTCCCTCTGAATTTTTGTGTATGTGTGTACACATTCCTCACTGATTCCAGACAGCCCATTTTGGATCAAATTGCAGTTAGAAAATGAGTGCATATTATGATAATATCAATCAATGTTTGAGGACACTTGAATTGTATGAATATTCATTTTTTTAAAACGTACAAGCTGACCTTTTAGATAAACTCTCAAGGAAAGTGAGACATGCTCACGTAGGTATGGATGTGCATGCGTGGTAGAGGGGAAAAAATGAGACAGGAGGAATGCAAGAGTGACCGTGTTCTGAAAACACCATTTCAAATTATCTGCCATAATTTGCATGGGTAATTAAGCTTTTATGTGAGCGATTTCCCGGGTTTTGTAATAGAAGATAGCTACATCCACCATTTCTAATCAAACTGACACAGTTTAAAAAAAGAAATCTTTCTTCATAAAGTATATCTGAACTTCAGCATTCTCCATGCAGTCTGTAAAGCACTCCTAGAGGTAAGATAACTCAGATAGCAATGTTTATGAAGCTCAGACAAAGTGTACACACAGCCCTGTGGGACAGCTTGGCACGCACACTGTCACTGTCAAGAACCAAAGTCTCCTGCACTGCCTTTTTTTTTCCTTACAGATCTTTCAGACATTGTGCTGTCTCGCCTTATAGACCATGCTATCTGTCTCTCCTTCACTGCTCCAGCCCATTTGACTTCTTCAACAGCTTTAAGGCCAAGTCTTTCTTAGAAAGAGGCAGCATCTCCCTCTATTAATCTCCAGGATTGTACTCTGGGAGATCTTGTCTCCAAACCACTATAGATATTACCAAGGGCAGGGGCACTCGTGATCCAAGTACCTACGGAATTGAGAGGGCCCATCCAGTGCACATGCACACAGATGTACTTCTTCTGGTTGCCATGTATCTATCACGTAAATTCTAGGCAGAAACAGAGGCACAAGACGAGGGATATCTGCTGCGCGCCTGCTGCCTGGCTTCACAACACACAGACAGGGAGCCTGATGCATCCATCCTGGCCTGGCCTCCTGGGCGTGTGTTGCTGTCAACCTGTGCCCCAAGGATTCCCAGCCCCAGAGCAGGACCACCTCATACTTTCAATGCACACATCAGCTTGAGGGGTCCTGCCTCACCCCTGGGGACAATCTGCAACAGTTCCCTCCAAGTCTTATTTACACAGGTTCCTGTTCTGTCCCCAGATACATCTGTACTCCAGAGAGATACACTTTGAAAGTCTTCTTCTGAGGGTCTGATTGGGCCACAAGTAGATGTTCACTCATATCTAACCGACCCGAGACAACTTATTTCATTTAAGACAAGTGCTATGGCATTGAACTTAATGTAATGTTCAGATGGGTGTTCTACAGTTTCATAAGTTACATTGTTTCAGACATTTTTTCAGATACTAAAGTAAGACCCACTACCTCCTGCACCTGAGGAACATTTTCATACTCTATTAAAGGCACAGGAAAAAAAAATCCTGTAGAGTAGCAGCAGCTAACCAATTTAAAGAATAATTGCATGTTTTTGTTAACTATTTTGCCACTTC
Source organism: Himantopus leucocephalus (assembly GCA_003993805.1). NCBI lineage: Eukaryota > Metazoa > Chordata > Aves > Charadriiformes > Recurvirostridae > Himantopus > Himantopus leucocephalus. The sequence goes on from RSEF01000007.1 coordinate 17,064,983, forward strand.
ATGCTTTGGATCCCTCAGAACATTTGCTTTCTCCAGTAAGTTGCTGCTTTTAGAGTACTTATTTAACATTTCCTGCTCTAATGCTGCTTCAACTGTATTATGTGAAGAGAGTTAATTAGGAACGAGAGCAAGAGAATTACATCACTGTAATAACACTACTTGGTATTTAGTAGCATCTTCAGTTTGAAACTCTCAAAGAGATTAAGAATTATTATTGAAATAATTCTCACAAACTACAGAGAAGTAAAAATGCTCTTAAAAGTCTACACTTCGCTACAGAGCAGAGCTAGGAATAAGGCTCCATGTTCTCAGGCCTCCACCAGATCTACTAGACAACTGTCCATCCTTGCCTTCCTTTCTTCTAAAGCCATGGAGAGACAGGAACAAGGGAAATTTGCAGGTAATCACCAAGAATTTTTTCCCAGATGTCACATCAGGCTGACAGCAGTGAGCGAGCATGTAAGTTGCTACTCAATTTAAGAATAAAGAAGGGATATAAATGTGCTCAGACTTCTCTTCCACATGGAATATATTACATTATATTATATTGCAATCTTGTATGAACAACACTGTCTGAGGCACGCTGGACAGATAGGCAGGCACGGTAAAAATGCCAATTGATTATATTGTCATCATTTATGAGGCAGAAATCTATAATGAAGCCACAAAGGCGCCCTTGATACTGTGTCACTGATCGTAACTGATCATAAACAAAGAGAAAGTTGAGGTTGAGGTATCTCAATATATTAAAACCAAGAAATTAAACTGCAGAAGCATGAACACTCCTTCCTATACCTTCACAAACTCTCACACATCTAATTCTTCTCAGTCTCTGAGAAAAAGCACCAAAAATGCTAAATGAAATGGGACAATTAAAAGAGACTCTTCCAAAGGACTTTAATTTCCAGCAGGCAAAATGGATCTGTATATGTGATGGACCTTACCCTGCCAACCTAGCCTACCAAGGGAAAAGCACAAGTGGTTGTAATCCCCTAACTGCTGCCACCACAGCTGCTCCCACCGTGACCCTTCTCATTGCCACTGCTCTGCTACTTCCCATTGAGCTGCCAGGAAAAGTGTAGCAGCAACAGCAGCCAAAGCAATAGCAACAGCTGATCTCTCATTTTAAGCCCCAGCATTTTGTGTTAAGTAGCTTCAGTCTCAAGTACTAGACCGCTTTTTTTATGGGACAAATAAAAAGTGAATCTGCTATTGCTTAGAATAACCACACAAAAAGATCTTCTTAAACATCAAGCAGTTAGAATAAAAGATTGTTTGCAACTTTGGGGGTTTTCTCCTTCCTACACATCAACCAGCCCTCCCAGATACTCCTGGTCAAAAAAAACCCAATCACCTCTCCTCTTGCTTTCCTTCCGTCTACTCTGCCCTTACTTTTTCAGCCTGTTGTTCTCCCTACAAACCAGTCCTTGCTTCTTAGTTTCATGTCCTACAACCTCAGGAAGCATTTGGCCCACCCAGTTCTCTCTCCCCTACTACCTTCTTTCACCTATTTATTTCCTGACCAAGTGTATCACTTCCTAAATCAAGTACCCTTTGCTTTCTACACTGCACAACTGAGCACTCCGCTCCTGGCACTTCTTACTTCTCCCTCCTGCACTACCCGCTCACTGTGGCATGCAGATCACCCATTTGAACTCAGCTTCACAGAACCTGGTGGTCCCTACAGTACATCTATGAAAAATTTGCAGCTCATTAGCTCCTGGGAAAAACTTGATGCCAGTTTTCTTAGCCAAGAGACTTCCCTTCATAATTCTACTTTTACTCTTCTTAATGTTAGCTGAAAGCATGGAACTCCAGAATTGACATAGAACCCATGCTATTTTCCTATTATGCACATCTCTTCTCATTATGCTTTATCATTAGTTGATGAAAGAGACAACAGACAAGTCACCTCTTTTTTTTGCTCCCAGTCTATGTCTGTCTCATCTAATCAGCACTTTATGCTAGGGACTGCCTTTTATTACGTGCTTAACACAGTGCAGAGCACTGTGAGTCCTAGATTTCTACTGCATCCCTATATCCAAATAATGATTATTAGTCTTTTTTTTTTTCAGGTACTATGTATCTCACCCCCAGATTCACCTACTGCAGTAACTTTTTTATAGTCTTCTAGTTACTCTATAAACTAAGGTTTGGTTAAGGTTGCTGCATACAAATGACGCGATCCTTCCATCATCATTAAAGCCTTTATATCTACACAACAGTGATATTCGCCTTAGGAAGTACTGCTTTCCGAAGACTACTTTGACAATTAAAATACAGTGGTTATAAAAGGCTACTAGGCATTTTCCAGCACAGACCTCTAGGCAAGACCGGAGCCTTGACTTTGGAATTGCGCTCTGCTCCTAAATTTCAAGGCCAGGTAAACCTCTTCAGCACATACTTGGCCCTTTCTGCAATACTTGAGTACACCCCTTCTCCTATTAGTCAATATTGCTCTTACAGAAAGAAAAAAAAACCCGCACATTAAAATCTGAAAAGCAGATGATTGGTGCTGTGGAAAATCTTTTTCCTTTTTTCTTCAAAGCCCCTATCTTTCACTCTTTACATATGGCTGAAAGACAATAGTCATTTGAAATACGAAAGCTCTCCTAGCAGAAAGGCCAAGGCCAAATGCAATAGGACTAAAAGCTCTTCTCCTTTTGTGTTTGCTGTGTGGGAAAAGAACCAAGGATTTGTTGAAACAGTAATCTGACAAAGAGAAACAGAAAGAGAAAGAGATAACACATGACCATCCCTCCCCTCTAAAAGACCAAAAAGAAAATTAAGACAATAGAAGCGAAATCCTCGCATTTAAAATAGCAGGCATTACTGAATCCACTTCACATCACATATTAGCTACCCTTTACATGGTGGTCAGAAAAGTCAAAATCTTTCCTTTGTTCACAGTTTCATTATTATTACTCTCCTTCTGTAACACTCCCTCTGTTTAATAGCCTGGGGTCAGGCCCCAATTTACCAAACTGCACGTTGTTAACCCTATAATGGATTTACTTCTTCCTGCCTTCTCAGCACAATATTACTACCCATGCATTGCAGAGAATACACAACATATTACAATCTGCAGTATGACTTGCATACTTAGTCAATAAATTAAATACAGAATATTTATAAAGCACTTACACCCATCAAACTGAATACACAACATATGATTTTATCATATTCAGCTGTACTTTCTAAAAACAGTGTTAGTTTTCCACATTTTTCTTGTGCAACAGAATACGGCTAACCTTTTCAGAGTTTCACGAGGGATGAAAACCACGAATCTCCCTTTCCAGCATGGTCTGCAAAAAAGGCTGTCAGAATTGCAGTTTTTATGGTCCCTTACGGAGACTCTTAGTTTTCTTAGGGAGATCCCCTGACAGTGGAAATGACAGGGGTTCTATGCTCTGCAACAGTTCCACAGGAGGAAAAACTGCTGCTGCTCCATTCTGAAGTATTCCTTATCAAGGACACCACAACTGCCCTGCCACCCTGCTCACCTCAGGCGTTAAACAAAACAGGTTGGTCCTGGGCCTTCTTCTGTCAAATAGTCCAAATTAACCATGACTTTGATGAAAATGAATGACGCCAAAGTTCCTACGACAATGAAAATCTGAACCCAGGGTTTTTTTGTTATCGCTGGCTTCAGTCCTCTGTTCATTTATCAATTACTTGGTCATGGAGCCTCCAAATTGGCAATGTCAAAGCTTTTGCTGACTTCTAATTCTCTTAGGTGATGTATATTGCACAAATAAGAAAGCTACATTAAAATGCCAGCATTATATACAACATGACATTTTCCACTCTCCCTGAAATGATTTATCATAGTCATGTTCACACTCATTCAGCCTCCTGTGCCATAATTTATTCCGAAACTGTTCCATAATTGCTGGCATGACTTTGACAAGAATTATATGATGACAAGATTTCAGTCATTAACCATCTAGAAATATCAAGTGTTACCCTCACATATGACAATGAAAGCTACATTGACACTTCATCCAGTCACATCACTTCCCACATTACCCCTTCAGGAAGGGTGCTTTTCTCCTAGCTGCTACGAAGAGTCCAAGAAGACAGCAAGACAGAATTTTCAAGCCTTTTCAAAGTAAAACACAAATCAAAATCCCCTACCCGCTAGCTATCATTGCATTTGGGGGAAAGCCGCAAGCAAGGAAAGAAATTACAAATACAATTGTTATAGTAGATAGTAGGATGAAGCTGGTTGATTTACTGTGTCTCCGTGCACCAAGGAAACATCCGTATGTTTATTTCCCTCGATATAGTATTTCACTTCACACTGTGTTGCACGCTATAGCTCAGTTTCACTGCAAAAGAAACTGCCCATCCATTCATTCTCCTGGATATTTCTCTGCCTTTAACACTGAAAGCACTAAGGCAAAAAACCCGAGTGGCTAGCAGTAGCCTTTCCAGTCCACATTTACATGCCCAAATATAGTTGTTAAGCATCAGCAGACATTATTGGATCCAAGAGAGCCCTGAATGCATCACACCATTGACCTCTTCAGCATTATTTTAAAATCATGCTTCACATTTCAGTGACCAAATATGGACTTAAAGTTAAGCATCCATTTCATTATGATGACAGTTATACCTTCCTCTACCCCATTGCTATGGTAACAGATATGGTAGCCATTAGATTTATGGTAAAATGTATTCCCAAAAGGTAATTTTTTTCATTCTCACTTGCATGATTCTACCAAACTACCTAATTACAAAAAGAATTCAGAGGATATGCCCTTAGCTGAGCTCAGCAGCTCTTACAAGTCTTGCATTCACCTTCTTTGTATTTAGATGCGGGAGATAAAATATACTGATGCTTTAAACAAAAGATATCAAAATTCTTGCTCCAGATGGAACTAATGAAAAATTAAGAAGCGATCATATGCTAACTAGGACTTAACTGAATACAGCCATCCCAATCCTCTACAGCGGGCAAGGGAAAACATTTATCACCTGTGAGAATATAATTTTTGGCTTCACTGAAAAGCAATGGAAATGATTAAAAAAATTCCAGACACATTTCCTGCCTGTTATCGAATACACATAAGAATTCTTCTCCTGGTTTCGCATTTTAAACATTCCTAATGGTGAGACTATTTACATTCAAAGCTGTAAACGTGGAAGTTTGTTTTCACCAAAATTNATTATAAGATGATAAGATTTTTATAAGTCAGGTAAGGGAAAAAACCTACTTCAGCAGCAGCTGATAAAGTAGTGTCACAGCTGGCATACAAGTAGCTAGGAAAAGGTTCTTAAGCTACAGCCATGAAAGGAAATGCATATCAGAGCAAACAATTACGTAAGTTCTTTTCCTGCCTCTTTTCCCTGTTAAGTTGAAAAGAAGTCAATATTGCATTAATGGAAATATTTTCACAATATTTAAAATTATTAAGTTGTTATATTCTTACATTTTGTACATTTCTTTTTTAAACATGATGATGCTAAACTAACTCAGAAGCTGATTTAGCATTCAAGGTTTCCATGGATCAAAGTTTTAAAGTACGTTTCTGTTCTAATCAAATTTTCAGTATCAACCTTTGCATTTGTAAATATACATATAACAGCCTATCTGAAATCTAGTGGGTAGCTCTGATACTCTCTGAAGTGCTCCCCCTGATGCTGGGGCCAGACTGTACATCCAGCCCTAAAAAAACCACAGGAATGCCTAAGTTGTTTTGAAGGGAAATAATACAGCCCTTATCTCAAAGCGATCCTGGAGAAAAGACGTATTACATCCAGATCGATAAGGGTCTCTTGAAAATGGAAGTCTAACATAACTTGACTAGTACTACATGACGTGGGACAATCAGTGTAAATTTCTGGTAAACCAAATAATATTTGAAATATTAGGTGCTTCCATAAAGGATGAGCAATATGATATTTAAATAGAATTGAAATATCACCTTGTAAAAAGATAAGACATCTCTGTCGTTAGATTTACAAAAAGAGATATTCACAGAGGACAGAAAAAAATTTGAAGTAACTGTAGGTTCATGCTGCCAAAGAAACCACTTCCCAAAAGACTTCAGAGCATGTTTCCTACTTGTCCATGTGATTATATCCTTCCCTCTCCAGCACTACACATAGTGCCCATGATGCTCCTGAATCTCTCTCAAACCACTTTAGAAGGGGCTGGGGTGGGGGGGTGAGGGTAGGGATTAAAAAAATCAATGGTTCTTGGCTATAGTGATGTCATCCAGTGCTATAAGCAAGTGAATTTAGAGCTAGCCAGAACTAACAGCCACATTACAGGAATCAATGAATCATTTCACCAGATGTTACAAACACCTAGATCTTTTCCTTACCTGCCTCCTGTCCCTCTGAGACGATGATGAAGAGGAGGCACTTCTATGTGATGGAGTAGATGTTTTGTGAGCTGGAGATATACTCTTCTCCTCTGAACTCATCTTTGCAGCAAACTTGTAGTAATGATCTTGTGCTCTGATCACTCATGTACAAAAAGGCAAGGGATAGTCTTCTGCATCCTTCTGTTTCACAGTTTATGGACAGCCAAAGAGGAATTCAATCTCAGCTGAGCTGCACCTTAATAAAGAAAAACGTGAGAAGAAGAGTGAATGAATACACCCTTGCTCCAAAGTAGCTCTGCAGGAAAGAAATCTGTTGACAGTCACTATTTAATCCAACAGATTTCCCAGGTTTTTTTACTTTCCTTCCGAACAACTACCCAGTACAAACACAAACACACGGTTCTGCATTCTCACAGACGATGAAAGTGGTATTGCATTATTTCAAAAAACCCTAATGAAAGGCTTAAAGAATTTACAGCAATTCTCAGGCAAAGTTTACAAATCCTTGACAAGGGGTTATTATCACACCTTGCATAACATCATAACATTATCAAGTAACTCCTTAGGACTTCCCGTACAACACAGACACCACTGAACACCCCGTTATATTCAGTACTTCTTAAAAATCCTGCAGTTAGATTAAGGACTCCGCAAGTTGTTTTGTAAAAGCAGGTCCCTCTTTCAAAGATGATGGCCTCACTGAAGCGGTGGACATCCCAGTCTCACGTATCAGCACCTTTTAGATGGTGCAGAGCTCACCACACGCTCACATCTTGCTCTCAAAGGTGACTGAAAGAGAATATAAAATGTTTTGACCAGAGAACACTTTCAGCCACAAGACTGTGGCCAGGGTGTATTAATCTTTTCATCTGGACAAAAACTTCCATATATTTGTTGAATCCCAGCTACAAAAAAATGCACTGATGGAGGCAGGGCCTAACTCGGATACTCTGGGCTGCCATGTTGGGTGCCGCCAGCTCCGACCGACCCACCACAGGGCACAGCTGAGCCTGTCAGCAACAACATATTTAAGAAAGGGCAGAAAACACCGTAAAGGCAACAAACAACTTTGTGAACACCAGGGTCGGAGAAGGAGCAGGGGGGAAGAGGTGCCCCAGGTGCCGGGGCAGGGACTCTCCTGGCGCCCATGGAGGAGACGGATAGTCCTGAAGGAACCATGGCCCATGGAGCACCCACACTGACCAGATGTTCCCCTGAAGGACTGCAGCCCATAGGCAACCCACGTCAGAGCAGGGGAAAAGTGTGAGAAGGCAAGAGTGGCGTGGAAAGAGGAAGATGGAGCTGATTTTTTTTAGGATTGCCTTTTAAATCTAAAGGTATCTCTTTGCATTGAACTCTTGTGCAGGAGAGAGTATCTTAGTACTCCTCAGCATCCTTAATGCAGAAGTGGAGCTCAGCTTTCTGCTACTTTCAACCTTTGCAGTCAGCCTTTGTTGTTTTACATTTCACTTTTCCCTAAACCTGGATGGGAAAGGGAGACGCTATAGCCCTCAAAAGACATCAAACAGTATTTTTTACACAACTACTTGCACTAGCAAGGAAAAAATAATTGCACAAAACAGATCAGTCCTGTGCCATGCACAGAAGAGTAAACACTAACTTTGTATCTGCTCTATAAAAAGCACCACTGTTCTGTGGTTCGGCTAATTCACATTCATAAGGATCAGAGCGTACTTCAATCCAGGAGCTGGGGCAGCAAAACAGGGAAGTAGATAGAGGAAACTGGAATGAAGAAAACTGGATTCTTCAGATAATGGCAGAAAATAAGCAGGAGAGGATATTTAACAGGAGAGGATTACAGTTGCAAAGAACAAGCGATAACAACCACAAAATGGCATACGTGCAGGTGTTATTTTTGGACTGATATATATTCATTATTATCACAATCCTTTTTATCTTACCTTCTAGCTTAAATACCGAAGTAGAGCTGCTGTATGCAAGTGCATACAGACATCATTTCAGGGAATTTAAATGGTATCACAGATTTAACAGTACTTTTCAATAAATGTAACTCCATTCAAACTTAAAAAAACCCAAACTTCTGGGCCTACATATTTAACGTTTGCTTCTTGGACAAAAAGTATGAGCAACTTTTAAACAAAATGTTATCCTGGTAAGTGTGAATACTAATCTAAAATGTACTATCACTTTCATATAAAACAAATTATTAAAAAAGCTTTTAAAACAGCAGGATTTTAACTTCAGCAAATGGCTAATCCTCAAAGAGAACACTCTTGACAGTTTTAATTTTTGAAAATTAGAGGTGTCAAAAAGCAGTCTTTATAGCAGTGCCTATTAAATCTAGTAGGATTTTGCTGTTACACGAAGTACAAATGTCAGCAGTAGTTAACTGTTAACACCTTTCATTCTTCAGGACAATGCTTAAATGCTGAATATGAACTTTAACATGTGCCTGCTGGAATTCAGGCTGCCATTAAATGATATGTTCATTTGTGTTCCATAATACAACATAACCTGTTGCATTAATTCATCTCTTCTTTTCAGTTTGGCCACTTAAGACGTTTTTAAGCACTTGCTTTTCTCCAATGGCAGATAATGGTTTGGTACCACCAGTAACTTAGTTTTTAGCATAAATATTAAGTGAGTACATCAAAGGTTTACTATTTTCAATAAAAGAAGCATTGTCAAAAATTTCAAGAAAATACCGTGTGGTTGTTCAGCCTGGAGACGAGAAGGCTCCAGGGAGACCTTATAGCGGCCTTCCAGTACTTAAAGGGGGCTACAGGAAAGATGGGGAGGGACTCTTTATCAGGGAGTGTAGCGATAGGACGAAGTGTACTGGTTTTAAACTGAAAGAGCTTAGATTTAGATTAGCTGTTAGGAAGAAATTCTTTACTCTGAGGGCGGTGAGACACAGGACAGGTTGCCCGGGGAAGCTGTGGATGCCCCATCCTTGGAGGTGTTCAAGGCCAGGCTGGACAGGGCTTTGAGCAACCTGGTCTAGTGGAAGGTGTCCCTGCCTATGGCAGGGGGGTTGGAACTAGATGATCTTTAAGGTCCCTTCCAACCCAAACCATTCAATGATTCTATGAAAAACTGCTATGTACTGGCCACAGTTACCACCACCCATCATGCCACTTGGGGCAGGGGAAGACTAGAGGTGTCAGTCAGGAATGAAGGAGTGAAGTTGAACCTGGGAAAAATGGGAGGAAAGGTGTTGTTTTAATGTCTTTTATTTCTCACTACCCAAATCTATTTTAATTGGCAATAAATTAATTTTCCCTAAGCTGAGTTTTGCTTGCAACAGCGATTGATAAGCAGTCTCCCTGTCTTTATCTCAACCCACAAGCTTTCTCATCCTATTTTCTCCCCCCCTGCCACTGAAGCAGGGGGAAGTGAGCGGCTGGGTAGGCATTTGGCTGCTGGCCAGGGCTAACCCACCACAGCTACGGGGGCCATTGTCTTTCCTGTTTACTCAGCCGCTGCTATGTGTACTACCTCTTTGCGAGTATTAGATGCTTTCTCTCACTTACTTCTCTCTACCCAAGCCTTTAATTTCCATCCAAGAAAAGAAAAATAGATACTTAGAGCAGCACAGAGGATATTTGTGCCAATAAACAGTCAAATGCTGCCAAAACGTTGCAAGTTCATCATCAGTACATCACGACAGTTCAGGAACAGAGTTATAGGTCTCAATGCTGATAGATACCGTGCCTGATCTTCCATTAACCTTAGACAAAATTGTTCCCTGAATGATGTCGTCTGCTTGAAGCTAGCATATATCTTCTTCACCACCCTCTCTCTAATTTTGAAATAGTGCCCTTCCGCATACACTGTGATGACAGCACACCAAGGGTCAGCACAGCACAGCTAGCTTTAGATGAGTGTGGAGAAAGGTGCTGTCCTGCACCATGTCAAATGGTATCAGGACAAAACTACATTAACTAACACTCAGACATGACTGCAAGCTCAAAGAAATTATGACATATTGAAGACCCATGCAAGAATATCATCCTCAACACAGATACTCACACAGAGGCAGCTAAATAATTAATTACATTGGGCCTTGCAGCCACCAGCTTCCAAATACTGCACCCTAACAAAAACCTTCCTGCTGGAGATGAGATCTGTGATGACTCATAAGTGACAGACACCTTTTCTGCCTGCTGTATTATGGAGGGTGGAATGACTTCATTTTATTAGTTATCAGCACTTTTGCAAGTACGAATCTCATCCACATCTTATGGATGAGCTTCCATATCCATCAAGCAGTCTCCCATAGAATTATAGATCGCACATAATACCCACAGAGCCCACATAGCATCCCAGTGGCATGACTGGGAGAGCATGGCTGTTCCACCAGCAAAAGCTGCCCCCATAGCCTGAACATCTTGGCAAATTCTCCATTCTTTTCAGGATGACAAGTTCCTGCTAGAAGAAGCCTAAGAAGATGCTAGTGCTGGAGCTGCTAGAGCCACCTACAAGATAACAGAGGTTGCAGGAGGAAAGAAACAGACTGCACAGCACATTTGTTTCAGAACTTCAGAGAGAAAACCTAATGAAGTTGCAGCCAAAGAGAGGCTTTTCCTTCTACCCTAGCATACCAGGGACTGCTGATCTAGTTTAACGGCATTTTCATATCCTAGAAATGCATTAGGAAAATTTTAGCCAAAGAAGTATACCAACAGTGATATCTCAAAGTGTGCAATTTTCATATAAATCAAAACTCAAATTACAAAAATTAGAACAGAAAAATTATAATCCTAGTTCACAAACCTGTGCAGAACAGTTAAGTTATTTAACCACTAAAAGGACAAATTTTCGGTCACTTTCAGCTATGAGGTCACTGGAAATTTTTTAGCAGAGCAGCCTTTGGGCAAATGAAAATCAAACCCTTTTTAAAACATCTGATCTTCACTCAGTTGACGCATGTGGAAAAATTTATATTTAGTATTGGCACAGGAGGACAGTGATCTGGCACTTCAAGTGTGTTTTTAAGGCTCTCGGGAAGCGTAGGTGCTGTTGTAAGAAGCAAACACAATGCTAGCAAGTGGTACACAAGAAAAACAGGTCTGTAAATAGTTGCCAGGTTTGACATTCTGTGAACTGTGGGCTTTTTTCTTTCGAAAGGGATTTGAAAAAAAATAAAATAGTGGCTTACACCTGAGCCAGACTCCACAGTGGTTCTGTGGCATTGCCCAAGAATTAAGAGCTGAACCTAACCAACAACTTGCTCAAACCACACAGATTTATTGATATCAGTCTCCCAAAAAAAGATACATAAAACTGTACCATCCCCCTTTACACTATAAGAAGCAAACATTTCTTCTTGCCCCACTTAACAGCAACAATAACTTCAATACAAAATTGCTGTTATTTATTCATGGAAATTTCTGATAGAGGAACAGTTCAGGGTTAAAGTAAAATAAAAAAAGCAAGTGGGATATCTGAGAAAACAAGCACTGTAAGCACAACAAAAATATTAATGCAAACTAGCAAGAGCTAGCATTGAGCTTTTTGTTATTGTTCTTACACATTGAATTTAGATTTTGTTTCTCTATATTGCTAAGAGCTTATCTTCCAATTTTGGCTTAAAATCTGGGTAATACATCTTTTTTAGAGCGTATTAGAAGGAATAAATGCAGTAAAATTGATGTAAAGAAGCGCCAGTCTCTCTGTAACTAAGATTGAAGCAAACAATTATAAATCTAATTTTTTGGCCAACAAATTCAATTTACCAAAATGAAACCAATGCTTTTGAGGCATTTTTCATGGGCTTTTGCCATCAGTCACTGGCAATTTTGCTATTGATTTCAGTGGGAACACAAGCAAGCCATATACCATGGTAGAATATTTCTAGAAAATAATAGAAAAATCTAAAAACGTATTCAAAAACTATGATGTTGGGTTTTGGGTGGGTGGGGGCTGTCCCCCTAGTAATTGTGCATTTGTTCTGATAATGTTTCCTGACAAAGCCCAAAACATCTGACTTATTGTACGAGGCCAATTTTATCACGGCTTTGCTTCACAGCAAACATGTCTTCAACCTGAAAGTATTTTAATTGATTTCAGCTGGACAACTCAAAAAGAATGCCATTATCTGGCAGAAATAAAGGTAACACTATTGGCCATTGGTTATTAATTGCTGTTTATCCAAATATCATTGACCTGTAGGCTGCATTTTGCACCACACCAACTAAATTCCTCATGAACTGCTCAAAACCACCTGTTAGTTCAGGATCATAAGTTGATTCAGCCCATCAAATGTGACAGTGCATTGCTTTGTCACAAAGCTGCTTTGCCATGAGTTCACAAGGCAGGAAATATATGTATCGCTTCCAGTGTATACAACGAGACTTCCTGGAGCGTGAAAACCAAACGCTGGGGAAAGATTTTGGTCATCACAAGTATCTATCGCCCAGCTGGCAGTTTTAACTTCAACTTTTCTCACTGGCAACTCAACTATTTTGTATTTAAAACATCTTTTGAAATTACTTACTGGTTCTTCAGTACATTCTCTTCTAAGTTATTTACTTATTTTTTATGTAAGGTGATGGATATAGAAAGGTAAGATGCTCTGCTCAAAGTCAAGGAGAGAGCGAGCCTTGTAAGCGGAACATTCAGCGAGGTCTTTTAACTCTGATGTGTAAGGAAAAATACCATGTGCCATGACTGTAACATCCTGCAGATAAGGCAAAACATCTATATCTAATCCTATTCATAAAGGAACACAAAAATTACTGTACAGAAACTACAATAAGAAATTATTTAAGAAATAGCCTAAAGATTCTTTACTGAGTAGTTAAGAAATTGTTTATTCTTTCTTAAATTTGTGGTATTGAATACTTCTTTTATGAATGAGAACTATCCCACCACATTCTTGCAGTTCACCCCTACTATGTTTATTTTTTAAGCTAGCCTTTGAATTCAAGGTGGGATTTTCCCAATAATATTATTGGGCTTGTTCTCAATTGTTACACTTTGTCTAAAGCTGAAAAAAAAAAAACCAACCAACAAAACAAAACAGGGATTCCCCATTTTTTCTCTACTTCAATCACAGATTTGAACATATTTTACTACACAATTATTTTTTCCTCATTTATTCTTAGTTCATTAGTGCTGTGAGTTTGTTGTTTTGGGTTGTTTTTTTCCCCCGGTGTCTTAAATCAAGTATTAAATAGGTCTTAAAAACAAAGTCATTCTTCATTTGCTTTCCATCCACAAAGTGTTACTGTCTCCTTAGGTCTCTTTCTGTCTAAATAAATAAATAAAGTAAAATTACATGCTTTATTTCTCATATCAGAAACCACTGGGTTTTTACACTAGACATTATGTTAACCCAGAAGTCCTGCCTCCTGTCATCTGGAACAAAATTATTTCAGATGCATCAAAATAAATGACCAATCGAGCACCAAGATGTAGCGTGATTATTTTTTATATCAATGTTACACTAAATAGTTTGAAAGACAGGGAAGCACTGAGAGCTACATACTGATTTTTCTTCACCTTCTATCCCAGGTTATATTAATATGTTTGATTCAACATCTTAAAAGTATTTCCTGGAAAATCTATTTTAATCTATACTAGTATTCAGTAGTATACAAAAACTGACTCTCCATATAAAAACTCATTACTCTTATTCACTGAACAAACTACATTGTATCTGGAGTTACACAGATTGTCATTATTTGAAATTTCATCTTAAAATCGAGTATTTTTATGTTACTGGCTATTAAAAAAAAAAAAAAANAATGTAGAAAGGCTATTTTTATTGGAAAAAAAATTCAGTAAGTTTGAAAGGTCCGAGTGAGACACAGACACAAGCAGTGAAATAACACAGTACACCAGGGAGCAAACCGGGCAAAGACTTGGGAAACATAAGCTGTATAAACGGCACAAAACAAATGGGCAATGCAGATGAGAGAAGCAGCCGCCTGTGGAAATGAGTATTAGCAAAGTCAGAGGTACAGATATTGCAGTTATCTCGCTTTACGAGCCGCCACCGTACAGCAAGTCCATTGACACCGGTTTGGGAATCTCTGTTCTCTCCCAAAATCTGAAGATGTTCCCCCAAGCCTGGACAACTGCACCAACTGCAGTGTGGTTTGTGAAAAAGCTATTAATAGAAGTGACAAAAACGTAGGAAGAAATTACTTGCATAAATCTGGAGTTATAAATAAACCTGCATGTCATATAACCGATAAATGGAAGCTCTCAATGGGTAACTCCAAATGAAGTTTGGATTCAAATAACATTTGTGACAGAAGTCTGTTATGTTGTTTCTCACTCTGATTGAGTCTTTTCTGCAAGAATGCCCAGAATGCTTTATGGACTGTTTAATATCTTCTGCAGTACTGGAGTAATTTGAGAAGACAATTTAGGGTGCAGAACTGAGTCTCTAGACATAAATGAACCAAAAATAGGCAACTGTCACTGGCATTATTTCAAGCAAAGGATCTTCACATTGATCTATCGATACGGGGCTGCTTTTCATTTGGGAGGGAAGAGGTTTTCTGCGGTGCTCTGTGGCTGTATAACACGGTCATTCGATATTCGAGCACTCAGCGGAGGCCAACCTTTGTTCTCACACTATGAAGAATAGGTAACTGCCTGTTCCCCCCTTTACTGCTGACCTTCTGTGCAGGAAAATCATAACCACGCTTTTCTACAGCACATGAATGCTGCAAACACAAGAATATAATGGAAATAAAACACCTCAGTGTGATGGCAATGCTGTAGTGATTTAATAGACCACTTATGGGAAATAAGCAATTTCTCTTTTTTTGTCTTTTTTTTTTTTAATAAATGAGTGAACCAACCCCTTTACAGCCACTCTTTGAGAATCAATCACATCATTTTAGCAAAACATCAACTTTTTAGGAAATGGCTTTAATCAATGCATTTTAAGATTTGGTTTATTTGTAGGTCCTGTCAGAAATAATAAAGAGCCAAGTCCAGATTTAGGAAAATTATTGATTACATTTGGCATGTTGAAAAAAACTGAGCAATCTTTTCTTTTTTAATTCAAAATCACTAATTCCCATCAGAAAAAAAACCCAAAACAAACCAATTTCCTACGTTTTTCTAGCACAGTTTTAATAGCGCAATTGCCTCAGTAATAACTTTCACGGCTAATATTTAGAGCAGTCATCAAAAATCACATGTCCTAGACCTCTGACCAGTGACTTTTAAATCCTAGATAGATACCAAAATAACCCTGTTGATCTAAGGGGACCACTGATGATTTTCAGGTCCAATATTTATAAGTGGGAATAAATTAGGTGCTACAGGAAAACTGGGAAATCTTACTAGCACTACATGGTTTTTGAGGCAGAAGATATTAGAATTCATATGACAGTGTTACCATTGCCCCTTTCAAGTATTTTAAAAGCTGCATATTCAAGGTTTGGGTAACAAATATACATGTCTAATTGCAGGCATTCATAACAATATTGGCATATACAAATTCTCAATCTGATACTATATACAGCAATACATACAGTACCTAAATGCTGCCATAAATCATTCTTTATCCCATATTCAGGAAGATCTAGAACCTGGCTATAGGTAGGAAATGAGTCAAGTCCAGCATTACCCCTGGAGAGGAGCTCTGATATAGACCAAACTACTGTACTTGGTCAACCCAATTTGCAATTTCCATGACCATAGAATAATCTATGGAAAAGATCTTTAAGATCATCGAGTCCAACCGTAAACTTAACAATGCCAAGTCCACCACTAAACCATGTCCCTAAGCCCACATCTACACATACCTCCAGGGATGGTGACTCAACCGCTTCCCTGGGCAGCCAGTTCCAGTGCTTGATAACCCTTTCTGTGAAGAAATTTTTCTCCCTGAAACTACCTGAAAGGAGGTTGTAGCAAGGTGGGTGTTGGTCACTTTTCCCAAGTAACAAGCAATAGGACAAGAGGAAATGGCCTCAAGTTGCACCAGGGTAAGTTTAGATTGGATATTAGGAAAAATTTCTTCACAGAAAGGGTTATCAATCGTTGGAACAGGCTGCCCAGGGAAGTGCTGGAGTCACCATCCCTGGATGTATTTAATAGACATGTAGATGTGGCACTTAGGGGCATGGTTTAGTGGTGGACTTTGCAGTGTTAGGTTTACGGTTGGACCCGATGATCTTAAAGATCTTTTCCAACCTAAATGATTCTATGGTCATGGAAATTGCAAATTGTGCTGACCAAGCGCAGCAGTGAGGATGACCTGCCTGAGATCACGGTGTTGACCAGCAGCCTCTCCGCTGCAGGGTGACTGGGGCACATGCTCAGCTTCCCTCCTATAGCACTGCTATATATTTTGGTTCACCAAAACTCTGAGATCTCATGTTCGCTTACAAGGCAGTAAGCGTGATTAGAAGTGGGCACTCATCTCCTTCAACTCATCAATTACTTTTTTTGCTAATTTAGTTAAATGTATAACTAGATGTACATTGTAGCAATGCACTAAACTCAACTGATAAAAAAACCCCAAAGCCTTGCTATTTTATCTTATTTCACATGATAGTCAAAAGCAGTACTTCCCCATTTCACACATGCAACTTCCCGTAAACTCCTTCAAGATTCATTAATTAATTGGCTAAGACACAATATTTATGTCAATAAGAGCAAAGTATAAACCTGTATCATTATTCTTAATACGGCATCACTATTCTTAATTAGGCTACCACTTCTCCTTGACTGACAGTCAATGATGCAGCAAAAGTAATGGAAAAAAAGAATACATATTTCATAGCAGTCATGTTTTACAGCCCTACATTTGACAAACTCCCATAACAAGCATTTGTTGGAAGAATTATCAAAGAAATTAAAATTAATTAACCTGGTGTTTCCCAAAATGACTAAGTTTATTAAATGCAGTGGGTTTTAAAGTCCTTAGGCTTTGCTTTGGTGGTCAGGTTAAGGGGTGGTTTGTTTTGGGTTGGTGGGTTTTGTTGGTTTGGGTTTTTTTTTGGGGGGGGGGGGGGGGGGGGGGGGGTTNGGGTTTTTTTGCTTTTAAGAAGGTCTACTTCTGTACATAGTCTCTACATATTAAACAGCATATTCCACAGGAGACTGCAGTATCAGCAAACGTCACTGAGACACTCTTATTTTCATGTCATCCTTAACAGAACACAGTGTTCCCCAACACTTTACACCTGGTATGAGTTCTTTAACACTGAGGTATCATTTTTATCTGAGTGGCTAGTCCAAGTATGTCTCAATAATACAAAACCTAAAAATAATATTAAAAAAAATTACTTGTGTGGGCAAATATGTCTATAAAATACACAGTTATGACAGACATCATCAAATAGATGGATGAGGTCAAAAAACAGATAATCAGATTCAGACAAGAAGAGGTCAGTACAACATCTGCGTTTCCCATTTTCTGCTTGCCTAAACAATTAAGCAGTTTTCTGCCCTTCCAGAAGCCCCGAAGCATACATGGTAATTAGCGGAGTTCCAGTATGTCCAAACCTCCAGTTTAGATGATAATTTCAAAATAAGCCTTCAACTCATTTGCATTCTCTAAGGATTGCCTCAATAGCTGAAGTGATCCCAGGATTTTCATTAGGATGTCTTTGTTGCTCTGCGTTCCCCAGGCTATCACAGTAATAGAATACTATTGATTTGCATGGCATGGAAATTTCTTGCATACTATAGAGGTGGTATATCGACGTGTGTTGTATGCATTTGTAACAGATTGCTGCAAGTAGACCATTAAGCATGTATACATATTTAAAAATACATAAATACAAATATGCAATATATACCAGTTAAACATTAAACAGGAAAAAGTAGCTGGTGGACATTATCATCCTTTTTAGACTAACCTAAGTCTGGAGCACCTTTATAAAAAAAAAACCCAACAAACAAAAAAACCCCAACACATACTATTCCATCCCTCCACCCCATTTTTAAAATAAAAACATTACTGGGGGATTTTTGTTTCCATCAAAATTTTTTCAAAGAATCAAATTTTTCAATTCTTGAAAAAAAGCCATAAAGAGATCGAAAATTTTAATCAACATTCAGGAAATGCTCTAAAGAATTAAAAGAAGTTCCATGTGTCCTAATTTTTTTCATGGAAAAAACCTGCACAATTTTCAAAAAGCTCTTTAGAAAAAAGAAACTACTTTTTTCCTTATTGTAGTAATTAATTTTTTCTTTACCACTGGGCAATTTGGACAAAGGAAAAATAGATTAGAAGCCTAAAGACTCTTAAATTGCTTTTTAATTAGAATCTGAACTGGGCAGTGATCTAAAGCAAAGAGCCTAATTTCTCTTACAAAAGGGCTACAAAATGTTTTCGGAAAAATGGTACTAATCTTCCAAAGCACAGGAGCCTAGAAGTTGCTTGTGACCCTTGAAATCCATGTCTGGCTGCATTTTACTCCCCTTCTTTTATTAACCTATCTCTTGTTTGTCTGTATGTTTTACTTCTGCTATCTCAAAAACATTACATTTTTGCTGTATGTTCCAAACCTACCAGGTAAAACTTTGATTCAGAGCAAATTAAGAACTGCCTATTTTATCAGTCTTGAATTTTGAACTGCGCACCATCTAATGCTTGTAGGAAGGATGCCACAAAAATTCATTGCTGCCTCAATATAAGTGCAATGTACTTATGGGAGCAAATACAAGCCTGCAGTTGATGGAGTTTGCTCAGGTCACGGAGAACAGAGAGGGGAGACACAAAACTGGCAGATTAGCCAGAGCTTCCACCAAACCTATTTTTTGGGGTGCTAAATGGAAGGTCACATCCAAGAACAAAAAAACAGGATGCAATTTTATTCTTGGAAGTAAATTGCTTGACAAACACTAAGTGTCATGGTGGATCACAGCTGCACAGGATAATATAGTTAATGGTTTATATATAATCTGGGAAATAACAAGAAGGAATAGGGAGGCTGTATTACCTCTGTGCCTGCTACTAAATCACTGTGTCCAGTTCTGCTGCCAACATTTCAAAGACATTCACAAATGAGTTCAAGAGAAAACCATGAGCATGACGACAAGATTGAAAAACATCACTACTAATAACAGATTTATGGAGGTCGATCTATTCAGTTTGTCAAAGAAAAGCTCGAAGGGTCACTGGATGACAATCTATAGCCCACTACATGGAGGGGAAAGGAATTTATTATTAGAATTCTTCTCAAAGGTATAAGAAAATCTAGCAGGACAAAAAGAAGAGATAAATATATGCAGGTTAGACATACGGCACAGATTTATAATGGTGAAGATAATTAAACACTGATAAAATACACTGAGGATTACAACGGGTGTTTGTAGGGGTATGAGAAGACATTTTCAGATTAAGACTGGAATTTTTTTTTTTTTTTAAATATATTCCTAAACTCAGCCATCACTGCTGATTTGGAAGCAGGAATTCATCCAGGGCAGTCTAACGGCCTATTCCATGGTAAGAGTTCAGTTTAGATCATAATGGAGCCTCTCCCTCTCCCTTCCCGCAATTGAAACAAACCAACCACAAAAAAAAGACCCACAAATCAACCCAGAAAAAGAGGGATAAACTAGAAGGAATAAAACTCTTTTTTTCTTAATCCTGATCCGTGGTGCACCCATTAATCTCTCCACTTAAGGTTCTCCAATTTTATCCTCCTATGTCACCAGGCATTTATAAAGACTGATCTTTTGTATGGAACAATGTTAAATGTTCTTCAAGTCTAGAAAAATATATATTCTGATCACTGCTAATATTTGTTTTTCTTTCTTACTGCTTTAAAGAAATCTGTCTTCCTGACACATATGTTTAAAACATAAGTTTCCACGGAAGAGCAGGAACACATCATAAAGTCATTTTTTTATCTCATTACTACCTGAATTTCTCTGCACCTCCCTGAATGATGGTTTCATTAGAAGAACAGAAAAGAAAAATAAATTATTATTGTTCATGTCAAGGAATTACCAAAAATGTCTCGAGCACTTCATAAAAGCATTAGGAATCACATGCATGGCTGAAAAGACCATGAGATGGAATAATCGCTTCTCAAGCTCCTCCGAAGTCTAAGATACATTGACTGGAATTAAACTGAGCACAAGAATGGGTGAGTTGCTCAAAAGTAGTTTCCTGACAGAGCAAATCAGTGACAAAAAAACCCCACTACAACCAAAAAAACCCCTTTTCTCTTAATGCATAGCTGGTTTCTCTTGACTCTCTTGCATGAGGGAAATACATACTATTTCCTATTATCACGCTAAACCCTAAGTCCTGCACACATCAATAGCTAGATATGCTTAGTTCTTCCTGCTTTTGAAATACTGACGAATCAACATTCAGCTGCAGTGACAAAAAAACACATTGTAGAAACACTCAAAAGTAACATTCATTTGCCATAGGACGAACTCCCTACTTCCAACACCGCAAATAATTTCAGCTGAAATTACACTACACTAAATTCCCTCTGCCTGTGCACAAAGCATGATCTAATACAAGAACAGAAATGCCCTCAGGCACCTTACACATAAAAAAATCTGAGCAGTCCTAGAATATTCTCATCATTGAAAAGCTGTATGTTCTCCATCAGTCATTGATTTCCAAAACATAGTAGACGGAAAACTACTGCTAATACGTATTGATTTTTATAAACAAACAGATTATAAAGCCAGAAGAGACTACTCTGATCATCTCACATAAAAATGACCAAGGGAATTTTCCAGCTTAATTCCTGTTTGAAATAAACCATATAATTTAGCAAACCATCCAAAACCAATGCAAAAGTGTCCGGTGGTGGGAAGCACACCCAAATCCTAGTAAGTTCTTGCAAACATTAATTTCCCTGCATTTTTAAGAATGTGCATGCTATTTCTCCTTTAAGTATGTCTAACCTCAAAGCTTAACCAAGGCCCCTTGTTAAAACTTTGCCTACTACATGGAAGAGCTCTGTTCAAATGCAAAATTTGCTAGTGCACAAATGCACTGTATTTAGTATTGATACAAGGCTTTAGGAAGACTGACATGAGATGCCTAATTTTTTAAAAGATTTTTAATAAGTTTGATAAAGTTTAGAGAAGAATTAATTAAAGAATAGACAAACATTTTATAGTCAGATGTGCGGAAAGGTCTGTAGTTAATTAAGAGGAGGGCTGAAAGGTTGCTTGAGCGCAGCGGTAAGGTAACTTCCCCAGTTCTGATAGCAATGCACTTACTTGTTTGTACACTTCTAGATTTCAGATGTGGCTTAACCACATTGCACACTGTCGTGGTTTAGGCCGAACCGGCCACTGGGCGAGCGACAGATGTTCCCCCCTACCTTCCTTCAAAGAGAGAGGCAGACGAGGGAAAAAGAGATTTATAAGTTTAGAAGGAATTAATCTACGGTAATGAAATAGTAACAAGAAAATAAAAAGAAAATAATGAAAAAATATACAAAACCACATCAAGCTCCCGGGATGACAATCACATCATCAGCTGGCACTGAGGAAGTCCTAGACTGGAGTCAGGGATGGACAGGAACTAGATTCAGGATCTGGATTCAGGACCAAAGGCAGACGAACAGAGTCCTACTCGGACGCCGGCCATTGAAGAAAGGGAGAGAGCTGACCCTTTGATCCCTCAGCTGTTATACTGAGCATGAGGCAGATGGGATGGAATACCGTGTTGGTCAGTTTTGGGTCACCTGTCCTGTCCACTCCTCCCCACAGGTGGGACCCCTCTACACTCTTAAGCTTCCGACCCTCCAACAGAGCACACAACAAAGTTATCTGACCTTGGGTGTTATAGCAATAAGTATAAGCAAGAGCTTCTCTGCATACCGTCCCTTGGCATCAACTATAAACACAGGTCTTATCACCCTGAGAGCAAACAATGTTTGCAAAATATGCTGTTAATTTCAGTAGTTAGAAGAGGCCCAGCTAAAAAGTAATATTACTGAACAAAATTGTCTGTTTTAGCTCAAACCAGGACACACGCAGTAGAAGACATGATATGCTTCAATAGTATACTAGTTAGAGGTATGCTCGAGCAATTATTCCAATCACAGATGAATTTCACAATAGCCAATCACGTATATGCTCATAATAACCCACACTACACTCTTCCATCAGATTTACCAAAACTGGTGTAAGCTACGCAGGGCACTGGTTCCCTTGCAAGGCTGAGGGAGGCTTCACAAAGTATAACAAAAAGTCTGAGGCNTTATAACAAAAAGTCTGAGGCATGATGGAAGGATCGAACTATAAGAAAACACACCCAAAAAAAAGTACAAAAGTCTTTGGACACAATTAACATTTGTATATCCATAACTTAGCAACACAGTAAGCATGCNCACAGTAAACATGCCAGCGGGTGAGCAGCACTCTCCACTATTTCTTTGTGTGCTGGGAAACAACCACGCTTCCCTCCTAACACCAAATATTGCTATTCTCTTTCAACATAACATACAGAATTTCTACTTAAACTTCCCCATAATTAGGCACAAGACACTTACATTTATTACCTTTTGGTGTCTTATAGAAAGCACCAAGGTGAGTAATGGCCAGCTGAGAATCCTGTTTCATCTCTCTCTAAAAACAACTCGCCTTTTAACACTTCATTGAGTCACAATCATTATTGCATGACCTGCTGCATTAGCACCACTTGCAAGACATGAAATTAGTTTTCCTCTACTTGACACACGATAAACCACAATGTGTACAACGGCAGCAAAGAATAAGACTGAGAGATTCAGATGGAGCTATGCAATCCACAAATAGTGTGCATCGAGCTCAGTCAATCAACTGAAAAATGGGTTAATTTTCCACAGGCCAGAGAGGAGGGCTATTCTGTGCTAGCGATCAACATTCACACCCGCCAACCTCACTAGGTGCTTGCAAGCCATTTGATGCTTAATAACGTCTCCATCCCCCAAGTGGCATATGAATAACCTGTGATAACCAGCACGGAAGACTTGTAAGGATAACAGAGCAGCAGCAACACAAACCCCTAACATGTCACTACGTATTACTAACGTCTTAACTTTTTACTACAAATTAATTTTTCCCCACTATTCATGATCTTGCATCACCCCAGATCCCCACAAGT
The DNA here is from genome assembly GCA_003993805.1 of Himantopus leucocephalus. Lineage (NCBI taxonomy): Eukaryota > Metazoa > Chordata > Aves > Charadriiformes > Recurvirostridae > Himantopus > Himantopus leucocephalus. Next base: position 17,088,350 of record RSEF01000007.1, read on the forward strand.
GCTCTGTGTCCTGCAGACCCATCCCCCTCACAGCTCAACCTTGCTGCCCCCATTCCAGTATTTTTCATTCTTCCTCTCCTTCATCCTGCAACCATGAAGTACGCACTACCCTCCCTACAGACTCCTTTATATTTCATGACCATGCCGGGTCCCTTTTCCTCTTTCTTTGTTCATGCGCCTCGCATAAATTGCACACAATCATGACCCTTTGAATTTATCTTTCCTTTTCTAACCCAACCTCTACACACGCCCCACTTCTTTACGTTACACAGCACAGCCTAGAAGGTCAGCTCACAGCAACAAATTCTTTAGAAACAATTTAAAACATATTCTGTATTTGCAAAAAACTGCTCTTCGTGGGAGAGGCCACGGCTGTAGATTGCAGTTAGAAGAAAAAGTTAAACAAAGAGAACCTACAATTAGAATTAAAAGACCTGAACGCCTACACCGTGCCTCTTTGCAATACACAGGTCTATGCCCCAGCTTTTCTCTTTCCAAGGCTGAGACACAAGAAAGTTTTTCTTCAGCTTTATCTGAACAAAAATCAAATGGCCTAACAACAAGCAAAAGATGTCTTATTTCACCACTACTAAACCTGTGCTACGCTATCATTTCATCCCAAACTATTTGTCATTTTCTTCACAAAACAACTGAGGGGCTTAAAGTAATGCCAGCAAAAACATCAGCACTTCCACAGTGTTTTTCAGCTGTACTTCTCAAAAACATTTTAAGAGGAGGTTTAATTTTAGCATAGAGTCAAGTCAGTCACAGCAGATGCAGAGTTTGCAAGTTGCAATCAATTCTCACAAAGTTCTTATTAATGATCTGAAATAACAGTTCCATTCAAGCTCTAAATGGCAAGTGGCTGCCAATTATGCACAACACTGTTTGTCATTGTGCTTTAGCAGAATATTTACTAGGAACTAATACATTTTCTTTTGTGCCTAAATGCAAAATTCCCCAACTGATCTCAAGAGAAAATGCCAAACTGCCTAATTTCAATATGACTTTAAAGAGACCCAGAATAACTTTTCAGTTTCACCACTAAGAAACAAATTCAGTTTTTGACAAATTAAATCATGTTTTAGGATTGCAACTAATTTGCTAACGTTGTCAGCAAATAACTATTACCTAAGGTTACCAACAAATATGGGTAACCTGGTATATTTATCAAAATTCAGTACACGTTATTAACTAAAAACTCCACACAAATACAGTTCTCGCATTCAGTTCCAAATTTTTGAAACTTTTATTTAGCAGTCTATTAACCCAATAAAAGAAATAAAATCCTTTCTTTTTTTAATTAAATATTTTAATTTCAAAAACTCAATGGATCATACAGGAAATCAAGTTTCTTCATTTCAATTTAATTTTTTGAACTTTCCAAATCATGCTATATTTACAAGGTACTTAGATATTTTTCCTTTTAACTAGATTGATATGAATAAAAAAACAGTTTTAAAAGCCCTCTGATTATTTAAGGTGAATTTAAAACTTTTTAATAATAGGTAACACATAAAATGATATATTGGTCTTCTATCTGTAAATGCCACAGTTTCACATTTTACATTTGTAGAAGCAGACATCACTAGAGAGGCGCCTTTTGGAGAGCTTCTCAGAGTTACCAGTGGGGTAGACTAAACACAAAACCTGCAGCAAGCTTTGACACACATCACAGAATTCTGAAGGTGAAAAATTGAGGTTTCTTTTAAGGTAAGATGAGAGAGAAGGCGAATCGATATTCTAAAGAAAAAAAAAAAAATTGTTTCCTTCTATTCCTGAGCAAGCACAAATGCCCTGAGTTGGTCAGCTGCTAATCCACTACGAGCAGCCAAACGTGAGGTTCAATTGCGAAAGCAACGCTTGAGCATTTTGCTGTCTGATACGCGTTAACGTCAAAGCGAATAGCAAATGCCGCAACTGAAACGAACAGCCAAAAGGCAAATCCAGCATCTGGCTCGCGCTGGCCAAAGGCAGTGACTCAGCTACGGTGACAGCACATAGTAAGAGACAGATGCAAAATCTAGTGGTCAATAGAATTGCTACTGTAGTGCAGAAAACTGATGAAGTTAACAAATACAGCTGAAAGAGGGCTCTTCTGCAGTCTTGACCATTTCCACGCTGGTCAGCTGGATAGGATGAATCATCAGTCACAAGCACCAAGTGACAGCTTTTCATTAATAGCGACCTTGCTTAATGCATAAAGGAAACATAAGATTTCTCTCTCTAATACATTCAGTTAAAAGTACCATCAATTAAGGATGAATTTAGATTTGAGTTCTGCTTGAACTCAGATAACCAAAAACCTCATGTCATCTAAAATTACGTCTTGCCTCTGATGCTTATAAACATGAATGAAATAACAGAAAGCCTTGACTTTTCAACCTCTTCTGTGTTTCCTGCTTTAGAAGACAGTTAATGTTACATCATATGCATGGAGAGGTATAAAAAGCCACACAATATACCAGTGAACTACACAGGGTTTTTTTACTGACTCAGAAAATGTAATCTTTCACGCACATGAGGTAATACAAGATTGACCAAGAGTAACTAAACTACAGTGCAGGACTAAACCTGTTGCCATTTCAGCTCATGGAAAGATCAACAGTTGCAAGAATGAGCTTGAAAAAGAAAACAAAAAAAAAAAAGTTTGAATTGTTCCTGCCTTGTGCTACTGCAACTATGCAGAAGTCTGCTTTTTTTGAACTGTTGCAATGGAATTTACTATCATCTCTTTATCAAAAAACTGTGAATAGCAGTGGAAAGATACTTATGCTTATGTATTATAAATTAAAGAAATTGTCACTGTTGGAACCAGGATTATGACTACTTTCTTATAATAAAGTTTTTATACACGCACACCTTACAGAAATGAAAAAAAGGCACTAAAAATACTTTTAAAATCTTGGAATATTTCATTAAAGTTAAAAGTCAAAATGAAATATTTGTTTGTTTACTGCTCTTCAGTTGTTTGACGGATTAATTATTAACTTACAGTCTCCTCATCTGTATGGTAACTATCCAGAAGACCACCCAAGAAAATAAGCACTTCAGTGAAAGCGTTTTCCTCGAACAACCACACTGCCCTGAGCAGAATAAGAGAGGGACTTTTCCACCCTCCCATCCTGGCTGACACCATCAGTCCCAGATATGGCACAAGCGTCGGTATTGTTTCACCTCTGTGTGTAAATTCCCACATGTCATTTTGCTATATATGGCCCATAAAAAAAAAATTCTACCAAACTTTTCACTACTAAATCATATTATCACACTTGAAATAGAAATCAGAATAGCAACGTGATTCTTATGTACTTTTAACTCAGTGAAATCTAACCAAAATACAGACTGTTTTCCATCTAGGTATGAGTAGGACGAACAACCAAACAGGATGCTTCTCCAAGTCTCCTACAGTTCACTCCACCCAGAGAGTCTCCAAATCCCAGAGGGAGTGGAGGATTAAGTACCCGTATCAGACGTTAGCAGGGATGGTCACATCCTCACTTGTTCACATCACCCCTGCCTCTGATGGCAGTGCTGCACCTGTGTGTTCTGCACTGCATCAGACAAGTTAGAATGAGGGTTCATATGAAGTATTCACCCATCTAAATAGGCCAGTAATTCTAAGGGGTACTTAGAACATTTTACTCTTATTACTTACACTTTGTCAACGCTAAGGAGTCAGATTAGCAACACAACTTTTCTGCATGAGTAGCCTTCTGGACTTGGCCCACAAATACACCATGTAAATGAAAGGACGTTCACTTCCAAAACATAATTCAGAAGAGCCTATTTTTAAAATTTAACTGAGAGTAATGTACAAAAACTGAGTTTCAAATCCAAAGCAAACCGTAAGATACCTCACCTTTGTTTCAAAAACAGGCAAGCAAAACTGTCCAATCTAAATTTAGTAAGCAGCAAATAACCATAAATTAGACCTCTGCATTAAGAGCAGTGAGCGACTGCAAACTGAGCTGTATCTGCAGATGCAACGAAGTCAGTATGACTTTGCAGTATTTTAACCTTCCTTAGTAATTCCTGAGATTTGGGGCTGCCTACTCAAAAGAAGAATGGCTGTTTCTTTTGTGATGGGATAATAATGAAAAGATATATTGAGAAGTATCTCAGAGATATAACATTTTTAAGTACTGGAAAAATCATTGAACTAGCATGCACCTACTGTCTCAAATCGTCTGAATGAAATGCTTGCTGCACCGTATACATAGGATAGTTTGTGCAACAGTACCCAAAGATGTGGCTGTAAAAGTGCCAAGCACTCTCAGCGCAGAACCAAGCAGCTTGCGGCATTTTGTCCTGAACAAAATAGAATATGGCCCTAACAGTTTTCTCAAGTTTGCAGCAAGACATCAGAAGCTTTTACAATCAGAAAGCGTTAACGGCACCATATAAGGCAGCGGCTTTGCACTCGAGTCCACAAATTCCTAGCAACAATGTGAAGCATTTTCAATTTGTCTTAATAGAGACAGAAGTAAAAAAAAAAAAAATAAAATTCTATTTCCCTACAGCAACTGCTGAAAACATCATTAAAAGAATGCCCTCCCATGTGTTTATCCAGTGCTGTTACACATCTGGTTTCAAAATGACCAGTTATGTCACTGCTACTTATGCTTCCACTGCCTGAATAAAATCCCACTACCTATCTTCTCAAGTACACAAAGAGGCTCTACATCACACATATCTACAATTTAACAGTCCCCCCCCCTCTTCAAAAAATGTCTCATTACCAACAAAATTCAACAATTTTTTTTATTCTCCCTCCAATTTCCTCTGCTTGATTTTCCTCTGGTAGCTCTGCCTCAATCCTCCAAAGAAGTTTCACAGCTGGCAGTGCAAGAGCACTGCGATCCACATCCATCCCTTGTTTTCTGGAGTATGTCCCGGTCTACACGTGTTTCATTTACTCTCCACTACCTATCTAGTCTCCACTGAAAGGATACGCATACAACAACTGAACCAACATATATATGTGGTGCTACCGGAGTTATTACTTATATTGCAATGGTTATATTAATACATACCACAGGGCTCAACCAAAACCAATGGCTCTTCAGGTATGACCAATTAAAGGTTAAAAATATTTCAACTAGTATGTTCCAAAAATAAAACTGATTGACGACTCCAAACATCCCAGACGATCCCAAACATGGATCCATTCATTCTTGACTGGCGAGGCCATTGTAGGTACATTCTACCTCAAAATTGGCACCTACAAATTTTCCTAAGCACAGTCCCAACGTGTTTTACTTTGGGGGAGTAGGGAGAAGATTTGTGGAATATAAGGTGTAGATAGATCCATTAAATCTGATGTGGTTTTTGCATAATTGTGTCACATTTTAGATGGGTATTTCCCTGACATACTATATGCCATAGATTAGAGCTGATGGTGCTAATTGACCGTTCCTAAATATAGTCTGCCTGCTGCAGCCCAGGGATGTAAAAACAGAGCGTACATCAGAGCTATCTCCACAAGCCAACACTGAAGTGAAAAGATTTTTTCAGTGTCTGGGAAATCATAGCTGGATACTAGGCTTTGTCATGGCCTAAAAATGTATTTCTAGAACTATTTTTGCCTGCTTTTTAAGTGTTGCTCTTTACACTAACAAACCATTAACAGATTGTGTTTGTCAACATGATCTGTAAAAAAATGGGTTTTTTCCTCACACTCCACAATAAAACGCTGCCCCATTTGAAATGCTGTTCTTGGCACAAGGTGTTAAGCCAAGTTCTGCCCCCAGCCTCCAGGGAATGGCTCGGCAGGAGCTAGCTCCCAAAACCATTTTTATAGAGAGGATAAGCTTGCTTTCCCAAACCATGTTTTCACATAGATGTTTAAATTAAAATACTGTTTCATTATTTATAATGATTATTTTTAACTCATTGTAATGAATCCAAAAAGGAAGCTATAGAAAACTAAAGAGCTTTTATATTAATTAATAAAGTAATTATATCTTCTGGTTATTTGCTTAAACAAGCTATTTCAGCCTACAGTGGTTACCCTTAGGAACCTGTGGTAGCCAAGTGCCAATACCACCATTTTTGCCATACGCTGTATTAATCCACATGCCAAAAGAAAAAATCAAAGGCTAACAATGTCACAGAGACCACAGCAATATTCATTTTACCTGCTAATGGTGTCAGCTTCTTTAATCACATCCATTAGATTTAGAGAGAACCTAAAGTACAAAGAAAAGGTCCAGCAAGAAGTTAGAGAGCTGCAGCACCTACACAAGAGCACATGTATGTTAATGAACTGCTGTATGAAAAGGAATCCGCGGGAAGTTTTTGGTGGTCATAAACATTTTTGGTCAGAGAGCTTTCCAACATATACAGAAATTTAAATCCAGCACCATCAAGGATGGTAAACACTTGAGGAAAGATAATTTATGATCGAAGGCAGCAACACCCATGGGTTCGACATGGTGTTGAGGCCTCCTTTACAGTCTCAGCATAGGAAAACACAATGATGAAGTGTTGACATGACAGATCATGTTCTTGAGATGCTACTTCTAACACAGCTGGCTCCTTTCCACATTGAGGAGAAACAACTAGAACATAAAACAGCAGCAAGCGGAAATAAAAGCTCCCAGAATGAATAGGGTTCTGCTCCTTAGNGAAAACACAATGATGAAGTGTTGACATGACAGATCATGTTCTTGAGATGCTACTTCTAACACAGCTGGCTCCTTTCCACATTGAGGAGAAACAACTAGAACATAAAACAGCAGCAAGCGGAAATAAAAGCTCCCAGAATGAATAGGGTTCTGCTCCTTAGAATATGAATTTTATTTTTTTTGGTCCTTCTAAGATGAGGTAATGATGCCTTTAGCTTGACGGGAGACAAAAATTCAAATAATAAAAGGATTACCCAGCAACTGTAACATAAATTTAAGACTGCGATATTAACAAATGCAGGATGATTCAGCACAGAAAACAGTAAGAGATGGATGCATTATAAACTACCTTTGAATTGTCTTTGAAATTTGATTCAGCCAAATACAACAATTAACCCAGCCTATCCTCTAAAAGGTGAAGTTGCGTAAGAAAGAACAAGTGAGAGAAACGTCAAGTAAAATATCCCAAGTTTACATTTTTCTGTGTGTATCTAGCAAATACTCAGCTATTGCCCTTGACTTTAAAATATAAAGCGAAAGCAAATAGCTAGTATACAATCACAGAATCACAGAACGGTAGGGGCTGGAAGGGACCTTTGGAGATC
>RSEF01000007.1:17095683-17143823 GCA_003993805.1 Himantopus leucocephalus
AAAATTCCCTAATGCGTATAAAAGTGCAGACCTGTTCTGAAAGCTGCCTGTAAAAAAATGGTACGTTGACTGGTTTCAAATATAAAAAAAATCATTATGTGGTTATTAAAAAAATTGGGAAATATCAGCCCTAGAATTGTATCTTGAACTGCCCTGCAGACAAAAACTCTGTAACTGGAATTCAGCTAGTGCCTTTCACTTGTGACATGCATGCTAGTAAATACTCCATCTTATTTTGCTCTGTACCTATACGACATCTGCCGCAATAACAAAGTTTTAAGAAATAGTAGGAATATATCAGTGAAGTCAAGAGAGATGACTCATTACCGATGACCATAGTCTGAAGAGTTGAGTAAGACTTGGGGGGGCATGACTGTAAACGGGGTTCAACATCACAGTGACTCACCAATCTAGTTGACTTGCATGTCTATGACAACGCACTCCAAAATATGAATACAAACAAATAAATAAATAAACCAGCCCAGAGAGTCCCTTCCCAATCACGTTAATAGAAGACATACAGAAACTGTGTCAGGAATTCTATTTTAATCTAATAATACTAATAATAATACATAGGGATCTCCTGGGAAATACGGGATCAGAAGAATAGAAACAAAGATGATTACACATGCTGCAGGTAAAAGAGATAAACGGAAGGGAAACAAAGTTCTACAATTATAGAATGGTCATTCTCCTTTTTTAAAGGAGATTATGATGATTGGAAGTACTTCAAGTATTATCATGAATGTATTGTTTAAAATACAAGAAATTCTAGGTACATCAAACAGAATTTACTGAACAACCTATGAAATCTACAACTTTGCAAAGTACAAAGTAACCAACTTTTGTATTCAAGAGTAAATATTTTTTCTTTTTTTTATATTTTTCGTCAATAGACAAAAACTATGCAACTTTATATAAACATACCATAAAAGAGACTTTAACTCTAAGACAGAAAAAAAACCCCAACACTTCAGTAAAATTTATTCTATTCCCTAAAATGTTAGGGAAATTTAGCTAGGTCTCTCTACTTATTATTTACAACATTCATACAATGATAGGAAGAATTTTATCTGCAGCTACACTCCAAAAATGTACTATTCTATACAAAAATGTGCTATACTAATTGACGTTTGTATGAGAAGTGGACTAGACAATCAGAACTTCACCTTGCTATCAAAACGTCACATGATAACACGAAGAGATGTTGGTCAGATTATAATATAAATAGGACATGAACAGAAGTGGACCCCATGAAAGTGGCAAATAAATTCATATCAACTATTAAGCAGTCCAGAGAAGGGAAAAGAGTTTTGCTGTATCTAGCATTATAGCTCTGTAACTTATAAGCCAGCGCACACCAATTTCTACACCCAATTCCACACGCATGAGTCCTCTGTAGTAATTGTGACTGTCGGCAGTAGCAGCTACATTAAAAGTAGCTGACAGCAGAGTACTATAATGACCAGCAAAAATCAGATTTTAATACATTAGGACACACACCAACGTAACAGATTTTGTTGATCCCATCAAACCATGCTACTGGAGAAGAAAAAAAAAAGCCTTAAAGACTACATCATCCACAATTAAATCACATAGCAGAAAAGCAGTTAAAGGAGAGCACAAACAGTTCTGGACTAACAAGGAATGTATTTCTGTAAGAACTGAAGAAACTACCACCTAAGCAGCAGAATAAACTGACTCTTAATAAGGCCTCAGGTAACAAACACACACATACACCTCTCTGGAAAACCACTGAAAGAAGATATTTGTTATTTCCCATTTAGTTTCTTCTTGTTGTTGTTCTCTTCTCACAGTTTAGGTTTATTTCAAAAGACATCCATGTATTATAACTCTTTACTGGCCAAAGAAAACAGTCAAGATCTAAACCTCTGAACTGCTCTGAACAGATGGAACAAATACTTCATACAGGACATGNAATACTTCATACAGTACACGAACTATCCGAGAATTCACAGACTATATGTGTACCAGACAAGGAAAATTAGGTGGGTTAACAGCAGGAAAGTAGGTAGAGCATCCCACTATGGATGTAGAGACACGAGTGTGAGCCCTTCGTCTGGACGGGTGCCAAGGCCTCCCCGCAGTTATCCTAGCTGTAAATAGGTAGCTCTTCATTCAAGCCGAGAAGAAAAAAGGCAGACAGATGTGATACTAGCCATATTGCTCCCTTGGGTGCTGTTGGCTGCAAAATACAAGCGTGCCTCAACCACACAAGACCGATAAGCCACCTGCACCCAGAAGGGATCTTTGGCAGCTTTTGTATTAGGGAAACAAACCCAAGTATCAAAGCATCAATAAGTCTGTTGAGTTCTTTTCATTTAATAAAAAAATAAATACACACCAGAAAAACAGATTTTTCAGCAAAGACAAAAAACTGTACCTCTCATGAAGAACTATGGTTTTAACAAAAGAGTTACTAGATACTTAAGAAAAGGTGTTAAAAGGTGTTTCCCATTTTTACCCCTTAATACTGCTCCTTCTGCACTTCCCATGTTTTCTCCCTCTTTCCTTTTCTAAATGGCTTTATTCTCTTCAAATGCTTCTTCCACATTGACACTGTTTTCCATTGCTTTGTTCTGCATCCAAAATGCAGAGCATCCCCACCTTTCTTTCCCACAGGATTCCTTTCCTTGTTCGTGTTGCTTTTTATTTTTTTTCTACTCCTCTGTTTACTCTGTGCCTTTGCTTATTTTCCATCACTTCAGCAGAAAAGAGTCCAAGCAAAGATAAAAAGCAAATGGGAAGCAACAACATTCCTTTGCTACTCCACTGTTTTACGCGTGGAAGCATGCCACTTCTGATGGAACGGTCCAACTGGCATCACAGCAATCCCTGTGGTATTTGACAAGGATGTTATGTTGCTCGGGCAACCATTCCTAATTGTCTTTTGGGAAGCTGAGCAAACAAGATGGGGTTTTTTTGCTGGCCTGTATGAAGGTCACACTAGCACGGTGGCAGCGAACACAGGTTACTGCCATAGCAAGCGAGGCATTGAAAAAAAAAAAAAATAGATGAGGCAGCCCTGTATGCAAAAACATGTCAATCACATATAAAACCCAATCTATTCTGCAACTGCAGTCATGTAAGATAATGTGTACAACAGTTGTCCTACAAGACTACAACAACTACTATGCCAGAGACATTCATGTTATTCTAGACTCATGCTGAAAGCAAATCTGAATGTTTCTCCTGGCTTGAAAAATTAAATATATTTTAAAAAGCTATTTATATATAACAGCATCCTACAAGAAATAGATTGTCGACAACAGTTTGGCAGGGCACTATTAACATCTTCTAGATATTGGGAAGAAAAATTTTCAGAAAGTAAATCTCTGCTGAAACAAATAAAGGCAGAAGCTTTAAGAGCAGGAGCTATTGCCTCAAAGTTCCTCCAGAAGGTTCATCTCAGTGTATGAATATTTTGCATCTTAAAAGAAACACACCATATGCTGGGATGGCTTTTCTTAACTAGAAAAGTCTGCCGTATATTTTTGGAACAGCCAAGTTTTTCCTCGGGCATGTTTATTGACATGTTTCATAAACCTCAAATCCTTAACTGAAAAAAGAACCTCCTTTGGCTCTACCAATAGCAGATTTGTTTTAGTTCAGAGACCAAAAAGAGGAAGAAAGGAGAAATTTTGAGTATCTTGGGGGAAAAAGTCCATTTCAACATCAAGACACACCAAAATGATCACTTCATTGCAGGCGTATTCAAATGAAATTTCAGCTTTTCAAATTTTTCTCCATTTTTCCTTTTATGGAAAACATTTGCTAAATTTAATTCAAATTCACTAACAAAGGTACAAAACTGCAACTTTTTTCAGAGTATAATGAATCAATAAACCGCGCTTCCCAAACTAACAGAATCAAAACCGCTCTTCCGTGCATCCAAGCACTGCCTCTCTATTTTCTGCCTGGCTCACAGGAGGTATAGATCCACTGGACCTCTCCAGCTTTCATCGCCCCTGGAGATCCCTGTGACAGATGCCATGCAGAAACTTATAGTGGATCCTTTAAGACCCTACCAGAAAGATGGAAAATAACCCAAATTTTTCTTTTAATTGTGTTTACTCTGTGGTCACCTGCAACACACAAAGGTTTCTCCAGCCTACGCTCACCAGCCCACGTGACTGGACGCAGTACCTATCTTCCCTGAGCTTCTTCAAACCTACACGCACTGTAGCGGATTATAATAAGCACATATACATATCAAATGTAAGGTCTAGGAAGCGACTGGACCAACTATGGAGGGAAAGATGTATCTCGAGCTATCTGAGGTGCCTCCCAGTCGGACAGGGCCCGGGGAAGCGCCGGTCAGAGCAGCGTGTTGTGCTCCCTGCGGGGAGTTACTGCCACGGGCAGCACACAGGGCTCAGCAGACCTAACGTGCCACAGCCATCCTGTGCTCATCTTTCACATGGAGGAAAGGAAAAAAGGGAACAAATAATATTTTCAAAGCCATTAGTAGTATTTTTCTAAGGATGCTGTCTTAACTATAACCCTTTCTTTTTTCCCCCATGGATCATCCCAGTTCCCAAAGCCTGAGAATAGATCCCGCTAAACAGAGTAAGAGATATAACTTCACAATTTCTGGTGGACTTATTTAGCCATAGCTGGTCAGAAAGCTCTGTTACAGTGTTTGTTTAGCTAGATTTGTGAGCACTTGCAACTATTTTTGGCCAAAAAACTTTCTTGGCCTCTATTATTTCCAGAATGGGTGGTTCTTTCTGACAAGTGTTTTACATTTTCAGACATTTTTCCCTGTCCAAGGAAAGCAGTCCAGTTCTCTAACAAAAGAAAGCAGATTTTACCACTGAGAACACTTAAACAAGACCATCTGAGAGGCTCAGGTCACAGATAACTGACTGTCAAGATGTTCTGCATCCTGAAACACTACCACCAGCAATTAATACACCGACAAGGTCAGTGATACCCTGCTATTATCACTCAAGGGCTTTCAACTCTCATAAAACATACTCAGAGGCACTTTCAATTTCATAATGATGCTTTAACATACATAACATAAATAGATATGAAAAGACATTATTCTTATTTAAGCCTGGAGGAAGAGACAACATGAGTCATATTTCTCTATTATAAATTCTTATGCATTCTGAAATGTTAATAAAACAAGTGACAGTGCTGGACTGTATTCAGGAGATAAATAACAGGAAAATTAAAGTAAGACTTGTCCTTACGACTACTACTATTGACAGTGTGTTAATTTTCTGAGGAGCTATGTGAGTAAATGACAAGTTAAAACGTTCCTTGCACTATTTCGTGTTATGAAGGAAAAAACCAAAACAACTTAAATGGGGGGTTTTATACTTGCATTCTGTTTTCAATTTTGAGCTAATTTTTGGAAGACACTTTTGCTTGTACAGCTATTTATGTGCAGGTCTTGAAGAGTTTACAGGACACGTACCCCTTCATCTGTTTCAGTGGGGCTCCAAGAGGACACTGCTTGAGTGCTTCAAATTGCAGGGCAGAGACATTACAGACTCACAGACTCTTGCTGCGCTTGCATATCCACGCTGATCTTCAATAAAACAAACAATTTTTAAGGACCTGGTACTATACTTAGAAGTAGGAGGATAAGAGGATACCCAAAATAAATAAAGAAATCAATAAATACACAGCATAAACTAATTTTTAAAGCCACATTTTTTTAATATCAAAGATTATAAGCTGAAATTTCATACAGTACACTAGCACCAAATTCAACAGCGTTCTCTGGACATTCTGTACTCATGGTCTCTTTTACTTAGATTAAAGGGTGACCTAAATTATCTCTGGGTTAAGTATAACAAAGAGACCTCCAGCAGTAAGCAGCTGAACATAAATCTGGTTGTTTCAATTACCGTTGTCATGACTTCTCAGAAGGCAGAAGCACAATATTCACCTGCAATTCTATTAGGACGGAATCTCAACCTGAAGAGGAGGCATTTATTACCGTTGGGTAATAATATACTCAATGCTCAAGACAGGACACTAAACGTTTTCCTTCATGATGCTATCAGACTTCCTTCTTGTATCATTAACCCCCCCAGTTGCCAGGATCCGATCCACACCTCCACCCCTGCTGTTAAGAAACACCGTAAGATTCTATCTGCGATCTTGGCCAGAGCCAAGAAGATGTGCTGGCTATCACAGGCTTTGAGCAAACAGGCTTTGTTAAGGATTCCTCCTCTCACCGCTCACCGACTTTGACAAATCAGGGAGCACTGTCCCCACTCTGACAGCTTCTTATTCTCACGTGAGATGCTGATAAATTTGGATTTCCCAGAGCCAGATTCAACAAAATACGGACAGGATTCTAATGATAAATTTGTGTGACTAAAACTGGTGACCAAAATACAAGGGGAGTCACACATGTTTATGAAACAGAACAGCTATGTACCACTGCTGAAGCAGAAAATGGGATAGAGGGGTTTAGTTCATGTTTTGCTGGCCGTGAGGACCTAAACGGTTTGTGTCGGAAATTGCAACTCAAACCATCAGGTTTTTCTGAACTTCTAATGCTGTACAAACCACGGTTTGAAGTTCGGCATCTCCTTTTTAAGTTTCTCTAACTGTTGTCTACTGATTTCATAGCTACCGAGAAATCTCCTAACATTATCTGACAGCAACCTCTAGGTGTAAGAATAGTCCTGAAAAGTGTATTGCATACAAGAGTAATGCCAGAAGTCTAAATGATAAAATGCTACTATATTAAAAACCAGAAAAGATACAGCAAAAATAGAAATACAGATAAAATCTCTCCCTCTGCTCCTTGTTACCATTCATAAGTTATGAACTCGGGTTATATGCAGGGCAACTCAGTATTTGTAAATTCACTAGAATAAAACTGTTGGACTGCATTGACTCTGAGTCATCTGTCATCTAGACAGTGAAAATACATTGTGATACATTTATTTACACATAAACCTTATCTCAAAAAATATTATGTATTACCAGTCATAATACTGTCATTTTTACAAATAAATACACCTCCAGAAAGTTACACTAGAGGACTGAATTGGAAAGAAGCATCCAAGTTCTACTCAAAAGTGAGACCTAGTCAGTGTTTTTCAACTGAAACTTTCCATTAATGTGTGTATATTGCCACTGANCAGAGGACTGAATTAGAGAGAAGCATCCAAGTTCTACTCAAAAGTGAGACCTAGTCAGTGGTTTTCAACTGAAACTTTCCATTAATGTGTGTATATTGCCACTGAATGAAAAAAGATACTCAACTGAGTCATGTTTGGTTTTTTCTTTTTTAAAAGGTACTTTAGGACAATTTCATACCGCAACATCATAAAATATTTTGTTAACCTTGACACTTATTTTATCTCAATATCAAGTTCTGTTACGATTTTTTTTTCTTCCTTTGGAGGAGAGATCACCCCAAGTGTAAGGACAACAGTAATTTTCTTAAGTAACTCATTTTATTTTTGCAACATTCCTTAGTCCTTGAAAATAGCTGGTAAGTCAGCGCGTAGCCAAGTATGTGTCAGCAGCCTCAGCCAAGATGCCCATAGCCATTTACACAGAAGAGAAACTCCCCTGCTGTATGCAATACCTGTTCCAAAATTAATCAGCATCAGAAAATAGCAGTAAAATAGTTCTTGAAAGACTACCAAGCAAATACGCTAAGGAGGAAAAAAGGACTTGTAAGGTTAATTGTATTAATGCTACATAGTGACACCTAACAAATAAGTGTTTTGGGACAGCTTCCCGGCTGTAAAAATTCTAAAAGGCAGATTAACAAGGGGGGGGGGGAGCACTTCAGATATTCAGTTGGCAATTGTAGTGTTCTGGAAAGAAAAATCAGAGAAAATAAGAATGAATGTGAGATTTTAACAAGCATCCTGAAGCAGGAAAATTGCATCTATTCTACCAAGCAGGGCTTCACCCACGCATCTGGGAAAGTTAGGAAAGGTACTTCACTCACTTTTTTTTTTTTGTAAACTCTCTCTAAATCTGTGCAGGGCACTGGTCTCTAGTTCTACACCACTCCAGTCAGACTCTCAGCAAGACAACAGGCAGCTGTGACAAAATGACTGCTGTGAGTTTGAAGTCTACCGTCCACTCCTTTCAAATATTTATGGTTTAGTCTTTCAAACTATTTGTAAAATGCCATATTCTCTCTTAAATCTAGTAATACCACTGGAAATGGTTCGCTTAATTTTGACCTTCTGCCATTTACTTTCTCCTTTATGCATTCCTCTTTAACACTGACTTTGCCTCTTACAGCTACACAGTTCAATGACAAAGATATGAAAATACAGGTTTGCCTACAGAAAGAACTGGAACATGGTACTAAACGTACTGAAGCATGTAAAATGTTAATTACAATGAAAAATACTGAAATACGTTGCTCAGCTCGCTGCAAGACTGCTAACCAAAGTATATAGCTCCAGAGGTTTGTAGATAGGAGCACAGTTAGAGCCAATGCCCGAAGCGGCTGATGCCTGACTGCCCTGCCTGCGCTCCCGCTGCAGCCGAATAAGGGACACAGGTTTATAAGCTCATTCAGAACTCTCTGTTGTAATCTGGCATAATCCAAAGGGGAAAAAATTCTGTCTCTGCTTAAGTTTCTGACCCTGCGTTCTGAACAACAGAGCCCATTTGCTCAACCGTGTTCTCCTCATATCCTTCTTCTGAGATGCGCATTCCCCATTTTTATTTATGTAGGTCTTTCGGAGATCATCAAGTGAAACTTCATGTGAGGTTGCCCTTATGTTCAGGCAAACTTTGCAGCAACAGTAAAAGCAAACATCATGGGAGGAACTTTAGCAAAATTCTAGTATCGTTATTTCCAAGATGCACGTCCTCCTAGAATGGCAGCACCACTGACCTCAAGTACTTTATGTCTTTACTTCTCATCTGGCAGAGCAAATGCTGTTGCGTCCTGCGTTCTGCTCATATGCACACATGCCCGTATTAGCAAAACAGAAATAAGGAGCAAAACCTAAACTTTTACATTTGCTGTCTTTCACTTTCGACCTGTTGTGTTGCCTTTGATCGTGCCACTCTTGCTACTCTTGATAATTCTATGGAAATAGAAATGCAAAGTGCACCTTTACTTCAGATAATAAAAAAATTATTTTCTGTAATTTAAACCTACAAGACTTTCAAAAGATGTGTATAGGGATATCTAGAAGATCATTAAAGCAATAAACAACATTAAAAAAATTAAATTCATTTGGCCTTCTGCCAACATATTAATAGGAAACCTTTATTCATGGATCTATAAATTATAACATAATAAGAATTAGTTAATTAGTTAAGAATAATAATTCATAAGAATTAAACTGCAGAACAAACCCTCCACCGTACCATACTTTCAGTAACTACAAAGATAACACAAGCCATCACATTACTGAATGAGCAGAAAACTAACCCATGGTAGGAATCATTTTCAATTTCTTACAAAGTTTAATTTCCTCAGATAAAACATTCACCCTCTTAACCTGAGGTACTTGAACAAAGACTTTAAAAATGCACCACAATTCCCTCATTATTTGAGTATTTAACTTGTAAACACAAGCAACGGTTGGCCATGAGAATAAAATGACAAGCACTAAGTACGCATTATACAAAATATAAAGATAAATAAAGATTAGCTGTCTGGGAAGCGCACAGAAGTCGGAGAAGCCTGGAAGCCTGACGCTTCCTCATATATCCTTTAATGGAAAAAACTGACGTTAGCTGAAGAAGTATTGATTTTCTGTGCTGCGATCGGTGGGAGCCTAAAGAACTGAAAGTCATTTTTGCAGCATACTGATATTATTTAAAAAGAAAAACTTCAGAGAGGTCTGCTCAGATTACTTTCTGGATCTCACAATACACGTATACATTTATTTCTGTTCAGACTTGTTCTAAATGAGAAACTCGCATTTGGAAGTTGTACCATTACATTTAAATCTGCTTCAGCGTGGTGGAAATGTATAACCCACCTTGACAGAATCACCAACAGAAAGTGCAAAAAGACTTCACTCACTGCCATTGAGAAATGACACCTTACACTGCTGTTAGGCAGTACTTCCCCATTAGGAAAAGAACTGATTTTCCTTGGTATGTTTAACACTGCGAGTTTCCAGGCATTTTGTTCTCCGAGGTGTTTTTCCTTTCATACTCCCCAGCCCCTGACAGCCCCCACCGAGCATCTCCTGAGGTGGCAAAGGACCCTCGGGAGAAGCAGGGAAGACTGCATCAGCCAGGATGCACAAAGGGCAGCTGGAAGGGAGAGGCATGGAGCACCGGCAGCCTGGACAAGGGGACACGCTTGTGTCCCCCAGGGGGATCGGTGAGCCTGGGCACTGGACCGAAATTCAGAGAGGGGTGTATGAACAGGTTGGGAGTGACCTACAGAGGAGAGGCAGAATGATAAAGAGGGCAAGAGCTGAGAAAGCACATCTTGGTGCTGGAAACCCAGAGAAGTAACAAACACACCCTTGGGGAACTTGTCTTTAAAAAAATTAGTTTCAAGATTAGTTTGCACTCGTTACATTTCTTTATAAGAAACTAAATTTCACCTATAAACAGATTTCTCTAACGTTGGTGGTTTTTTCAGTGTTATATCACACAGCTATGACACATTTTTCATGGCAAACTACCCAAGAACCAGCCAAGAAAGCAGAACTACGCGTTCCTCAAGATATCTGTGGCCTGAAGAGCAGTTTGTTTCCACCAGCTTTCAACATGGGAACGTTGCCAGAGACGTTACAGTAGGAAATGAATAAAGCTGCCATGCCCTCCACAAGCATGTTCTGCATTTCTCCGCACTGAGCACGGTGTCCACAGCCAGATGAAGCAAGAGAACAGAAGAAAAAAGATAGAGCGCTTACCATTGAACACAAGCAGCAGCATCAAGAAAAAAAACCTTCTTTGTTATGAGATACTGCCCCTTTTCTAGAGAGCACTATTAGCCGAATTTACATCAGTCCCAGCTTAAACAGTTCTGGTTTACTGTACTTAAAACCCCTTCAACTGATGTAAGTTAGCATACTTCCGTTGCCCTCAAGGGAACACCCCCATGTGCATAGAATCGTCTAGCTTGGAAGGGACCTTTAAGATTGTCGAGTCCAACCATTAAAGTCGTCCATCAAAGTTCACCAAGTCCTTATTGTTAGTCTATACCTATTTTTTGCATAGCATTATTCTTCACTGCATCTCTGAAATTATTTTTACTGACTTACTACAAATAACACAAGTGAAAAAGAATGAACAAAGTCTAGAAAATGCTGAAGTCAATATATTTAAACTTTACAAAAGAATGCTGTGTAACTTAAAAATAATTCAAATAGTATATAGAATAGTAAAGAGATACAGCACGGGTTTATGACTGACATCATTTGATAGCTTTAAGCAAAATGATTGAGTTAACGTGCTCACAAAGTTAAGATCAAAGCACAAAAATTTGCAAATACTGAATAAATCTCTCAAAATTCTAAAGCACATTGAGGGGGGAATCTAATCATCTACTTCCTAACAGAAAGTAATTATACCAGAAATAGCATAAGGTGGCAGGAGCTAACAATACCACAGTGTATTTGCACCACGAGCTGGCAGTCAAGGGCCAGTACAGCTCTGGACTGGTCAGTCAGCATGTATCAGAGCTGAAGGCAATGGTCCTTTCCCCTCCACCCCGCGCACAGCCCTGGTACAATGCCTTAACGGTTTCAATAACATTTCAACGATTAGGAAGTGCACACATCATAGAGGACAAGGATATATTTGGACCTATAAAGGTGGCAGAGTTAGGAGAAAAAGGAGGCAATCAAGAAAGCGCAAAACGTCAGGAGAACTATGAACAGTGATCTGTTGCACAGCCTCCGGGGAACTGGTCTAGGCATTTCAAGTGGGAAACCTAAAACCTAAGGGTATGAAGAAAAATATCATAGCTTTAGGAAAGGCCAAGTGATTACAACACGTCTGTTTTACCACCTCCTCTACTTGAACTTACTGTTCGTAGGTTCATGTTACATTGATTTGGCCAAAATACTGTGAAAACCAAAAGAAAATTATGAATTGGAATTTGTGAATTTTAAAGGCAAAGAATCTGCTACTCTCTCTCCTCTTCCTAGTGTAGCTCATAAAATTTTACTTAAATTTGTACCACATTTTGTCTTTTTCAGGCAGACGGACACACAGCAGCTGTTACAGAAAGGGTAAGAGCTACGAACCCAAGCTGCCGCAATCCTTATTACATTTAAGAGCAACCAACTACTTTGCAGATCCGACAGCAACCTTTGCATCTTCAGACAAGGAAATTAAAAAGCATATCACAGATTACTTTCGAAACTGCTTCTATTCCTTAAACTCACAGATACTGCATAACCACGTGGAGCTATTGAGGAGTCCCGTGTCTGAGGGTTAGTCGGTTTGGCTAATTCTAATCCTCATACTCTGACCTGTTTTGAGGCCTACCCCATTAAACCTCAACTCACATTTCAGAAGAGAACACAACCATTATTGTATTAATTAGAGACAGAAGCCACTCTAATTATTTACTGTAAGCGCTGTCACGCAACGGTATTTATGGTGGCTAGGCAGGGGACAGAGTGTGCAGCTACTAAAGAAAATACCTTGCAATTATTTTTTTTAAGATTATTTTGCATTGCATGTCACTCTGAATCATATACTGCAAATTGACCACAGGTTTTATATGTAGGCTACACTACCCGTCACCGAAGGGACTGAGAGAAGCCTTCTCAGTGGACCACCGTATATTTTGCATTTAGCTTCCCATAGCATATTTGCACACCCACACAAATAAAGGTCACAGTTAAGGAAAGTAATAGAAATTAATTTTTTTTCAGTCAGAGAATGGATTATTTTTGCCCATGATTATGTCACCCAAGAACATAAAACCAGGCAGCAACTGTGATTTGACCATAGTTACCAGAAGTTACATGCATAAAAAAAGCACAGTTGACAGATGCAAGTGAACTTGGACAGACAATTTGCATTTAGCTGATGGGAACAGAGGGAAAAGAAGATGGATTTTACGCTTCAACAACCTACTACAGTGAAAGGCACAGAATTTGTACAGCTACAGAGCTAACCTTCCAGCGCTAGGGGCACACTGATACTTTACATCCAGACTCATCCTCCAAGTAGCCTATAGCTCCATTTCATATCACTCCCATCCTTCTGTTTTCTGCAAACATCTTCTGAAGAAAGCTTGTTTTCCAGAAACAGTGTAAAACCAAGAAACAGACTTTAAACACAAAAGAGACATAATTACTTCCCAGAGGGATGCGTGTGTCATGCTCGCATGGGGTCAGAGGGACCCCAAGATGACTCAACACCAACTGCCAGTTTCAGATCTCAACAAGCTGTTTATTTTGAAGCTTCTTCATTTTAACCAAGTATTATTTTCACCATCAGCCACCACTTCTCACCCAGCTGATCCACTCCACTCTGAAAGAAACATTTGTCACTAAACTAACCATTCCAGCTTCCCATTTACAAGCTGAAAGTCTCTTTATCTGGGACATTTGTTGCCATTTCTGAAGTTCTGCATCAGTGATTTTGCCTTTCCAGTTTCCTCAGAAGATCAACCCTTACCAGGTGGAAACATGGCTAACCAGCACCCTCAACATAAAGGCATAAAAGAAAATAAGTTGCCTCCCACCAGTGCCATTACTTTCGAAACAAGATTGAATTTTATTTTCAAAGACAGGATGGGAAGAAACAGTTAAAGTGTGTTTTCCTGGACGAAATCACAAGGGTGTGAGGCAACCCCGAATAGGTCAGACATTAAAAAAAATGCTTATACAGTAGAAGTGGGGACAATAGCCCATCTGCAGTCCCACTGCAGAAGCAGGTTGACCACACATGCAAGAGAGACTGTGAAGGCCAAGGTGAAATGGGAAAAGTAATCACCAGCTTGGAACCGTTCCTGTAAGATGTTCACAGAAACTTCTTTTGACTCAAATCCTGTTTAACATCACCTAATCCACGTTGGGTTTTTCACCACAGAAAGGGGTGGGGTGGTTGCAAGAATAGAAAGGCACCACCCAGTGTCGTGTCACATAATCTAGTCATGCTTTACTAAGCAGGACGGGTGCGGCATTTCTGTTCCAGCTTGTCTATTCTATGACACGCACAAATCAAGGTCCAGCTGACACTGCCACCAGTGTCACCCTGGGGAACAGAAAGCTCACCCCAACTGCTCAGTGTCCACGTCCTGTCCAGGGGCCTGGACCTCACACCAGGCTGTTCCCCTCCAGTTCAGCCTTCTAAATGTCAGAGGTATGTTCATGTCCCGTGTCATGCTCCTTCATCTCCTGCACCTGGGGCTACTGCTTTAATTATTTATTGCTTTCTCATTTAAACCATCAGCATGAGCCATCAAAGGCCTCACCAATCCCACAGTCCACATCTAAGGTCAGTTAACAGTAGCCACCAAAGTTTCTGTAACTCTTTGGTCTCCCACCCCAAATGTGAAGTTAGCAACATTTACAGAACAAAGTTCTTCTATTGTTTTTTCATTTTCCAGGACTGATCAGGTCAGCTAGAGGTGGGCAGATGTAGCCAAGGCCTCCTTTGTCTCAGCAGGTAGCCTTCAACCCATGGCACAGGTTCCATACTGCCTTTTCTTTGGGCAACCCAAGCTTATTCGATTTCTAAACAGAAAAACTTTCCAGTTCATCATCTGAAAAAGGACATCACAGTCCAAGATAAGGTATCTTGAAATCGATCTATCGATCATTCTTACACAAACATTACTTACTTTGGGTTTAGTTGTTTTTATAACAAAGCAATCCCAGATATATGCCCTACTGTACTGATATAAAGGATCTAATACATTAATACCTTTGAATCCTTCACAAACATAATTCACTAACTCAGCTGAAAACAATATATGCTATAGAAAAGTTTTGTACCAACAGAAGAGAATTTGCATTAGAGGGTGGGACTACATTTAATACCATATACAGATAAATTAATACAGCTTTTTAAGTAAAGAATCCGTAAGTTCTTTAGCATCTCTGCTTGGACTAGAAATGTGCAAATCAACAGTGGCTAAGCACAGCTTTTGTGATTTTCACAATTTTCCCATGAACTGAGAAGTACAGGGTTTTTATATAGTTGATGGGCTACACGCATTTCCACCTCTTAACTTCCACTGTAAAACAGGGAAACTAAAACTCTTATTTTAGACTTATGAATGCAAGCAGTCAGATTGCACTGTGAGAGATCATAACCAAGATTTTTCAGCATCCTAAAATAAGGAGGAAAAGATTAATGGGAGTGGGGGGAGGGCTTAAATTCCACAAATGAGAAATATTTGATTGAGGAACATAGAACCTTTAAGAGATGCCCAGGGACTGCACTCTGCTAGAAATACAGATACCATCCCCCAGCAAGAAGACGGCAAGAAAACCAAGTTTCCCAGAAGGAAATTGATTTTTTGGTAGAAAACTTAATCTTTGAATCTAATGCAATACGACACCTGCTACTTGAAGTTCTTAGAACTCTATATTGAGCTCACAATCAACTAGAGATTTCTTTTCTTTACACCTCAAGTTAATGTATCCATTATTTCCTTTAAGAGACGTGCTCTCAACTGGTATTAAAATATATTCACCTTTAAGGAGCACAAAAAAACCCAATAAGGTAATTATTTAACTTGTTTTCAAAACGCAGCTGTTCTGTCAGCTACAGTGAGGCATTTCTAAGGATCATTATAAAGCTCTCCTAATCTTTAGGACATTACAACTGCCATAGATTCCAGACCCATCCTCTTACTCTTCTGCAACCTCCAACTTCCTCCTCCTTCAAAGCTTCTCTTTTTAAAAGTTATAGGTAACAACATAATGAGATACAATCTTTTTTGGTTTCTGAGTTGGTGATGGAGGGGTTCACGTTAAAACCATTCAAACAACCAGTCTGTAGGTTTTTCAGAAAGACAAGCTTGGAAATTCAGCAGCTCCCTCTCTGCTGCTACCACGCATAACCGTATATAGCCCTCAGCACATATTGACACATTTTACACGGAGCCAGCTCCTAAACTAGCTGGAAATTCTGCAGGATTAATACACATACTCCAGAAAAAAAATAATTCAAGAGTTTCTGTGCACCATCTATTTTTCATTGTAAACAGAAAATAGCAGTGTCTGGGGTTTGCCTTTAATGCCAAACCAGTTAGAATTACAGAATAATTCAAGTTGGAGGGAACATCTGGATGTCACCTGGTCTGATCCCCCTTAAAAAAAGAAAAACACACACACAAAAAAAAAACCTCTTAACCCTGTTTTTTTCTCTTTCAACAGCTGTCTCTCGTATTTTGGTATTGCTCACTTTTTTCCTTCCTTAATATCTTAATGAGTCCATTCAGCTCAGAATTTTCCCTAAAAAGGCACAAGTCTGACTGTCTACACATGATAACTCCCATGGTTTTCTCCCATCTTCCACGTTTCACGTTTAGCCGTCCTCCCTTTGACCGGCTTATCAGCTGTCAGCACCAAAAGGTTCTTCCACCTTTTTTCAGCTCTTCTGAAAGGAGTAACCCCGAAAGAGGGATATGCTACAAACACGATTCACTGGGATGTATGCAGCAGTGGCAGCATTTAAAGAAAACTTTTAGCTGCCCTCACATCTGTATTTTGACTTACAGGAAATAGCTGAAAGCTGTAGGCTTGTATTTGCAGCTCAGAAAACCTGGCTATGGAGATAGGGAAATTAATTACATGCATATGTAAATAGCACCGTTCACAGCATGAACACTACTGTAATTTCATATTCCTTAATATTTCGTAATATTAAAACCAAATTCAGTTCACAGTACCTGGTGCCTCATAACGCAACTTCCTCCCCATCAGACTTCTCATAGCTGGAGAGTTTCCCTGTCTGTGACCAAAGCCATATTTTAAATCTGCCAAAACCCCGACATCCCCTACATGGCCTGAGCATATTTACTTTTGTTTGTTTATAGTATCTGTTGCTGCTTCCTTCAACGTTTAGAACCTTGATATTGCAAATTCAACCCAAAAAAAAGTAAGCATTTACTTTAGTATTCCACTGGGAAGGACTTTTTTTTAAAATCTCATTAAACTCAGCTTAAGAAAGAAACACAAGCCTGAAGGAAATTCTTGGAGAAATTCCTTTTAGAAGTAGTTGCCCAGAGTAACATTTCCCATGAAAACTATCTACAGAAACTGCTGCCTTTTCCCATGCCAGCATAGTCAAAAGCTTCAAAACCAGCAAGCATTTAGTAACCAGGAAAAAAAAACCTGAAAAATGAAGCCTCCCAGTTTTTAATCATCACGTATACCAGAAATGTCTGGGAACTGTTTGAATTGCTCAGCCCTTTAAAAAAATATTAAAAAAGACAGGAGTAATGGACAATTATTTTCTACCCTATATATGAGGCATAAGGGTTAATTAAACCATTAGGACAGGTTCACTGCGTACATACACACACATTAAAAATATAGACACACACACACCCCCCACTTCAGCAGTAAAGCACTGGCTGTTCCATTCCCGTCTCCCACTGCAATACCAGTATCAGTGACAGCAGGTTCTCCGGCGTGGCACAGAAGGGCTGACCTGGAGGACTAACGTTCCTTAAGAAATACAACTCTCCCGAGACAAAGCCGTGTGGTATTCAAAGCATAAGTTCTCAGGAAACTAAAGAAGTATATTCCAAAAAAAAAAAAAATCCCCAGAGAAAAGCCACACTGCCATCTCATGTATTTGGGAAAACAAGAGCAAAAACATTCCCTTCTCTCACACTGAGAAATCCAGTGGTAGACCCTACCTCAGAAGAAATGTGAAGGACCAATGGGCAGACGTGCGTACGTATCTCCCGCACAGACGTGCCGCAGGACTGAAAGAAAGTGAAGCAGTACTGTGGACACCCTCTGCCTTCATCTCCAGCGTGGACTGAAGGAAGAAGTGCCAAAGGAGAGCAGCCCCCATCTCCAGCAGCACTCGCAAGAGAGAGAGGTGGGGGACTCCCCTACTGAGGGAGTCACAAGGTTTTAGCTTTCCGTAGCCACGGGGGATTCGTAGTGAGGTCTGAATGTCTGCCCAGTTAGAACCTGTGAGCAAAGTTATGGTTTTGATGGTTGTATGAAAAACACATTCAAAGATACAAATAGAGAGAAAGAGAGTAGAGCCCTTCAACACCAGCACTTGAGAAAATCCCACTTGTTCCTACAAGTAGGTGAACCAATGTTTTGTTACTCCTGGGTGGAACTGAAGCAACATAAAGACTAGAAAAGCAGTAATAGAAACTTGGAGCATCAGGGAGATTTATGAATAAGCTGCCAGAATGGGCTAAGAACAAAAAAGGGCCAGCAATAAGAAAGACTGCCAACAATAACCCTAACAATACAGCTCACAAGCACTATGGAGGAGCCGGCAGTGTAACAGCAAACTAAAAGGAAGTGGAAGAAGCGAGTTTGAAGAATTACAGTACAACAAAAGGTACCTCTTCCAGCCCTCGGTAGCAAGGGAAAGTGTTTAGAGGGTCTTCAGTCACAAACCCTCCAATTTTTATTTTTTTTTTCAGATATACATCCTACCATTTACTTGTACAGAAAAAGTAGTTTAAATATAAACTTCTTTAGGCTATTTTAAGTAATAGATGTTGCACATATCTCTGTTAATTTATCTAAAGTGGAGAGAAAAGTCCTCTTGTGTAGCTTATAAACAAAATTAAAAGAAAACTCTATTATACATACATGAAAAATAAATGCTTTATTAAACATATAAGACATTGTGATCCATACCAACCACATCTACTTAACCTCTAAAGGTCAAGGTCATGTCATTTACACCAAGACAAAAAAAGTCTAATTATAGTATCTATAGCTATATAGACAGAGGATGGTTATTAGAAAAGAACTATTATAAACCAAACACAATTATATTGTACAGAAACCATTAGATATTTGATGAGATTTTAATCTTTGAGCGGGTATCATTCTGCAAGTTAATCATCTGGAGAACAGAAAATCTGTTAGGAATGCAATTAAATGTACTAGTTCCATTAAAATTGAGCTGATATAGTTAATTGTAGTCCTAAAATAGCTATTTCCTCACACCTTCACTAGGCATTTTTTTTTTCATTTACTGAGTAAGAGTCCATTTAAGGCACACTTTTCACTTAAACTCTCTAATAAGATTTGTGAATACTTTTGTTCTGTTACGTTACCCCATGCAAGTTGCACTGCAGTTTGCTGTTCGACCTTGGATTCCTAATTCCCTCTGAGAAGTACAGCGAGGTCTTTTGTTTCAGTTACTATTAGTCCGTAGTATCTGCATTGCTGAAGCTTTTGGGAAGAATATCAACACTGTAGCCTTGCAGTGCACTAAAGCGGTTATAAAAATAAAATGAAACGATGGACCAACGGCAAAACCCACGTCAGATGGGTCATTTTAGGCACCAGCATTTCTGGGAAGCAGGCGATTTCCAAACAACTGTTTTAAGGAATCCATACGTATTCAAAGTAGGGTTTTGCAGCATTGCCGGCAAATTGGGAATACAGGCCATTCCTGCCTTTTTTCCAGAGAGACGGAGGATGAAAACAAAAAGGTATCCTGAGAGTGCATCAACTTCGGAATACCTCACCTACAATTCATTCCCGCGGACCAGGCAGTTTATTGGGGCATTTTAAATTGCTCTGCATGGGTTGGG
Organism: Himantopus leucocephalus; assembly: GCA_003993805.1. Taxonomy (NCBI): domain Eukaryota; kingdom Metazoa; phylum Chordata; class Aves; order Charadriiformes; family Recurvirostridae; genus Himantopus; species Himantopus leucocephalus. The sequence continues at coordinate 17,115,353 of RSEF01000007.1, forward strand.
GCGGGGGGAGGAAAGAAATGCGACTTCGGGGAGCGACCACCGAGCCGGGGCTGACACCAGCGCATCTCGCTGCGCGGATGCAGTTACGTAAGCCCGTACCCGTCCCCGTCCCCCCTCCCCGGTCCGGGTGCTCCGGCTTCGCCCCGGGGCCGACCGGCCGCCGCCGGACCAGGCCACAGCCCCCACACCGGGCCCGCCGCCACCGCGCCCCGGCCCGCTCCCGCCTCCCACGGCGGCACCGCCGGGCCCCGCCACCCGCCCGCGCCGCGCAGCCCCCCCCCCGCCGGCGGGGCCCGGCGGCGCCGAGCCCCGGTTCCGCCGCGCTGCGCTGCGCGGCGCGACCCGACCCGCCGCTCCGGCTCCGGTTCCGGGCCCGGCCCCGGGCCGCCGGCCCGTGCGCGCCGCCGCTGAGCCCCCACCTCCTCTCCGGGATCCGCGGCGCATCCCCGCTGCGGCCCGGGCGGCTGCGCCCCGCCGCTCCCCGCTCCCGCCCGCCGCAGCTCCCCGCCCGTCTGACGGAGGGACGGAGGGAGGGAGGGAGGGGGCGGGAAACCGCGCCGCGCCGCCGCCGCCGCCGCAGCCCCACCGCGCCGCCCCCCCGCCCCCGCCCGCCGGCCAAGGTGCCCTCCGCGCCGGCCGGCACCCACCTGCGGCGGGCGGGCGGGCGCTGCCGGGCCCGGTGACAGGTACCGCGGGGCCGGGCCGGGCGGAGCGGAGCGGAGGGGGCTGGCAACGCCGGGATGCTCCTGCCGAGCGCGGCTGCGGCCCTCTGCGCGGGGCCCGGCGCGGTACCTGGCCCGGCGCTCCCGCAGCCGGTCCCGCTGCGCGAAGCGAAGCCCGGAGTCAAATTGATGCCGGCGTGTGGGAGAAAGGGGGCAGCGGCGGGGACCGAGTAACGGGCTTCGGTCATGAGATCAGGTCTAAAATTAAACCGGGAAGCACGTGGGCGGCAACGGGGATGCGCTGAAGCGGGAGGGACCCCCGCGGCACGGGTGGGAGGGCGGTGTCGGACAAAGGGATGCGGTGGAGAGAGCCGGGCGTGCGAGCGGAGCCGCCCTGAGCGCCTTTCCCCACGCTGGGCTGGTGACACAAGGGCGACACCCGACATTGCACTGTCACCCTGCCCGCAGCCTCCATTGCGTTACCCGATTCGGTCATCCGATAATGGGAGGTCGTTGAAAAAAAACCACATTACATACTCTTGAAAACTGCCGGAGAAATTCCTCCCTCAGTTCCAGCTATATTAGCTTTCTTTTTTTCTTTTTTCTTTTTTTCCATAGATCCTCCATCACAGCTGTCATGACATCCTTGATGGCTTAGGTACACCTTTGGAAACGGGAAGCTGGACTGTCTTGTGTAGAGAAAGTAGTGAGTGGCCACAGGTTACCCTGCTGTAGAGGAGACAGGTTGCAGCCTCGCCTGTCTGGTTGATGACTCGCTTCTGGCACCCTGGTCCTTCTGCTAGAGCCTGGTGACTCCCTGTCCCAGGGCTGGCACGCTGTCTTGTCCTCCGGGGATGGCTCTGAGGCCTCTCTTCGCAAACTGGTCTCCTCCTGGCTGTCCTATTTAAGTCCTCCAGCTTAGCCCTGCTGTCTCATTCATGGTAACAAGATGGGAAATGTGTTTTGTCGTCCAAGGAAATCAATTGAAATCCCTGGAGAACTAGATGTCACTGCCCAGCAAATTTCAATAAGAGAAGGGGGAAAACAGCAAATTCCTTGGAAAAAGTAGAGAGATTATCAGGATTCTAGGAATCTAATTATTGAGCCTAATCATTAAGCAAAGGCTGTGTGTGATGCTGGTTTATGTTTTCCACCCCATTTCTGGAACAGGCAGTTCCAGATTTAGCAGCATTGTTGTGCAGCAAAGGATCATTTTGGGGACCCTGGCCATGGCTGTTTTCCTATTAAAGCAGAAACCTCCAGGGAAGGTTCCCTTCACACAGTATTTTTAGTGTAACTTCTAGGATAAGCTTCTCAGAAAAAAGTGCTTTACTCTCTCAGCTGAACCTACAAGTCTCATGCGTGTGGTTGAATAAAGTTAGGAAATTCATTAAGTAACACAATTTTTTATTTTCTGTGTTCAGTTTCCAAGATTCAAAGCAGGAAAAACATTAAGAAGGATTTGCGGAGGTGTCAGAGTAAGTTTTCATATAAAATCCGTAGAAAAGTAACAAGCCACATACATTTCGGAAAGCTTAATAATATCAGGAATGTAGTCACTTATTTTTCTCTTAAAAGAAATAAGTAACAGGGCAAAGAGATAAAGAACACAACTCAATCATGTCTTAAGGACACCATTCAACAAGACCATTATTCATTTCAGTGAAGAGGCCACTCAACATCTGTGAACTGAGAAAGCAAACCATGAATAGAAAGAAATTACAGAAAACTGTGTTGTTTAATTAGCTGGCTTGTTTCTGCACAACTTATTCTTTAATATTCTCTAATGATCGTGATACCAAATTCTTAAGTGGCTATTCTACAGAGATTTTTTTTTTTTTTTTTTACTAATTTGCCTATACTTAAACCAAAGAGAAACAAACATGTAGAAAGGCAGTTAAAATACTTTGTTTAAACAATCCAATTATGTTACATAGATGGTGGACAATGAAATGCTAGCAAAGTGTATGCACACAGATGCCCTCCTCATCTTCTAAGGGCTTGTCTACATAAAGCTTTAGTCCTGAAATAAGCCATCATTTGGATGGATTCATATGGACATTTCTTGGATACTTGTAGAAGATTATAACCATATCACTTCAGAAACACTGACAAAAAATGTTGGTATAAGCTGGTCCTATGTAGTCTTATATAAACTTTTTGAAAATCAGTGCAGTTGTTATCCAGTGACATGAGAATTCTTTTCACTGATTTTTACTCATAATTTACACCACCAGGAGCAAAGGTTTGAACATCATGATGAAATGTTGAGGTAAGAATGTAAACACAGGAGAGGAGCTATATTCTATCTTGTCCATCCAAGAACTTGACCTGTTCTTCTCCAAGTTTAGTCTCGTTAACAGTGGGGAGGCGCATTCTCTAAAAAAAAAAAAAAAGCTGTAAAATATAGTTCGATTCTCCACACAAAGATAAAACCTCCACAGGTTAAAGAATTCTTTCCACAACTCTTGGCAAGATACAAATGCCTTTAAAGTGTCCCATTCTTTAACTCAGGCAGCAGGGAAGTTTACTAAATATAATATGAAATGTTTGCTTACCACCCATACACTGAGGATAAGCAGATCTATGAGCACTGAAAATATTTACTTACAGAATCTTAAGAAAATATTTTTATTGTCTTCTGTAGTAGGAATATTGTTTCTTTTCTGTCATTTTAGGGTTTTTGTGTGTTTGGCAAAACTGTACCCTTAGGCAAGGCATAGGTAGAAGACACATGTTTTTATTAAATTTTTGCAAATTACACCTTGTCTTTTTTTTTTGCAAATTAATTCAAATTATGCAAAACTGTGAGAGTACAGCAGTAGCAACCAGTGAACTGGAAATACTTTGAAAAATGAGCATGAAGTAGAGCACCAAAGAGCATTAAGGAGTGTCTGATAATAAAACAAATTAGGCGGAGGGAGAGTTGAGGAGGCAGCGGGAGGCTCATAGCAGGCGCGTGCTGTAAAGGCAGCAAAAGGCAAGCACCAGCGAGATGGAAACAATGTGCCCTAGAGTACAGGAGCACCAGAAGACTGAAGAGCCGTCTCCAAGAATCAGAAAGCACAGCTGCCATCAGGACCGACATCAGGTAACTCAGCATTCCGAGTAGGAAACCAGATCAACGTCCTCTTTCTTTCACAGATACTGACCACCCAACACAACGTTATTTACTTTCTTCTTTGAGGCCTCCTTAGGGCTGAATTACTTAGAATACTTCTGGCCAAGCTCTGGTGCACCTGAATAGCCTAAAATTACTTGTGTGAGGACCAAGGATCTTCAGTGTTTCCTGATGATGCAAAACTACTCATGGTAAGCAAAATGAAAGCTGACTCTGAGCAGTTGTAGAAGGATCTGACAATAGTGAGTGATAGGGCACTGAGACAGCAGCTGAAAGTCTATGTCAATAACTGCAAACTAATGTAAACAGTAATGAAAATAACCCTAACTAAACATACATAATAATGGGCTCTAAATTAGCCTTTATCATTTGGAGTCATTGCGAGTAGTTTTCTGCAAACATTAGCTTGCTACTCAGCAGTAGTCCAAAAAGCAAACAATGTTAGAAATTACTCCAAAAGCAGCCGAGAACAAAGCAGAAGAGCTCATTACATCCCTATGTAAATCTCTTGTGCACTTGAGTGCTGTGTACAGTTCCGGTTCCTTCATATGAAAATGTGGAACTAGAAAATGCATGTACGCGCCTAAAAGAATATATGCAGAGGTATGGGAATACATCTGTGTGAGGAGGTAATTGCTAGCTGGAGAACAGACAGAAAGGATTGTCTTCTGATCTATAAAATCCCGAATGAGACGTACGAGGCTGACAGGAAACGATCACGTGCTATTTGGCATCACACAAGACTTCAGGGAGACTTAGTAAATGATCAGGCAGCGGGTTTAAAACAACAACTGGGAAGAACTTTTCCGTACAAAGTGCTATTAAATGGGATGGCTTGCTGCTATACAACACTATGGAGCTGAAGAGACAGATGTTTTTATGCAGGGATTATACAAATGAATAAAGGACAGCTGTAGCTGTCAAGCACAATAATTTCCTTTGCAGTAGCTGTTAAGCACAATAATTTCCTTTGCAGTTCCTGCTTAAAAGGTGTCTGCCCGTTACCTGCTGAAAGTTGCCCAAGAAAGGACGCTCTGCCCTGTTCCACCACTCTTCCTGAGCATCAGTTTCCAGCCACTGTGGAGAGCAGGACACCAGATTAAATGGACCTTTACGCTGGTCTGTACAGCCATTCAGATAGTTTATTCTTTTCTTTCTGTTCAGCTAGGTGTGAGAAACCAAGGACAAGCAGCAACTCTAGGTATGAAAGCATACTTCTGCCTTTCCCCATCTTCCCTGAGAGTAAAAATCAGACTCTTGGTTGTTGATCTTCCCATTTGGCTGCTTTTCCATTCGCCTCAAGAGAATTTGGAAAAACTGTTTTTATCTTCTCAACATTTTGCTCTTCAGTTTCAGTAGTGATAGTCCATATGCGCTGGTTTATTCGTTTCACCATTTGTTGCTCTCCTTTATACAGGATTGGGGCAGTACATAGCAAGAGAAATCTTGAAGCAGGAACAACGTAAGTGTCGTGGCCAGACTGGGCACTGAAACGAATGACAGATACTCTCCCTGCTGGTCAGTTTTGGGTCACCTGTCCTGTCCACTCCTCCCCACAGGTGCGACCCCTCTACGCTGTTCCACTTCCGACCCTCCAACGGGGCACACAACAAAGTTAGCTGGCCTTGGGTGCTATAGCAGTAAGTATAAGCAGGAGTCTCTCTGCATACCATCCCTTGGTATTCACTATAAACATCAGGCCTTATCACTCTGAAAGCGGACTACTGTCTGAAAAATGTGCCGTTAATTTCAGAGAATTAGAAAAGGCTTAACTGAAAAGTAAAATCACTGAACAGAAAATTGGTTCTGTTTTAGCTCAAACCAGGACAATAAGATATGCAGAGAATATAATGAAAATGCTTTCCATATTCATCACAGGAATAAAATCCAAACCATTCTGGGACATCCTGGAAGAGAAAAGGATAGTGATTTCTTCTCATTGAAGAAACTGGAAAGGGAAGTAGAACCACCTAGAGATACTTTAAAACTCAAATGAGAGGTAAACATCTTACATAGATAATCACAATTTATAAGAGTTCTATGAAGAATATCCGTATTAAATACAAGAAACTAGAAATGTGAAAAGCAAATCTGAAATGCAGTTTGGCAGAGCTCCAAGAATCCCTGAAGACAAACATATGATAAATCAGCTGGAGTGGTTAAATCTCATATAAACAAAATCTGTATGGTTGATACTCTGTATAGCTAGTTATCTCCACTCAAATATAAGGAAAAGAGTTTGTTTCATACTTGATTTCGGCAATGGCTAGTAGTCCCATGGCCTCATCTTCAGCAGAAGGCATACGATGTCTTTACTGTGTAGACTGCAAAACCAAAGCAGTATAAATACTTTTTGTTATTGTTTAAAATGCATAGCTTAAAGACAGACATGATATCTCTGGCTGGAAAGGTTGTTACTACAACCCTTATAACCCTGCTGGCAGGGTTATAAGCACCAGTACTCTAGTTTCTGTTCTAGACCAAGTTCCTTAAAACTTCAATATTTAAAAAACTTTTCTCTCAATACCTCTCCTAGAATAGCTTTAAAAAAGGTCACGACGGTACAGTTTCCTCTGCACTTTGAGAACTACCTTACTTTTCCAAAGCCACCAAAGAGATTACCCAGTTTCAAACAGTTTCAGATTGCCTCCAGGATAAAATTCCAAGAACATTGTTACATAGGGGCAGTGACGCCATCTTCATATCCTTGTCCTTTAAACAGGCAAAGGAAAAACCTAGTGTGATACCTACGTATGGGTAACCTGTGTCCAAAATTCTGGCAGTAATTTTAAGTAGCTAAGCTGGTATGTTGTCATGGAGAAGAAAGGCAGCACATTTTAGTGTCCCCCAACATTATTATAATAGAAGTGAATTCTGTGGACTTGTTTTAAAGTTAAAAACATCAGTGGGTCAAGACATATAGTGTATGTTTTCACATGCCATTGCCTTTGATTTTGTTTTGCTGATTAAATATAACTTCACTCCTGCTATCCTTAGATATAACAGACACATTAGGAGGGGGATTTAGTGTTCCCAGGATGAGGACAATAAAAATTCTGATACTTAAAATAACTTTCAGCAATCTTGCAATTTTGTTTGTGAAGTTGCTTATAATTTCAATTTCAGAAAATATTTCCAGCATATATATTTGCATTTCCAATAGAGTTTTGATGTCCATATACCTGAATACGCTCTGTTATCATTGTCCTGGATTTCTTAAAGTGACATCAGCAAAAGTTACTCATTAGCACTTTCCAAAGACAGAACTTAGTCAGAAGAGTTGGAAGAATTCCCAGGGTATCTTCTGTACTCCCATACTCAAGATTTGTAAACACTTTCTCTAAATATAGAGTAGGGTCTGGTCAGCAGTGAACCCTTCAGGCTTAGTAAGGTTCTGCAGACATTGCGTGTTAACATTATATTTGAACACTTCACACTTCACGCTGGGTGAAGCCCCACCTTCCCAAGCCCCACAGAGTTTGCAGACACTCAAGAAAAATTCAGAAGAAGAGAATTAAGGTTTGGGAGCGGGCAGGTGCATATTGCTAAAGCAGATGAAATAAAAGTCTTATATCAATATTTAATTAATTTGACAGTGCCATGTATAGTTCAAAACAACACCCCCACCATCTATGAGATATGTGGATTGTACAGTACTGAAGTGTTATTTTCAAGCTGTGTTTTACGATGTTTACAAAGCACTAAGGCCATAAAGGCCATCATCCCTCCAAGCAACTCCTCCTGAAAGCTTCCTTTAAAGCATCTGTAACCAAGCAGAGCGAGCAGCTGAACTGTGGTTTATGTCATGTTCAGCTGCACATTTCTCTTCGCTCTGGTACCCACCAGAGTCACCTGACACAGAGCTGCCTCCTTTTGTCTCCACAGCTTCAGCTACCGGAGCTGCCTGAAGCGTCTGGAACCACCTGGAGTTTTTCCGAGTGCGATACAGCCATCAGGCTGGCTGCAGGAGGCCCGATCCTGCCTGTAACCCAAGCTTCTGCTGCTGTGCTCATCCCTGCCAAAAGCAGAGGCTGCGGATGAGCAACCCGACACAAATTTGTGCTGCAAGTTGTGGCTGGGGCTGGGCTGGCAGCGCCAGGAGGAGGAACAGAACCACCACACAGAGAGATGAAGGAGAAATTGCCCAACAACATAAACGAGCTCAACAGAAAGCACACTTTTTGGAATAACAGATATTGCTTTAAAAGTAATCCTGGTGCCATAGTATTCATTATGTGCATATAAAATGTGCATGGTGCATGACAATCAAAACAAAGGAGAAATAAGACACAAAAGAGTGATGTTACTACAGACTGACGTAAGGGCTTCTGTGGTTCATTGGTGATAGACATCCATCCGAAGGACTCTAAATCCCTACACCCAACCTAATCTTAAAGCATTTGGCTTCCAGAGCATCACAGTGCCCTCCATCATTTCTGTCTTAAGATATGAATCATTCAGACTTTCCTGCTTTTCCCAGTATCTGAATTCACTTTCTTTCAGGAACCCCTCCCATCCCTTACCTTTTATTAGACTGTTGCCTATTCTGTTGTCTCAAAATCAGAACTCCTTTTTTATCATCTTCCTTATTTTTTCCTTTGTTTTCTCCTTCTTTCCTCTGGTTCTCTTCCTAGTTCCTGCTCATTATCTCACGCCATCTTTTACAGAGAAATTGCAAAAATGCCAAGAAATGGTATAAATAGGTGTTCTGTACATGGTGTTTTCAGGTGTCTCACAGAAAATTTTCATATTGGGCATGATCATTTTAAAACTATTTCGCTAATCCTGCATTTGCAAAACTATGAAAAGTCTCTGGAACAGCAAGAAAAAAGAATCAGAAATAGACATGTGAGGCTTGTGCAAGCAAAAATAGACCATTTGTATTTCAAAATTAAGAGGCTACGAAGAAATTAGCAATTTAAAAATAATTCAGAGAAAAGATGCAAGATAAACTAGGATCCTGTCTTCTCTCAATTACTTCTGAATTAATTATTTAAATTACTTTAAATTATTTTAATTAAGTAATAATTATTAAATTATATTAAAGTATTTTAAATTATGTGTTTGAAATTCATACACCTTGAGATAATTCTCTATCTGTGAGAAAAACCCCACAACCTTTCAGCTAAGAAATTCTATACGTAGGCTGATTACCTTAGCAGTGGTTTAAGATTTCAAAAGCAGTGCCAATTTTGAGTTGCAGCCTCCATCTGCACATCCAGGAGACCAGTGACCTCTGCTGGAACAGGGGGGATTCCCTCGCAACGCTGCGGGCTCCGGCATCATCCGTTGTCCCTTTGCTATTATGATGTGAAGAGAACTTGGCACAGTGAACCCTCCTTCTTTCTTTTATAACTGTTTCTCCAGTTTATTTTGGAGAAAATTTACCAGTCCAACTGCAGTTCAAATCTGATAATTCTGTGAAACACTTGAGCAGAATCCTTGACAAAGTTTTAAGTGAATGTTTAACAACTGATAGAAAGTTTAGAAAAATGATACGGTGAGAATATGAAACAAATAGTTTTCCTGAACTGGAGCTGTGCACACAATTGCATGCTGTTTTCACCTTCAACAGTTTCCACTTACATACAATTATTCCTTCTTCTGTCTCTCACTTGCTGCTACAGTAATTGAAAGAGTGGAGGTGCCTGGCATTGCAGACATGAGATGATTCTAGATTAGATGCAGACATTAGACATCCTGCTCTGTAGACAGAGCAGAAATAACATGGCAGAATACCCTGGGTGAAAAAATGGATCATTAACAGGAATAAAAAGGAAGGATGTGAAAGAAATCCAACTCCAGTGCGCACTGCAAACCTGGGCTCTGCCCCCACGCGAGGTACTCTAGCAGTCATTTGTACCACCAAAGAAAAAGGTACTCAGGTAGGAGCCCCAAGACCAGTGAAGGGAACTAATTGCAATCACCGACTCACAGATCACATTTGGAATGCACAGCCCTCTTGAGAATGGGCTCCCCCCACCCCCTTAATGATCAGAAATGCTCTAATGTAGACATTCAGGCAACATAAGCAAATTACTATCTTTCTCGAGTTACACAAATAAAAGGCTCCTCTGCTGACCAAGCGGTTATGATTCAATAAACAGATAAAGTAATTTCTACTGGATGTGATTTAGCATAATGTATGAATTCTGTATTATCTCGTTTTCAAAAGGTACAAAAGCCCCGTTCAATGCCAGCAGGAACTATGGCTGACGAACACAGCTGAAATCCAAGTCACTTACAGATAAGCATACTAAACTCTACTTACTAACATTAAAGCACTATTACTGCAAAACAACACAGAAAAAACCCTGTACGGTTTTAGCCAATTCACTAACTGCCAGCAAAAAGAATAAGCATGACACAGTTTTTTCCAGTATGGGATCCTAATGCTCATCCTCTCTGCAGACAGATTTTTGTCTTACCAATGAAATGACCTAGAAAAGCAGCATGCCAGCAACTTATCAGTAGTGCTACATAACAATTTAAACAGGGAGCAATGATATCCAATCAAAAATGCTGGGGGACTTCAGCAAAATGTACACAACTGGTATTTAGCTGGAGAGGACTAAGTACATCAATGCTTTTGGGAAATACACTGAACTCTAAGGAGGGCAAGTAATGATTTTGCTTTTGAGGATCTTCTAAAAAAACATTACCAGCACGCTACAAATGACTCCACGTGAGTCACCTAATAGACTGATTCAACAATGACTAAAAAGGAAAGACACTGTCTGCTTGCAGAACTGCTTCCTAGGGTATCTTGAAGTCTCAGTACTGAAAACGGGGACATTCCCTTCTTCTGAGTACCAGCCCAATTTTCTTTGGTTCAAGAACTGACCAAACAAGCAGGGAAAAGAGCTCCGTAGCCGGAGCTACATACAGAGCGCTGATCTTCCATGCCCAGGGAAGAGCAGTGGCACTATTTCCATGGACAAGAAATAATAGAAACAGAATTGAGAACAATTAGAGAATGGCACTGTTCTTTTCTACTTTGTAACATTACTTCAAGTTGTAAAAGGTATCTTTTAACCCTCTGTGTGTGCTGAATGCTCCCTCAAGTAGCTGTTAGGATCGTTCTAACAGATGATTCTTCTTTCCTGTCTTGGGATGGCCAAGCTCAGACACCAGTCATTTTGAGTGTCCGCATCACATAAACGCACAGGCACCCACCTTCAGTGCCACATTAGCCTGGGGATTGTGATATAGGAGAGACTCATCAAAAAGGCTGATTTGAGCACGTAAGTGAGAAGGTTTTTTTTCTTTTTTCAACTGACCATACAGAAATTCTCAGCATTTCACCTGGCACCTAAATAACATGCCCACAGTCATCATATACTTTAAAGCACTCTCTTCAGTGAAGCCAAATCAAGACAGTAAAGATCTTGCAAGACAGAAGATGCTTGCATTGGCACAGTACCTCACCCCTTGTAGGCTGTGTTTTAGCTTACTCCTAACTCCTAAGCATGCGTCAGACCCACTATATGAGCGTGGTGCCTCTGTCATGTTTGCACAGTAGGACTGATGCTTTCTAAAAATATTGGACTCACTGCACACATATACCATAGTTAAGGCTGCAAAGGTGCTGCTTGATGGTTCTGGAGTTTTGGATCTATGGCAACCCGGTCAGAATTACTTCTCCTGAGCAAATACAGGAAAGCCTCAAATTCTTCTCAAAATTTATGGTGAGGACAAGGGAAACAAAAGAACCCACAACCACCAAACAGGACTTTTCCAGAGGAATCCCAGAGAAATGGCAACCATCCCACACACAAACAACCTCTGGGCTGGAGTCAGAGATAGGATCCCATTCTCCAGGTTCAACCATAAACCTGCTTTATTCACTACGTAATTCCTAACATCTACAACAAATTAAGCAGGAATTTTACAGCCTGCTTTAACCACACAGCTCTGATTCCATTTTGTTCTTTGTGCTGAATGAAACAACTGCTCTTGGGGAAAAAAGCTGCTGGTGAGTCATCAAGGATTGCATCATAACACACGTGTATGAGGGGAAGCAAGAGAAGCAAAAGGAGGTTTCTTAGGCAACCTTTATTCTGCAGCTTCCTAACGTTTGAGCATTTGAATCCTAATATTCTTTTAACATAAGAAATAACAGCGCTTTGTGGCTTTTTAAATACACAGTTTCTATCACTTAGAATTTAAACTTCTGAACCAACTGCAATGACAGCGCTCATTCTCATGTATCCTCTCTAACGCAAAAATATTTTTGCTGATACTTCTTTTTATGAAGAGCAGGAAATGAAGAAAAACTAGCTGAATGTGGCTGTATCTTGTACTGGAGACCAATTTACTAAATGTTTTAAAATATGTGCTGCATAAGAAATGTTATGTACACTGCATGTAAATATTCTTCTAATTGCATTAATTTGATAGTATGTCACATGACGTGATAGTAAGTCACATGACATTACTAGATGGCTAATGTAGGTTTGTATTTTAGCAGTGTTTTAAGACTGCTGACTGTAAAGCACCAAATGGTAAAGCTTTAAGCTTAAGCTTTTAAGCAAAGATTTTATCAGAAGCTCTGCTCTTCTGCTCCCTCCTCTTCCCCCCCCTCCAGCCCCAGCCAGGGACATTGCTTTAATGGGTGCATGTCTCTTGCTGTTGTGAAACAATGGAGAAAAGTTAAAAATGATTGCACCCGCAGCTTTCAGCTACTGACAACTGGAGGTATTTCCCAATACCTTCTCATTTCCTCCTTCTCTTTGGAAACACAAAGAAACAAAACAAGGAAAGGAGGCCATCTGTTGTGGGTAAAAACATAGCTTAAATTAATAAAGAGACACAAGAATAAGCCACCAATTAGAAGGCACTGTGCTTCTGCACATTCCCTATTGAGATTGGGAAAGTCAGGGGCTTGGAACACCAGAGAGGAGGCTGCAAGGAAGGTTTCCGATAAGAAGTAGCATTCTTGGAAAGAGTAAGCGGCTGGAGAAGCAGAAGGTGAGAATCATGGAAGGGGGGGATGATCAGCTTGCTGAGCTGCACAGAAACAAATGCCAAGGGCTGCCCAGGGACGCTGGCCAGTNCAAGGGCTGCCCAGGGACACTGGCCAGTGGGACCTGAGACTGGTGGCTGTGAGCAGCCTGTGAGGGAATCTGAGGCTATGTCAACCTAACACTGCTGGCAGGGAGGGGAGAGAAGCAGGTAAGTGCACAAAATTATAAGGTAGGATAAAAGCTCAAATCTTGTTGGTTCTTAAATAAACCCCACTATCAAGATCTATAATGAGTTGTCATTCACTCTGTCTCCCCTGCGACCCGACGCCCCTTATCAATATAACCAACTCCCCCATCACATTAAAATTGTATACGCTGGCTGTATCTGCTCTGAAACCCAGTTCACTATCCCATGCCTGGTAACTATGGGACTAAGACCTGCGTTCTCACCCCTGCTTTCCTGTGGGCTCAGGCTTTCTTGGATGGAAATCTTCCTGAAGGAGGTCAGAGCCATAGCAAGTTACAGGATGCTCGGTTGTCTCTCCCCACACCGATGATCAAGGGACCAAGACTGGAGATGCTGGGAAGCAGGAAGCCTTTGGAGAGCATGCTTGTCCTCTACCGTGCATACAACTGTTTTAGCTGTATAAATTATTTTAATAACCAGGATATTTTCAAATCCACAAGTAGTACTCAGGAATACACAGAAAGCTATTTGGCATTTGAAAATTATCTGTGCAAATACTTATTCGAACCATCTTCATTTACTCTTCATCAATGCTGAAATCCTCTTTATCCTGCTGAAATACTGAATTGCCCAATTCTTACTTAAACAACATATGCATTGAAAGCTTCTTTAAAAAACGTCACAGAACAAAAGACAAAGAAAACACCAACTCTTCAAAACAAAAAAACCACCCCTAGACTCCACACTTTCCCCACAGTTGTAACCAAAAGACCTCAGGATAAGAAAGGATAAATATAATCAGCTCTGGTAGTCTGATCCACAGTCAAATGTCCTTTTCACTAAACAGCATAAAAAGCATATGAATACTTTTGGCTCAAATCAAGAAAATATTTAAGAATGTACTTGAATAATTTTCTTGATTACAGCTACTTTCTTAAATCTAGCTTAATACTGTCAGATTTGTTAGCAGTTTTTGAAAGTTATTTCATTTTCTTTGAATTTACTGCTATACTTCAGTTTTCAATGCAATTTGGATCATGAGAAACGTTGTCTATTTTAACAGTTATAATCTGAATCATTATCAATTAACCAGTCAAGCCAAAAAATGCTGACTCCTTTATTTCCCCCATCATTGTAATTTCCATCTTAAAGGAGGAATTCAGTTAAACATGATATTTCTGTAATACAAGACTATAGACTACTACAAGAACAAGCACCAGTTTACAGTTTTTAATGCCTAGATAATTTTCAAAACTGCATGACTGCATCTTTAAAATCAGAAAGTACCATATATAGAGAGAGAGGAGATCAACTAAGTAACAATTAAAAAAAAAGCTGTCACTGTCCACAGGAACCATGTCTAGTCACGTTTTCAGTCAGTCAGTCAGTTAGCTGAGGGTCATGTCATTAGTTAGTTTCTGTAGAAAAAACACAAGTACAAAAATAGTATCAAAAAGCAACATACCTATTTTAAAAATATATATATTATTAAAATATAATCCTTACAACAGCATATAAACAAGGCTTTTTAACATATTTAGAAGAATAATATTAAAAATTTTATATATGCTTCTCCAGCATTTAAAGAAGTACCTCTGTTTCTGAGCAGTGTGTGAAAGCCAGCACTTTTTCTGCAGTATACTGTTGATACAAAATATAGTTAACTTTTTTTTCATTCTGGAGTATATTTCAACTATGATACAATTACTTTTTTTTTTTAATTTTTACACAGAAATAAATCATTATAAAATACATGTTAAAATTCAGGATTTTAATAAAGTTTTAACTAAAAAAAAAGAATGCAAATCAAATCAGTGATGCAGGACCTTTTCAGAAGGATCATAAAAGACAACAATAACCAAGTATTTCATGACAGAATAAGCATTTTTCAGCTTAGTAACTAACTAATTATTTAAAAACACCAAACATTTTCAGAAGGGGAAAATGCAATGAATCCATTTGCTGTGGGTTAAAGCCAATCAGCAATGATTATCAAGAGCCACAGAATTCAGCCCTACATATCTGTGTTTTGCATTTCTAATATAGTGCTAGTTAGAAGCTCTGCTTTCTAACAACTACTTGAAAGCTTCATGAAAAAAGTTTGGCGTGGGGTTTTGGGGCTGGTTGGGGTTTTTTTTGCTTGTGGGGCAAGTTTGGGGTTTTTTTTTTGGGGGGGGTGGGGGTGATATTTAAATAGAACTACTAAGTTGCAATGAAGAGGTTAATCGGAATTCCACAATACATTCTTCTGAAAGATACCGAATTCTTTCCTTCTTCTTCTATTTTTGAATGATATAATTTACATAACAGGCACCAGAAAAATGCAGCTTCTCACGAAATACTCAAAGCAATGCAAAAACCTGAGCAGAGAGCACAAGCTGGTTAACACCAAGAACAAAGATAGCTTCTGGTTTTAGCAACTACCTAGAATTAGACACTGTAGTTGTCTTCTCAAGCCTACACAAACTCAAAGCAAGATGGTTTAAAGTGATTATTTCAACCATTAATACTTACTTAGCGTAAGAGGGGAAAACCTCACCCAAAAAAAAACCAAAACAACTTACATTAGAACTTAAAAGTAGTTACAGACCAATAAGGTTCTCTTATTTCCATCATTTCTCTGCTACTTTTAACTACTCATATAAACAATTGAATTTTCATTGACTTGTAGGAGAGCCAGAGCCTGCAAAATTCATTAGATGGATTAGTTTAGAATGTTAATATACATGTATTCAAATTCTCCTGATAAACAAAGGTTATTGTAAGATAATAGACTATTCTTATGATCAGAAGTTTACATTGCAAGAGCATTATCAGTAGCATACCATTACCATAAAACATTTTTTTAATATAATTTACAAAATTGTTTGTTAAAAAAGATGATTAGATAAGAAAAATCTTGTTGGGGAAAAAACTTCAAGAAGTCAGATTAAAACTGTGATGAAATATAAACATTTTCTTTAAATTGAATTATTCAATTTAATTAAATTTTTCATATAGATTCTATTGAAATCACAGATCTTATAACGGATTTTAATCAGAGAACCTTGTATAGAAAAAACTATTGCAGAAGTCCAGTCACCTTGTTAGAGATAAGAGGCAAGCAATACAACAGGAGTTGAGAAAGGATTTTATTTATTTTTTTAAGAGGCAATGACTTCCTTAAGTGAAAACCCACAGAAGTTTTAGCTAGGAAGATTATTTCCTCCAGCTAAAATTCAAAAAGAACAAAAATCAATATTTTCACATCTTTGAAAACGTAAAAAGGTACTATTTCAGACAGAGAGAATTCCATCCCCTTTCACGTGCACGATTTAAAGCTTTAATTGAAAGCAAAATATAAGCCTCTAAACTACTGCAAAACCTGTTTGTCAGTCAGTCCAATGCAGAGTCACACAGTGGTAAGCTTGATTTAAATGAGCAAGCCCTTTTAAAAAGGAGCACAGATGTAATCTTTCTTTTTATGTACCATTTTGTTTGAATTTGAGAAACTGGCTAAAGAACCAAAAGAGAGCAAGTCATTTTGTCTGTCTATCCTAAGAAGAGATAGATGCTAAGACATCCTACTAAGAGACTCAGAATCAGGAACCTGATGTACAGGATGTAACAAGATGTCAATAAATTTTAGGAAGTTCTTCTACCTGTGTTATTGCATGGACACAGCAGATAAAAGGCCAACAAGAGGGGAAATATTCAGCAGTCATTCGCACCAGAATTACAGAATTGCACCAGAATCCAAGACAGATTTAGGGTATCCATCTCTGAACAAACTAAAACTAATACCCTTTATTATTTGTAAATTTACAGAAATGTAAATACCTAGGAAAAGACAAAGAGCTCTACTTTAATTTTGCATGTGTAAAGAGGTAATTCTTCAAATATGACCTTGTTTCTCCAGTTTTCTATGTAGGTAAAATGGCACAACAGCAAATGTGTATATCCTACCCTCGCTTTATAAGTGAGTTCAGGTTTCTTAGTAGTCAATAATAGGTATATATCAGAGTTTTTGAACATAACTGAAATATAAGTTAAGTTTTAGTCTTTTGAAAATCCCACTTGGTGACCAACTGCGCCTTTTGTCAGCTGGAGACCTTAAAGAATCTTCTCAAAAAAAAAAAAATCACACTGGAAAAATGTATGCTTACATAGGTCTGCACATGTGCGTGTGTGAATAAAAAAAAAAAAAAAAAAANAGAAGAGAACCTCCCAGTCTTCTCACTCTTGCCTCTCTTAAAAACAAAGGAAGAAAAAGTAAGGATAAATCACCTTTCTGATTTTGGATGCATATCGTATCCACACTTTTCTAGTAAAAAAATAGTCAAGGCAGACCTGGTATTACATTACACTTTGCATCATAGTTTTCCCTGTAAGTGACCAAGAGGGTGGCCTTTTATTATTGGAACTAAAAGTCACATTAAAAACAAACAAAACCTTTGTACAAAGATAAGAGCATGGGTACATGTTACTTAAAATTGCATTCACCAGAGCCAATGATCAAAAAAAGTTTAAAATAAGTTTTAGCTACAATTCAATGCAGGAAAAGAATGCCAGAAAACTATTTTAAAAAAAAAAAAAAAGTTGTGTATAAAGACTAAGGCCACCTTTAGTGACTGCTGCTTATCAAAAGAACAACATCAAAGTCCTTAGGAAAAAAGGAGGAAAAGAACACTGTGGGCAAAACCTTTTTTGGTCTTTGCATCTCCCAGGTCTCAAAGAGTATCTACACAAAGAAAGGTACACGGAGTGAAGCTCAGAAGTAAAATATTGATACGAAGAGAGTCAGGATTTCATGTGATGTTTTCTGAATGAGTTAAAGCAAAACTGCATGTCTCCTATGAAGATAGGATGGCTACTGAAATTATTTGGAAGCTACAGCAATATTTGGGAGTTACTTTGTAGAAAACAGGGCTTAGCGTTTCCTCCCCCAGCTATATTTCTCTTTTGGTAAGAGTCCTAATGTTAAAAAAAAAAAGATAAAAATTAAAAGGTTTTTTAAAAAGAAGAAGAAATTTGATATAATTTGAATCAAACCAATGTTTTAAAACACCAAGTCAATTTTGGTTCCTGAAGTCTGTAAGACCTCTCTAGGACCTCGGCCAGCTTTCTATAGGCCATAAGCATCAACTAATACATTCCCAAACTAATTATCTTAAACATACACCTCAATCCCACCACAACAGGCTCTGCCATAATTGCTTCACTTTCACACGTTCCAGCTACACCAGATTTCTGAGTATCCAGATGACGCAGATATCCCAAACCTTCAGTTTCACCTGGCAACGTTCCCTGTCCTCCTCATGTCCTTTCTTATTTACCTCTTCCCTCCTCTGCCCTTCAAGGACTAACTCCGCATCTTTATCCAACACCATTGCAAGGGCATGTGTTTTTAATGAAAGAAAGACACACACAAGCTGATCTCAGTTCCATTGTTTATTTTTGCATGCTCTTTTTCAATGTTGACTGATACTTTTATGTACATAAAGTGAATATTTCTATAAACATCCAGATTGATGTTTATCAACTGGTTCGTATTTGTTCAAAAATTATAAAAATAGATTTTTACTAATATAAAGTGTACGCGTGCATATATAAGCATATACACACCCATATATACATATATATGTATACAGACACATTTATCACAAATTAAATTTCAAGTTGTTAGCTAAAAAAAAGATTTAAAGTTTATCATTACATGTTCATATCTAACTTCAAAATACTTTGCTTATCACTATTTCAAGGAGTTGAACATCAGTTTAAGTAACAGCTCAGACTGGGTACTCACCTGCTCAGTAAGTTCTCTGTCGTTTATTAGATTCTTCTGTAGGCGAGTCTGCCAACCTTACTTTAAGTCTGACACCATTCACAATCTTGCCGTGTAACGCAGTTATGGCATCACTTGCACTTGCTCTGTCTGCAAATTTTGCATAGCCCACATTTTTTCCAGCCACAAGATAAACTTTTATCAAGTGTCCAAAACGACTGGGGAAAAAAAAAAAAAAAAAGAGCTAATTCACAGGTTTTGCAGCAACATAGATACCTATTATCCAATATGAAGTATGCATGATTTGGTAGCTGCAAAAACTATATTCTTACATGTATGCTATATTTTCCAAAACGCCCGATTTTCATATTCCTTTCTCTAGAATTCCAGGCAGGCACAGAAATAAACCCAAAAGTTCATAGGCAGTGTTTTCTATGGAATATTACAATAGAACCACAAGCACCAGTGATTTGTCTCTTATTTAAGACTATGTAAAGCTAGTCAACACCACAGTCCCCAAACACTAAATGGCACTGAAAAAAAGCCCACAAAAACAAAACAACAAAAAAACCTGAACAAACCAAAGAGAACGCACACAGAAACCAGCAGATAATTCACAGGCTAAACTTGCATCACACTTAAATGAACTTGCTCCGTTGTGATTCATTCTTGAAAAGGTCTCACTGAAATGACTCAGAAATCAAGCACCAAAGCTTTATGGAAAAACCTAGATTTCCAAGTCCTCAGGAGATTCCTGGACAGTTCCTTAAAACATGTTTTTAAAAAAATAAAGTCTGTTAGCTTCATACTGAAGTTATACAAGTGTAAAGACTAGGGTTCACAGCCTTTTTCTTCTCCAGCATCTGATTAAGAAAATCCAGTACATCAAATAGGTACAGTTTTAACTTCCACACAAGTGCATATTGTTTCTTTTCATCTCCCA
The DNA here is from genome assembly GCA_003993805.1 of Himantopus leucocephalus. Classification (NCBI taxonomy): domain Eukaryota; kingdom Metazoa; phylum Chordata; class Aves; order Charadriiformes; family Recurvirostridae; genus Himantopus; species Himantopus leucocephalus. The sequence continues at coordinate 17,134,996 of RSEF01000007.1, forward strand.
GTACTTTGAAAAGATTTTGGCTTTCCAAAGATTTATTGCAAGTGCCAGCTGTTAGAAAAGGGCAATGTCTTTTTCTCCAAGAGTATACTAAAAATAAATAATATAAAATACTGGAGAACGGCCAAACTATACATTTGTTTTTAAGATGGCAAAAACTGTCTCGCAAGTCTTTGCTCCTCATAGGGAGACAGTGTGAAAGGACGGTTGAAATAGTGTCAATAAGATGCAAACTAGCAAAATGTCTCAAGATATATCAGAAAAAACACTCCCTATCCTTACTCCCCTCAGTTACTGTGGAGATTTATCAAAATACTTAAGTTCCTTATAGAATTATGTACAAGAAAATGCCAAATAAATTAGACTGTAAGAATGCAAAGTACCACATTTTTTGGCTACAAAGATGTTAAGAGACTAGACGTTTTACTTCAGATTATGTTAATCAATAATAAAGCTGCTGTACTGGTGACATTACATCTATGCTTCAAGGTGAATTCCATTACACACTTGTTTCAAAAAGCAACTGTGACCTATTGATCACTACTTACTGATCACTGTGCAGTGTCTTTTCTGGAAAGAGTTTTCATAATGACAATCTTTTTTATTTTCAACATTTATTTTAAATATTTCATGGTTATTTTTTTTGGTTAGAGAAGACTTATTTGTAAATGGAGTCTTACCAGAACACATCCTCCAATACATTTACAGGTAAAGGATGGGGATGAAAAAGTATGAAAAGCCTTTCCTTCACAGAAGTGTCAGGTGGAACTTTTTTTTTGTGTGGTGGAAGTATGGCATCTGTTTGGGGCTGAAGTAACTGTGAGCCAGAAGTTCCTCCAAATGCCTGCTGAAACAGGAGAAAAAAATGCAAGTATAAATTAACCAATGGCGGGGAGAGCAATTTTACCTTATTTACAATTTTTGTTCCTATCACAGGACATAAACAGGCTCTACCAGTTCTCATCTTAATTAATTTGCTTACTTTGGTTATTTCATTAAATTGGACAATAAATCCAAGTAAGGTCAGACACCTTTACAGGGAATAAAAACGTACAAACCAACCAGAGGAACATCTTAAAAACGTAGCATCTAAAACAGTTACAGAAAAAAGTGAGCAGTGTTCTTTATTGGCATATCTGAAGCTTCTTACAACAATTCAGAAGAATATTAACAGTCTCCATTATATTAACTTACAGGAGGTGTCCTATACTGCTGAACAACTGCGTTGTTATTCCGCAACACCGATGACACATGTGCTGTTACCAGCTGTGTGGCCATTTTTCTGATGAGGCTGCAAGCAGAAGTCATAATAAAATATTTTAAAGGAAGAGCTAAGTTATGGCAACCTTAAATTCAGCAAGAGAAAATAAGTTTAAATGCACATCTGAAACTATCTCTGGAAACCCGTAAACTCACGTAGATAACGAAAATCAAGTCAGGCTTTCATGACGCTCTAGACATGATCTGAGAGTATGCATGCTAGCTGCAACTCACTGAAAACACTCATACATTTCTATATATAAATACACAAAAAACTCTTCTTTGCCTTTTTTAAATACTCTAGGGGGAGGGGGGGGAAAAATTAACCCTACAGAGCCCAGTACAATTTGTGAAAGGTGCCTAAAAGGCAGAAAAGACAGAAATATTTCACCTGTTTCAATAAAGAGCACAGAGATTCAATTCAGGAGTCAGAATTTTATCAAAGAAAATGTACTTCCAGCTCTCATTTCCAGTGATTTCTCTTTGTTCTGATGCAGAATAAGAAACAGCAATTGCACTGTTTGCATAGATTCACAGGCTGTGTTGTAGGACCGTGAAATAATAGAAATTATTAAGAATGAAGGAAATCATTTGCAAGGATGGTTACAATGAATTTATTTTTTTTTTAGTTTAGATCAGGCATGCACTTCTGAAGTGAATCTCCCCATTGTACCTTCTTTACTGTCCTCATTCATATCCCAGAATAAGTTTGACATGAACTAAATTCCTTTGGGATGAAACTAAGCCAAAATATTCACTGCAGGAGTGTACCTAAGCCACTCCAACTTGTAATGGGCATTCAAATCACAGCAACAGATTAGAGATGGTCAAAGTAAAACCCCACAATCCCCATACTGTGAGGATATCAGAACCTCAGCACCTAACAGTTTTATTCCACATATGTGCTTCACAAGGCTACTATTTGCAGTACTGCAAACACAACCAAAAGATCAAGTAGATAAATCTGGTTTTAATACAAAACACATTCCAGACTTGTTACATGTTACAGAGACACTTACAAAGATTCTTGCCAAATCCAGGATTTTCCAATGTATCTTAAATATGTATTATATTTTTTTTTATCAAAGACTAGTAAGTTTCAAAAGGTTTATTCTAAACCACTAAAAAAAAAATCCAAACTTAAATTTCAGAAAATACTATCTAAGAGTATGAAACAAGATCACAGTGACATTGCTGTTACTTCTTATGTGAAAATTTTATTTATTTATTTTAAATTTTGCTCTCCAGAACACAACTTACAACTTTCTATCTCTATGTATTGATACTTACTCTGAGCTATCACTCCCATCTTCTAGGAAAATGACAGTTAATCGATTTCCAGGAGGATACTCAAAACCATGTAATTTATACTTGGCATATATAGCTGATGCAGCAGTACTGTACTGAATCACAGCATACCCTACAAATACAGTGCACACAGTTTCAGTGTGATACAGGCAAATCATAAGAACAAATTACACTCACGTAAAGCAATATGATTAAACTGTACGTTAGTCATGGATGATACAAAATTCTTAAGTCTTTTTACCACACATTACATTGCAAATACTACTGATGTAGCTATTAAGTAAAGAAAACTTCAGTGGAATTTACTAGTGACAGATCAGCAATATTTATGCTAACATGACAAGATGGTAATAAAGCAACACAAGTGGAAACATGCTTTCTTCCCTAACCCTGAATTAGAAACAAAAATATACCCACTTTCATTTCAAAATGCAATTATCCCATCAACAGTGAATCTGAAGTACTGTAAAGTTACATTTAAACTCTCCAAATCATTTCCATTTCAAGCTTCATGGAGAAGAGACCTCTTCCACATTTTTCTCAGCAACAGCAAAACAAGAAGACTAAACCAAAACAAACCTTCCAATACAAAACATGATTTGTTTTGGAATGATTTAATCCAGTTTACTCATGTCAGCTTTTACACACACATCATCATCCCATTTCAAGATGAAAACTGTAAAGAACTGTGTAGACAACATTTAAACTAGATGTCTAATAATTTTTGAACCTTTTCTCCATTAATTCCGCCCAAAACTATTAACTTAATTTGACCAAAAAAACCCACTTCTCATGGTTTTGATTCTGTCCTTCTTGAGATTCTATTATCTGGAAAAAAACGGTATTTAAGGCTATCTGTAAACAGCGGTTCAAACAAAATGGTTTATGCATCAGTGACAGCAGCAACTATTTATACATAAAACACTAATTCTTTCCAACAAGTGTACTGTATTTTGCAATACAAGAGACTTGAAGTAGAATTAAAAGGCATTCTCTCCACAGAAAGAAAAAAAAATATCTTTTTGTACTTTTACTTACCACTATTGGTATGAGGATCTCGCTGAACATCGCAATATTCCAGTCCTGGGACCAGATCAAAGAGGGCAAACAGCTGCTCTTGGATGAAGGGAAGCCGCGATACCACTGACAGACGTTTGGAGACTGACTCTTGAATTCTGCTCTCATTTTTTTCAAAACTACAAAACTCTGGCTGCCCACCTCAAGAATCAACATAAAAATAAATAATTCAAGTCATCACACTAGCATGCCTTCATTTCATACATATTTTTCATTCAACTTTTAAAAGTACTAAGTCAATTATATACTAAAGGTAGCATCTTTATTTCACCAATACAATTCACAAATTATCAACCAACTAGAGCAAAGTGAGCCATAAAAATATAGAAATGAAATGTCTGGCTTGTTTCTAATTCAAACATCCAATCTACTATTTAAGTGTTGACCTAAGCCTCTGTTAGCTTCCCTTCTTCCAAACTGCATTCTTACTTTGTGACCATAATCAAGACTACAAACCATATTTAGTATAAAAAACTGTGACTTACAAAATGGAAGCGTATTTGCTCTTGATTCTTGCCTTGTGTTATTACTGTAATAATCATGTTCAAAAGACTCAGATGACTTATTTTTAGGTTCAGCCAAAATGGCCCTGTAGCCTGAAAGAAACAACCACACATATAGCAACACTTCAGCACATCTGAATTATCTGACCAGATCTACATTCTTCAAGTACTGTATTTAGAAACATATTATTCAGAAAACCCAGTAAGTGCTGGCTTTAAGAACATAACTAATTTATAACCCTGGAAGTCTGGCATAATAATTGTGTAAAAGTTAACAACTTCCACATAGAACTACTCCTAGTCACAAGTTAAGCACAACAGAGCCTACTTGCTGTGAGTGTGACTGTGCACTTGCACAGGTTGCCCAGAAAGGTTGTGGAGTCATTCAAAAGCTGTCTGGACACAGCCCTGGAAAACCACAGTGCCCAGCTGACCCTGCTTGAGCAGAGGGTTGGGCAAGATGACCTCCAGAGGTCCCTTCCCACTTCAACCATTCTATGATACTTGGCAGGATTCAGAGACACTCCAGAGGCAATCACCTGAACTTCCATGCTGTAACAGCAGTTTATGTATGTTTTGCACTGATCCAGGGTTTGCTTTTATGAAAGAAATAGGTATTACTCTCAGGTTATCCAACTAATTTTGTTTTAACCTCACAGCAAAAAGGAAATAAAATTTAACTGCTAAGTAATCTCAGACTCCTATTCCTATGCAAGAATTGTCACAAATATAATTTCTGTAGAACCACTCATGATACATATGATATAGAACCACCACGTACATTACTGGAGAAAAAAGAAAAAAAAAACCACACAAGAACAACAAAAAAACCAACCACACCCATGTGGGTGTTTTATATTTGTGATTAAGCAAACATTGAGCAGGAGGTTGGACTGGAAGGCTGCTGTTAAGATTTCCCCAAAAAACTTTCTTCTCCTGGATGAGCAAGTCTAGTTCCCTCCATCTCTCCTCAAAAGTCACGTACTTCAGCCCCTGGCCACCTTGGTGGCCTTCCACCAGACTTGCTCAAATTCATTAACACCTTTTTGGTACTAGAGCATAAATGACAAATGGTTGGTCATAAAGCATACAAAGTCCTTCATTGTGTAACAGATTAATCATGACGTTAAATTTAAAAAAAAAAAAACACCAAACAGTCCCCAAACTTCAATTAGGTTGAATTTGTTCTTAAGCAAATGAAATCACAAGAGAATCCCTATGGATTATCAAATATATAAATTCATTTTGTATCAAATATGGATATTGTATCCATATATATTGTATAAAAAATGCACATTCCCAGGGATATATTAAAATGAGGTTTTCCTGTGTATGAACCCTACATTACAGGCCAATAATAATGCACGAAAGAAAACTCTGTGTCCATTTCCAAACTTTTTTCACTGATCTTACTTGCGGTTTGGGCCTGCAAGAATGCAATCAGGTGACTGTTCTCAATGAATGTTAATACTACTATTTTTTATTTGCAATAGAACTCTGCCTCAAGATGCGTTTACATCATAAATAATTTACCTGCAAACAAAACTAAAAATTAAAGGTACATTAATGATGATATACACTTACTGTGAAAAACTTGAAAGAATTCAGTCAGATTCTTACCTCGATCACACTCTTCAATTGCTCGGGCAGCTTGCGATGGTTTTAAATACCTCACATAACCCAAACCTTTGCTTTCTCCAGTAGTCTTGTTTTTAATAATACTGCAATATTCAATGTCTCCATACATCTAGAACAATTAAAAAACATGTTAATTTACAATATTTGAAAATGCATTAAAGTTCCATGAGTTAAGCCCTTCTGATAAATTAGGACAAAAGCAATTTAAAATAACAACTAACAAACAGCGAATCAGTACCTTAAACTTCTCTCGCAGATCTTCCTCTGTGTAGAATTTTGGTATCATAACAAAGATTCGTGTAAGCTCCTCGTCTTCAACATCTCGGTGGCTTCCAGAAGCTCTTGACTGTGCAATAAATACCTAATGAAGTACACAGACATCAATTACTGGAGAAAGGGTCTTAACCACATGTCAGCAAGCAAGAAAAATAGTTTGTTTTAACAAGTCTTTGTATTTATCTTTCACATAAGCTACCTTTCCTAATATGGAAAAAAATATCTCCGATCATAAATGCATCTGTGACAAAAGACCTACAAACATAATACACCCCACACGGTTTTCCAAACAGGACAGAGGCCAGCAGAAGTTCTCACTGGGGATAATGAAGAACAGTCAAAAATATCTAAGCCTCATTCAGCAGCACTGCCAATGTCACAGACGGCATACGAGGTAGCAAAAAATGCATTACTGCAACAGGCCTAGTATAGCAGTAGTAACAAAAAATAAGCAAGCAAACAAACAAAAAAGCCTAGCAGCTTATTAAAACCTTGCCACTGCAGTTCACTGCTCAGCTGGGCTGAAGTCTGCAGGTCCACTGCTCTATGAAGGATTGTAACATCTCACATCTGTAACTGTTAAAATCTTTTTTAATTATTGAAATATATTTAATCTCAGAAGTGCATCCCAGCAGACAACCAGGCAAAAAAAAACCACAAAACCCCAAACCCAAAACAACCAAATAAGAAAAATACAAACAACTTTCAAAATAAGCCTCTTACGCAAAAGCAGCAACCGATTTCATAGAGCTCTCAAATTATTTTTCTAGTAGTCATGTAGGGGAGTAAGGGATACAACTCTGATCTTTTGGCTTCTGATGACAAGTTCTTCAGAAAAGATTTTACTGACTCTGTTGCTTTTTTAAACCGAACACGCGGAATCTTCTTTTACTGTTCAAAGTCATTCGTATCTTCTCAGTACTTGGGGAACATGAAAACGATTCAAAAGGCTGAAAGCTGCCAGCGAGTTCCACAGATTAAAAATACCCCATAACTGTTTTGGAATAGCCGTGCACAAGATACAAAACCAATACAAAATATACTTGCAAAGACAGTTCTATTTATCCACGTTGCTCTTGCTTACAACACCTAAAATATACTGTCTTAGAATATTTCAGAGACTCCTTCGAGGTTAAAAAAAAAAAAAAAAAANAAAAAAAAAAAAAAAAAAAAGGAAAAGCTCGTTTCCAGGTTCTGCCTTTTCCCCAGGCTTGTTGCCCCGTATGCCACGCGTGGGAACTCCAGGCAAGGGCGGGACCCACCGCAGCTCCTCCCGAAGAGCACCGCCAACCCCGCAAGCCCCGCAGCCGAAACCGCTGGGGGTTTGACCCAAAAGGGTGACAAACCTCCCCACAAAGAGCGGGTATGACGCTCTCCGTTGCCCCCGCGTAGGCCAACGCTACCTTCCAGCGGCAAGCCCGGGCCGCCGCGGCCGAGGCCTGCCGCCCTCCGCGGCCGCCATGCTGGGAAGGGAGCGGGAAGCGGGGGAACACCCCGCCGGGCCCCGCTCGCTCACTCCCGGCCCCGCTTCCCCGTCAGGCAGGGGGCGGCGCGGCCCGGCGGCGGTACCTTGATGGGCTTGGTGTCGGGGACCAGGCTGCGGCCGTGCATCTCCTCCATGGCCCGGCAGGCCTGCGAGCTGCGGGCGAACTTGATGAAGGCGATGCCGCGGGACTCGTTGGTGCGCTTGTCCCGCAGGAGCCAGATGTTCTGGATGTCCCCGAAGGGGGAGAAGCGCTCCCGGATCAGCGCCTCCCCGGTGTCCTTGCCCAGCACCACGAAGACGCGGCTGTTGGGCGGCTCGTCCAGGCACTCGGCCGAGAGGCGGAAACCGCCGCCCTCCTCCATAGCGGGGCCGCCGGGCTCCCGGGCCGCCGGGGACCGCTGGCTTTTTTCGGGAGCCGGCGGGGAACGGCCGCAGCGCCCTTTCCGCCGGGGAGACAACATGTCCTCCGCCTCCTCCGCGCCCCTCCCGCCTCCCCGCGCCCAGTCAGGGCCGCGGCCTCGCCAGCGGCGGGCGGGGCTCCCCGGCCGCCCCACGCCGGGCTTCAGCGCCTTTGGCCGGCTTGTGCGGCCTACTCCGCTCTGCGGGGAGAGGGGCTGCGCGGCAGGAGCGCCTCCTGGCCTGCCCGGGGCACCGGCGCGTCTACTCTGGAGGAGACTGGCACCTGCTCCCCGGGAGCGGCCGCTGGCGGGTGGGAAGGACTAAGCAGAAACGAAGGGAGAGCTGGTGCCGAGCAGAGGCGCTGCCGGGCTCCCCCTCTCCCCTGGCAGCGCCCGGCCGGGGGCGGTGTCGCAGAGCCGCCGAACGGGAGGCACCTCCGGAGGCCGGCGGGGACAACCCCCTGCTCGGGCAGGGCTGCCCCGCGCCGAGATTTTGAATGTCTCCAAGGAGGGAGACTCCACAACCTCTCTGGGCGACCTGTGCCAGCGCTCAGTCACCCTCACAGTGAAAAAAGTGTTTCCTGATGTTCAGGTGGAACCTCCCGTGTTTCAGCTTGTGCCCGTTGCCTCCGGTCCTGTCACTGGGCTCCACTGAGGAGAGTCCGGTCCATGTTCTTCATTCGCTCTCTTCAGCTATTTATACATATTTATAACATCCACCCCTGAGCCTTCTCTGCTCTGGGCTAAACAGCCCCAGCTCTCTGAGCCTTTCCTCATAGGAGAGACGCTCCAGTCCCTCAGTCATCATTGTGGCCCTTCGCTGGACTCTCCAGTATGTCCGTGGTTCTGTGGTACAGTGGAGCCCAGAGCTGGACGCAGCCCTCC
>RSEF01000007.1:17143923-17157193 GCA_003993805.1 Himantopus leucocephalus
CCGCTCGGCTCACGCGTCCTCCCCCCCGCCCTCCCCTCCCTCCTCAGTGGTCCGCCGGTTGGGTTACGCAGCCGCCGCCGCCAGCACTGACAGCACTTGGCAGGAGGGGTTTGCCCGAGCGCTCCCGGAGCATCTCCAGAGGCGCGGCGGCAGCGCCTGCCCGGCTCACCGGGGGAGCCGGCCCACAACCGGGGGGCCGGGGCCAGAACCAGAGAAGGGCTGATAGCCGGGGAGCAGAAAAATACCAAGAACAATACGAGTAATACTACTACTACTACTAATAATAAAGAGTGGTGGGCAGGAAAAGGAGGGCGCGGGGGGAAGCAGGGGGCGAGGAGGGTGAGCCCCCGAGGAGGGGACCGGGCAAGGGGCAGGAGCAGCCCCTCTGCGGGGCTGCCGGTAGCCCCCCCGCGCCCCCGGGGCGGCCGTCGGGGCGGCGGCAGCACGTGGCGGCGGCGGCGGGGCATGGCCGCCGCGGGGGCTCCGGCGGCCTGAGCCGCCCCCGCCGCCGATACCATGGCGGCTGCCGGCGACGCCGGCCTCGACGTGGCGGCGGTGGAAAGTTTCCTCGAGAGGCACCCGGAGCTGGTGGAGAAGTGGCTGCAGAGGAAGAACTCGCTGCCTAAAGCGCCCGCCGCCGGCCCGTCGGAGGAGCGGCGGAGCAGCGGCGGCCCCGGCGGCGGCTGGGGCAGCGCGGGCGGCCCCGGCGGGCCCGGCGGCGGGGGGCTGCAGCGGCGAGCCTCCCAGAAGGAGCTGCGGAAGAGCTTCGCCCGCTCCAAGGCCATCCATGTCAACCTCACCTACGACGAGCATGTGCACGCCCGGGCGCAGGAGCCGCTGAGCAGCGTGCGGCGGCGGGCCCTGCTGCGCAAGGCCAGCTCCTTGCCCCCCACCACCGCCCACATCCTCAGCGCCCTGCTGGAGTCCCGCGTCAGCCTGCCCCAGTACCCCCCCACCGCCCTGGACTACAAGCGCTACCTCAAGGAGCACAACGAGCGCCAGTTCTTCCTGGAGCTGGTCAAGGACATCTCCAACGACCTGGACCTCACCAGCCTCAGCTACAAGATCCTCATCTTCGTCTGCCTCATGGTGGACGCCGACCGGGGCTCCCTCTTCCTCGTGGAGGGGGCCGCCGCCGGCAAGAAGAGCCTGGTCTCCAAGTTCTTCGACGTGCACGCCGGCACCCCGCTGCTGCCCAGCGGCTCCACCGAGAACAGCAACGAGGTGCAGGTGCCCTGGGGCAAGGGCATCATCGGCTACGTGGCGGAGCACGGAGAGACGGTCAACATCCCCGACGCCTACCAGGTAGGAGCCGGGCAGGCTCCCGGCGCTCCGCTGCCCCCGGCTCCCCCCCCACCCCGCACCGCGGCGGCGGAGGCGCCTGCCGAGAAGCCCCGCCGCCGCCCCGTCCTGCCTTCCCCCGGGGTGTCACCCCCCGCCGCCCGGTCCTGCCTCCCCCGGGGTATCCCTGCCGGGGCGGTGGCGCTGCAACCGTCGTGGGTTGCGCGTAGCGGCCGCCGGTGTGCTCGGGGCAAGCGTTGACGGGGCGGGAGGGGACTCCCGTGAAGGCGGGAGGGAAAGTGTCTCCTGGGTGGCTGAGGGAGCTAAAGTGGCCATAAAATCGGTATAGCAGTGCTTCAGGGTTGCGGAGGAGCGGTAGGCGGCTTCCATGCGTTTTCAAAACGTATTTTGGAGTCGGCGGAAGAAAAGTTTAAAAAAACCGCTCGTGGCAGTCCCAGTGATAATATTCTTAAATCTGTCTCACTCAATGTTCCCTGCCTGCCCGCTGCTGAAATAATCTCATTGCTTTCAAAAGAGCGTGTAGTTTCAGCTTTGCATATGCCCACTCAAGCCCCCCCATGGCATGTGTTTTCGAACCTATCCTAGGAGTGATATAACCAGTCCTGTTCCTCTCCTGGAAGGACTCTCCCCACCTTTTACTTTTATAGAGGCTTCAGTGTGAATTGTGAAAATGTAGTCCCGGCTTCAAGGCAAAAATTCTCTTTGACTTCAGCAGGGCAGCCCTGCCTTCGCCTGCGTGTGTTAATGCAAATCAGGGCATTCAGTTTACCAGCTTGAAATTTACCCCCCTCTCTCTCTCTCTCTCTCTCTCAGTCCTAGGGGCGATTTCTAGTGTTCATTAGCGTGAGACGCTATCAGCAATTTGAGGTTCTTGAGAAAATTAACAACCATGGAGCGATACATTTTCTAAATTAGGATCTTGGAAAGCTTTAGAAAGGTGGGAGATGTATGTCTAAGAATTTTATTAATAACCATTGCCCTATGTCTAATTTTGCTCTACAGTAATAACAAAAATAATAAACGTTAAAAAACTGATTATGCTTTGTAGCAAACCATACAAGGAAGCAACTTGAAAAATAAGATTGAGTTATTTTTGTTTGAAATAACAGAGGAGCCAGGGTAAATGTGTTTTGGGCTGAATATTTATTTATTTGTCAAGCAGTGAAAAATACTAGGCACCTTGCAGATCCAGACTAAGAGGTTCCCAACCCACAGAGTTCAAAGGCAATGAACAGAGCTTGGTAAAAATGCTGTAATATTCCGCCAAAAATGATTGAGTGTTGGATCACCTTTGAAAAAATCTAAGCTTGCTTTCTTCCTTTATTTTTCCTTTTCTCCATGATACACTTTCTTTTACCGTCTGATTTTTCTTATTACTTTCACTTCCAAAACTGTACTCTTCCCAAAATATCTGTTGTTGGGGGTCAAGCAGAAGATGTTCTCAATAGTCTCAAGTGGCTAAACAGATTAAAGATATCGGAGCTTGGCTGGGAAAGAGCTCGATCTCTCCTTTTAACTCTGGATAGCTCCAGCCACCTTCTTTTGGAGGTGAGAACGCCACTGGAAAGGCAGAGTGTTTTCTCGCCCTAGGGGACTGTATTTTTTTTTTCTACAGTGTTTGTTCACTTTGTGTCCACTTCCCTGTGAAAAAGCCCAGCTACTTTAAACAGTTTATTGTCTGTTTCATTCACCGGGAAAAGGGAAAAACAATCCATCCAGTTGCCATTCCTGGTACTATTTATATTATACTTCTGTCTGGCTCTTATTCAAAATCGATTAAAATATTATAAATAATACAGTTCATTCTATACTTAAGCTGTAAGTACATTAGTTGCAGTAGAAGGCAAAGTTCTAAGCCAAGTTCATCCTGTAATTATATCAATTGCAACTTCCCTGCTCTCAGTGCAGTTACTTCTGATTAGTGCAAAAGAAACTTTAGACCTTGCATCTTTAATGAATGAAAGTTTTGCTTGATAATAAAATGGGGGATCTGCTTTCTGTTATGTTTCTAAGTTAGTAAAGTTTATTTTCTCTTACCTGGCGTGTATATATCCATTATGCATCATTAAAAGGAGACCTTTCTAATTTAATAGTATAAAGAGCCCTGTGGAAGCCCAAGTACGTGTGTGTAAAGAAGTGACAGCTGTTCCATTTCAGATCATTGTAGTGCTCACAATACAGCACTTTAAAAATTAATAAATATGATGACACGATTTTTGTCAGCGTTGCCACCGATGATGGAAGTGTTTAATCAACTGTCAGGTAAAAACCAGCACCACCAGGAAACTTTGTCAGGCTGACAGATGGAGTTGGAGAAAAAGGGGTGACAGCACAGCACCATTTTGTCCATTGAAGAGAGTGTTTACATTGATGCTACCCATTTGGTAAGAAAAGGCCTTTTATTATATTAGGGCAGATGAACACCTCTAACTTAATTTAAAGGTTTCTTGCTTGCTTTTTAAATTAACAAACTTGTTTAAAAAGAGTTAAAGATACTTCCGTATCATCAGCTAGCTAGTTTACATTATTGGGAAATGTGTTTTATTACCATCCAATCATCTTTATTTTCTGAGAGCCTGATCAAATACCAGTAGGAATTCTACCATCGAGTGCAAATTGGGTTGCCTGCCTGTATCATCAGCTATTACTGACATTAATGGGACTTCAGCGCGATTAACACTACATTTAAATCCTGTCATGTCCTGTAATGGACTTCACACGGACAGTCCCCTGTGTCTGTACACAGACTGGTTTGTTTAGGAACTGTTTGTAAATGACTTGCAGTGTCATTTTCAGAGATAGCATAAGATTTCAATCACACATTTCTTTTTCTCAGGGGAAAAAATACTAAAAAATGAAATCATATAATAGGCTGGGGCTTTTCCATGATCCAGGTGATTATTACTGTTGTTCAGGCTGACTTTCAAAACCTGGTCATGTAAACAATCTTACTTAATTCAATAAGCATACTAAGATATGAGGTTTGGAATTAATATTACGTGTTGAGGACTGTGTAACAATCACTTCTTTTAATACTAAACAACTATGTAACATCTCACGGTAATTTGATTTATGATTTGATTTATGAAATTCAGTGAACAAACTTTTTGGAGGTTCGCAGCAATAGACGATTTGACAAATACTTAGTTTATGAAAAGATTTAGGTGAATGTTACATGACTGATTCAAAAGTTGCACGATTTCATTCATGACATTAGAAATTTTATTTATTACATTGCCAAGTCACATGATGAAAGTGAGTTCATAACAGTTTGTAAAATACATGATCAATTCTGTAAGAGTTAGCTCTCTTACAGAGTGCACAAAAGATTTGAGAACAGGAAAGGACATAGAGACTTTTTTACATTTCAGAGCCAGTCTAAAACTCTTTCTTCTGGAAGTAATCCAGTTGTCTTGTAAATCGAACTCCTAGTCAGTTTAAGTTTTAAAATAAGGCCTTAGGTCTTCCCATATGTTAATTTTGGGAAGCATTGCTGCCTCCTTATTCTTATGTCAATAATGCACTCTGTCTTGAGTACACGTGTTGGAAGAATCCGATTGTACTGGCAAGGAAATTTGGGACCTAAATGTCCTTTGAGGCTCCTTTTAACAGAGCATAGATGTAGCTTTTGCAGTCATATATGAAGACTATTAAGCATATTTTAAGTACACAGGCAGAGAAGCCATTAAACCTTTACCTGCAGTTCTTATGAGTTGTTTAAAAATTTAAGGTTTTTCCCTATTTAAAGCTATGGATTTTTTCATGTCATCCTTTTTCACAGGTCTTCTGTGATGTTTAGCTGAAATTACTGATGATTTCAATTTTGTTCCATCTTTTAGAGCAGTATTTAAATAATAAAAAATTTACATCACACATAATGTTTGGTTATTGTTATACCTTCAAGCTGTGCAAAAGTTGGGAGATAGTTTAATAGCATCCCAAGTCCTTCTAACTAGTGAAAAAAAATCTTACTCTTTAGTAGGTGTACATCAGAAACTAGTGAAAAATATGTGTTTCTGTACATCTTATGTTAAATTTGGAATTTAAAAAGTAGCTTTAAAAGACAGAAGAAAAAATTGATGTTTTAATAAAGTGGGGAGTGAAGAGAGGAGAAATTTCAAACGGGTTCATGCTAAGACACGGGCTTTTATAAGTTGGAAAAAGTGCCATAAAAGATGAGCAGAAATTATTTTTCAGTACAGCTCAAGTCTTTAAAAAGAAAATTTAACCATGTCACTGGAATTGAAATTCAGCAAAACAAAAGACAGATCAAGCTCTCTTTGTTCCGGACTCTCCCATTACCTCTTTCAAGGTTAAACCAAGTGTAATACACCTAATGCACACACAACCCTTTAGAGTAAATTTTAAACATCCTTGAACACCTAGGTACAGGCATTGATTTTGTCTTTTTTCAGGCCCTCTGGGTGAGCTCTGAGCACTCATTGTCCCCTGCTGTGCCAGGACGGCATTACAAAGTTACCGCTCCTGGGTGCAAACCTTTCAGCCTGGGAGCGCCCTTGTGGGACAGGTTGTTGGTGTAGAAGGTCACGAACAGGCGGGAGCCCATTTCATTACACAGGGTAGCTGTTTGTTATCATCAATATTAACCGTGCGTCTCTTTCAATTTTAAAGAGCAGTTGAAGCATTAAAACCCTGGGTCCTGGGAGGTTCAATTCTGCAAACGGGAAGCACTTAGGCACTGTTTTATTCAGCAGCACTTGAGCAGTAAGCGCCAACAGCAGCCGTATTCATTTCAGTGCTGACTCTTAACAAGGACAGAGGTTGCTCTTTAGAGAGCAGAGAGCAGGAAACCTGCCAAGCAGAATAAACAATAATTTTTAAAAATTCCATGTAATACAGAAAAAATGAGTTCAAATAATTTTTTGCTGTGCATTAAACATGACTAGGAAGTACCACAGGGAATGCAGGAGATAATTGCAACAGTAAAGAACAAAACTGGTCTAACATGCTTTCCACAAAAGGACACTCGAGCACATCACGCAAAATTTAGGAAAACTTTAAATATTGAGTATAAGCCAGTGATTTGGTGAAGGGATATTGTAATTATCCCTGAAACTGCAGCCCAGCAGAGGCGAACACATTCTTCCTGTCACAGCGGCACTGGCCTGGGAGAGAGGGATCTCCCCACAGAGGGCAATACCCTCCTGTGTCTCCACAGCAGAAAGTCCTCTGGGCAGCAGCTGAGGGCTTCTCCACACCTCCTGTTACCTCCCTCGCTCCATAAGTCATCTTCTTAGGGAACAGTTTCTGACATGTGAAATGTCCTAAGGCCTTCCTGGGTTGCACCACCACCAATCTCACCTTGGAGATGTCCACCAGGGGCAGGAGCTCTGGGTAGCCGCTAGGGCTGTGTAGAAGGGCGCCCATCCAAAGCTACCCGAGGGCTCGGATTTTTGTGTCTCCATGCTCCTGCTCAGGTGGATCCAGCTGGCAGCCAGTCACAGGTGGTGTTCCCCAGGGCTCAGTATTGGGGCCTGTTCTCTTTAATATGATCTGGATGATGTTGATCATATGTTGATTGTATGATCGTATGTTCTCTTCAGCGATCCGGATGAGGGGATCGAGTGCCCCCTCAGTTAGTTTGCAGATGACACCAAGTTGTTTGGGAGTGGTAGGGTAGGTGGGAGTGGTAGGTACTTGAGGGTAGGAAGGCTCTACAGAGGGATCTGGACAGGCTGGATCGATGGGCTGAGGCCAGCTGTATGAGGTTCAACAAGGCCAAGTGCCAGGTCCTACACTTGCATCACAACAACCCCATGCAGGCTTGGGGAAGAGTGGCTGGAAAGCTGCCCAGCAGAAAAGGTCCTGGGGATGTTGGTTGACAGCTGGCTGAATATGAGGCAGCAGTGTGCCCAGGTGGCCAAGAAAGCCAACAGCATCCTGGCCCGTGTCAGGAATAGTGTGGCCAGCAGGACTGTGATTGTCCCCCTGTACTCGGCTCTGGTGAGGCCCCATGTCAAATACTGTGTTCAGTTTTGGGCCTGTCACTACAAAAAAGACATAAAGATACTGGAGTGTGTCCAGAGAAGGGCAACAAAGCTGGTGAGGGGTCTGGAGAACAAGTCTTACGAGGAGCGGCTGAGGGAACTGGGTTTTTTTAGCCTGGAGAAAAGGAGACTGAGGGGAGACCTTATGGCTCTCTACAGCTACCTGAGAGGAGGTTATAGCAAGGTGGGGGTCAGTCTCTGCTCTCTGCAACTACCTGAGAGGAGGCTATAGCAAGGTGGGGGTCAGTCTCTTTTCCCAAGTAACAGGTGATGGGACAAGAGGAAATGGCCTCAAGTTGCACCAGGGGAGGTTTAGATTGGGTATTAGGAAAAATTTCTTCACCGAAAGGGTCATCAAGCATTGGAACAGGCTGCCCAGGGAAGTGGTTGAGTCACCATCCCTGGAGGTATTTAAGAGATGTGTAGGTGCAGTGCTGAGGGACATTGTTTCGTGGTAACTTGGCAGTGTTAGGTTAACAGTTGGACTTGATGATCTTAAAGGTCTCTTCCAAACAAAACTATTCTATGATTCTATTCTATGAATCTGTGACCACCAGGACAGACAGGGCTGCACAACACAATGCACGCTGCTGGTGACAGCCCTCAGGTATCGTGAGGGAACACACCTTCCTCTCCACGCTCGCGTGGGGCAGACGAGATTACCTCACCAGCCAGGCGGGCAGTGGCCTATCCTCCAGGGTTGCTCAGCCGTTACTCCATGGATGCACAGCCCCTGCTCGCTGCCCCAGGTGTGCCTGTAGTGGCTGCCTCGTTGGTTTGAGATGAACAGCAGGTGGGCTAGTGGCAGCAGGGCACAAGGTGCCCAGGTGGGGCTTGTTTGCTTCAAATCCCTGTGCCAGGAGCAGCTGGGTGGCAAAGGGCTGGGGGGAAGGAGTCTGCCCACACCCATGTGAAATGAGTTTTCTCTAATTCCCACTGGGGCTGTTGCATAATTATCAGCCATTTAGTGGGGCTCCCATACTTAAAGTTGGCACTGAAGGGTGTTATTCTGCCTTGTTTCAGGCCTGCTGTGAGCTTAGGTCGTGTATAGGTTCCTGGGCAAACACAAGCATGGAGGACTTCAGTGTGTTAGCAGGTTAGTAATTTTGGTGGAATTTTTTTATTAGCAATGAAATCTAGCTGGCTGATGTTCTCAGTTGCTTTAGAGAGCAAGTACCCTGGTGGTGTTGGCTTCCCAAGAGGCAGGGCCTGGCTCCCTAGCCCTTCCTCCTGCAGCAGGATCCCGGGCTGTTGGCTGTGCAGAGCTTGAGTGAGGAGAGTCTGGTGGAGGGTGGGGGTGAGTTTCCTGCCCCTCTGTAAGACCATCTTTTGTTAAGCTGACAGAGTTTAATCAGTTTATTACTTAGCTAGTCCATGTGTCTGAGGAAGAGAGACTTTTTCAGGTTTTTTCCTCCCTTAGGCAGTTGTAAGACTTCTTTGTAGAACAGGTGTGAAACTGGTGCTGCTGTGGCCTGTAACTCCCTTGTGAGAAGGAAATACGTGTATTTGATTAGACCAGGTCAGTGACTGTGAGAAAGAACTGTAGGATTAGGCCCTTCGAATTGTAGCTGAAATCCTGTTACAAGCACAAGACTGAGTAAAGCTGTAGTTTTGCTTGGTAATGGGTTTTGCTGTTCGATTTGTTTTCAGTTTTTCAGAACAAATGGATGTTTCATTTTGGTTATTTACAGTTGTATGCTATTGTGTAGTCTTTCTATAGGATAACAAAGTTAATAAACAAGCATGTATACATTATTAGGCAAGTTAATTTGTTTTACTCTTCTAAAACAACCCTATTGACAAACTATGAAATACAAATGAGCTGAACTAATGGCTTAGTAGAGTTTTGCGTGTTAACAGGTAACTGTAACTGTGCAGTCTGAGCTTACTGTCTCTTTGGTGCATGTTTAAAAACAAGTGACTTAATAACGCTACTGCTTTGTCACAATAAGACACTTTTCAATTTATTATTCAAGAATCTTATTATATTGCTTCTGTAACACTGGAAGCCATGTGTTGCTCACCTGAGTAATTACCTTCTAACCCATACACAGACTTCTGTTGAAACACATAGGAGTCTTGTTGGTCTCTGCTCAGGAGAGTATTGTGTTGTTTTTTTTAAAGCCACCCTGTGTGTGTATGTTATATAAACAGTCATTTTTATTTAGGAGACCAGGACTAGGACCTGGCTCAAAGCAAAGTTGGAATGAGATGGGAATGTGGACACAGCTGACGTAGGCTCCCAGTGGAGTGTTAGTCAGGTCCAGTATAGAAGGGCATGAAGAGCTATTGTGATGGAGAAAACAGTAGTGGCTGTGATGTCTAAATATTTAAAACTAAAGGAAAAATATTTTTCTTTGTAAACTTTTTTCTTTAATAATGATACAGGCAGAGTAGATGTGCGCAGAAGCTGCCATACGTAAGACCACAACTTGATTTACTGTTGTGCTATTGATGATCTAACAGGAGTTTGTTTCAAAAGAAGAAAATAAAAACTTCACAGGAGCTGGGTAATGTTGCTCTACAGAGGAAACTTCTGATCCCTGTTGTTGATCAGCTCAGACTATGAAGCGTGAAATTTAATTATGCTTATTAGTTTGGCAGTCATGTCTGCAGACTTGCTAGTGCTTCTAAAGTTATTTAGTCCTGTCTCAGGAAGATTACCTATACTATTTTTTGCTGTTAATTTTGTGCCAGTCATAAGTAGACAATGTGTGTTGTTATGTCTATTGTTTAACTAATAAATGAAACGGTGGTCAGAAAAGGACATAAATGATATAACACAATCCTGCCAATTAAAAAGCTCCAAACTACCGACATTGAAAAGGGGGGGGGGGGAACCTACCTCAGAGAACTTTAGTATTGCATCATTGCAAACAAACACTTCTTTGTTTTCAAAGTAAGCTTTTTTTTTTTTTTAGTTCAAACTATATATGGACTTACTTAGTTTTAAATCTGAAAATTAAGAATTTTTGAGAGTTAATGTTCCCTACTTTTTTTAAGAACTGTTTTGGGAACGAAGGAATAGTGTGCTGAGCTGTTTTGCACATTCTTATGTGTTTTATTCATTTTATGTTAGAAGAAATATTGTTGTCACTATATAAATAGTCACAATATAACTGGACTGTGCTTATTTACTTGGGAGAATTAGGTTTAAGATGCTGGTGAATGGTACTAGTTTGTTCTGCTTTTGTCTCAGGGGCTTTAGGGATTTTGGGGGAGATAACAGGAATAGCTGCAGGAATCTTTACGTGGAGGTCTCTTCAGGGATTGCTTTATTACTTGTTTTTTGTGTGTGAGTTTCTTCTCTACGAGGTTTTCCCAATATCTACTGTAGTGGTTTATTACTTGCTTTCTGTTTCTTGTTTATGCACAATGTAATTCATACCATATGTGATTTTTAGAAAAGAGTATCTAGAACAGACTGGATGCCTTCATTTTTGTATTTGTATTTAGCTTTTTTAATGTTATGCTTTGAATCTAGATAGCTTGCTGTCTTTTGGATTGCTCTTTTTGTTTTCTATAAAAGTTTATACACTCAGAAAGCACAATTAAGAAATTGAAGAGATCTCTTCCAAATCCAGTTTCTTTACTTCTGTAAATGTAGAGGCTCCTGCAGGATGGCTTCCTATAAAGTCAATCAGAAGTACACTAAATCAAATTCGTCTGTCCCATGTGGTTTGGTAGTACAATAATACTCAGGTTAACAATGCTGTCAAACATACTACTCTTATTGTCTGTTTTTGATACAACTTAGCTAACTCAATCAGTAATTTAAATACAGGATATTCAAAGAAACTTTGCTGCAAACTTCCTGGTTTCACATTCTTGAGCCCTTCCTAACAGGGAAAAAACCCACAAACTATGCAGTCAACTGTAAAATATAGTAGGCGAGGTCTGTTAATTGAGCACCTCTTGTGTTCTGTTCTGTGTGATTAAAAAGCAGTATTTTCAAATCATTGAAAAATTGGAAATGGCTTTTCCTTGGAGCTGTAAGCTTTGGCGGAGTCACCTAGTCCATTTCACTAGATTAAACCCTTTCTCCTTAGACTTTGGAGAAGGAAAACAGCATCGTTGTCATGAAGACTTAATTCCTGGAAATGTCTTCAGGCAGATTTCATTCTCCATTACATTATTTGACTTAGCTAACGTGGTTTAGTATTATGCTCTTTCTGTTCTAAATCATACTAATAATACTCGCATGAATTGTACTAGCTTTGATAAGGACATAAGAGGACATATTTTCTTTCCAAGTTCAAAGAGCGATCCTAGTTTAAAAAAAAACCAAACAAACCAATAAAACCTGTACCGTTACCAACAATATATGAACCACGTACTTAAACTGAAAATCAACAGTGAAATGCAGTTGGTGAAACTTTACTCAGAAGTTAAAACTGGTTTCATTTCTAACATAACCTACTCTATTACTTC
Source organism: Himantopus leucocephalus (assembly GCA_003993805.1). Classification (NCBI taxonomy): domain Eukaryota; kingdom Metazoa; phylum Chordata; class Aves; order Charadriiformes; family Recurvirostridae; genus Himantopus; species Himantopus leucocephalus. The sequence continues at coordinate 17,155,665 of RSEF01000007.1, forward strand.
AAATGTCTTGAGAAAAGAAGAAATGTAGATTTAAGTAAGATAAAACAAGAACAAAGTACTTGTTTTGACTGTCTCATGGGAGTTTCGGAGACCCTCTATGCCAACTTCTGTGGCATAGTGCATGTCCTTAGAATTTTTTGAGAAGAGATTTTTTTTTTACTGTTTTTTGGTTGGAAATGTGTAGATTCTTTTATTAAATGATAGAAATAGTGACTTTTTAATGAGGTTCTGCCTCCTCTTCCTGGTCAGCATGGATTATTTTTTGTAGGCCTGCTCTCAGTGTAGCTGGTCAGGTTTAATCATGATCCATGATTTTTATTTAGTGACCTCAGATCCATGGTCAACTTGCTATTGATATCAAAAGAGGATTGGGCCCTAATGGATTTTTCTCTTGTTTGCCATTTCTATAATACAGCTAACTTGACTTTTTCTAGACCTTGACCAATGTCTGTATAGCTCTTATAGTCAGAGTTACAGAGTAATTTTATGAATACAGAGGTCAATCTGGAGGACTTGACTTACAGGAAATAGGCATTATTTGGTTAGGTCCTGATTCAAATTGCTTGAAGCCTCAGGTACATCAAGATAATGAGTATCTTATGGGATCAGAGCTTGTAAGCATGGTCTATTCGAGGTTTTCAGCTGATACGATGAATGTAGGCGATCTAGAAAAATTAATTTGAATATATCAGCTCACTGATAAGAACTGATGCTACTTAGAACTGCTGTTTCAGGCTCTAGCATTTCTGGTTCTTATGTTCTTGATTACTTTCAGATGACACTTTTAATGTTACCCTTGTTTACAGGAACTAGAAACTTAATTTTTTTTTAATGGCAGTTGAGACACTGATAACATTATCTGATTCCAGAACCCTGAAAAAAAACTGTCTATACCTTAAGCTGGTCTTGCGTAGGATAAAAGCATGAAGATGTTTGTCTGTTTTCATTTATTGACAGTCTTTAAATATGTCCAAAAAGAACTGGGACTGCAGTGTCACTGTGCAGACAGCTAAAATATCAGCATTTGGATTGGTGAATCAAGCCTGCTCTTTTCTGTGTCTTTGCTTGATTGAATATCACATTTTACGGGGTAATATTTCCCCAAAGAAGAATTTACAGTCAATAAATAACTTGAGACAAGGATAAGGCTTATCCTACAGAATAACTGTTCCTTGCTGGCAGTTGTGAAATTCTAGTTAAAAGTGCTTCAGTCTTCACATTTTGAATGTCTCTGGCATCTAGAAATCTAATTATATAGAACCAAAGCAGTAAACCCAACTATGTTTGGTTTTAGTAATGTTTTAAACAGTCAGTGGAAGACTTTACTTGTAATTCCTGAGTGTTCTTGCATGAAAATACTGCCGGTACAATTATGGTGAAGTCTCTCTCTCTCAAAAGTATATCTTGTACCTGGTCTGTCTCTACTTGCTGAATGTAAGTCTTGATTATAAAAGAAATGTAAAAGCAAGTGCTGCATTGGTATTACCAACATTGATACTCCTTACTACCCAGGAGCCTGGTGCAGGTGA
>RSEF01000007.1:17183374-17193844 GCA_003993805.1 Himantopus leucocephalus
GACACTGTGAGCACTATGGCTTCAGGAGGAAGGGAAGGCCTCAAGGGTCCGGCACTGGGGCAAGTTCTCAGGATCACAGCCATCAAGGGAAAGAGAACTTTGCAGCAAACTTTCCAATTTATATTGAATGCAATGTTCATGCTATGAAATAATCCTGTTGGCCAGCTTGGGTCAAGTGCCGGGGTCTCGCTCCTCTTCATCCCTGCACCTGGCTAGCTCGAAAACACTGAGACACTGAAACCCACACATTATAGCTGGCTATAAAGTAAATATTGTCACAAATTCAGACACTAGAGTCTTCTAAAAGTGCAGTTTTTCCAAGCATTAAAAGATAAATTAGTCCTGTGTTGCTCAAACCAGGACAGTAGCCCACAATACCAGTAGCCTTCTTTGCCACAAGGGCACACTGTTGACTCATGTTCCCCTTGGTGTCCACCGTGACACCCAAGTCCTTTTCTGCAAAGGTGCTTTCAGCCGGTCACCCCCAGCATGTCGTGGTACATGGGGTTGTTCCGCCCCAAGTGCAGGACTCCTGCACTTCCCTTTGTTGAACTCCTTGATGCTCCTGTCAGACCATCCTCCAGCCTGTTGGGTCCATCTGGATGGCAGCATGACCCTCTGGTCTATCGACCACTTGTCCCAGTTTTGTACCCTGTGACAATATTTCCTTAACATACTTCTGCTGCAATAATTTTTTCTATTGTTTTTGAAGAGCCTCCTTCAACCAGAGACTCACTACACTGCATGGTGACCCACCTTTGAAATAGCACTGGTCATAGAGTTTTTCCACAAAGCAACCTCTGTCAAGGCCTTCGCTGCTATAGACAACAGTGAGGCTTTAAGTGCATCTTGTGAACTCTCAGGATACAGAGGCCCAGGGATCTTGAAGAATTTAATGGAAAACAAACACAGAAGATATCCAGGAAAAATAATTATCTGTAGGAAAATAAGCACACAGCTAATTCAGCGTGAAGAATGCAATGTGGTTATAAAATTCATCACATCTTTAATAGTTGGATTCAAAAATAAAGAATTCCTCAGGTGAATACAGGAGCTGTCAGTGCCCTAGGGTTGTAGTGACCACTGCACACGGAGGAGTCAGGGATCCACAGCGCAGTTCCCCTGGGTGGGCTCAGGGATCCACNTGGAGGAGTCAGCGATCCACAGGGCGGTTCCCCTGGGTGGGCTCAGGGATCCACAGCGCGGTTCCCCTGGGCAGGCACCGGCTGGGGCTGTGCTGGGCTGTGCTGCAGGTGCAGCCTGGCCATCAGGCCCTGCCCTGCTCCACACATCCCTCGGCTGCAGGATAAACTCAGCTATATCATCCTTACAGAGAAGCCTGCAGGCGGCTCCCACTCCATACATGTGATCACACCTCCTGCCTGGCCTTGCTTGTATCTAACAGCGCAGGAAAATGGTCTCGTGAGAACATTGTTTCTGTTTTGAGTGTAGAAATGATAGAGGTGTTTCCTTGTGTCCTGNCGGCCATCAGGCCCTGCCCTGCTCCACACATCCCTCGGCTGCGGGATGAACTCAGCCATATCGTCCTTACAGAGAAGCCTGCAGGCCGTTCCCACTCCATACATGCGATCACACCTCCTGCCTGGCCTTGCTTGTATCTAACAGCGCAGGAAAATGGTCTCGTGAGAACATTGTTTCTGTTTTGAGTGTAGAAATGATAGAGGTGTTTCCTTGTGTCCTGGTTTGAGGTGACACAGAACCAATTTTCTTTTCATTAATTTTACTTTTCAGCTAAGCCTCTTCTAACTAACTGAACTCTCAGAAATTAATGGCATATTTTTCAGACAGTAGTTCGCTTCTAGCAGAGATAAGGCCCGATGTTTATAGCGAATACCAATGGACAGTATGCAGAGAGGCTCCTGCTTATACTTATTGCTATAACACCCAAGGCCAGCTAACTTTGTTGTGTTCCCCGTTGGAGGGTCAGAAGCAGAAGAGCATAGAGGGGTCGCACGTGCGGGAAGGAGCAGACAGGACAGGTGACCCAAAACTGACCACCATCTGCCTCATGCTCAATATAAAAGCTGAGGGTTCAAAGGGGTCAGCCTTTTTCTTCAATGGCCAGCATCCACGGAGGACTCTATTTGTCTCCCTTTGATCCCAATCTGTGTGCTCCTGAATCCAGTTCCTGAGTTCAGCTCCTGTCCATCGCCAAAACCAGACTGAGACTTTCCCAGTGCCTGCCAGTGACGTGATTGTCATCCTGGGAGCTCGATACTGGTTTTGCATATATTGTGTCTATTTCATTATTTTCCTTTTATTATTTTATTATTAATATTTCATTAAAGTAATTTTGTTTCTTTTCAACTCACAAGTCTCTCTCTCATTTTCTTTCTTCTCCGAAGGGAGATGCTCTCTCTTCTGTGAAGGGGAGAGAGGTAAAAGTGAGCATCTGTTATTCATTTTAGGGGCCAGCCCAGCCCAAACCATGACACCTTATAAGAAAATCCTATAAAAGCTTGAAAGACCAAAAGTGGAGAATCTCTACTATGGAGGAGGTTTGCATGGCATGCTACATGTGGGCCAGAGGCCTGCTCGATGCTACACCACCTGGGCCTCCCACCATCTAAAGGGATGTGAGACCATTTATGCTATTCTCTTGTTAGCATTGTAAATAAATAGCATTGTAGATGATCCTTTACGGAGGCTAAGTGCCGTTCTTACTGGGACCATAGTGGACCAACACCTCCTGGTGCAAAATGGGGTTAAACAAAGACATCAGGGGATCGGACTGCGCACATTCTTTCTATTATTTTCCACAAGCAAATGAAATGTGCAGGAATCCCCCCTCCCTTTCACACACGAAGACGCAGTTGTCAAGTTCATACCGGCGAAGTTTCATGGAGGCAAGACCTGGCGATCTGAGGGATCTGGAGGAGGCAGTGTTTTGAGCACTGCTCAGCCCTGGTAGCAGTCTTGGAAATGGCATTTTTGTTGGGGGTTAAATGGTGTCCTGTTTTGGGAGTGTAATGTAGAAGGTCGATGAGTATTTTGAGAGGAACGTATTTTGGATATAGCGGTTGCATTTCGTTCCATGTAAAGGAGCACTTCGGAAAATCCAGTAAGCTCCTTCTTTGCACACCGGCGGGAAGTCTTTAGAGAAAAGCGAGGTTACAACTCAACACATCAGGAGCAGCGTTTTAGGGCTGGAAGGCGATGTCCCTTCCAGACCAAAAAGCACATTCGTTTTCTCCCAACTCCTGACACCGTTTTTTCCTGGCACAGCGGAGTGGAGCCACGGAGGGGCCGCAACACTGCTCGGTTTGAAACACAAGTGTTTCGGCGTGGGGAAGGTGCCTGCGAGAGGCAGGGTGGTGCTGCCTGGGGCTCCACGACAGTGTTGTCTCCGTCGCCCGCCCCCCCCCACGGCCGTTGGGACCGTTGGGGACCGTTGGCTCCCACCAGAAAAAGGGGCTCGATGCTTAATCCCGCCCCGTGGGCCTGCGGCGCACCAATCAGGAGAGGACGTGCTGAGCTGTCCTCTCCGCGATTGGACGTCGCTTTGATGACACCTGCTCTTTGACGGGCCGAGTGCGGAGCGGCGGCGGCCGGTGCCCGGCGGAGGAGGGTGGCCGGCGAGCGGCGGGGCGGCCTTGCCTTTCGTGCCTTCCAAGGGCCAAAAGGTGCCCGACTCTCCTTCGTTCCCCGGCGGCCACGGGCCGCAGAGCAGCCTCGCAGGCACCTTCCCCCTCCGCCCGGGCCCGTTGCCGTTGGAAAGGCCGCTTAGCATGAGCGTGCGCTGACAGGCACTGCGGGAGGAGTTGAATTCTACGGTTCTGGAGACATTCTAAGTAGCGCTGCGACCCACAGGGAAATCCTGAGGTGCTGCTGTGGTTTAGATCGGCCTTCTAGACAAAAAGTATGTTGACCTTTACCCTTACCATCAAACTAGCTCTAGAAGGGCAATCAAGGAACTTAAAGCTACCTTAACCTCCATAGATAAGAGTAACAAATTCGGTAATTCTGCTCCTCTCAGAGATGCAGAAAAAAAACCATGGTGCTTTTTCCTAATTGTAAATTGGATAACTTAAATAAATTTAATTTGTGACCATCAGCAACCAGATCATGTCAAGAAATCGTGCAGCTTAACAAGGTCTTACCCAAACTTACCTTTACAATTAAGCCCAGGTCAAATTTTCATTACTTTGAGACACATTAATTTTTTATTACCGTGCAAGACAAAAATATTTTATAAAAACGTAGGAGATGAGATGGTACATGTGACGAACAACAGTGAACTTTTCTGTAATATTGTTCAAATTTCCTTTTCTTTTTAAGATTTTTTAGATAGATCAAAATGGGTGATGTTGAAAAAGGCAAGAAAATCTTTATTCAGAAATGTTCTCAGTGCCACACAGTTGAGAAAGGTGGAAAGCACAAGACAGGACCGAATCTTTGGGGTTTATTTGGCCGCAGAACAGGACAAGCTGCAGGATTTTCTTACTCCGATGCAAACAAGAACAAAGGTAAAACTAACAGGTGACATGGATGAGGTGCAGTGTTGGAGGGGTCTCATATGAAAAAACCCTTTTTCTTTAGAATTACAATAGAAAGCCTTACAAGGAGTTATTCTCACAACTGTCTACTTTGCATTACTGGAGATAAATCTGAACTACACTTTCAGAAACAAAAATCCTCGGTCCCTATATTAAAAAAAAATTTTCCCAATATTCAGCACACCAGGTCAGAAGGTATACAGCTTTCCCAGAACTTTGTAGTATCAATGGGCAGATTTTCATTTCTGTTTCTTAAGAGTGCTTCTAGATTTTGTTTGCTGGTCACTACCCTCTACTGGCATCCCGATGTGCTGCAGTCGTTTTGCTCAGAACGCTTGACTAAACACCGTCACCTACTACTAAGCTATGACTTGTGTTTGTCATACAGATAGTCTTGAAAAGCAGTGGAACATCTAAAAAGAGAAAGTAATTCTCTGTAGGTTTCATTGGTTTTATTTATATTATTTGAATATAAATTATATTATTTGAATCAAGCTATTAATTACAACTACAGTCCTGCTTTTTTTTTCTGGTTACTAAAGTGCTTTTAGAATTGGCTGATTTTATTTTTCTGTGATTTCTAGGAAATGTTTTGTGACATTCACTTTATACTGGGACTTCCTTCAGACAAAACATCGTCAGCATCTATTAACTATTTTTTCTTATTAAAAATTTAGTGAACAAATCATACAGATGTTAGTACAAGTTTTTAAAAGAAAGCCAACAAAGTGATCTCTAAATCCACTTTAGACAATGGGAAGAGTCAACTCTGGAGGACGGAAGAGAAACTTTACATGTCATTATAGGTATTTCAGTAGTCTTCAGTACAACAGTAGCCTTCTGGTGACAGAGACAGGTTTTAGCAGGGTTGGAGGGAAACACTAATGGTTTGTCAACTTTTGTCAAGAGATTCCAGGAACTGGCCATTGACAACTCTTTTTCTAATGCCCTTCAACAGAGCACACCCTTGATGAATTTCATGTCAATCTGTAGATGCTCATTTTCAGCAACTATATGAAATTAAAGTTGGATCTTCTGGATACTGGAATTACAAAGATACTTAGTTTAAATGTAGTAAGTAGTTGTATGTGAAATGGTGCAAAGAACTGCAACTCTCCATGATGCAAAAAGGATTTATATTTGACTTATTAAAGTGACACAAAGACAATGTACACCTTGTGCATTTTATATTATGTATCATTTATGCTCACGTTCCTCTTGGCTTCTAGGCACGTTATGTTCAGGAGCATCACACCTTTCATTTGAGACTGTTGGTATTTTCATAAATATATTATTTTGGGTCAGCCTTGTGTTTGACTATGTTTTTTTTGTTTTTCAGGAGTTGTCTGGAGTGAGAATACACTGATGGAGTATTTGGAAAATCCTAAGAAATACATTCCTGGTACAAAAATGATTTTTGCTGGAATTAAAAAGCAGAATGAAAGAGCTGATCTTATTGCATACTTGAAAAAAGCAACTTCATGAAACATTGCTGCAGCAGCTGTAACATCAGTAAGAAATGTTTTGAACTTTGCCTAGCTCCTATGTTAAGTTTTAGTATTTTGATGTTAATTATCCATTAGGGACTGGCCTTAGCAAAATCAAATAAGGATATGTTTTACGATTCTAAGTCCTAATAAACAACATTAGGAGATGAGCATTATTTATTTCATAGACTTTTGTGGAGTGTACTATAGAGGTACTGTTCCTTTCTATAAGGAGATCCAAGAGCCCAATTCTGCACCTAGTTATTCAAACACCCACTGAAACTATTACTCAATTGTGGCTATGTGAATAAAGTGCCTGTAAGTATTAGGACTGACAGCTAAATTAAGTTTTTCTTTTGGAAAAAAAAAATCCTCAGCATTATCATCTGTGAAGGAAAGTACCATACACTGTAAATAACAAAATATAATCTTACATTAGAAGAACACTATATAAGGATGATAGAATCGGCATATCAAGAATATCAGATATTTTCAGGGGATGAGTAACCTTTCAGTAGTGATGTTGACCTAAAAGAATCTTGAGGAGGTATCTGAATACCCATGACCTTTTTGGTTTAAAAATATAAGCCCACTCACTGTATTGCTAGTGTTCCTTTGTGTATTAAAAAAGCATAATCATCTACCAGTAATTTTTCAGAGTTGTGGTGTTTTTTCTCCATTTGAGGCTAATATATTAAGGTATCCTTATCCTCTAACATGTAGAATGAATGAGGGCTAACTGGCTCAAGCAAATGATAGTAGTAGATATTTTCACCAACAGTAGAGGATTAATGAAGGTGAGTGAAGTCCTCCTAGAAACTTCTCATGAATCTCTACCACTTGAATTGTGATTTACAATTTCATTCTCTGTTTACATAAATGTAATAAATTAAAATATACTTAACTCAAGCAAGGTTTCCTTATGTCATTGCAGAAGAGAGCATTAGAACAAAACTAATTTGCTATAGCGTCTATTGCTAGGTACTCATTTTATCAGTATTGTTCCAGTGCTTACACACTAGGGGCTCTAACTGATTGTCTTACAGTGCTCCATAGAGCTGAACTGCTGTTTTTAAGTAAGGGAATAAGCGAGAGTCAGGGAAAAAGTTCTGTGACACAACTGGATGAGTACCTGCTTTTTTTCCTTTTGTGCTGTAGCTGCAGATACTTCCCCCTTTCAGTTCAATAGTCGGGACCTGTTCTGACTGTTTAGACAATTAAAGCATCTGCCTGAATGACAAAAAATTTCTCAAGTGCTTTTCGCAATTGCATTTTGAAGAGTGCTATGCCACTCCCTTTCTGAAGAGAGAAACACACTCCACCTGAGAAGTGCATTGACATTTCTCTTTATGGTTCTTTTAGGGCATCTGTATGTCTGTACCCGAGACCAGGCGAGACTGGCTAAAGCCTGCCTTGCTCTCTGAGTTGGCACTGTCATCCACACCGATAAAAGGTGCATCACACATAAGACGAATCAGATATAAGCTGCCTGTACCTCACTGCAGCATACCTGTGGAATTACGAAAGCAGCACAATCCCGTGGAGCTGACAAAATCCATTTGTCTTTTTGGCCCTCCCACAAAAGGCTGCAACTAATCTATCTCAGGCCCACACGTGAAGCTGCAGCCCAGCATATGGTGCACTTGGTTTACTCACCCTGCAAACAGAGTTATAGTTTGATGTGTGCCAGAGCACAGGCAGACCCAAGTTTTCTCCTAACATCCACCGATGCACACCAGGCCAGGTTTCTGAGGCAGGTTTTACCATGAAAGCACGTCAAAAGGCTGCTCAAGTTACAGAACAGACAAACCACTGGGATCATGTTTGTCACATTTTACCTTTAAAAAACAAGGTTATAGTTCATACACAGATTTGGGACTGCAGAGCTCTTTACAATTTAGGTGTTACAGTAAATTGTTCACTATATATTTTATGCAATGGTGACAACTGCTTTCTTACTTCCTGCAGTCTTGAGTCTGCTATTTGAGAGATTGTCAATATGCAGATTTTTGCTGCAATCAAGGCCCATGCGTAAAACCCCTGCAAATAAACTACAGATGCCACAAGACTGAAGAGATTGTAAGGGAAAACCTTGTTTATGCTTAGGCTTACGAAATGTCAAATTGCTTTAAGTGTTTACACACAGAACTGCTACGCAGTAACCATTTTGTTGTAAACACTGGTGTGAGTTCTCAGACCAAACCTTACTATAGTGAGATAGTAAAAATTATTTGCATGCAATCATTTCAGTTGTATGCAGATGCCCAGGCTCCTTGCTTGAGAGCTCAGGTACGTGCCTGCCGGGCCTTCAGCAGCTTATGTGACTTCTTAGTGTCAGTGGAGTGTGTGTACCAGTATTGCAAAAAAGCAAATGCCACTGGAAAGGCCAGGCAGCAATTAGCGACTGTGGGCAAGCGGGTGCCCTTCGAGGGTGACGGTGACGCAAGCGCCGGCAGCTGAGGAGGGTTCGGTGGCAGCACAGGCAGCAGTGAGTACAGATGTGCACCGACAGCGTGGACGCTGTAGGGAGGGAGGGTGGCACCTCGGCTGTGTCCTCCCGAGAGCGGAGACTCCACCGATGATGTGACAGCTGCTGGTGTGGGCTGAGGGGTTGTGTCTTCTGCCGCCCGTGAAATCCCTTCACAGCCCCGGCAGGGTGTCAGCAGCGCGCTGAGAGAAACGCTGAAGAGATCAGTATTTCAGTCGCCCTTGCGCTTACCGAGATACACCTGCAATTTCATGTCCAAGCTACCTTCTCGGCTTCTTCAGAGGTGCGAGCAGCGCGGGGAGTGTGTCCTCCCACGTCCCCCCGCTCTCCGCCCCCTGGCCCAGCACGCCGCTCCCCCCGCAGCCGCGGGTGCTGCAGCCCGGCCGCCCCCCGCCAAGTCAGCGGCGGCAGCGGCACGGTGCGGCTGCCGGGAGCGGCCCCTTCCCCGCCGCCGCGCACCGCCACGGCAGCCCGGGGCCGGGCTGCCTCCCTCCTCCGTCCCCCAAACGGCGGGGGCGGCGCCCCCCCCGCCCCCGGTTGCCCGCGCGCCTGCGCGCCCCCCTCCGCCCGCCCCATTGCCGAGCGGGTGCCGTCGGCAGCGCGGTTTCTCAATGGAGAGCCGTCCTCCTGCGGCAGCCCTCCCTGCGCAGCCGGGGGACCCGGGAAAGCAGAATGAAACCCCGCCGGGGGCGGGGGGCAGGCACGGAGCCCTGCCGCCACGGCGGCCCGGGGCCGGCGGCAGCGAGGGAGCTGCTGCCCAGCCTGCAACAGCGCAGGCACCGAAACCGGGAGGCGAAATCCTTTGTCTGTCGCTCCCTAAGCGGTCTCCGGGCTGCGGGAGCCACAGCACCTGCACGGCGCCCCTCGTCACCCGCCACTGTTGCGGGAGGCGCGACAGCCCTTCGGGCACACGCACGTAGCGCTCCCCCCTTCGCCCGACACCCGCCTGCACGGTCGACACGCGTCCCGAAGTCGCTCCCTCTCCTCGCAGGCTCTGCCCGGACCCCCGCGCCGGGAGGGGATGCTGCGGGGACAGGGTCCCCCCCCCGGCAGGTCGGAATCTCGTTTGGTTGAAGATTTGCCCGTGTGTTTTCCCAGCCACCCAAACTCCCATTCATGAATTTCGGAAGCCGCCTTCATTCAGGCTTTGGTGAGAGCATGAAAGACGTTTTTCACGTGTTAAGATCCATGACTCCGGCTTTTCAATCGCTTCTGCGTAAGCCATCGATTTAGCAATGAAACGTGCTCCACGTGCGCATAAAAATAACCCCGGTCCGCCTGTCTCGGTGGATGCGACCGGTTTCCGTCTGGCAGCCGGTGCTGCAGGAGCGGGCACCCCGGGAGCGTCTCGGCGCCCCCGCTCCCTCCGAGCTGCCCGGGCCGCCCCGCGGGAGCCCGGCCCCGAGGGAAAGCGGCTTTCGGGCAGACAGCCCCGGGCGGCTGGCGGGCAGGAGCGTGAAACGCCGCACCGACCGTGCGCGGCGGGCAGAGCCAGGGCCCCGCACGGGAGAGGCTGCGGGCGCCTCCACGCAGGGATTCCAGAAACGGAATTCACTTGGTTTCTCCGAAAGAGCTCCGTTTTTTCCGCCTGTCTCCTGAAGTACTGAGGCAGCGCAAATGATGCTACAAATTAAACCCCTTTTAAAGGGAGCGCTCGCTTTTCCTCCCCCCGCCTCTCCCGCAGACCGCGGGCGGGAGCCGCGGCCGGGTTTGCCCCTTTCCCTGCACACGCACCACAGACAAAAGGACCCTCCCTCTCCCCCCCCGCACGCTCCCCGCGGTGTTCCCGAATGAGGCGCCGGCCAGCGCGGACCTCCCCATCGCTGGGGGTCCTCCCGCGGGGGGACCCTGCGCGCCTCGCCCCCCACGCCCGCCCTCGCCCCCGCGGAGGCCGCCCAGGCGGGTGCCGCCGGGCGGGCGGCGGTGCCTCCCTTCCCCCCCGCAGCGGGGCTTGCCAGCCCTCCCTCCTCCCCGCCTG
>RSEF01000007.1:17194844-17218114 GCA_003993805.1 Himantopus leucocephalus
CCAAGAGCTTGATATTCTGTGGCAGAAGAGCACTATAAACTGTATATGAATGCCACAGCTGATATTAATTCCTTGTGGTTGAAAGGTATGTAAACTTGCAACAAGTAATAAAATAGCCAAATCTGGATGTTCATCTTCATGATGAGTGAGTATGGAGCATTTCTAAATCATGTTTCTTTTTAGATGACTAAAACAGTCTATTTCTATAGCATCTGCAATTCACAACAGGGAAATAAAAATAGAAATAAAATTGCCAGGAAAAAAAAATCCGTCAGTTTTTAGCATCAGTAAAGATTTAATGAACTATCTCTTCCTCATCACAATCAAATCTCATCTTAGATTAAGGACTATGTGGATTGTTTTCAGCACCTGAGACAAATATGGATGTTATTTCACGGTTAATATTGTCTAATTTTTTTAAAACAAAACTTATGCTTATTTTTGTAGAACAGCTCAGTTCTCTCATGTTAGGGGAGTCAGAACTGGCTGTAACTATTGTCTGCAGCATAAATGCTAACTTCACCCTGGAGGAACGGAGCTGCTGCCAGTAAATAGCAGTAATTCCCTCCCTGGCTGATAGGAGAGCTCTTGAAGACTATTCTCTGGCAAGATGAACAAAGATGCTGTTAGCACTACCTCTTCTGAACTTTGCAGTGTCCTTTGAGTCACTTCTGTGATCTGCAGTTCTAGTTGTATGGTTCCAGAGAATGGATTTCTGCACGCTGCCATGTAAACAGATGACCCATGTTTAGTGCAGTTCCGTTTAGTTCTTGTCAATCTATATTGAAAGTCATTTTCTGCTAAGATTTGAATTTTGCTCTCAGCTGTTTGCTTACTACAAATCTTAATGTATTTAAGAAAAACTTCAGACTGTTTAACGATCAAAAGTACTATAAGCTCCTCTTGCTATTCTGGAAAGCATAAAGTTGTATGAAAAGATATTTAACACATCTTTTAAACACTTCTGTTTGTATATACAGTAATCTTTCTCCAGAGGTAACTAGCTGTGTGTATCCTGCAAGAGAAGGTTAAACAAACAGCAAATCCAAACAATGTATTCCTTGAGTCATGGCTTTAGCTAAGCTATATGCTGAGAATGATATTGGCATGTGGAGGAGCGCTTTTTTTTAAAAAAAAAAAAAGAGACATTCTTGTACTTGATTTTCCAGAAAGAGCTGTGGTTTTATTGTATTTCTTTTAAAATTAAAAAGCATTTGTACCCCACTGGAATACTAGCCCATATAAGTCTAACTTGATGTACTAAACTTAAAGTGCAACAGACAGAAGTGGGGCCAAAAAGAGTCTCCATCTACTTGACAGAGAAATCCTGAGCATCTACAGAATATAGATGTGAAGTGGCAGCATGGCCTAGCATAAGCGTGTGTGTATGATCATGTCACTAACACTAGATATCGGTCTTTGCTGGGTGTCATTCAGCAGCAGTAGTCTATAAAATGATGGCGTTATTTTTTTAAATGGTGATCAAATTTATTTGATCTCAAGATGTAATATTACCACCCTATGTGTATTTCTGCACTACTAATTATGTTTTTGAAGATGGTAGTTTATCATCTTTTACCATGTATTGCATTCTGAAATTCCTACAAGTATTAAAGCACCTGGGTTTTCACTAAGATATGAGACACTACTTCTAGTGCTTTTGTGTACAATGTGTTATGCCAGTTGCCCCTAAACCTGAACTTAGTTCAAATCTGAAGTAAGAACTGTCAAAATGCAACTTAATTAAATTTTTTGATGCATTGGGATTATCAGTACTACTGCTAAGACTTCAGTACCTGAATAGCTTTGGGGATAGAAATATACTTAGTGCAGCACTGTGACCCCACATAGAATAGGAGTAAGAAGTATGAAGCAATTCTAGTTTTAATAAAAGATTTGGATTTTGTGTTGAAAAGTGAAGTCCTCTTTGGGTGTGATGCAAGCATTTATTTCTTATGTACATCCCTGAATTTGTGTGACCTTAGGCACATTCATTGCCTTAGAAAAATTTTAAAATAACAAAATACTTGCTGCTGTTATTTCAAAGAACATCTTGTTACTAGTTTCTTTACTCTTCAGTGTGATAAGTTACATTTTTATTATTTGGTTGTAAGAGATTGATTTCTATCATTTTGTTGTAAGAGGGGTCATGCTCGCAGCACGTGTTCTGAGTTTTTTTTAAACAGTGCATGCTTTATGATCACTAGGATTACATTGCATGCTTATTCAATCATGATTTAGAGATTTTCTATATATGTTAACTAAAATAAAAACCTTCATAGTTAGTTATGTATTAACATTGTTCAAAAAACCTAAATGTGGGTGGATTCNCCTAAAAATTCTATGTAACGACAATAAAAAAACTTGTTGATGATCATATTAGGTATACTTCTTGGCCAGCGAAATTTGAAAATAAACAAAATCACAAGAAATTATACTTGCAAAATTCTGTAATAAATGATTGCTACTTGCCATGTGAAGCTTAAGGGTAAACTTTTATTGTGGAGATTCTGTTGCTTTGTTCTGTTAACACTAATGAGTTGTGTTGTTAAATTTGCCCCTTAGAACACTACAGATTAATGAAAAAATCCTGTTTGATGTGTACTACATTTTAGGATTTTCAGACTACCCAGATATTTGCCCACACACTTTCAGCTTGCTGCACAGTGATTTAATTGGATGTTAGTATTGTGAGACAGTCTCCATGAAATCTTTCACTGTTTCATAGTTTAGGTAGTGTTTAACAAACGTAAATCTGTGTTGTAACTTCATGTAGCATTTCTGTCTGAAAAATGATTCTTCCTGGTATTTCTCATGTACTAGTTATAAGGTGGCATAACCTATAGCTTATGAAGCACAAGCAAATTCAGAAGCTCTTGTTTGGTGCAGATGTTGGGCAGTAAAGAGTAAGTACAGATCAGTAGAGGAACCTGTACGTACACTCGCCTCTATCACTGATCAGATTGAACTGCCATAAACTTCTGAAAAACAAGTAGAGACTTAGGATGAATATAGTGTCATGCTAGTATGCTCCCTATTTTACATTAAAGTCCTAATTCTGCAACTGTCCATGCTGTATACAGCTAATGGACACCCTTGCGCCATTCCTGGGGTAAACATGGTGCCTTTTTAACCAGAGAGAGATCCGGTTTGTACAAAGTTCTAGACTGTGTGGCTCACGCTCCTCCTCTGCATTCTTAATTAAGGTGGCACAGCACTCCTTGCAGCTTGTTATTTTTTTTCATACAAACACGAACATCTGCATGTTTCACACATGTGCTATGGAAAGATATGTCTAGTGAAGTGCAAACAGCTTTTTGATTAGTGTATGCCTCAGAGGAGCTCAGGGCTCTCACCAGTGCCCACAAGAGCCATGTGGTTAACCCGCAGCTTCACTGGTAGGAAAGTTTATTGGTGACAATATAGAGAGATAGTGAGCAAGCAGTATCAGTTAAGACTGAAGAAACTGAAAACTGGTGGTGAACATATGATGGGCAGGAACCAGACCACAGCATTAGCCACTGATAGCTTTCACGGGTTTCAATGCAGATAAGGAAACTATGTGCAAGGTGGGTCTGACCATCTATGGCCAGTGACAAGGCCTATGCTGCTGTCATGGAGCTGTGGAGGACCCTCTGCTTATAGATGGCCACAGAGCCATCAAAGAAGGCAGTCATGGTGCTGAGCCATGGGTGTAAGGAGCTTTTGCTTTGTCAAGGCCCTAAGTGTGTTATGCAGTCTATCACTTTTTTCTTTCCTCATGTTTTCCATGTGTTTAATTTGTCTTCATTTGCCGTGTTCTCCTGGTACCTGCTTTGGTAACGATCCTTTAGGTGGTCATTCTTCTAATTGAGGTATAAATGTGGGACTTTAGCGAATACAATCATGTAATGGTAAACCTTGTACTGATCTTCTGAGAACTATTTTTCTTAGTATCTTAACTGAGGAAAAACAGCTGATAAAGAATGGGGTAATAACAGAGAAGCAACAACATAACACTACTGAAAATATAAGGCATTGAGAAAATAAAGTACTCTGAAGAAAGCTTTGATGTATGACATGCATGTTAATGCTTCCTTATTTTCTTTTGAAGGATCGACGCTTTAATGATGAGATTGACAAACTGACTGGATACAAGACAAAGTCACTCTTGTGCATGCCTATAAGAAACAGTGATGGAGAGATTATTGGTGTTGCTCAAGCAATAAATAAGACTCCCGGAGGTGCCCCTTTTTCTGATGATGATGAAAAAGTAAGATTACCTTTTACTCTTGTATTTTTTAAAATTTCTATTGTAACTCATTGGATTCTTCTAAAGAAATTTAATTCAAATAAGTGAATGGTACAGCTCTTGTGTTAATGATGGTTTTTTAGAAACACTTAATAAAATGTAAATTTTTGTTGTTCTCAACATAAAACATGTATCTGTTCTGTAAATGTGGGAGATCTTGTGGCTGAAACTTCAACTTAATGGTCTCTAAGTCTTCTTTCATGTACTAGATCTCAATAGGAGCACTTTTTTCTTTTTGAAAACTTATCTGTAAGAGTAAGTTTGTGGGGGAAAATGATCACAGAGACACTCCTAAGCTTGCTAACTTTAAAAATCGCCACCTTCTCTTAGTGGTCTCTATGGTATAAATGCCTGTAGCATATGCAAAAGAAACTTTATTTTAGAGAAGATAATGTATATGCAACTTTATGCTATTCTATAATATAGCAGACTTGCAATGCCCATGAAAGGACCAAGAGGGCGGGAAGGGCACTAGATGTGTATATGAAGTGAAATTTGGAGAGTAAAGTGAGCTCAAAAGGCAGGAGAATAGAGGGAGTGCCACAAGGAGGGAACTTGTATTAAAGTGAGGAGAATAGGAAGTGGTGCTGTTGAAGGCAGATGCATACCACTGAGTGTGGAGGCAAAATGTCCATAAAGCCAAAAGATGACTGGGGAGAAGAATGGTAGAGGGCAGCAAGCTGGGGAGGAACAGAACAGCAAGTCTCTCTGCCCCGGAGAGAGAAACGGAGTCTCCTTCAGGCATATAATAGGGAATTATACTTCTGTGTATTAAAATAGTATTGAATCTCACTTTTGTGGAAGTGTAGTTAGAGGCAGACTTTGCCCCTGAAAGCTCTTTATGTTGATTCAAAAGCAATTAATATTTGATGCAGAGCCACTGTTGGTGTATTACATACGTGTTGACATGTCTGTGCTATGACAAAAAGATGTTAAGTAACGCCTGTTGGAAGGGGAAAATCCTGTCTCATTGGTTCATGTAAATAGATGGAGATGACTTTTAGAATCAAGATAGCTTGATGTGAATGAAATGTGTTATAAAGCTAAATTAATGGTGTTTTATAAAGGCTGTCAAATATTGCATTAATCAAACTTATCTTCCATAGAAACCATAGTAATTGTATTTTGAATACTATGTGAAGTTGCTATTATGTTCTTTTTCCTTGTTATGTACTTACAGCAATACTTTTAGAGCATTGTGCATAACCATTTCATAGTTTGAAACAATTGTTTGGTGAGAATAAGAATCTAAATCTTCATAAGAATTATGTCTGTTAACAGCATCATACTCTGGTTTGCTGTGCAGTGGAAGTAATTCAAAATGGATTGCCTTTTTGAAATTTCAGTATGTGAAAGAACTTTTTGCAGTCCAGGTACAAAAATCTTTGCGAAGTGAATAAGTGGGTGCATTAAAATTAAGAGAGTAAAAAGGAGTACTAATTATTTTTACACCTTCTATTAGTTATTAGATGTCTTCCAATAGAAACCATTATGAGCAAATATTTCTTTATATTTTTATTAGATTATTTAGCATAGCACAATTTTGCAATCAAGTGGAGGTCTTCCAGAAGTTACTCTTAGCAACACCTACTTACATGTGAAGAACCAGCTTGCTTGCCATGTACCACTGTTTGCTTTTAGTGCTCTTCCTAAATCTGTTTCAACGCTTGCATTCTGATCTGATGTGCTTTTGAGCTGCTTGTTAACTTCTTGTTAAGATTCAGATTCTCTTTAAGACCTAGCTGTTTGGATCCAAGTTGAAAGACTAGATGTGTTTTGGATTATAATCTTCTTTAAAGTATATTGAACAAATAAAAGGAGTGGAGGATAAATTAGGCTAACATTAAGAAAGCTTATGGTTTGACAGACTAACAATACAGATGGCTCAGCTGCCCAGTTACACGTAGTACCATAAAGTGAGGTTTTTTTTTAAAAAAAACTTATGAATGCCAACTAATGGTGGTTATTCTTTACACCAACACTACTAGTAATTTTATAAAACTGAAAAAGTAATTATGAGAACATTGTGTATGTATATCCGGGATCATCTCTTGGTAGATGTTTTCTTCTGAATATGTGTTGAATAACAAGGAAGAAAGTCAGTCCTGTCTCTGGCAGTATCACCTATTCTAGCACCAAATTAAAGACAACTTTTCTGTGAGAAGCTTATAAAACCTTTCTTCCATAAAAATAACTAGCTTTTCACTTCTGTTTTTACAAGGTGTCTGTGTAACTGATTCTGCATAGTGATTCAATTTGAATTAAATCCCTTAAGAAATAACTCTCAATTGTCAGATGCTGCTTTTTCAGACATCTGAAGTGATCCAGTACTTCCTAAATTGCTTCTTTATAAGTTATCTAAACTTGTGTAACTGTTAGTTTGCTTCTGAAATACTTCTGATTCTTGAAAATCTTGGCTGTTGAATATTGACTTACTAGCATGCAGTACAAATCTGACAGTGTATGCTACAACGGGTAGCCAAATGCAAATTAAACAAAATGAGACCTTCTCCGAATAGACTTTCTTCTGCACTTCTTTTTATTAGTACTCTCTGTGTCTGTCAATGGAATTTTGTTTAAAATACAGCCTTTATCATGGATAATACATTTATCATATATTCAACTAGCAAAATAACTGTGTACATGTGAATTGTGTATTACATAAACATATTAATGTAAATATTTGATGCCAATACTGAGGCAGTGACATTTGTTGACTGCTAAATACTATCTAAAAATCAGCAAGTTTCCCATAATTTAATTGCTATCTTCATATTATTTTTACTAGTCACTCATATCACTTTTATAAGCCTGCATGTTAGTACTCTTCAAGAGTATATTAAGTGGGTTATCACATGTAGAGTTTATGGAAAAATAAATGAGAACATAACCATTATTGTGCCGTGTAACAGATCTTAAATTTAATGAGGCCTAGCACTCCGTGTGCTGTTATTTCCAAATCTGTGCTTTTAAATTTCTTCACCCACTGATAACCTAGAAAGCACAATATACCTCTGGGAAGCAAGAGAGCACGCACTTCCAGCAGAACACCTTGCAAGATTAGCAAACAGGTTTTTGTTGTAATATCAGCAAAAGTGGTTGTGAGGAAAAGGGGGCAAGTGAAAACTGGGAAATCCCGTTCAAAATAAGAAAAGATCTACCTGGGTGTTGAGATGGTTTGTGCAGAAAAGCCTGATGAGTAACTGGCAAAAGACTTCAATTCAGCTTTATGTTGATGTTACAATTTCTGACAATTAGCAGCATCAGAATGGTTAGAAAACGAAAATGTAAATTACTTCTGCTTTTCCTCTCCTCAAACAAGCCCTCTCAAAGAAATGTCAGTATCGTTTAAGTCTGACTCTTGTTTGCAAGTGTAAATCCTCTCTTGATATTGTGCAAGCAATTAAAATAATCTGTTGGGTTTTTTTAAGCTACAAGACTATATTGTATAATGAAATGTCACTTGGGGGCACTACTGTCTTGAGTCAATAGGAAACAAAGAATTATGTTTTCAATTAGAATTAGGTAGATGCTAGCATCATTTTTATGTACTCTTAGTTATTTTCAGAAAGTTAAGAGCAAATAAAATATTTAAGATTTCGGGAGTTTTTAATGCTCCCAAGCTGTAACCAAGTTTATATTTTGCAACATGTAAAATGGTGTATTAGATTTCAAAGTTTTTCTAGTTTTGTTTTTCATGGCAAATTTTCAGGTTTTTCTTCTACATCTCTGACCGTTATGATAGTAACACAGCATTAATAATGAGTCTAAGTGAATTTTCCACATGTAATGATTGTTTCCCACTGTCAAATTTCTCCTTTTGGTGTAAGGGATGTTTTGGCCAATTTATTGTTTAAGTGCAGAACTAGACTTGACAGCCACTGGCATGAGAGAAAATGTTCTTTCTACCATTGTGTTTTGTCTGCCCCAACATTAGTGGCTTATTTCAACACACTGATTTCAGAGACTTCCAGCTGGATACAAGTGATAGTAGAATACCTTATTACTGTTGTATAGCAGCCATCACTATAACATTATGTTGTGTAATGGTAAGTTTTTGGAAGAATAGGCTGGTAGTATACTTTTACATCTATCTTGCAAATGAAGACATTAGTTCATCTGCACAGATATAAGTAGGAAGATTAAAAAAACCAAACCCTTGAAAAGAACTGTGTCCCCTGCATACATTCCCA
The DNA here is from genome assembly GCA_003993805.1 of Himantopus leucocephalus. Taxonomy (NCBI): domain Eukaryota; kingdom Metazoa; phylum Chordata; class Aves; order Charadriiformes; family Recurvirostridae; genus Himantopus; species Himantopus leucocephalus. Next base: position 17,203,329 of record RSEF01000007.1, read on the forward strand.
GTACCATCCTGAAGATTCATTTAAGTATTTGTGCTATTTGCTGGTGAGTCATACTTGTTCCAGGACTGGTGAGAAACTCAGCCTAACGTGAGCTTGGCGGTCTGTAGTTTAGATTATTGTATGCCCTTTGGAGTCTTCTGAGATGCTGTGCCAAAACAAATCTAATCCTGCATCAGAGAGGCTCAACAAACAGCAGCAGCAGCTTCACTGTCGCTGGTGTCCTGGTTCTTTGTGGCTCTGATGTCCTCCTAGCCTCACAGAAGGGAATTAACTGCGGGGAAGCTACCTAGGACAGCCAGCTTGAATTAAATCCTGCTTGACTTACTGAAAAGCAGTAGTTTGAATGCAGTGAGATCACTTCTCGGAGGGGTCAGCAAGAACTGCATTTACTTGTCTGTACTCTGTGGATAGTTTTACTAAGAAATATATATATATGGATTCCAGGATTCTGCTGCTGTATATTTGGTTTGCGGGGGCTTGAGGATACTGTTTTCTCATGCTCCAACATTTCTATTTCTTACGTTCCTAATAGCAGCCCTGTGATTCTAAATTGCCCAATTTAATGTGCTCTTCTTGGTCCATATTAGTTAAGGCTTAAATATATTCTATACCAGGTCTACCATAGTGATGGATGATTTGCAGGGATTTTGCTATACCTGCTAATTTGTTTTTGGTGAGTTTTTGTGATGGGCTTAGTCATGCTGACAGGTAGCAATTTCAAAGTCAGTTAGGACAGTTTCTTTACCTTAGGGAAGTAATCAACTGTAAATAAAACTACTAGGGAAGGGAGTGATCCAGAACAAGCAAGCGTCTCTGGCTGTTGTGAAAATGATGACCCCAGCTCTGTGAATGTGTGGAACTTACAAAAAAAAAAAAGTCACCTGAAAAAAATATTTTGATGGGTCCATTAGGAAGGAACATAAGAAACAAGCTAGGCAAAGAAGTTTTTTGTTTCATATATTGCGGTATGTGATGACCACCTCCTAACACATCTACCTTGGTTCTCTGAAAATCTGCATGGCAGTGAGACTCCAAAAGCTATTATTTAAAATTGGTGTAATCCTCAAAGGTATCGTGGCCCTTATGTCACTTACATCCCACTGTAAGAGAGAAATTTGCTGAAAGAAGTCAGACAATAACAAAGACCTTTGAAGGATGAAGGTGCTGAAGCGCTACAACTATCTGGGAAAACTCTAATGGTCTATTAGGCACAGTTCTTGAAAAGTACTTGCTACACATCTAAATTAAAATAAATCACAGTGCTGGGGGAGTTTAAAACAATTTTTCACTAGAATATTGGCTTTATCAAGGCAGCTTCACGCTGCTGGTTTGCAAACATCGCCAAATGACTGCAGTGACAAATATTTGAATGGACTTCTTTCAGTCTTGCATATATTCATTCATGCTTTCAAGTTAAGCTGAAAGTCTAGATTTCTTTTAAATGATGGAACTCTATAAATGTACTTGAAACTTAACAAAAACATATCTGTATCAATACTTCTGTTTTGAAACTGGCAGTTAATATTTGAATTGGACATGATCATATCTGAGGTATGGAAACGTGTCTAAGATGTGTCTTACAGTGATATTTTAAAGAAATATTTATTTTTTCAAATATAAATGTGTGTTTTCCTAGGCTCAGGGGCTACTTTATTGCTGTGTGTTTATGGTCTGTATTACACTAAATCCTTGATACCTGTTTGAGGCCTCTAGGTGCTATCATAAATAAACACATTGTCAGCTTTGGCATCAGGAAGGGTTTCTCTATAGGATGGTTCAGTGAAGATTTTCATGGTGGGTTTTCTTTGTGGGGACTGGGGTTTTGTTCTAGTCTTGTATGATGGTGGGAGTGGGGAAGACATCTGGATTCTTCCTGCAATTGCCAGCAGGAATGTGAACCTGTTTGCTCTTCCCATATTTCTTGTGCTTGTATCTTAAATAATTAATGCAGAGAGACTTGAACAAATAAGAGCTCTTGTCCATAAACGTAGACTGTCATTTGGCTAACGTTTGTAGTATTTGACTCAAAGCTCAATAAACTAAATGGAAGGATCTCTGCTGACTTCATGGGCTTTTAAACATCAAACCTCTGTCCACTTAATGAAATGCATAGGAGCATTTCATTAAATGCAGACCCTCAAGTCTATTTTATGAAGCTTAAATTCATCTGGGTCAGAGCACTGTAAAGAGATCGGTTAGGGATCAGTTTTGGCTCCTGTATACTCTACTGGATGCGAATGGGCTCCAGTAGGCTAAACACAGTTTGTAGTAGACTGTGCTGTTGATCAAATGCCTCTCAGATCTCAATTAACTTTTTTTGTTTAAAAAAAATGACTGCTTAAGTCCTTTTGTGAATGTTCATTGAAAAGTCAGAAAACTTGAGAGGTTTTTATGCCACACACACCCTGCCCTGAAGACAACAAAGGGCAGATTCTCCCTCAAGTTAAGTTCAATTTTTATTTTTTTTTCTAGAAGATACTTTGTTAGCTGCCTAGAGTCTGAAGTTGCCTCTGAACTTGCAAAAGGTGATCAGATTTAGAAATGGTAGTCAGTCCTGGAAACTGAGCCATACAAAGAGCCATGAGACAGAATAAAACTCCTATAATATTTGTTTTGGCCACAAGCATAGAACAATCTGGTTGGCACACAGAAGAACCCTGTATGCATTTCTTCCCGTATTGGGTCTCATCTCTGTTCAGCTCTACAAGAGCTGTGTTGAATCTAATCACAGTATGGGAGCTGCTGGTTTTATGTACCCAAAGCTGTGTGTAGGTTACATTAAATTCATCCAGTAGATGCGTTAGATGATCTTTGTCTCTTAGATTAACTATTTCAAATGGATTAGAGAATTACCAAGGTACACTGTAAAGGTTATTGTCATGTGGCCTCTGCAACCGTGTAAGGACTTAAGATGTTTTCATTGTCTAAAATACAGAAACACAGAGCACTGAGCCTTCAACAGGCTGATGGTAATAGGCAGTGCTTTACAGCCTGAGTTAAGGCTTTTTTACTGTTCTGTTTGACAGTTTGTGGAAGAAGCCCAATTGATTTCCTAGGAAGTCACAGCCCTTTTCTTCGGATGTGGTGGCATTAAGTATTTTTATCTAATGCAGCATTTGTGAACAGATATTGCTGCCTTCCTTCATGCTTAGTTCAGTCATGTTATAAATAATTGCAAGTATAATTTTTTTATTAATTACGGACATAATTTGACAACACTCCAGAGGTGTTATGAGGATAAGTAATCCATTAGATATATTAATTATGAAGCATTCAGTAGTACCTTGGGTCTAAGTCTTACTAAAAGACCTTTGGGTCTTCCAGCAAATTCTGAAGCATTAAAAATAGCCCTGGAGCTTGTGCTTTGTTTTTGCCTTTTATTGGTATTCGCAGGGAGTTGCAGCAGGCCTGGAGAAAGGAGTCGGGATCTCCACTGGTCAAACACGTGGACAGTCTTCACAGGAAGACTGGTAATGCAACAAAATGTGGTGATCATGGGACTCCTTTGCCTTGCTTGCATGCAGCCATACTACATTCATCAATGAGAGGCAGAATAGTGTAAAGTTTTCAACAGAAAGCCCGTAAGCCAAGAATTCTGCAGTTCTGATGGTAATTTTCAGACACTTCAATAACTAGAAACTCTGATGTTAATATTACTTTTATCCTTTGTTATTAATGCTATATTAATAGAATTTTCACTTACATGCTTTGAATACCAAAACAACAATAATACAAGGGCTCAGGAGGATTAGAAGTGTTTGTTTCATCTGAGGGCTATGATATGTATTTGTGTTACAGTATTACTCTTAGGTACTGTCTATATAAGGAAGTGACTAGAAAAGCTGTTTTTTTCCTGGAGAAAACCATGTTATGACATTACCTAAGGAATAAAGTTTTTACCTTTAGCTGTCTTCCTTTTCTTGGCAAAACTCCCTTAAACCAACTAAATTATTTTGATCAAATGGCTCATTAGAAAATCTTGTTTGCTTCAAGTGAAACCTGCACTGGGGCCTCATTACAGAAGCATGTAAAAGGAAACCTTTCTGGTCGGCAGCTGGTGAAGCCTTCATTTCTGACAATTACTGGAGATGTGCCCTGTGGGCTGGATGGGAGGACTTTGTCCCTAGTGAAGTGTTTTCTGAACTTCTGTCAGTCTGTTCCATTCTCCATGGCTGTTCTTCATAATAACTTCAAGGCTTGATATACTTCTAGAAAATAGCATTTCACATCTCTTGCGAATTGCTTATCTTTCCTGAAGCAGAATGAAGTGTTTGTACAGCAGTTCCTGCCATCACAAGTATTTCCCACTGGAATAGTGGTGCTGAGCCTGTCTGTAGGTACAGGTTACATGATGAGATATTGAAAACTGCTTAGCAAATCACTTTGCTAAAAATTAAGTCAACCTCTGACCTTCAACATGTTACTACAGGCTTCCAAAGAAACTGTAATTAAAACAGTATTCTGTCATTCTAGCACTGACTCATTGTATGCCCTTGGGCAAATCACTTTATGGTGGTCTCTCTTCTGAAGCATAATTCTAAAAATGGCATTAGGTGGTTCCTATCAGACTCCCCATTTTAAGTATTCATACTTTATAATAAGGAAATTATTCTCCCTCTTGTTGAGCTCAGCCTGAGCTTTTGGAGCCTCGTTGAATGCTTTCTTTACATGCAGCAGCTGTAATCTGGACAGACATGGTTAAGAACACCAAAGCAATTTCACAGAAATCAGTTTCAGCTGTTTGTTTAATAGCCCCAGCTTTACATATAATATTTCTCATCTCCATGAAAATTGTGCCATCCTGCTGTCCTTGATTGGTTTGCAAAAGTGTAACTGGTCTATAATTGGTGAACTCCTGATTGTACATTAGAAGGAACACAGTCCTCCATGCTGTCTTTGCAATTGCCAGCCTGAGAGATTCATGTCTCTATCCCAGCAGTTGGAGTTTGTAAGCAGCAGTATAGCTGTAATGCCTGCTAGGAGTATATAAGAATGCATTTCCCCTATATCTGGGAACGTGGCTGTTTAATTCTGTGGCCACAAATCAATAAAACTCTTGTCCTCTTCTTTCATAGGAACATAAGAAAAGATTGGCCACCTCAGATGAAAGGTCTGTCTAACCCAGTGACCTTTTTCTGTCAGCTGCTGAAAGCAAATGCCTGGAATGAGGCAAGCACGGGATGTTATTTCTCTCGTGTATTCCACCAGTTTCCTGTGATGTGTAGCTCGGGGCCAGACTTGATATCTTTGTATTTAATAACACCCCAGGGATTTTCTATTTACGATTTTATTCAGGCATTTCTTGAAGGAAGACAAACTTCTAGCTTTCACAACATCCTGTGTGTTGTGTGAAGAAATGCCACCTGACTTCCATTAATTTCATGTTATTTCTTCTTGTTTTGCTTTTAGTGAACACAGGGAAGAGTCATTCCCTGTTTATTTTCATGCCAATTGTTTTGTCCTAAAAATCTTCAGCTGTTAAAAGCTGTGAGGTTCCCACCTGGAGCAACAGTCTTCCCTGCAGTCTGCCCTTTGCTTTGGCAGAAGGGGTGCCTGCTCCCCAGAGCCCTAGGCAGTGCTTCTGGTCTGCTGTGACAGGTGGTACTTTCTCTGTCTGGAGAAGTAGAAGTCACTCGAACCATTTTTCTGTACACTATAGCCTGAAAAAAAACCAGGAACTGCATGTTTCTTTTTGTTGTAAAACTGTCAGGTATGCCCAGACCTGTTTTTGAAAGTCAGGGGAGATCTTCATTGCTTGTTGGCATCTTGATGCAACTGCATTACTGGAACATTAAAAAAATAAATAAAGAAAATTTGTTCATCTAACCTAACTAGTCTACTTTGCCAATTGTGAACTTCAGCAAAAAGTTATTGTTCTTATTCAGGGAGTTCTGGATTCTTTCAGCATTGTGGATGTTGGGAAGTCTCATGTGGTTTGTTTTTGTTTAAAAAACCAAACAAACATTAAAAACACACAACAAAGCGTAAAACCCAGTGAAAGCTAGTCAACAAGATTAGCTGTTATTGTGCAGTAAGATTTACATGTTCAGAGTAGAGGTGACTAGACTTATGAAAGCTAAAGTAGTTTAACCAGCTAATGATAATGATTTTGCATCTCTCACCTAGCTGGCAAACACCAAACGAGTTAAAACAATCAATATTATGATGATTTCTTCAGTCAGAATGTTGTTGGAGCTGTCAGAGATAATTGAGCCACATTGTTTATAATCATGAATGGTGGTCAGAGATTTCAGCAAAGAAATTACGCAATATGCTCCAGGTAACTCTTAACAGGGTAAGGAAACTGTGTTTTCAGAAATATTTCCTGTGAACAGCATAGCGATACAGGCAGTGGCACCAGGAAGAACGCTTCATTTAACAGTGCTTTGTGAAAGCTGTGAGTAAGCACCTTAATTGTCAATTCAGTCTGTGGGGAACCCTTTTACTTAGAATATTTATCCACATACATTTTCAGCGAAACAAAAATATATTTATACTGGCAGCTATCAAGGCTACAGTCTTTGGACCGAACTTGACATGAATTTAACCTCAATATTAATTTGCTGGCAATTTGCTATCCATGTGGTAGAATGGATAAAAACAAATCTTGTTTTTTTTCTTTTCTGCTAAAAAAAAAAAGCTTTTGCTCTATAAAAACAGATTAGAATTTTGCTATGCTGGTGTCATGGTTACAAGGCAAATTCAATGATAATAGCTCTCTGGCATGATAATAGCTCTCCAGAGTTGTGGTGTGGTTTTAAACTGGGAGGTGAGTGGAAGTGCCCTGGAGCTGTAGTGGACAGGGCCTGGTGTGTAGTGTTGTGTTGTGGGGTCCCTAGTACAGGGAGGCGAGTGCTGACTGGTGACAGACTTGTGGAGATCCAAGAGCTGAGGATGTCCTAGCTGCCATGTGGTGAGGCGTCAGTGGGATGTCTTGCAGGACAACGGGGTCAAGCATTGTGGTCTGGGCTGGAGCAGCCCTGCAGGCTTGTCCTACAGAGCAGAACAGCTATGAATGTGGTACTACTTCCTACTAAGGAGAGGAGGCTTTAAAGGAAGGAAGCTTGCCAAGTCGTGTTACCATAAACACAATCTGAATTTTCGTTTTCTGTCACACACAGTGGAAAACATGTTTAGTGTGGTTAGTAGGGGCTACGTACTCACTTTTGTGCTTGAATCAAAGGCTTATAATCTGCTCTAGCCTAGGGTTTCAGGGCTTCTCCTTCAACTCAAGGTGTAAAGTCATAAGCTTTTAATCCTGTATGCCCAGAAGTTTCAGTTCTTAGTGATGGCAAAGATTATTGCTACCCTAATGGACATACACAGCAGCTGAAATGTGGCCTCAATGATACCACCATTGCAAGGGCAAACTCTGATTGCTAGTCTCTTAAAGAATATCAAATAATTCTGAACTTCAAGAAGTTGGCAAAATTTGATAGAGCAGTAGGGATGTGGATGACTTATAAAAGCAGAAGTATGCCTGCAGAAGTGTTAAACCAGCAGGTTGGCAAGAAGCTTCTCACTAACAAATTAGAGCAACAAAATACAGCATCTAATTGAAGTTTTGGAAAAACATGCAATGTAGAGACTGTAATTTTCCTTATAAGTGGAGAGATGATCTATGTTTTTGTGTGATCTCATGAACATCTGACAAAATCTGACCACCGAGTGATAAACTCAATAGTTGCTGCCAGCCCAAGCAGTTCATATACAAGTGAAAGCATTTTATTTTTCTTAGGTGGGTTTTGGGCAATCGCTGTACACAGGAAGCAGAGGCCATTCTAGTGAGATGTGAAAAGGTGTAAGCTACCATCAGAGCCTGTAAGAATGAGCTTGAGCATTTCATGTGCTCAGCTATCAGTCTTACGAGGTTTGAAGTTGCTGTGTTGATGTTTACATTTGGAAGAGTGAAGATAAGTGGGTTTTTTTCCTTTTTTTCCCCCCAAGCCTATTAGAGTTTTTCACATATTCCCTAAAAAGTAGTTTCCATTATAGAGTAGAAATAGTGGAAAAGAACGGTGAGAAACTTATTTTATAGGCCAGTGTTCTGTGTATAAGGAGGATTTAATATATGTTAATCAATAAAATGAGTTCTTTCACTGATCATCTTCCTCACTGATGTAATACTAAACTCTCATGTCCTGAACATAAAACAAAATACTTCAATTATTGTTTCATCATGTACTTAGACTTTTTCTTTTAATGAAAACTGAACTAGAGATGAATAATTTGGATTGTTTCTAATTTAATTTATTCTAATTTGCATGGCCTTCTGTTTTGCTTCTGCTGTCAGTTTTGTGGATTTTATGAGAATAGATATGTCAAGCCAGATACTAAGATCTATTTTTGCTTATATAAAAAGATTAATTTAGATGTTAGATGCTTGTAGTAGAATGTGATGTTGAAGCTGGAAATATCTAACTGTTAAAAATATCTATGAGATACTGTTTTAAACAGAACCTGCTTTTCTGGGATAGTTGCTGCAATTCTGATGTGAAGTTAATAAGGCAGTGTGATTTTATGTGAATATGATTATGAAAGCTATGAAAGTCAGTATCAGGAATAATAACCAGAACATTGTGTATCTGGATGCATCTTCTACAATGTCAGAGTTATAGCAGCAGAACTGTCTTGGGTTTCTTTTTTTTAATGGAATTATTTTGCATTTACTTTTCTCTCAATGTTTTAATTTTCTGAATCAATCCTACATTCTGCTTTTTCTGGAGGACAGAGGCAGCTTCTGCTGCTCGGGAGTATCTGTTGCCATGCCTAATGGTATGGCTATCATATCCCTGTTAGTCAGGCAAACTCAAATCTGTGGTCTTGTGATTGGTACTGTTGCATTAACCAGAGCTGCATACTGATACCTTATCACTTTCATTTGCAGTTACTGTCACACAAAAACCCCCGAGACTGGGGCTGATCATAAAATAGCATTCAGAAGCACATGTAGGAATGCAGAAAGTGTTGTCGCTTTAAGATATGTTTTTTTTGCAGCAGGGAGAGGAGAAGGGGAGGCAGGAAAAGGCGGGGCTGGGGGAATGAAAAGCTGGGGCAGACCCAGGCTGAGGGCACAGCAACAAGTGATGGAAAAAGCATCTTGCACTTCTGCTTTTGAGTCTAGCACTCATGTGCCACCAGAAAAGGGTCTCACCCCCTCTAGTGGCTTGCATTCCTACTTGGTTGTGATAATAATATAAAATTAAATGAGCACGTATAACTAGAGTAGTGTCTACCAAAGATAAGTTGTGACTCTCCTTTAGCTTGGTGTTTCTTGTATTTTTATTACTTTTTTTAGCACTGAAAGATGGCAGCATGTTTTGTAAGTGTTAATTAAATACAAATCTAGTTACCTATCTTCATGCTTCTTCCACGCTTTCTGATGGACATTTACTCCACATCAATGCAGCCCAATTTTAGGCTAAGAATGCTGCGCGTGTTTGCAGCTCTCCATGTCAAACCAGGGCTTTACACTTCTAGGTGAAGATTGAAATCGTTCAGTGCTCACAGTCACATTATGTAAGTAGTAGCAGCCTGTTCACACTGCCATCAAGTGGATGCAAGGCACTATGGCACCAGCGTTGTGTTAGAAGTTTCTCATCACCTTTGTATTAAATCAAAATCTTAATAAACTTCACTTACTTGCACATCTGGTTCTGACAACGCCTGCAGAGGCCTCTCCTTTCTGCCTGCAATACTAAAGCAGCAGAGTTAGTTCTCTAAAACCATGTGCTCACATGGGAAGATAAATCAAGATTTTTATTTTTTTTGTTCCATAGTTTGTCTGCAACTGACTTTACCATATGAGGCTGATTTTGATATCCATATATTTACCACGTGTGAATAACTGAGACTTCACTTAATGTCTACTGAAGTACTCAAATGCTTAGTAACTGCCAGAATTGAAGTCATTCACAACTGTTCTCAGCACGTTCTGTGGGTCGTTTGCTTTATGAACAATGTTCTACTATTTCTTCTCCTGTGACTTTGTTGTGTAGCCTCAGACCTTATTTGCTTCCCACTTTTCAATGTTATTCTGAAGGTGACGAGATGATCAGATCCAAAAATGGATTCAGACACCTAAAGCATGACTGAAGTGTACTTCAGGCATCTTCACTCAAAAATAGTCTTATGGCTACCTGATCCAAGAAATGCCTTGCACTCAATAGCTACCTCCCATCCACAATGTTGTCTGGTGTGTCTGCATACATTGCTGCTTCAGTATGGCAGTGCCATCAATTATTAAAAATTGAACAACCTTTTCTTTTGGGAGATGCTGAACGTAGCTGAACAATTTCCGACAAGATAATTTCTTGATTATTTATAGCTTTATCACATTTCAGATGTTTAAGGTGAATGTTTCCGTGCTGATTTTTCTCCTCCTTTGAATTTTGCCTTTTTTCTTTTAATGTACTGAAAATATATTTTTCTTAAGCTAGTTTTGAAAATATTTTCTTTGTCAAGCTCTTGCACACCAAAGTTCTAGAAAGGAAGCCTTGATATTTGGCTGTGAGCTGTGATACGCATGGCTGGATACACGTCACAGGTACTGTGAAGAGCCCAACGCTGTCCATGTGGTTTAAAAAAAAAAAACAACATTTTTTAAAATTGCATCCTCGGAACTTTTTCACTCTGCTTTCTAGTTTATGGCTCATTCTACAGCTCTCATTTTTCTTCTTCAACTTCAATGGCTGTATTATCCTTTTTGCAATGGGCAGTCTACCCCGGTGCTGTACACAAAGCCTGTCTTCCCTCAGTGTGTTTCCTTTTTCTTATCCTGTTGCTATCCTTTTGCTAATGTCTGTTTTCTCCCTATGCTTTGTGCAGATGGGTGCATCTGTGAAAGAGGTAAGAGTCTCAGTAGATTAGCTGTTTGGTGGAGCTCAGCATGTATCACTTCTCACTCAGACACTTAGCATGGTGGTGGTAGAAAAGGTCATTTCACAGAACCTTTCAGCGTGTTCAGAGGAATACTAGATTTCAGACCAATGAAAACTGGTACTGGAGGTTATCACAGGCTGGCACTGTTTGTCATACCGCATAGTACATCTCCGCTTCCAGATATTAGTAGAAAAGAATACAAGGATGTAGACTATCCTATGTCTCCACTAAATTTTTTGCTGATAGAAACAACTAAGTTTACTTAGTTGTATAAACTAAGTGTAGTTAGTTGCATAGCTGAGGGGCTGGTTGTATACCCTTAAATATGCAAGGAGAAGGAATGTAATGTGGAGAAAAAAGGAGAAAGGGGAAGAAAAAAAAACACCAAAGAACCAACAAACTAATCCTAGTATCAATTGATCTTTGTATATACGGTGACATTAATTGTTGAAAAATTGGCTCGAAGTAATAGGTAAAGCCTCAGGAATTTTAGTAAGATAATGTTTGCTTTCACACCCCCCCTTTTAAGAGGTAAAATTGGCAACAACTTTAATTCAGTTCAGTTGTATTGGAAATTAGGTTAGGATACAAATGTATCTTAGTTTTTCTTCTTGTCATCTCTTGGTCGGTACTAATACTTCCAGAAAGCATTTGTCAGGATGCCAGGTGCAAAAATACTTCAGGGTAGTTGGTTTTTTTGAACTTGGATTCTAACAAACTTCTAACATATCCTGGGTTTTGACCTCTCATCTCTCAGCCCTAGTTATCTGCAGCAGTTAGTGTTCAGACAAGTGGTAACAAGCTTTCATGCAAGCTTATGAAACTCTGTAGGAAGTCACCTCTTTATTCTTGTTTTTGTATGTAGCTGGCAGCTTTGATTTCCAGAAAGTTAATGGTTTTGTCCAGAGCCCCAAATTTTTTTTTTTTTGTATTGTAAAGATGAGAACAGCTCCTGCCCTAGGTTAAATTGTAGGGGTAAGGGGGAAGTATACGAGAGGGAGGGAGATCAAATAGTCAAAAAGAGGCAATCCATAAAACGAAGAAATAGATCGGTCTGCTTAACTAGTTCGTCCAAGTGCTGTGAGATATATTGGCTTAAAAAGGAAAAATAAAAGGTAATAGTTCTGATATGGAAGCTAATGTGTTTTTAAGACCCTTAAGTTTTTTTTGTTTAAACAATTTAAACTGTTTAGCAAACACTACCAATACTGTATTTGTTTTTCAGGTAGAAACAAAAATAATGCCATTTTTTTCTTGGTTAGAGTCCCCAGTTTATCCTGTGTTATTTCTTAGCTCCCTGAACTACTGTTATTAGCTACTATCTCTCCTCCTGCAGAAGACTGCTGCAGGGAGATCCTGAAGTTAATTCTGTGCTTAGACTTAATCACTGTGTCTATATGGGATTCTTAGCCGGCTCTTGAATGCCAGAAAGTGCTCCAGAAAAAAATATACTCTAGATAAAATTCTCCAGTCAGGTAAAAAAGTGGAAGCCAGGGTTTGAGCCTTGGCATTTGGTGGCAGCACCCAGATTGGGGTCTGGTATGCGAGGACGAGGCTTCGTTTCTGGGCAATATAGCTCCTTCATGGATGCTTGCTGGGTGCAAGTTTCAAGACAGACCCATAAGTAAAGATACAATGTGTTTTGCATCATCTTTAATTTGTGCTGCTCTTGAACAGTCCTAAACTAAATATGTTGTGATTTCTCTTTAGGAAATTGTATGTAATACATCAAATGACTTAGGTGAATTTTTACATTCTCTTGAGAGAGTAACAGGAGCAGTAATTCTCATGAGAAAACTTTCAGTACAAGTGTTATTGAGATGGTGAATCCTCGGCTTCTTTAGCCACATGATAGGTTTATTTTTTTGGGAAGTGTATGTCTTTATTTCATGTGTCCATATGTTATTTCTGTTTTTTTCTAACCTAGAAGCCCCACTCCTGGCCCCAAGACCTCAGTACAGTAGGTGCTGTTCAGGCAGTGAGCAGGAGGCAGCTCCTCCAAAGAGGCGGTGGGAAGTATTACAAAAATGATAGATGGGATTTCGTAAATACATGTCTGCTGACCTTTTAGTGGGCTTCTGTAGACCTTTTGGACACTTTGAGGGAATTTAATTTTAGTGCTTTATAAATTTTTCAGCTGAAAGTAGGCCATGAAAAGGAACGTCAAGGGAAGAAGAAAAATCACGTAATAGTAGTCACAGTCAAGAAACTGCAGAAGTGGCAAACTCTTCACCTCTAAGAACTAGACTAGGTTTGCAGGTTGGGCTGCCTCAGGTAATCACAGGGTAGTAGCATTAGGCCAGAAGTTGGATCTAGTCTTTCCAGGGACAGAATGATAAATATACCTCTGCCAAATATATATACACACTATATGATAATGATACCTCTGCCAAACTTGCTTTAATGCAGTTGTATGTTATTGTTACAATACAGTAGATGAGTCCTGATAAAGTGTTCAAGATTCCTTTCTATCAAAAACAGACTTTGTGTTTTCTTTATGCATTATGGTTTAATACTTTAAAAACAAACAAACAAAAAAACCCAAACCAAAAAAAACTGCGTTGATGATTTTGCTGTATTAACATGGTTAATGTTTCCAGGGAGTATTCTTAATGTGAGCTCTTTGGAATACTTTGTTTTTTTCTGGAGCAGGTTCCATAAACTCTGTTTTGTTCTGAGTTAATATTTTTTGGATCAGCATACTTCAATACACCATTCTTTCTTGTACTCTTTTTGACATACTTTATAGTTATTCATCAGAGGCACTATGTATCCCAGAGCACAGACATAGATTCACACTAACAAAGTTTTTCCTTTTCTGGAGGCATGTGGATTCTTTTGGCAGGAAATTTTCCTTCACTGTGGACAAATACAAAAAAAGGCATTATTGATGAATTACTCTGTTAGCAGTATTAAAATGTAGTAAGGAAATATTACTCAGTGCTGCATGGGCACAGCAATACAAACCCTGTTGATGATAATATGGAACCCAGGGTTAAATCTGTATACATTATTTCAAGAAACTTTCAGTATTCTCTTCTGTTGTCATTTGTTTTCCCTTACTGTGTGGTTTTTTTAAACAGATTTTTGCATTTTTTTTAAATTAGTGAAGTGAATAGGTATACCCCCATCAGGTTGTTAATACAGCCATAATAAATAACTAATATTAAAATTATGTTCAAGGTATCATGCAACTGAGAGTCATACAATGCACCAGACTTGTGGGGAACAAGGTTTTACAGGTGGTTGTAAGCCTTGATCATAAATGGCGTATTTACTTGTAACTTACACTGACTTGAGAGCATACCAAGCAGTTTGGTTCAAATCTGCAGTCCTTAGCTGAGAATCTGTCGTACCTGGCAGAAGCATTATAAGGAGAGCTCAGTCTGGAGGTAGAGGAACAAGGGATGGTTTTAAATTTTCAAGATTGTTTGGTACTCTGGAGGTCACTGCAATGTTTAGTAGACATTATAACAGTCAAACTCAGCAAGTCTAATTTATTGCAGCATCTCTGGGCTGCCTCTGCAGTCTGTAAGAGCTCCAAATGCCACTTTGCACTCTGTGCTCTCCTATCCACTTATGCATACAATTCTTACCTGTGCATGTTTGATTGCTACCTATATGCATCTTCTATGATGCAGGGAGAAGTGGTGGTGTCAGTGGTCTCCTGAGTTGGGACTGGGGAAGAAAAGGTCAGAATTTGTCCCCTTTAACTAAAAATCCATCTTTTAATTTGCAGGGATGTTATGGTTTGAGAAAACCCACAACAGTTTATTGTCCTTTAGACAATTATTCTGTCACCCAGTGACCCCTCTCCACTGGGGAAGGGGAATCGGGGAAAAAACAAGGAGGCCCGGGGGTCGAAATATAAACAGATTTAATAGAATAAGACTAGATAATTAACA
>RSEF01000007.1:17218214-17242344 GCA_003993805.1 Himantopus leucocephalus
CAGGACAAGGGAGCACTCTATGACTTTGTGAGAAATGCAATGTGTTTTCCGCATGAGATTTTAATTCTCCATGTGTCTCTTAATGTTTTTGAATTAGGACCCCAATTGTATTTTGTGTTGTACAGGATAACACAAATAATTGGGTTCAATACCATTAGCCAGTTGTATTAGCAACTGTATGAATGGGCAGCAGCTCACATCCAAAGAGCTCTCAGGCACTCAGATTATAGACTTCACGCAGCTGGAAGTAAATGAATGTGGTGTTCTGCAGTATAGTTGAAATTAAGGGACGACTTATGCAAGATGACTCACACCATAAAAGACAGGGAGACAATCACAACACTCCTCTTTTTCATATCTAAAACAAGGAGAGTGCTTTTCCTTTCATTGGTTAATGGAATAGTATGTGCATGATAAATGTGCATATTGGTATTGTCAAGTGTTGGCCTAAACCTGCTTAAAGTTGGTAGCTGTAAACACTGGGCTCTGCATGTGAAGCAATTGGGCTTCTTTATGGAACATAAAGGTCAAGTCAGCAGTTGTCCCCAAACTGATGTGCACTTGTCACAGCCCAAAACAGAGGTGCTTATGTGGTGTGTGCCTGTGTAAGCAGAAATAAGAGAGGTTTGTGGGCACATACTATTGGGAAGTAGCAGAGCCCTGAGTAAGATGGGGTAGAATGTTTTTGCCTGAAGGCTAACATAAAGAGGGTTAACACTTAAAAATCTTATTTTCCGTTTGGCTCAATGTGATGAGACTTAATACACTCCTTATATAAAATAACATGGCATCAAAGCAGTATTTACATCCTTAATCTAGTTCTCCTTTTAATGAAACAAACTTGCAGTCACAATTGAGCTAAATGGGCCTAAAAAGAGAGGGCATCGTGGTGTAAAATTCAGTAATTTCTCGTGATCCGAAATAGCTTCTTCTCAATGAAACAAGTTGTATCCCAACTCATGTGTTTTAAAGAGTTTCCCCACACACTTCTAGAAATTGCAGAAGTGTTTATGGCAGCCATTCATGACTTGACTTTTGCCTTCAGAAATCCAAAAAGCGTGAGATGACTGGTTGCTGTCCTTTTGCATTTCTCTTGCATGTATGGGAACACACAAAATAAGCATAAAGTATCAGTTTGCTACTGGTATTATTGATGTAATGCTGTTCCCATTGACTGCCTTCATACAGTGTGTGGGAAGGGAAAGATTTTTTTCATAAATAAGAGTTACTTATAAATTCAAGTGTAGCTTGCCTTTTCATTTTCTGAGAATGTAAATGGATGCTGAACACATCAGCAGGAAATTGATTTTTAAATTCAAAATGAAGCTTCATGGGTATTTATTTGTGTATTTATTGCAGTTAGTCTGCTAGCTCTAGTGTAGCTGCTGGTAATAAGTCAAGCCTGTTTAGTTATGGTAGGAAGCGTAACATTTGTCATCACGTAAACACATGCTTGCAGAATGACTGTGAAAGTCTGTTTTGTGTGTGCTTGTCCACATACTGGGTGAAGTTCTGGCATGGAAACCCATGGTTTCTGTTTACTTTGCCTTCATGGCACTTCATTTACCAGCTGTTATCATCTGATCATAGTACGTCTTTATGGAGACATCTCCTCCCAAGGAGACCTAAGAGCAGTGTCACTGCTACTCAGAGTCCCACAGAGAGGAAATGTTAATGCTCCTTCTCAGCTTCAGGACAAGGAGAAGGTCTGGCACTTCTGAAGCCACTGTGATCCACAGCGGTAACTAACACAGAAAACAAGCAATGCTTGTCTGGTGCTTTGGCTGTTCCTCAGTACAGAACAACTGTAGGAGAAAAGAAATAGTTGCTTGGAGGAGCAGGAAATAATGTATCATTCTTATGGACAACTTTATCTCTGAAGAATTTAAACTTTCATATTGATATGGGAGCAGAGGAAAAATCTGGTTTTCAATGAATATTGTTTGGGAAATGAAAACATTTTGTTCTCTGGGTGCTTTCATAACACTTTGAATCCAATGATCTTTACTTAGAGGCAGTGGCTTGCAGTAACCCTCCAGGTCAGCTGCAGAGCTGAGAAAGAAACTGCAACTCTGACTGTTTACTTCTTTGTGTCCTGGGTACTGGAACTAATCTTTTCTTCCATTAATAAGAGAGAAAATAATTGTATGCTGGATATATTCTGAGTGAGATGGTCACATTTCAGGCAGCATAAGTGCACCTTGTATGAGGAAAAGTGAACTGTTGAATTCAGTTAAAGGTAATGCCCTGTGCTAATTTTGACTTCTTAAAGGATCTGGGACAGAACCTTTATGAAGTATAAATTTGCCCCTTATATTTTTTATTTAGATAAATATATATATTGGCACAACAATGCGTTTAGATCAGCATTTCATCTTTTGTGATTATGTGTATATGAACAACCAGAACCTGAGATAAAATATGTATCAAACCAGAAGTAGCACCTGTGAGAGCAGTGGCTTTATTTGTGAATTCTTTGATTTTAGGAAGCTGAATGAGAATAACAACATCTGGAAAAACTAGTTAGCACCTGACATGTTTGAGTTTGTTTTGCTTTAGTAGTCTCTTAAAATTTCACAAAACAAAGTTGGAGGCACAGTGATATATAACTTTGTTTCGTAGAACCAGAACACACATGATCCAGCATAACTGCTTTGATTCAGAACTCCTTTTTCTTAGCAAGCTTTTTTAATCTCTTGTTGCAATGAGACTTTGCTTCTGACAGTAATTAGGTCTGACCTTGGGTGGCCAATAAGTCGAGTTTATCCTG
This sequence comes from Himantopus leucocephalus, assembly GCA_003993805.1. Lineage (NCBI taxonomy): Eukaryota > Metazoa > Chordata > Aves > Charadriiformes > Recurvirostridae > Himantopus > Himantopus leucocephalus. The sequence continues at coordinate 17,220,985 of RSEF01000007.1, forward strand.
AGCTTGGTAGTGATACTGTATTTCAACATTTATCGGGAAATGTGAGAAACACTAATTCTTTTTCTGTATTTCATTCTTTTGTTTCTCATATATTTCTCTTCTCTTTCATGTGCACGATGTACATATGGGTACTTGACTTACTGTGATAAAATTTTCTTCTGTATCATTTCACGAAATACCATGTAAAGTTATGTTTGTCTTCATAAAATAATCCTAACCATAATATGTAGTGCTCACTATATTGCTCACTTATGGAAGGAGTAAGTCTGAGCTTCTGTTCCTGTCTGGAGCCAAATGATTTGGACTACTTAACACCAGAGTTAATGGTTTTTATTTAGGTGGGTTTTGGCAATACCATACAGATAGAATAACAAATATACTTGACCATAGCCTGTGCAATGCTGTTCAAGCATGGGTGCTAAAGGACTTGGGAACATCCAGCAGTTCTGTGGGTTTCTTGCTTTAACGTTCTGTTTGTGTATAGTATAATATTTTACTTTATTTGATACTGTTGCCAATATTTACATTTTATTCTTTTCTGTTTCACATAATCATTGTAAAATTAGGGTAACAATGCTTACCCGCATCTGAAACAGCATGTGTCTAAACACAGCAGCTAGGCATTCTTTCCTACTCTGTCAATGATTTTCTGGTAAACAGGGGTGTGCATTAAATGATGCACTTTTACTTTGTCGTCTTTGAGGACCTACAGATCTTCTCATTCATGTTTTGAGCAGACTAGTTTTCTGAAACACAACATTACCACAAGATAGGGCTGAGAAATTTCTCTCCTATTCAGGTGATTGATTTAGCACAAGCCACTAGAAACTACAAACCCTTGTAAAATCAGGCAAACCTAAAGAACAGTGTAGAAGACAAATTTCTCAACACCAAAGGATGAGAAGCAGGACCAAGACTAGTGTGACATGGAATATCAAATGTTACATCTGTTCTCCTCATCTGTGAACTCCATAGGAAATGTGTAGATACACTGGCATTGATCACAAATCAGAAATTTTGATTTGTTTCACTCCCCAACTTTATTTCCCGTTGGTGTAAAACTACTCAAAGTAATCGCTCTAACATGCTTTTGCTATCAGATGTAGCTGTGAGCAACATAGTAACAGCATGAAAATATGTATTACCTATACTCTTTATAATTATTTTGAGTTTAAATATGGTGCCCACTGTGTGCTAGTTGAACACAAAGCTTGTCTCTGACGCAATTGCACCCCTGAAGGTTTTGCAGAGGGAGCTGCTTGTGAGACAGTTTAGTCCCAGCAACTGTGCAAATTTCATTGCAAACTCTTTTATTACCCATAAGCCAAAGTAGCATCTCAAGACCCAAAATTCATCCTGAAATGCTATTGGTGAGATACAAAACCCTTTGATTTAAATTTTGCATGAAACCTTAACTGGGGCTCCATTTTGAGAGGTTTTTAATGTAGAACTCTGTAACTGAACTATTGGAGAACCATCAGAGTTGCTATCATTTTCATGATTACTACGTGTGCACTGAGGAGAGTATTACACAGTACATAGTTATGATCATCATATTACATTGTTATGATGCATAACTATATTACAGTGCATAATGTTTTGTATGAATATGAAACTGTGAAATATAGTTTTCTTTTGGTATTATTATTTATATTCTTAAAGTACATGTTGTGGTCTGGCTTACCAGGGAGGCAGCTACACTTGTTAGTATTAGGTTAATATACAGATTGAAGTAAGATCCTATTTTGAATTACTTAAAAAAAAAAAACCAAAAAACAAAAAAAACCCCACCAAACAAACAAAAAAAACCAAACCAAAACCCAAAACATAGCGTCCATATATCTGTGAATGCACTCAGCTATCTTGCTCATTTAAAGCATTTTTGCTAGGAAGGTGAGGAGGATTTAAAAGACTATTTGAGTTCTTATAAGTACTTTTGTTTTAAAGAGGGTGGGGGAATATATAAAACTGAATCATTAAAAATGAAAGCATGAATGCAGACTTTGGCGAAAGGACAAAATTTTGCATGCTTCATCTATGCAAGTCATACAACTGACTTTAAGGAGCTGCTTGCAGGAATAAAATGAATGAGTTTTAGAAGGGAGCGTTTTCATTAAATAACAAAGAAAACCCAATCCTATGGGCTGTGTTGTAATTGTCTTGCTTGTCTTGGAGGAGTTAAACTGTTCTTGTACACACGTAGTCTGAGCAGAGCTCAGCGTCTGGGTTTTGCCGTAAGACCTGTTTTTTCGATGTTTCTTGCTCTAAGCCAAGGTAAGGAATGAGTAAAAAAAGGACAGATTGCTCTAGTTTTGCCCCTCTCTTCAGTAGACAGATGGGTATTTGGAGATAAGTAAAGCTACTCTATACAGGTGACTGAGAACAGTCCTTTAGAGCAGTGAGGGATTGTGACCTGTGCGGGGGTGGGGTATAAAGGCATCCCCACGTGTGCTCTCAAGGTGGATATGTTTGCAGTGCATGTTACAGGCCAGCAGGAATATGCCCCGTTGTGTATGTGGGGCCCTGTGTGCTGCCTGCACAACTGTGTCACTGCTCTGCCACCAGTGAGACTGCGAGACTGCTGGTGGTGCAGAGATTGCCTGCTAGCCACATGGGTGAACGCAGATAAAGTCAGAAATACACCTATGCTCTGGAGCCTCCTTTCTCCTATTGGTATGGATGTAGTCTTTGACTTTCCATGAATCTGCACAGGGATAAAGATGCAAAAAATTGCTAATTGTTTTTGTTACGTCAGCACCTGTGAGAAATAGGAGATTGAAAAAGTGTGGAGGGTTTTTGTTTGGGGTGTTTTTTTTTCCAGTGGGGTTCCCCAGCATCTGAAATTAGATTTACAGTTGCTAATTAAAAGTGAACTGTTTCAGAATCAAGAACCTCTTTGCACAGAAAAAGGAGCAGCAAGCTCTTTATTTAAATGCCTCAGGCAATTTGTTTAAGGCTACAGAGCTCTTTGGTACTTTGGATTTGATAGTACTGGCACCATCTATTGGTCTTTTTCAGTGAAATCCATTTATGCTTTCAGTTCAGTTTCTCAGAAACATCATAAAATCCATTGTCCCATAAGTACTGGTAAAATTTTTGTCATGAAAACTGTACCAAGAATAAATCCAGTTTACCTGCCTATATAATACTTCAGGCCAATTGGCAGGCTAGCATGCAGAATTCATCCATTCTTTCTTGGGCTGTTCCAGTTTTGTGAATAAAGAGAAGACTTTCTTCATGGAGGTAGTGAATTTCTTACTATTAAAAAAAAATTAAAAATCACATCATCAAATGAATTAAAACAAAGATAAACTTTTTTTTTGGAGAAGCAATAGCTAAATTAAAATTGGTTGTTCTGTAAGCAGAGATGGAGTTGGAAATAAGAATTTTGAGAAGAGAATAAACCAGTATTAGTAGAAGGTGGCAGAAAAGATGGAAAAATGAGCGTGGGTAAGGGCTGCAACAAGATTGAATGCCTATCAAAAGATAATCTAAGGTAAGACAGTTTCTTAAGTAGATAAAATAAAAATAGTGGGCATTGGGAAAATGTTTAAACTTGTGGAAAAGGACTAAAAGCAGAAGAGCAAATGTAGGCAGATGTGCAGTGAGCTGAATTTGAATTTCTCTTTGCATCTCTGTTGTAGTTCTACTCAGCTGTAAGAAGCAAGGGTGTATGACCCAGAGCACTTCCCTGATCATTCAGCTTTGCCTTGGATAGTATTCATTGCTTGTTTAATGACAATTTTTACAGTCTAAAATTATGGAGACAAAAAAGAGCAAGCCTACTCAAATTCTAATCAAATCAAGATTCTTTTCCTGCATTTTTTAATAAATTATCTATGAGGGGGGAACAGCCCGTACGATGACAGGACAGGCTGTTGTCCTATTATTTCTGTAGCTTAAGACTGGATATCCTTACTCAGTTTGTAAAGTATTTTACTCCTTGGTACTGTAGAGTCAAGCTTACGGCTAAATGAACTATGATTTAAGTTGCAACTTAAAGGTTGCAACTGGAAGTGAAGCCTTGTTTTGCTGGGTGCTCTGTAAATGTTTAAAATAATTTGGTCCTAGATTGAACTGTTAAAAATGTAGGCAGAAGTATGTACTTAACATTTGCACCAAAGAAGACAGTAGCATATTGACTTTTGAACACAACTCCGCTACCTGAAATCAAATGCCCTCCAGTCTGCAGTTCAACAGCCATATTAATATTAATACCTTACGGTTTTTCTAAAGCACACAATGAAGTATACATAAGTATATGTTTGGAAGAACCTTGTGTTGCTGGAAGCAAAATGCATGTCTGTATAAATAACTGTTACAGGCTTGCTTATATACCTGATTGTCTATATAAACGCTGGGGGTTTTTTCCATGTAAACAGAGGTTTGTTTAGATACGCAATCACTTTAATCCAAGATTCAAAACACTCTGATTTTCAGCATTAAGGGGCAGGATGCTGTGTGCTTCCTAGGTGTAAAATTAACAACTTTGAAAATTTACACTGTTTTATATCTCTGAGAATGTAACTCGTATAGTTCATAATGCTGTTCTCGCAGAGAGGTCATTTAGGCAGTTGTTCTGAACTGTTTTTTCTGTGCCCTTCACCAAATTACCCCAAAGAAATAGAGGAAGACAAATGGCCTCATCTGAAGCTGTAGTAAAAACACTTCATGGCCAATTGCAGAGGAAGGAGAAAAAGATACGTAATTGCTACCAAATGCTGATGCTTCTGCAATCTTAACTAGCAAAAGACTGACCACTGGGGAAGAGTGTCTGAAAGCAGACTGTAGTGTGAAGGTTTGAATACTTCTCTGGAATGGTTGAGGGAGACAGTTCAGGTAAGACTGTAATCATAAGCTTGGGGCAACAGTATTTTTGCTTGAATAAAATATTTTTTTTTTGTCTGCGGTGGCCTGCAACATGCAAGTCTCCAGGTATAAACAGCCTGTATGGCAAATAATTCCTGTACCTGCTGTGAGAGAAGATAGGTTGTTTTTCTGTGTCCAGGGGACCTTAGAGGTCTGTGATTGTTTATCTCGCAGCCAGGTGAAAAGTAGCGCTGTACCACATCAGATCCATAGCAGTCTGCAAGATAAAATTGCAATGTGGGTTTTATCAGAGGAAAAGCTGCATCCAGTTTTCACAGCACCTGAAAGGAGAGTGAATTCAGTGTCCCCAAATTGTCTATGCTTCACAGACAAGTGCTTTAGGTAAATCATGATCTGTATAGTTATACCACCAGGATTTGGCCCTGCAGTTGCAGTTTATAAATAACTTTGCCTAGAAATCAGATAGCAGCATGTGCAGGTGTGAGTCATTAGTGCAGGAGACACAATGATGTGTGGAAAAAGCATGGCTTGCGTCCAAACCAGCCCACACACTTTCATCAGCCCCTTGAAGTCTGCAGCACAGAAAAAAATCAAATTTTTCAAGTCAGGCTGCTGTAGCCCCCCCCAGTCTTAAAACTCAAAGGTGCAGTAATACGGAATGCACTGCAGCTCCTGGTGCTTTGTCGATCAGCTGAGCTCCAAAGGCAGATGCTAATTTACTGTCAGAGTTAATTACCACAATTTTAACTGAATAGATTAACATCCCCCACATACACAAAAAATGTGTGTCAAAGCTGCATTCTGTAAATCATTGTTTTAGAATACATACATGTAAGTTCTAAGGAATTGGGGAAATATCCAAATTACTACTCGATTTTATTTTTAAAATTTCACGAGCTGAAACTGGAAACAGTTAATGATATTGACCTCCCTGATTGCAGACTTAGTGGAGGCTGTAAGGAAGAAATCAACAAGTACCAAAATAGCAATTATGATATGGTGCTTGTTTTGGAGAGAATTCAGGAAAAGAAAGAAAAGGAGCTTTTAGGTCAGGAATATGCCTGGTTTACTTACAGCTGGTCTGGCAAAGTTTATTCTTCCAAGGCTTAACTTAAGCTGAACAGGGATACCTGACTCCTGAAGCTCGTGGCTCTCATCCATACTGTCATTCTTTCTTATTGAAGTCTAGTGAAGATTTTGGGCAAAACAATTGAATTCAGAAAGGCTTCAAGTTGTTTGGGTTTTTTTAAGCAAAGATTAAAGACAGAAGTGGATGCTTTTTCATATAAAAACACATTTGCATTCTAGAACTGGTATATTTTTAATATTGCAGATTGAATCATTGTTTATCTTCATAAGTTGCACATTTACTATTTGCTGGACAGTCTTTTTTCCCCATATGTGTTCTTTTCCTGTTTTTGCAGTGAAGTAAAGATAGAAAATTGAAGCACAAGTTTAGATCACTTTCTCTAAAATTGTGGCTTTAGATCTTACCATATTTTTCTTACTTGCAGTCATTGAAATAATGGGTAGGATTCAAAGTTCTGGGCAGAGATGGTCACTTCCTTTCCTGGTTCCATTGGCACATTCTTGTGCATGGATTAAACAGTAAAATGTGAGGTTTGGACATCCTGGTAGACATAGAACAGAGATACAGAGAAAGCAGGGAATGTCAAACCAATCAGACTGTATTACAAATTACGTGCTTCCACAGAAATTCTGTAAACATTTATGCTCAGCTTCTTCTGACTGGCATCTGCCTGGAAAGGGTAAAATAAACTTTAATGTCAGTCTGTCTTCTGTGAAATTGATACAGCTAGAGCTGATAAAAATGTCCTTGAGGCATCAACCACCTTTCCACAGTTTTAAAGATGACAAAATTCTGTAAATTACAACCACGTAAATCCACGTATTACTGCAGGCTCACAGTGATGTAGATAAGAGCAATATTTGGCTCAGCTGCTTTCCTTCTGTTTAAACTGTGCTCATAATGAAGAAGAGCAGAGGTAATGTGATATAATTGCTCAACACACTTTTCTGTAAATAGTTTTATTAAGACAACAGTTAAGGAATTTTTCTGTACTTTGATGGTCTTTCAAAAGCACCTTTCATTTGAAACTAATAAGAATTAACATTTTTGTTCTTTCTTATGGTTTAAGAAATTATGCTATTGCCTTGATATTACGTTAGTTTTCATCTGTCTCTAATTTAGTAGTTACTAACCTTAGATATGATACTGTCTAGGTTTATAGATGCTTCCCTCCAGCAAATTCTCTGCCACTTTGCATGGAAACTGTTCTGAAGATGATATTATTTCTATATACTGCTTTTTTTTCATATATGAGCTCAATATGAGGGTTTGTGAGCTGTCTTCTTAGAGGCAAAGGATTGTAGGGTTTCTTCCTCTACTTCCTCATGTGAAACATTAGCACTCACAATGTGATAGGTAGAAATTACAATACAGGTGTTAGAAGTGCTTTTAATCAGGTCTGAAAATGCTCTAATAAAAACTAATTCAGATTACCTAATTGGTATAATCAGATTCAAATAACAATACTGTCAAGTGTGTCCAGTTGTATTATCAATTCTGCTAGAATAAGATTCTGCACTTTTGCAGAAACATTGTTTCTAAGAAAAAAATATATGGATAAAAATGATACACTGAGAATACGCTGTACTCCTTACAATTATTTTTCTTAAAACTGGAAAGGAGAATAAGAACAGCTTTCTCGGGAGAAATGTATGAAGAGTAGACAAGTGTCACCAGCATAAAGTGCCATGACATTCAGTAACAATGATATTAGTCACTAAATATACATAAACTCAAAATAGCCAAATGTAGAACACCACTGGCAAATTTCACAATGTTGAGGAGAAAGTCAATGCAATAACATAAGGATGTATGTAAAAAATTATGGTTATATTGTGTTGTGATGCTTCTATGTATTATGGAAGGAAAAGGTCAAGGTATGGGTGCATCCTGGTTGAAAAAGAGACACAATGTGGTGAAAGGAAGGGTCAGTTATGCCATATGTTGTCCTTTGTGGCATATTTCTACTCCATTGAAATTTTTTTCCATTTAGGGGTAAAGCTTCTGTAGCCTAAGATACCCTAGAGATGCTTTCCTTGACAAGAAGCAATGTAAGGGAACATAGTTGGTGTCCTGAGTCCCTGGCTTTCTTTTTAGCTGTCACCCAAATTCTGGATCTTGCTCGCATAAGAAACCTTGCTCCACCCCCTCACCCCCCGCCTTTTTTTTTTCCCTAGTTGAACAGAAGCAACCCTTTCCATTCCCTTTGGACAAATGTTGCAAACACTGGGCAGTGAGGGGACCTAAACTTATTCATACCAGGCACACTTTGACCTGGGAAATCTGGTTGGTTTATGTGTTAGATTCAGGCTTTTGTATTCCAGTTGGGGTTTCCATTAGAAAGAAGGACTTTTACCAGCATTGGATTTAGTCAGGCAAGAACATGCACATCTGTGAAAGAGATGCTCAGGATGGCAAAAGATCAGGCCTCTGCAATAAGCTCTTCCAGAAACATTCTCTGCCTGTTAAACAAAGTCCAATATGAAAAAAGGTTACTGCTCAAGTAACTTCTTTTTTTCCCCCAAATCACAAAACACCTTTTGAAGTACATGAGAGAAGAACCTGAATAGAAACTTAGTAATCACTGTGATCTCAATGCGGACTGTTATATATAGATGAGCTAAATTCTTTTTTGGTTAAACTGCACGCAGTATTTATGCAACAGCGGGATTAAGTTTCACTCGTGACTCATAGCAACTTGTCCTGTTCTGGGCTTCCCAGTACGAGAGGTGTGGACATACTGGACAGAGTCCAATGAAGCTACACGAAGATGATTAAAGGACTGGAGCATCTCTCCTATGAGGGAAGGCTGAGGGAGCAGGGACTGTTTAGCAGAGAAGAGAATGCTCATAGGGGATCTCATCAGGGTGTATAAATAGGTGATGTGAGGTTGCAAAGAGGATGTAATCAGGCTCTCCTCAGCGGTGCCCGGTGACAGGACAAGAGCAAGCAATGGGCATAAACTTAAACACAGGAAACTCTGAACATTGGGAGACACTTTTTTACTGTGGGAGTGACTGAGCACTGGCACAGGTTGCCCAGAGTGGTTGTGAAGCTTCATTCTTGAAGATACTCAAAAGCTGCCTAGACACAGTCTTGGGCAACCGGCTCTAGGTTGTCCTGCTTGAGGAAGGGGTTGGACCAGATGACCTCTAGAGGTCCCTGCAAACTTCAACCAGTTTGTGATTCTGATTCTGTGCCTGCACTCTGGCTCTAAAGACAAAATTTAATTTGTATAGAAAGCAAAAGAAGATCTCTTCATTCAGTTATGGCTAAGCCAAGAATTAGTAGAAATAATTTTCAGTTTGTGTACTCTAACTTAAAGACTGCAGCAAGAAGTACATGAATAAATCTAGTTCTCATCACTGATGAGAACTGGGAGTTGGTAACTGAGTTGTAAGTAGAATTGTGACTTGAAGATGACATTCTCAATGTATGGATGCATATGGACTTTACTCTTGGTTTCAGTACCATTCAATTAGCATGGTCAGTTTTCATGGGTAGTATCAGTAGAGATCAGACATGTGGTGCAATTTGATAATGGTAAAACCAAAGTCTGCAATTCTGTTGAAGAAAAAAATCAACTTTGAAGTGATACTTATTATTCTCCTGTGCCAATTTAAATTTCTGATCTGCAACTCTTTTTTTTTTAGCATTGATAGTATCAGTCTTCACTGCTCTTGCTCTGCAGTGCCAATACCAAGATCTTCCTGTCTCATCCAGTGATGCTTATAAAGCTTTTATAACAGTGTCTTTGGGCAGGCTGTGTCCGCTGATTCAGGCATAGGGGGAACCAGGAGCTTTTCCAAAATTTTGACAATCTTTCTTCGTGACCTTCTTTCTCACCTCAGATAAATCAGTTAATCTTTCTTTGGCTCAGTTTTGCTGTCTCTAGAAAAAAATTACTATGTAATATTGCTGCTGTAAAACTCTGCTCGTGGTCTGCCAAAGTGATTTGATATACTGAGATTTAAGGCACTGCAGAACTGCCTGCCTTACACAATGGCTGCACGTTCCCATGCCTAGGGACTGGCGTCTAGTGGCTCATCTTCAAACAGGAGAGAGTAGCCAGGCAGTAACAACCCCTCTTGGTCTCTCTGGAAAACATTACACAGGTAAAATGTCCTCTGTGAAACCTCTCAGCTTGACTTTTATTAAGGTGATAATACAATTTGGGTGCGTCAAAGATGACCAATGTTCAGCCTTTGAAGGAGAGAAAGTTAATTGATGGGTAGGAGTTGTGGCTTTGAGGACATTTGTGACCTTTTGTAATGCTGCTCATTCATGTTATTTCAGATGAACTAATAAAAGCTGCATTGCACTTCTCTGTAAGACTTTTCTACAAAGGGTAGTGCCTTGCCAACTTTCAGAAACAATGGATGGAAACACTAGAGTTGATAAAGAAATGTGATCTATAATTGTCAGGTTGATTTAATGGCCTTGTAACTGCAGGTGGTCCCACAGACGTGGTGCATACCGCCACCATTCAGATTTGAGAGTCCTCAGTAGCCCTTGCAGTGAGGAGTCTCCACAGCTTTCAACTCATTTATAACATAGAAGTATGTTGGTTTGCTGGTTTAATCATATTACTTTAACTTTGCAGCCCTCACTTGGGCTGCCTGCAAGGTGACTTTTCCTTGCGTACAAGCTTGATGTGCCTTTGCTGAACCCCTAGGACCAAGTGCTGAATGCCCGGCATTGCGTTTACAGGTGCTTATACTAGCATGGTGATGCTCCATGTGTCACTGCTTTTTTGCCTCTGACTGCCACCCCTATTCTTCCTCAGTTCATACACTTTTCATTTTAATAGAACCACTGCTGTTCCTTGTGTAACTTCTCTCCTCCTTTTGTCCTTGCTTTTCCTGCTGGAAATCCTGGCTTAGTATCACATGTTGAATAATTGAGTGGCAGTTTGCTGGGACAGGGCTTATTACTGGGCATCACTGACTCAGGTGTGTGTAAAATAAGGAGAAATTTCCAGTGAAAATAGCCAGATTTCTGCATGTATGAGATCAGAAGATTGGATCCTAGAATAGTAGCCATTTTACATGTATTTAAATTACTTTTGGCTTTCTAGTCTTTAGCAGAAATGTTTTCATATTTCAAATTTATTTGGAGCAACAGCATTTAACGCGAGTGCTCTGTGGAAATTTACAGTACAATTTATTGTCCTTCCCACTTTATACCAAGTGCTAAATTCAATGCAATTTTAAAATGTTTAAATATGAATTATAGAATTTTGCTAAAATACATTTAATAGCCACTGCCAATGTTTTTGTGTGTATGACAGAATAATTGTGTGGCTTGTTTAGATTTTTTTGAACTTCACCTCCTGCTAGTGATGGCAGATATGAATAATGTTTAGCTGAAAAGTGACTAGGACAAGAAACCTCTAAATATCTGCCAGAAAAATAAAAAAGGATTAGTAGATGTGTATAGTTCTGACTGTATAAACAGTTTTACAAGTGTATTATTATAATCAAATTCAATGTATTCATTTGTTTTCCCAGTTTAAAGATCTTAGGTGCACAGCAGAAAAGAGAGACGATGGATTTTGTGCTGTAGCAACTGAGAGGGCAGTGATGAGGGTGTGGAAGAAGGTCAGAGGCTGAGCCTGAACCTGTTTAAGCCACGCTTCTGCCCTTTCCTGCCCTTTGGTCCTGCATGCAGTAGTCTCCCAGTGCCATGGCTTGTGAGGACAGTGACCTACATAGGATTCGTTTTTTAAAACCGTAATAAGTCTGCTCCTACAGGAGACATGCTGTAATCTGTCTGGTGACGCAGTTATCTAGTTTGAATGTGTGCCACTAATTATATGAGGCAGCCAAGCACAGAGTCAGTGTTGAAGAAATGCTCCCATGGTCCTTTTCAGGCTGTTTACAGCCACCAAAAGCTTCCATAGTCAGCTTTATAGGACAGAGATCCTGCCATATGTTTGTAAGCATTAGGGCCTTTTTATGGTACCACACATAAAAGACTGAGACAATAGAAAATTGACCCAGGAGCCTCTGCAGGTTCACTGATATAAGCGGGAGTGATGTGCCCTATTGGCATGCCTGTAATTCATAGGGTGTCTCTACCAAACAATTTTTCTGTCCATGCTTGGGGTGGAAAAATAACTTTTGAAAGTATTTGAGAATTGCAAACCTAGGTGACAGTCAGATTTTATCAGAGGTGTGGATAGCCAGACACTGCATAGCTGGCAGAAGGTAATGGAGTTTGCATGAATGCTTGTGCTTAACCATTTTGCAGTTGATTTTGGGTTTATCATTTTCAGAATTCAGTAGAATACTTCATTCTCTGAGCCTATTTTTAACACTTTAGAAAGTGTTTCAAAGGGCAGCTGGCTTCCCTGACTTGGTTTTAAGTATGTCCACAAAACATTTATAACTTTAAACTATAGCAAAAACATTTACTTTAAAAGGATTTTTTTGTCCTCTTTCTAGGCAGCCTGTACTACCTCCCTTCCCCCACAGGCTTACCAAGCAAGCTGTGTAAAGAGAAGTTAGAAGTGGCCACTAAAGAAAACAGTTGAACCAGACAAGTATTTGCTGAGAGCTTAACCTGGAGTTTGTGCCAGATTGGCTATGCAAGCCTTACTAAGCGGCTTCTTTCTTCCATCAGACATCAAAATTGTTTTCTTTTGTGACCACAGACAGGGAGATGCTTGGAGTACGTCAGAAGCCATGAGTTAGACTATATCTATCAGATAGTTATGGCAGTGGGTGCTCTCCGAGGATGCTTAGTGTGGGCGAAACTGCATGCGGAGGAGGCAGGGTAAATGTCATTGCATTTAGCTGAAGCTGAACTCGGGGCTGCTTTCCAGCCAGCAAGCGTGAAGCTAGCATTTTACCTCTGCAGTGTGCTGCTATTGCAGCACTGGCTGTTTTTCCACGATTAGCTAATAACTTTCTGCATTGCGGGCCTGCATGCATGCAGCTTTGTTGTCTGTATCATTACCTGTCATTTAAAAAAAAAAAAAAACAGGCAAAAAACCACATTGAGATCTGCAGATGTGAGCACTTATATTCCTAAATAGGGTAAGAAAAGTAATATTTTGTACTGTTTTGTGGTTGATGTGGAGTTTGTGCTATTTGTGAGGGTAAAACAACACTGAGGCTAGGAAACTAAAGGCTTTTATACCACCTTCTCATGAAGTGAAAATTTCAGAACTTATTTCCCACAAGACACCCAATTCTAGAAAATAGCCTTCTTTTGAACTTTTGAAGTAGGAATCAGCAGGGGCTTTTCTGGGGTAGCAGGGGAAGGGTTTGCAGGTTCTGTAAGGACCGTCATCCCCAGGCGGTGCGATGAAGGGAAAGATGGTATCTCTTGAGGACAGGCATTGTCAGAAAGAACTTGGCCAGAGGTCTTCTCCTGCCTGTTTCTTATAGTAAAAAAAATTATATCGTGTATGCAATTATTGTGAAACCCAAGCCCAGATCATGAGAGAAACCCTTAACTTATTTTGAGCAGTTCAGAGGAACACTGATAAGCATCCTACTAACCTATGTATTCTAACTCTGTCTTGGCATCTACAAAAAGCCACATGTAAAGAAAATGTGTCTCATCTCAAGATATTGTGATGCTGTAGTTTAGGTGCCCAAATGCTGATATGCCCAGATAACTATGCAACCAGGTATAGAACTCTTGGCCTGTAAGACTGTGATTATGGAGAGGAAACATATGGAAGACTGTCCTGTGAAATGCTGAGGGAGAACTGGTGTACTTCATCTGGATTTCAGAACTGATGCCATAAGAAAACCAGCAATGAACCAAGCACAGTTGCAGCTTTTTTGGCCTAGCGGTTAATATTGCAGAATTTGGGAATGCTTTGTACTTCCAAATATCAAGCTACTGCTTCAGTTCTTATTGTGGATTTAAAGGTCTATCTTTGGGCATACAAGTTTGGAGATGTGTGGAGATACTAAAGCAATGGGAGTATATCCTTCTCCGGAAAGGAAAAAGTAACTATGGTCAGGGCGGTCATTTGATCTTACTGGTGTAGTTTTGCAGAAAACATATGCAATCTTCAGGACCTAGCTGAAAATGTAAGTGATTGCATAATTGAATATTAAAGCTTCTAGTACTTATGCTGTTCATTCCCTTGGCAGTTGTGTTTTAATACTCCTAACATAAAATAATCCCATAACAAAATAATAGAATTTAGAAACAAAGAGGGTGAGATATTGAACTGGTGCCCATTACTTCACCTTCTTTTCATAGAAGGGTTCCTGCCATGATAAAATACTGAACTGTTTGTAAGTGAGCACAGCTTTTTAGATTTTGTATGCTGCCGTGAATTTGTGAGGTGAGTGTAGTTGCTATCCAAAGATGCGGTACTTGTTGGAGGGTTAGCTATGAGAAACTGGGTCAGATTACCTGGACCCTGAATGCTCAAGTAATTAACAATATAATCTTCTTAACCTGCAATTATTGTATCTGAATGCCTTAAAGTTGGCATGAAAAAAAAAGTCTTTTCCAATGTCTCACCAGGTTCATTATATTAGGTTCTTATTCAGACTGAACATCATTTTTATATAATATACTATTACATATTTACTGATTTATTTGTTAATATGCCCCAAAGTACTATGATGCGTAATTACAACTAATCTTATTTGCCAAAAGAAATTAATGAAGTATATCTGTTAAAGCTATATTTTTGATGTTTTTATATTCTATTTGCTTTCTTAGGAAATTGCTTTGTTTAATAAACCTGCAGGCTCTTTTCCTGTCATTGGTTCAAAATAGATATGGAAGGAAATTTTCTTTCAGATATATTCCATGTTGCTTCAAACTTTTTTTTTTAAATGACCTTCAGTATAGCAAAGGGAAGTTATTTTGCGTCCTTCTGAAGGGTATGTTAGGTTTTTTTTCAATGAGTCTCACACCAATGTTTTGTGCACTGGTGTAATGGAAACATGTTACATACTCAACCTTTAGACCAGGTGTCACTGGTTCTTTTACAAGTTCCAGCATCAGGTTGGCTTCACAGTGTAATAAAACTATTTGGTAAAACCTCTACAGACGTTGGCCGGTAGAGGCAAGCTGGCCTGGCCTGTTCAGTGCTGCAGGAAGGACAGCAGACAGGGAAAAAGAAAACAGCTCCTTCTTGACAAGATCTTGTCAAGGCAAATTAAAATAACCATGTCATTTATCTATGTCCTTTCTTGTCATGTGCTGCTTAACAGTGTGTCTATGACCAACCTTTCAATACAATTTAGTCTTCTGCCCAATTTGTTTGCTGTTACCAAAAGTCAGTATTCTATTACTGAAGCATATCCATGCTGGAGAATTAAGATAGTAAAATATGGGCTGTGTTTTTATGGTCATTGTAAGTTACATCGTTCTATTTAAGGAGAAATAGTAGTAATCAGCAGGAATGGAAATAGAATTACAGTGCGTTATGGTTCAGTGATGTGATATGTTTTCACTTTGGAGCACCAGATGATTAGTGGTTGTATACCTATCACTTAAAAGGAGGAAAAAAGGATATGTCCAGTTTATGGTGGTATGTGCCGTTTTCTCAACTGTTTGAAGGAAAAATACCTAAAGTGAATTTGGCTTAACAATACTAGCTCCTTACAGTATGTGGCTCATCCAGATAAGGGTTGAATATTATGTTACTCCATATTCGTATGGAGTGCCAACATGTTGGAGGTGCTTGCGAAGCAGTCTTGAGTACTGCAGATTTAAATTCGTAATTCAAAATCAGACTGTGATAACTGCTGTCTACTCCATTCTGCAATTTTGGTTAAAAAAAACTTATTTAAAATTCAGTTACCGTTAGAAATGTCGTTATTCTTTGTTTATTTGGTACTGTATTACAATTTGCTAAGAGCAGTTTAGGCAGAAGTCACCGTTACCGTTCAGAAAGTACAAAGGAGGAATGGGAGTAAGCTTTTGTTTTATCAATTGTTCTTAGGTAAACAGGGATCATTGATTGGGGTTTTTTTGTGTGGTTTTTTTTCTTCATAGCTGCAGATATTTATTAATTTCTTGTACTAATTATCTTAAGCAGCTTGGTGTCTCTTTCTTAGTTGTGCTGCACTTCACACAATTAGTTTGAGTGGTGAAAAAAATGATGTAAGTCAGCAGCTTTCCAGACTCTTGACATTTCATAAACCAGTGTTATATGGATGTTAATTTCTATATAGAATCAGAGCCCTGGCATTTGGGTTCCAGAAAGCAGTGTTTTTCAATATTGCAAAATCTTATTTTCTTCTTGCTAAAAAAGACATCTTTGCTAGCTGTTTTTGTGATGGCTGAAGGTTCATAAACTTTTGGGAATAAAGGTTCCAATGTGGGGGCAATAAATACTGGCCTTTGCTTATTTTTATTAAGTAAAAATGTATCCAGTCTCACTATGATATTCATAATTGCACTAAAGGTCAGATTTTTCTCAGGTTAAAGTTTTTTTGCTCTGCATTTCTTCGCTATGGTATTTAGTATTACAAGAAAATATAGATTTTCTTGTTTGTTTCTTTTTGAAAATAAAATCTAAACTGAAATACGCAAAATTCTCTCAGAGAAGTTTTTATAAAAAAATAAACCCCTCTTTGCAACTTGTTACAGTCTTACTTTATTTTTCATTTTGTGTACTCTTTCCTGCAGATCTGGTGTGATAGTTGGCTAGTTTAATTGCTGCCTCTCCAAAAAGATGAGTGTTTGTAGAGGTAACAATGATGGGAAGAGAACAAAAATAAAGTATTTGTAAATTAACAGTATAGGTGTCTTTATGTGCACCCTTAAAATCTGCAGTTACTCTGACAGAATGGCAGCCGTGAAGGTTTAAAATTCAGAGCATCTGAAGAAAAAACTTTTCAAAATCTCATCATTACTCAAACACAGGCTGAGTAGACATGTAGAGCAGGCATCGGAGTGTTTAAGGAAGATAAAGGAGAACAGCAGTTGCTGCTGTTTTGGATCTTCTGGATGCTTACAATTCTTGGTTTTTTTCCCCCTGAAACAGTCTCAATAGCCCGCTTCCCTGAGTCAGTAGTAATTTTCTAATTAAATGAAATTTCAAAGACAAATGCCACTTTCTCGATGCCAAAACTTGTCACAGAAAGAATTGCTTACAGTGAATCTCCCAGCTGACAAACCAGGGAGAAGAAATGTTAGCTGCTGCAACATTCTTTTGGCTCTGTAAACAGCAGGGTGCCCCAGCTCTCCCTGGTTTTACAAACGTTAAGGCTATTCAGCACCTGTAAAATTTATTTAATGTCTCAGACCTAAGCTTGGGAACCACTCAGCAGTGGCAGTATGTTACAGGCTTGTTATCAGTATGTGGCTTAAAAATGCTAATGTTATTGGACTTTGATCCATTGTCATCCTTGTGAAAGGGCCAGTCCTACAGGTATTGAAGTATTTTAGTCTAGTTTAGTCATTTCATGCAGAGCCAGCATAAAGTAGGCCCTGGTGAGGCCACTTGAGTACTGTGTGCAGTTCTGGCCTCCCTGGTTGAAGAANTACTGTGTGCAGTTCTGGCCTCCCTGGTTGAAGAAAGACAGGGAACTACTGGAGAGAGTCCAGTGGAGGGCTATGAAGATAAGGGAATGGAGCATCTCTCTTATGAGGAAAGGCTGAGATGCCTGGTTCTGTTTAGTCTGGAGAAGAGAAGACTGAGAGGGGCTCATCAATGCTTATAAATATCGAAAGGGCAGGTGTCACGAGGATGGGGCCAGACTCTTTTTCAGTGGTGCCCAGTGACAGAACAAGGGGTAATGAGCACAAACTGAAACACAGGAAATTCCATCTCAACATGAGGAGGAAAAACTTCTTTACTTCAAGGGTGACAGAGCGCTGGAACAGGCTGCCCAGAGCGGTTGTGGAGTCTCCTTCTCTGGAGATACTCAAAACTTGCCTGGATGCATTCCTGTCCAGCCTGCTCTAGGTGAACCTGTGTTGGCAGGGGGGTTGGACTAGATGATCTCCAAAGGTCCCTTCCAACCCCTACCATTCTGTGGTTCTGTAAGCTCATAGCCAGCTTAAAGTAGTCTTGTGCTACCTCAAAATATTTTCCTGGTCCCTCTTGTCAAATCTTTCTTAATGTATGGTGATGCATTAAGGCCCAGATTCTCAAGCATGTTCTTTAACCTTTTTTTTTTTTCTTTCATTGAGAAGACAATCAGCTTTCTGACTAATAGTTTTGGATCAACTTGCTGTGTTCCACTGTGCTGGTATTCTCCAAAATCTACATCCTCTAGAAATCAGCAGGAATGTGCCTCAGGCTTGCTTCTTGAGCTTAGAACAAAAAAAGCAGTCCAGAAAAATAAAGAATACTTTTTCTAGGGAAGCTGTAGTGTCTACAGTAATTTAATGTAGTCTTCAGCAGACATTTTATAGACTTGAGGACCTGCAATTTTCTAGACAAGTTTTAGAGGACCTTCACTGCTGGGACCTGTGAACTCAAATGTATTTGTTCTTTCCTACCCATTTGATCTCTGTTCCACCCATTTTATGTGCCTTACCCATGATGATTTTGTTTTGTGTTTAGTCTTCTGCTGAAGAGCAAGTGAGCTGAGACCCTCCTGGGACATGTCACCTAAGTTTAGGTCTCTTTGCTAGTAACATGAGTGTCTAACTGCAGTTGTTTTTAATGACTGGGAGTTTCTTTTGACACTAGGTGATGCAGATGTATCTCCCATTCTGTGGGATTGCCATATCCAATGCCCAGCTATTTGCAGCTTCAAGGAAGGAATATGACAGAAGCAGGGTAAGTAAAAAATATATATTGGACCAATATCAAACCTTTGTCTTTTGTTCCTTCAGATTCCAGCTATACATATGTGTTTGCTAAGCAGATAGTTTTAACTATGTTTTATTTAAAAAAATGCATTTTTGACAGATCACTATCTTGACTGAGGCAGCAAGCAGAGAGTGTGGGAGGGAAATACGCTCGTGGTGGTGGCTGTTTGTTTCCTGATGTCAGTTCCATGTTTCGTAGTGCTGAAACAATTGCGTTTGTCACACAGACGGTGCAGGAGAGAGCGTTACTTTGGCAGAGATTCAAACTCTCATAAAATTCCAGCAATATCAAATGTTTGCCATCCTGTATTTGTAATATTCAATTCAGGTGCAAATAATGTGGATGTGTCTTTTATAAAAGTAAGCAAGAAGAAAACCTCTATGTGAAGGGTTTTGACAGCATGTGTCTGTGTAGATATATTACTCGCATTACTCATGATTGCTGATGCCATGTATGAGTTGGGGCAGGAGGCTCCAAAGAAGTGAAAATAATGCTGAGTTCACATATCACTTACTTCTCAGAAAGGTCTTTAGTTTTTTAAGAAATAAAATTGTAATTTTGAGAGTATTCTATAATTGTTGGCTTTTTTTTTAAATCACCTTTCCTGCAGTGATGGGAAATTATACTTTTGTTATCATGGATCACAGCTCCAAAGCTTCAGTAGAAATACCAATGGTAGCATTGAACCTACTATTGCTTCACAAAGCAGGGGAAACTACAGTGGGGTGGGTCTGTGTAAGTACTGACATGTGTATATTCAGGATTTTGGTGCTTTCCATGTGTGAAAATTAATGCTTTCCAATACTTTGAAAACTAACAATAGCCCTTTCTAATGGTGTATATATTTAAGGGTCATGAAGCATCTGAGCTTGTCTTCTGTCCAGGTTTGACTACAGACCACTACATTTTCGGGTGGAGATGTGGAGGAGACTTGGGGAAAAAGAAGATTTTTATGCCAAAGATGTTTTTCTTTGATGTTCAAACAAAATAATTGTTTGACTACATAGAGACTTAAAATTTGCTGCAGATTCCCAGCCTGCAGGGAACAATGACAGACTTTTGAGGAGTCGGGGTTTAATCTTCTGAGGGAGGCATTCAGCAGAAAAGTATTAGGGACTTTCTCATTCTTTTAAAAAAATGGTAAATTCTGGTGGTTGGGCACATCAGGATATTGGATTAAAGATGCAGATTCTTTCTTCTTGCTGCTTCGGCCATGTGAGGCATAACAAATACTGACATTTGACAGCTACGTGGGGGCCTGTACTTAATTGCATTTCTGACCTGTTGGTGGTCTTTAGCTTTGCCTAGTACATGGTTGAAATCAGTTGGCAAGTAACATCTGACAAACAAGCTGATATTTGCCTTCCCTATCAAACTGGGCACCAAAGTTGGCAACTTACAGTGATTATGACCAATGTTTTGCTGATGACCACTGTGTTAGGAAAGCTAAGACCACTGACATTTATATGCTTACCTACATGGATGTTCTTTAGTGTTGGTGCCCTAAACCAGAATAAAGGAAAAAGCACACTTCCTTGGATCCATGGTAAGAAGGAATATGGTCTATTATTTTTAAAGTTGATGAAATGAGAGGGGAAGTCCTTAATTTTAAAACATTGTATTTTACAGACATGTTAGTGGTAAAGACTGGATCAGAGTGCTATTGGAATATGGAAGCATTGATGTGTTCTTTTTCTTTCCAGCTTTGAACATGCAAAATGAGTAATAAATGAATAAAATGGAGTTTAAATGCAACAGTAAATTCAATATAACAAATCAAGTAACTCAATCCATACTGTGCACTTGGAGGGTTGCATTACAGCCATTGTTTCATTTTTGGACCACAGTGAAGTAGTTTGAAAGATCCCCATTGTTTGCTAGGAGTTGGATTGTGCCCAGTTGTGAGCTAAGAAATACTTAACTTCTTTCTTCAGATACCCCCACCCCAATTCTCTTGCCATAATCATTAAGAACTTTATTTGAATGAAGATTTCAATGGATCACTCATTGAAATCAGTCCCAGAGATTATGCCTCCTTTGCAATGCTCCATGTATTTATTAATTTTACAACCAGTACAAGAGCTTTTTTGTCCTTGTATGCAGGCTTTACTGGAAGTAGTGAATGACCTCTTTGAGGAACAGACTGACTTAGAGAAAATTGTCAAGAAAATTATGCATCGGGCCCAGACTCTGCTGAAGTGTGAACGGTGCTCAGTATTACTTCTGGAAGATATTGAATCACCAGTAAGTATGGCTGCACATTCTGTAGAAAGGCTAATATTTGAGTGGTGGAGCAGCTGCTTTTGTGGTGAGGCTGTTTCATATCATATGCGAGTACTGGACAGCACGTATTCTTCCAGCACGTCATTCTTAAACGTAAATTAGGTACAGGTTGAATCTTTATCAACACCACTATTGTGTTTTAAACCCCAGTAGGTAGCTAAGCCCCAAATTGCTGCTCACTCATTTCCCTTCCCCAGTGGGATGGGGAAGGGAATTGGAAGGGTAAAAGCGTGAGAACTCATGGGTTGAGATAAAGACAGTTCGGGAGGTAAAGCAAAAGCTGTGTGCGCAAGCAAAGCAAAATAAGGAATTAATACGCTACTTCCAATCAGCAGGCAGGTGTTCTGTCATTTCCAGGATAGCAGGGCTTCATCACATGTAATGGTTACTTGGGAAGACAAAT
>RSEF01000007.1:17242444-17306113 GCA_003993805.1 Himantopus leucocephalus
AGTAAAATTTTATTTCTGCTCTTGTCGTCAAGTTAGGAAGTCTAAAAACATCACAGAACATGTATTTCGTAGAAATTGTGTTCCTGTGACTAAATCTTGTTTGGGAGCCCAGTCAAAATAGAAGTATATGTTTTGCTTGGTAGGATCTGTATTTAAACATTGATAAAGGGCTAATTGTAAGTAGTAATAGAAAGAGCTTTTTGTCCATATGGGGTTACTGTATTAAGCCCTACGAGATAATACAACTGGTAACAGTTCACATAAAATGTCCCACGTACCAAACGAGTGGATGAAGAGTCAGGGCTATTGTAAGAAGGTTTCTCCCATCTTTCAGGGCCCAAACTCAGTGATTATCATACATTTTTTATGCAAATCAATTCATACTGAGTCTGAATTGGAATTTTCCATGTCAAATAGCTGCTATAATGCTAAACCTAGCCTTCTGTCCAACTTGCTATCCATAGCTTAGCAAACTTGAAGATTACTTTGTGCTTTGCTGCTTTTAAAAATATTTTTTGGGTAATTTGCCTTTTTCTTGCTTTGTTTCTTCACCTCTAGTATGGTAAGAAGCTACTGCTTCATTAAGATGAATGCGCACATTGTACTCCAGATTACGACAGGTCATTATTCTTAATGCTTTTCATGGATTGATCTCACAGCATTACAAAACTGGGTAGTGTTATTTTTAAGATGTGTGAGCTGACAGCAGAGTCCAAGGCCACCCAGAAAGAAGCTAGATCTCTTCCATGCCCTATCCACTAGTATAGAGATGGGAATGGCAAGACAAATGGAAAACAAGTGATAAAAAATAGGAAGGTTTAAATATGAATAAATGAACCGCTGATTCATCTGGGAATCACAAGTTTACTGCTTTTGACAAAGAGCTTCAGAGTAGCAGTTGGTCTTTCCTAGGTCAATCAGATGGGTGAAAATACATTCCTTTTGTTCAGGAACAGGAGTATGAATCAAGAGATGCGGTTGTTATTCCTGTTTTTCTCAAACTTGATCTGTAGCCAAATTAGTCAAAATAATGTAGAGTGGTGTCAAGATAACCAAGCTGGCTCATTTCTTGTTACCATAGTTATATTAGCATGTTACCAAAAAGCAATTTGTAGTAGCCTGCTCTGCATGTAGTGAAGTCAAGATTATTTTAACTTTGGTCTGAGACATGAATAAACACATGCAACCTGCTAGCTAGTCTTTACAAGGTTTATAAAGGTATATTTCTGTGCATCTTAATATAAAGATTTGTTGATTTTTCTTTCATTTTTCATCCAGTGGAGAGTGAAGTTGGTTTTACGAAGTCCAAGGTTAGACTGGCAGATATGATGTCACTTTTGGATCTAGCACAGGCACAGCTTGAGTTATTGGCACTATAGTGGGAAAATAAAGGTTATTTAGGATACGGAACAATGCCGCGAGCCCTTGACATTTGAGCTTTTTTCTAGTGAGTTTTGCCCTTTTCATTCTACAGCAGCTGTAACTGATGTAAAATCATGAGACGTTTCATGTGGAAAAAAATGGCAAGATGAGTTTCTTCAACATTAGACCAGTGAAGATAAATATTAATTCTTTGAAATTTTAGTGGCAATCCAAAGAGATTATAGGCTGAGAACAATTCTAGTTAAAATTTCTATCTGAAAGAGAGAGAAGCTCTGAGGACAATATAACTTTCCATGTCCTAACCTACTTTCTCACACAGTTTTAGAAGAAACTGGCTTTTCTTTTGCCCTTCTTACGTCTGGCTAATAGCAGTTCACCTGTTTAGTCCCTAAATTATAATGAATACTCATATCTTTTTTTTTTCTTTGCTGTTGGTTGTAAAGAAATACCTTGCAAGGCCACACTTGCATTTATCTGTTCAGTCTGCAGTCTTCCAGCACATACCATTGTCAAGTTTGTTTATTATCCATAATGGCACGCTGATGTTCTCTTTTTTGCCAATTGTTTTATTCTTGAAGTACGGGTACGCCAAGTCTCCTAAATTTTCCCTCTCTTTGAAAAAAGATTATATAGATCTTAGAAGCCTGGAGGGTTTAGTTCTGATGTATTCTGGATGAAGGTGAGCCTGAGGGAAGGTGCTGTGGACTGTATCTTTCCTGCACAGAAGTCACCTTGGCAGATGATGTAGCTGAGATTACGGTTCTCTAACCTGAGAACCAAAAAGGTCAGCTGCCTGAGCCAGAGTGCGGGTTGTGTGGGAGAAAATGTCTGTCCTCCCTCCTGGATGGGCTGACTCAGAGAAGGTGCTGAAATCCCTGCTACCGCTGTTGCTCCACTTCTCCCTGGGAGGACGTGCACTCTGGTATCCCCTCATTCCCTGCAGTATTTTTATGCTTCTTAAGGCATCTTTTTGCTCTTCCAGTCCTAGCAAGGGCTGGAAGGGTTCATGTCACTGTTCAGAGAGGATTGTTACGTGTGGTTTTGGCTGTACCACTCCTCTACTATACTTTTACCATTCCTGTCAGGGAGGCTTTGGGGAAGATAGCAAGGCAAAGAGCTGTGCAAGGGGAGCCTGCAGCACTGCTCAGTGCTCTTGAGCTGGGTTAACTCTCCAGCCTGGCATGTGGTGCTCCTGCTAGTGTGTGGGCAAGACAGGGAGCGATGGCTTGCAGCTGCCTGCATCTGTCCAGCAAGACTCACTCACAGCTTTCCACAGTTTGAGAAAATTGTTACTTGTGATTTTTAGAGTAGCTTCTGAGTGTTCTGAGCTGCTGAGGATGGAGAGAGTGCCAGCTGGCTGTGATTTACATCAGAATTAATCATTGATATTTCGTCCTAGTGAAAGTTGAGTGCCTCTTTTCCAGAGTGTAGTTGTAAACCACTTGCTAGGAATGGAGACAACATAGTAGAACATACTTTTAAAACTTCTTCCTGAATTATATCTTGTTTCTTTTACTTGAATTCATTTGCTGCTTAAAAATGCTTGACGCCCATAATCCAGTCCCTATTTAAAGCATCTTACATTATAATGATAATATCATCCAGATTTTTAAGGTATGAAGTGTGAGCTATGCATTTGAAATTTGATTCTTATCCTTTAAGATATTTTCATGCTTCTCAAGTATTGATGTCCTGAAATAAATTTAAAATTATAAACGTGAATTTTTTACTTACCTAAAAAACCCGTAATATTTCTGTAAAGGTTCCAGTCAAAGTATACACATAATATTTATTACAGTCACTCAAAATTCTTATGCCAAATTAAAGTTGATACATTTAGATTTATTTGTGTAAATCATTACTATTATCTTTATTTATAGTCTTTTAAGAATATTGAGTTTTCTTTCAAATGGGTGACTTAGTTGAATTAGTATCCAGAAAATCAATAAAGCCGACAAAAATCAATCCTTTCACTTTGATTGGGTCTTCCAAGCATTTTGCTGTGCATCCTTCTTTTATTCATGTGCATTACTTTGAAGCTTCAAGCTATTGTAGTCTTTTCCATGGCTGCTCAGTTACTTTTTTTCTAAGTAATGTCTCTCAGGTGTTGCAAATTGATCAGTTTTCTTCTCAAAACTAAGACAACAGGCACTTGTTTATTCACACATGAATAGCTACCCCTTGCCAATGTCAAAAACCTGTCTGCAATTAGTCAATGAGAACTTTCCTGCTAATTAGATGAGGTATAAGGTGAGGACTTTAAGGTCTGTGTAGATATTGAGTTTTCTGGAGAAGCTGTGGTGGAGTGTGGTGAGTTAAGCCCATAATTCTCGTTTTTTATACTCATTTACTGACAGCTCTCTAGCTCCTCAGTAGTTGTGGCAGAAGCTCAGTTAGGAAAAAAAAAAAAAAAAAAANAAAAAAAAAAAAGGAGGGAATATTCATGTATTTTATGTCTACTTGGATCTACCTGCTGCAACATACTTACGTTATTGATTTTAAGATTTACTTCATGATCCCTTCTTCAGCCACTCAGGTCAGGCATTTCAGAGCAAAATAAAAAAATGGCATTTCCCTTGACAGGAAAATTATTGGAAATATGAATTAAAAATACCTCAAATTATTATACTAATTTGAAAAATTAAAATCTTAAAATTATATACTTTTAGGTAGCTCTACAGAAAATATTATTTGGAACTGTTTGCTTTTGATGAGCAGGCCTGTATCCCACAGAAACTTGGAACATTATCCCACTCTTGATTCATATGTAAATGCATTTCATCATTAAATGCTGTATTTACTTTACTTGGGAGACCAGTGCTATCTTCAATAGCAAGAATTGTGTAAAGGAGAGTTTTTGATGTACCATTTCAAGAAATACCAAATTATTGTTCCACAGATAATACTTAGTAACCATTAATAACTGTGAATGGTTTTGCTGTTCCTATGAGTATGCTTGTAAGACGTACTGGACTTTCAAGCAAAGTTGACTGTATTCTTTTCTTCCCTTGTTATGTCTTTTGATAGCTTCAAAGACAGTGTGGAGAAGTCGTCATCTTATTCCGACTGGCTAATAAATAATAGCATTGCTGAACTTGTAGCTTCCACGGGTCTCCCAGTGAACATCAGTGATGCCTATCAGGATCCTCGCTTTGATGCTGAAGTAAGAGAATTTTAGAAATCTAAATATACAGCACATTTTTGGCATTGCAGCTAATATAACACAATTTTAGTTATATCCAGGTGGCTGTAAAACATGAATATTTATTTTAAATTACTTTTTCTATCCAGTATGTCCTCCTGATGGGCTGGTGTTGACGTGGTTTTGTACAGTAAACACAGGTCACTGAATTAGTGTGTGACTTTAGGCTGTTACTTAAGTCTGTCTATGGTTCTGTTATTTTCTATTTATTAGTGATACATTCCTCTATCAAGTGCTGTGATACTTGTGCCAACTGATCTTCATTGCTGAAAATTCTGCTGTTGGCGTTCAGTGTTAGCAGCACCATCATTGTTAGCTGCTGGGATGACTGGGACTGTACACACATGGGGTGTAAACAGAACCGGTATCTAGAGACAAATGTTGTTTGTGATTTATCTTAGCCAGCTAACCTCTTAATTTACACAAATAAAATATACACACTGGATTAGTTATTTCTCCAAGATACATATCACTCCTAATAAAAGTTGTTTGTGTATGCTAAGATATTCATTCCAGCCTCAGTTAGGAAGGTGTAGATACAGATAAAAACGTATATGTATACTTAACACCTAAATAAATGTTGGAAGCATATGGAAGGACAAAATCTTCACTAAATTCTATCCAGTGAAACAGTATTATTATGGGGGACTTGGCCAGGAGTTGGGCAGCACATTAATCAGCAGACAGCCTTGGTCAGCAAGATTGCCAAACTATGTTACTGCAATAAGTGTGCTTGGAAGTGTTTCATGTTGAGTTTCCTTGTTTCTAGTTTTATTCTGTGTATCATTAAAGGGGTTATCTCTCAAACCAGCAGAATTTGTCAAAACAAGAAAAATAAAAGGGGTCTGCTGTAAAAGTGTACAAGAAAACTGTGTTGATGCTAATTTGTTCGGTATTTCAAAAAGTACAATTAATGCCTGGAGTCTGTTTCTTGCCAAAGAGATATGCTAAAATAAAGCATGCCAATCCTTGATGTTTGCAATTTTACTTTTAATATATCATGTCCTGAATAATTCAGTTATCTCTTATTTGTTTCACAGTCCTTTACAAGTTAGAGGCACTGCCCAATTTATATTGAGAAAAAGAAAATATTTAATACAAAGGGCGGTAATTATTTTCTGTTGGTAGGTTCCTATGAAAACTTGAACTCTTAAATTCAAATGTTAAGTCAATTATTTCTATAGACAGTTAAGTGTAGTAAGAAGAACATATTATCATATTATCCCTTACAACTTGGATAGAATCAAATGTACGTTTGTAGTTATGAACAGATATTGTTCTCTGCTTCTATTATAAACACTCTCTTTTTTTTTCTCCCAGAACGCTAATTGTCATTTTCAAATGTTGATGCTCAATTTTCAGCTCATTCACTGAGAATTTAATGGCAAAGTATTTTCATTGAATTCATTTTAAGATAGACATCTGAGGCAATTTTTCCCCTACTCCCATGGATTTTGGGTGGCAATCCATGTTGCTTTTAGTGAGGAGTTCTGTGTGCATACAAATAAGCAGTACTCTAGTAAAACCTGAGTTATGTCTTTTGCCAACTAGGAGATCACAGTGATCCCATCCTGCCTCCAGTATATGAATTATTGCTGGTCTTTTACTTTTATTCTATTACAGATTGCCTGTAGCACTGGCGGTTCTAGTAAGAGAACATCTGATCTCCTGTGAGTGGGCTCATCCCACTCTCCAATCTCTTTTGAAAAAATATTTTTTTTTCTTCAGATTTTGCAGCAATGACCCTAAAAAATAAAGCTTATTAACCATAGAAAAGAGAGAATCGGTGATACCTGTAATAAATTGCAAAGTTCTGTACTATATTAGGTAGAAAACAATGAGGCAGAAAATTATCTTCAGAACTACAGGACCAATTAAGCCTACATAGAAAATCTCAGATCTTGGTTTTGACCTCATCCTTCCATTTCTTCTAGCTTGCACTTCTGCACAATTCCCTACTTATGCCTTTCTTCTGAAAATGTGTATTTCCTGTAAGCCCCCTTTTATAGCTGCTTTGCTAAATCCAATTTCAGTTTGACAATTGGGAAGAGTATTTCTGAGGCACACTTACTCAATGGAGGTTGTCTCTACTAATTCAACAGTGTAAGTAATCCAGGAATTGTGTGGATGTTGCCTCAATTGCAGTTTGACGTTAATTCCAAATAGAAGTCAAATAGTGTGAGTTTTCTGTGGCAAAGCTGGTGATGTTTGTATCTTCTTTGGCAACTTTTAGAATAATCCTTGTGACTTTTGGTTAGTCTTACTGTGAATGAGGTTTCAGCAGAAATTTTTTCTGAGTGAGAGCTTATCCATATGGAATGATATTTGTAAATGTAAACTTACTCCTTGACATTTCTATTACTAGAATGTGTAAACGGCTGCCGATGGTACCTACTGCTAATGGAAGCTTTCATTTCTATGTTTTAGGCTGATCAGATTTCTGGCTTTCACATAAGGTCTGTTCTGTGTGTTCCTATATGGAATAGCAACCACCAAATAATTGGTAAGACCTTCCTTACAGCTGCATCATTTTTGTGCTAATGTAAATGTAATTCTGTCTTTTTAATTCTATGTTCCTTTTTCTTCTTTTTCCCAGCTGAATATTGTTAAGAAGTTACGGTACCTAGGATGCATGCTAAGTATCCAAGAAGGGATGTTTTGACTTGGATACTGTATGGACTTTTTCAGCTTTCCCATTGTGTCGTTGTTAAATTATATATTGTATTGAAACTTGAAGACTAACGAGATGAAAACAGAAATTCTAACAATACTAGTGAAAAATGTTTGATATGCTTTGATACTTTTCTTGGGTCTCCCTTTTTTGTATACAACTCAAGCAACTGTTTCTGCAGTCTAGCAAAAGTGGTCATTTTTGTCTGTAATAATAAACTACACAGTCAGGGAAGACTTACTGGAGAGGCTGTGGCAGCTGTCAGAGTTGCCTGTGGCAGCGGTGTGGGCTGGATCAGGACGTGACAGGGTTTTATTGCTTGTTTGATAGGGTGCTTCTCAGCTATGATACACCTGCAACTGGCCTTGCATTATTACCGGTTTTTGGCACAAAAAGGGGTGCCATTTGTAAGTAACAGCGCCAGATTCCTCTGTAACTTTCCACAGGAGAATTCAAGTCAAAGCGATAGCATTTTAAACCAGCAGGGCAAGACTTACATCCCTGTGTGCTGTGGTTGTCAGTGAGAGCTGAGATCAGTAGTGCACTGCTGAAGGCACTCGATGCCAAGCAGGATCAGGATCTTTGAGCTTATTCAGCAGAGATGATATGGGAAACGAGCCGTTTAAAAATATGGCTCATTGTTTGTTGTGAAGTGCTGTATTACCTTAAAGAAGTAGAAAGAAACTGAACCCTTGACTGCTGATAGCTCTTACAGCATTTTTCTAAGGGCATATTGTAGCTAAATGAAATAGAAATGGTTTGTTGCAGTACAACTCAGTATTAGTTCAGCTAGAGCCAAGAGCTTTTAACACTTTTTCAAGTGGTTTAAGGAAATTGCATTTTTTTCATTGGTTCAATAAATTTATGGGTCAGTCATGAGGAAAAAAAGGACTTACATACCCAGGTGATGCTAAACCAAGGAAGATTTTGGGACTGAAGGTACTGATTGAGCAAATTATATTAGTAACTCCAAATTGCTAGGACAATTTACATAATTGCTGTTAGCAAAGTGCTCAAGTTCTTTCCCAAAGAGATCTTTAACCTTTTGTGAAAAGCATTGCGAGTAGCTTTTAGACTTTCAATATTATCCTTGAACAGTAAAGAATAACAGTTGAAAGTAATAAACTGAGTCCTGGTATCAGAACAATCAGACTTTCACATGTTTGTTTGTTTAATGTTTGTCAGAATAAATATTTGCAGTTTTGCTTTTCAGTTCAAAAGATGTATTTTAAATGTTACCAATGAATAAAATATTCTGCATTGTGAATTAATTAAGATTATAATTCATGTTAACTCTTTCTAAAGGGGTAGCTCAAGTGTTGAACAGGCTCGATGGGAAACCCTTTGATGATGCCGACCAGCGACTGTTTGAAGTAAGAGGCATTTAGTTTTGTAGCAGTAACATGTTTTCAGCAGGATTTCGTATTTGTGGTTAATGCTGCTTCAGCCTACTCTAGGGAGGAGAGAATACGTTGTCTGTATCTGTGGTTTGACATTTCGTCTCAGAACTCCTCACTTAATAAAGTTGCATCCTAATTAAAACAAATTTCTTGCATCTGATCTTCCCATCTTGTTGAGGCCAGTGACTTACCTGCCTTCTCAAGATTGTGTGTCTAAGCTTGATTATTCTTAATATTTCCATGCAATTTCTTTCACGATTAAGCCAGTATTTGTATTTGTGTTTGTATTATAATTGAATTATAATCTACTTTCTTTTCTTTTTTCTCTTTTTAATTTTAGGCTTTCGTTATTTTTTGTGGCCTGGGCATCAACAACACAATTATGTATGACCAAGTGAAGAAATCCTGGGCAAAACAGTCTGTGGCTCTTGATGTATGTGTACATCTTAATGAAACCTCTTCTTGCTCATATGTGTCACGTGTAAAGGAAACTACTGCTTCTTAATTTATTGTAGTTAGCATCATTTTCTATATCTACCTCTCTGCACCTTAGAATGTTGTCTTTTGAAAGTAGTGATGAAGGGAGGCTTTCTCAGGGTATGCTTAGCTGTGGAGCTCATGACAGCTTAAGTCGTTTTGAACCTGGATATCTTATTTGATGCCTATGTTTTTTTTACATAAGAAGGGAGGACAGTGATAATGGAGAAGTTTCTTACAGGTGTAAGTGTAGGAATTAATGTAGGCATTATATATATTTTCTTGTCCATCAATAAATGAAAGTTCCTTAGAATTTGATATTTTAGATAGCTTGTCATTGTTTTTCTGGTGTTGTAAAGCGTAAGTAAAACATACTGTGAACAGGACAAAATTTGAAAAAAGTTATCATCATCATAGGGTATCAAAAGCAACATCTTGCTAGAATAAAGTCAAAGCAGGACAGCTGGCCACTCATAAGAGCTCTGCTATGGGTAAAGGCCAATACATAATGCGAGGTCCTGGCATTCCAGCATATCACATCATTCTATAAAATACATATAGAGTAGCTAAATGGATGGAAAGCTTTCTCTTTTTTTGCCCATTGCCTTTGTAGGAATTTCTTTTCCTGTTTCTGCCTGCCACCCTCCTCCCCCCCATTCCATGAAGAATGAAATTTACCAGCTCCTATAAAACTAACTCTAAAGTGCAGAACACTTTTAAAAAAACCCATATGATTATTTAAACTTCTATAAGATTCAACAATAAACAACTATTCTCTGTTATATTCTGGAGTTTTTAAACATAATCATAATAAAAATAATCTTGTTGAGAACAATGCTTGGAGTTTTCAGGATAGCTTTACAAATTTGTTATTTCTACTAAAAGAATAATTAAGGATGGTTTGAATGAAATTTAAGATCTGTTAAAAAGCATTATGCAAGACTGATTAATCTTAACACATTTCTCCCATGAAAGAGTAATGTCACTAAGATTTCAGTATCATTTTAGATTTTACATGTGATAAGAGAAGAAAATGATCTGGCTATCCCTGATGCATGCACCCTTTAACTGTGTAACTTCTTTGAGCTTGTACAGTACCTACAGAACCACAAAAATAGTGTTGGCCTGATTAAGATACAGATTTCTCTCTATTAAAACAAAAATCAAACCAAATTGGATTGCTATGAAGATGACTCGATGGTCTTAAAGGTCTTTTCCAACCCAAAAGATTCTATGATTCTGTACCATTTTTCTTCTTTTGCTTCAGGGTTGGAGATACTTATCTATGTATTGGGGATCTATCCTGTAAAGCACGTAGGCATGTTAAGGCTTTTTGAAGTCAATAGAACTGTTCATGTTAGAAAACATTCTAAGCATAAGTGGCTTTTTTTTATTATTATTCCTGTGTATATATTCACTTAGGAGGAAAAGTTAAAAACCTTCCTTTTTAAGCTTCCTGCAAGTTTCCTTATTCTTTACATATCATAGTCATGAATTACTCTAAGACCTCATGTGCCCCAGATGTTTGTGCAATGTTACACCTCAGAATGAATACTCCTCCTGGCAAGAAAAACAAGCAGTGCCAGATATCACACTCAGATACATAGGGATGAAAGTTAACATAGAAGTTTGTTATTTACTATTGAAATAAAGGAAATTTATTGGTTTAAAATAACAGCTTATTTCTTTGATCTAAAAAAGACTAATAGCCATATAGCTTGAATGTAGATTATAGGTTTGATAAATGGCCACTATGCTTCAGTGAAAAGTAATTCTTTCTATAAATGAGCTACAACTCATGATAATATTTGTGTGAAGTGATTGAAGATGCAGCAGAAAAGTACTGAACAAAAGAATGGTATATGCTGCAGGACTGTGAATCCATTTTTCAGTAATAGAATACTTTATTAGTATTTGTGTATTTAGCTAGGATGGCAGTGAGTAGCATTTGAAAATGACATTGATATCAGATGTAAAATAAATCAATTTGATAGATACCATAATAAGATTCTTATCCAGATACAGAGATACTGGTTTTCATATAGAATTCTCATAAGATTGACTAATAAGCAGAAGACCAAAATGTGAATAAATGATGGGGAAAGGTTGACAGTAGGATGCTCTGTGGTTCAAAAGCAGGCTAAATACCATTTTATATATTAAGGATGCAAAATTTGCAAATGATTAAGAGATTAGAACAATCAATACTACGGAAGACTGTAAAAATCTAGAGGGCTATAATGAGTGCAGATAAAGGAGAAGCTTGACAAGAATTTTGGTATTAAGTGTAATCTATCATAGCAGAAGACAATTTTACTATCCTTACAGATTTCTGAGAAGGTATGATGGTTGGACAGAAAAATAGATATGATTTGAGGAAGAACGTGATGTATAGTTATAGAAAGTAAAACGTGGGACAGAGCGAGTAAATTGGTGTTTGTTATTTATTCTTTTATAGTGCAGGAATGATTTCCTGTTACCGTAAAAGATGACACCTCTAAAATTGATATGAGTAAATATATTTTGGGACTTACTGCCACAACATATTGCATACCAAGGGCATCTGAGATAGAGTTTAGGTATTTGTATGAGTAACAGACACATTCATAGATGAAAACAATTTCGAAATGAGAAATATATATCAAAGCTTTAGCACATGAGCAGATCGGGTGTTGCTGTGTGGTGAGGAGGACCTGTCCTTGCTAGGAGTGCTCTGGCTCTGTGAGCTCCCTCATGGACCAGCGCCTCGTCCCATGCACAGTCAGGCCTTGGTGGGTCCAGTAGGCAGGATGGCTCTTACACCTTCTGGAGTGCTTGTTCAATGTTAGTAGCATCACGTAAGGGTATAATGTATTTCATGTAAATGTATGCATACTTAGAGGTAGTAAGAGGAGGTGCACAGTACTTTGTGCATTATATTTGATGCTTTTGTCTTCAGAATGGTATTGAAGAGCATGTCAGGCATAGCATAGAGGTGCTAATTTGCATGCAGTGATGTGCCACTAGCAAAGGCATTAAAGCTTTACAGTATGGTAAAAGGCATTATTTAAAGTCTATAAACCTACTGTTATTTTTACGTTAAATTCTTCCTCGTTTAATTGTAGAACTCTAGGAGAACAATGTAGGAATGCTTATAATATTAAATTACTTACTGTCCATGATTCCCTATAAAATTCCCTGCAACATAAATGCCAAATATATACCCGATAACCTGCAATTAGTTATTATATGCTGACATTCAGAACTGAATTACCATGCATAAATATTAATTAAATTTGTTTTAAACATCATTTATTAAACTGCAGTACAGAGCCCTATTATTTCTACTTGTCAAGTCTGCAAAAATGTTTTTTTCTTTTGTTCTGGGGCAGGTGTTATCTTATCATGCAACATGTTCGAAGGCAGAAGTTGATAAATTTAAGGTAAGGATTTAAGTTTTTAGTTATTTCTGAAAAATATAACAGTAAATTAAAATGGATGTAGATTATCTGAGAGAAAAGTTTTACATCAAAAGCAGAAGATACAATTAACAATGATTTACAAAGGATGTATTATTACATGTTAGGGTGTTTGGTAGGGAAGGTGGAAAAAATCTTTCAAAGGCTAAAGAGCTGCAGTGATGGGTGCACAGCGGCAAAATACCATTGTCCCAGCAGCAGCTGCTAGAACTGCATGTCAGCCTGGGTTTTGTGGCCTCCTCAGCAAGAACTACCATAGGGAAATCATACCACAGGGGGAGGCAAGGAAGAGACTAGAGAAAATGAGAGGAACTTGAGACTTTACATGCTTACAGTGTGGAAGCTGTTCTGTGTTTACTAAAATGCAGAGCATTCACTGTCAAGATTGCACATAGGCTCAGAAAGCTGGACGTGAAGGTTGTGAGAAAACCTCTTTTAACTTCTGTAAGCACCCTGGGCAGAACTGGAAAGCGATGTGCGCTGAACATAGCATTGCTAGGGACCAATAATTATGTTTTCTTATTGAATCCTGCCTTGCTAAGGGGTAGAGAGTACAGGTAATGGTGACCTTGCTCTTTCATCACTGCCAGCACTCCAGAGCTGCTTTTGTCATAGGCTTTGTCCTTTTCTGCCTGAGGAAACACAAGGGAAACTTGGTGTTGTTTTCCTTGGCTATGAGGAGTCAGTGTTGTAGAGGGCTCCTCAAAGCTGTTTGGGAGGCTTTTGTGGTGGGTATCAGTGTTGGTCTCCTGTACGCAAAGTGCATCAGAGACTGCGTTGAGGTCTGGGAAGGAGATTGGGACTGTTGTGACCCCTCACTGCTGGCATTCCCTGCTGTGGCTCCCTGGCACCTGTCTGGCTGGAAAATAGCTGTTTGATTGTTTTGACACTTGTCTAGCTGGCTGCAACCTGTTCTCTGCACCATGGGGATGGTTGTGGTGGAAGGGGGAAGCTATGGGCGACTTAGCAGAGCTGATACTGAGGAGTTACCTGTGCTGAGGAAGGGCAGCTATTGCGAGTTAGTTAATTAGTTTGTAGATTATTGTCCAAATGATGTCTGTACCTTAGAACTCTGTATCGATATGTGGTGATAAAGGTGTCATATTCTCCCTCTGTTGTTATTGGTGCGGTTACCCACCCTTTTGTAAGCTGAAAATTAGATTACTGAATTATTGCTGGAATCTAACATGCTTGAAGATATTTCTAACACTGCAGCCAGCAGAAAATACTTTTTTGTGCTTAATAAGTTATACCTTACATTTGGCAAAAAATACTGAATGCTGTGTGGGAGAGAGGGGAAAGAAAGGAATAAAGGACCATAAATATTTCTGTAATATAGCTTCTGTGACTGTCAGGATTCAACCAATATCTTTCTGCATACCAAGTGGCCATAATTCTTGGTTGCTGCCAGCCATTGAAAGACAGTTCTCCATTATGGTCTGTGTAGTTGAAATAAAAGCCTGCTATGTTACTCTTTGGACTTAGATACTGATGTGATGAGGAGCTATTCTACTTGTTTTCCCAGGTGTCTTCATTAATAGATTTGCCAGTCTCCAAGTAAGGAATGTCTTGTCATTATCCATTTACCTTGAAGGCATGTAAATGTCCATTTAACGCTTAATGATAAGGTAAAGAGAAATGAAACACACTTATTCATTAATAACCCTGATAAATACATTTTTATAAAGAACACAGGTGAGAAAATGAGGAATATAACCAAGCTATGCTTATACTAAGCTGAAAGACTTTTTCAGAAAAAAATTCCCTTTCCTATATCCAGTTGTCTTGCTTTCAAATCCTGACAAAATGAGTGCCAGGTGGTCTTTGTTAATGCTTTACTCCACTGGTTGTAAACAAAACAACAAAAACCCGGAGAGGACCAGTGTGTGTTGTGGGCCGTCGACAGAGAGCTCATCCCCAGAGAGGACCATCCATCCGTGGGATGAAATTGCTCCCATCTCCCCCCTTGCAGAGCTCTGGCAGCCGGTCTCCCTGCTGAGGTCTCCTGGGGCATCCTACCCTGAAATCACTGCTCTTTTCTCTGTTCATTACATTGTTATATTTTGTTTAAGCCCTTTGTTATATTAGGGTCATCTTCTAGACTTGACTGGCTAATAAACAATTCCTCCCTCTGGGGGTGTTTGGGGCTAAAACTGTCCCCTCTCCCTTTAGTGATTTATTGGCAGATGTCAGAGGAAATGTCTGTTATGATTTACTCGATGTTCTGGTTCAGTCAGAATACGAACAAACACACATGATAGAAACATCTAAATGAGAGTAATGCCAGGAGTTCACTCCTGGCTCTTGACTGACGTGGGACCTAACAGTAATTAATGACTCTGGAGTGACAATACATTTGAGTTGACAACTTTTCAACATATTATCTCAAACATACTGTAACTGGACCCCAGCAGATTGGAAAAAAATGCATAATCTTCCTTCTAGTTGAAGTTGTTTATTTCTATCTTTGTCATTTCTTTATAGTCTTAATAAAATGCTTTTCCATTAATTTTTATTTGCCTAAGATCTCAAGAATATTCTGATGCAAAGTGAAAAATTGCAAGTGTACTTGAAGTTTATTTTTCCTCTGGATTTTGCTAGTGAATTAATTTTATTGCATTACAGAAAGCCTAGCAAGACTAGTTAAAAGTTGATTTTTTTTTTACTTCAAATGTCAATAATTTTCTACTGTTATTAGATGAATTCACAAATATACAAAATGCACAAATACACTTGGTATCTTTTTAAGAATTAAACATAATCACTGTGATCAGTTTCTATAAAATAAATAACATTTATTTATTTTGCTACTAATCCTGTCTAAGAATTAATGAAACAACAACAAACCACCTTAATAAGAAACCCTTAAGAAATGAAATACCTTTCTCCAGATGCTAGGATGGGAAAAAGGGCAGAGCACCATTGGTTGTGGAGCTGGAAAATACAGAGGGAAGTTCAGTTTGGAAGGATGAAGCATGAGTGTAAGATAATGGACCATGTCATGTAATTGGCCTATTCCGTATCCGATTTCTACAATTGTCTAAAAACAAAGCAGCAACATAGATTTGCATAGAATTGGGTTTTTGTGCGTTTTTGGAGGGATTCCACTTCTAGTGTTACTAGAATATAGGTTTCACAAATAAAAATCTGAAAGTCAAGTTTAAAAATGCTTATGTAATTAGAAATTGTTCTATTAATGAATAGAATTTTTTTTTTCTCAGAATAGAATCCAATTCTGTGAATCATTACTGTAAAAATTCATGTCACCTGTCCTTTTCATTATTTGCATTAAAGCTTTTGGAATTCATTAGCACTTACGCTAGCAGGCACACATTGCTCAGGAGACCGGCACGAGCAGGGCGGGTGTGAGGCTAATGCGCGCAGCGTAGGCAGGTGCGGCTCTGCTGACCCACTCGTTCTGCTGCCCATGCCCGGGGGAAGCGGGGATGGAAAATTCACCCCCTTAACCCAGTGAGCTTTTTTTAGCAATGAGCAGGGGCTTAGCACTCCGGGTAGACACAAGTGGAACTGCAGAGGTCTGGATTCAGAGCCTGAGCAAATCCCTTGGTCTCTGCGGGTGATAATCTGGCCCTGGGGAAGGTGATGGGAGGTCTGCCATTGGTTTCGGCGGGATGTTGCTGTCTTCGGCTTTGTTTAGCATTTGTAAAATTGCATAGTAATGTTCCTTCTGTCATCTTATATCTATTTATTCATGGCAGTCTGTCCTTTGTATTGCGATTTCTAAAAGAATAAGATCTCTGAAAAAAGTCAAAATTTAAGATCCAGTCCTCTTTTTATGACAGTTTAAAACATACGTCAAGTGAAAACTTGAGTTGGCATGTGGTGTAAAATGGGTCCTTTTTTTCTGAAAACAGGTAGGGTTTTAAAATGGGGAAAAATGTATGGAAGCTTAATTGAGTTTCAGTAACAGGCAATTGAATCAGAATTAATTATTAATCAGAATTAATTGTGGGTATCTACCATTATTCCTGTATATGGGATGTGCTCTGTACTTCCGTGTTCTAGGAAAAAGGATTTAGTTTTTGTGAATGATTTTACAGGATTAAACTAAAAGCGATGAAAACATACGTCCATTGCCAGATTATTTCACGTTTATCTGCTACTCAATGTTTTTGAACGTTGATTTTTTTTTTTAGATTTAAATTATGATGGCTTCCAAAAAAATCATTTAAATCTTATATACTGCTAAGTTCACATAAATTGCATAATATTTTTTAGGTTTTCTGATACGTGCTGTGTTACTGTGATAGGTAGGTTTCTGATACCATTGCTCTAGATATAGGGAGAAAAAGTAAAGCTTACTTTTCATGGCCGTTTGCAAGTAAAACAAAAAAATCCATCGTGAGTGCAAACATTTCTTGCACATCTGAGAACGTCTGTCTGAAGTCTTGAGCCTGATTTTTCACAATACTTCTCCTCACTTGCATCTGTGTAAGTACGCTCAATTCAGACTGAATTTTGAGAGGATAAGCTAAAGTAATGCACCAATGAATCATACCCATATCAATATTCATTTTATTTTCTTAAGAAGTTAGAAATAGGTATGATTTTAAAAAACTGTGGCAACTCAGTTCTCTCTTGTATTTTGGACTTAAAAGACAATTCCATTATTTCCATTATGTACTAGCGCTAGTGTTTAGCTAAAGCGTTTGTATTATTGGAATAGAAAAATGTAAGACTAGTGAAGTCTGATTAATCCAAGATTGATGCTATCCTATATCCTCTAGTGCCAGGTTTCTTCTCATTGAAATGCAGGCTGTCCAAGACTAAAAATAGTTGCCTTTTAGACAAATATAGAAAGCCAAGATACATGAGTAAAGAATGTAGAATTGTGTCCAGGACAGGGTATTTATAGCAAGAGTTACAGACTTCTGAGACAGTAACAAACAAGTCCTGTGACTTAGCAAGCAGTCTCATAAACACGCAACACCTTTAAATTTAACTAATATAGTTTCCAAAGAGAATATGTAAACAGTGTCCTATTATGGGTAATACACAAAAAAGTATTTTTAAAAAACTAACCTAATTGTGCAGCTGTGAATGGTATAAGCCAGATCAATATTTAATGACTACGATGCATTATTTATAGCCCTGTGAGAGATTCCCTTTTTTAGGTCAAACAGCACACAGGAGAGCTACGCAACAGAAAATAATGTATCACCTGCTTTACAGAATCTTCAATTAAAAGTGTAGTGCGAATAATAATTCCTGTATTTCTCAATTCCATAGCCTGAGGTATGGCTAGTTAAGACCTACCTTCACATAAGGAGGCTTTTGTGTGTCTCTTAAAACCACAGGCGTTTAACTGAATAACAATGGAAAGAGCTGAACCAAAAAAGGAAACAACTTTTAGGACCACTGCTGTATATGACAATGTGAACAACTGAATCATGAAAGATGATGGATTTAAGTGAATTTGATACTTGAAGTGCATTACATGTATGATATAAAATGAATTTTTTCATGTCTTATGCTGTTACAATTTTATACCCGCTCTTAAATGCATAATCAGTGGGCAGTACAATGAAAATTTGAGTTTTATGTATTAATCTCCAATCTCTGTAGGGATGGGGAAAGCATTCCTAGGCTATGTTATTCTCTGCTGTGATGCCATCTTTCAATTTAGAACTACCTTAGTTACTTTTATGTTCTGGTAATTAAATCATTCGTAGTGGTTTATAATAATTATATGATTCTTCCTCAGTAATTAGATGTCAGAAGGGCAAGCTGGCCTCTGTGTTTTGGACCACTTATGAAATATTGCTATTTAAATATGTGTAGCTAGCAAATGAGTTTTTTATGCGTTGATGACAGTGCCGTTGCAATCTGTCTGGTCATGGGTTTACCAAGGACCAAAGGCATGTGATCACGCTGCGAAGTCAGTATTGCAAGCCATGGTCCCAGCCATGTATATGGTGAAACACATACAGTTCTTTAGACACCTACAATTCTATGTAAGTGCATGAAGCTATTCACATGCTTAAGTGTTTTTCAGGTTGACCCCCAAGATGAGTCACACAGACTCTTTGGCTGTCACAGGAGGGTCTGTGCTGGCACCAAGCTTTTCCCTAGTGCTGTTCAAGCTGCTGAAGTTCTACTGAGAGTAGTGACAATGGGGGAAAAAATAAGGAGAAACCTTGAGGGTAAACAGGGCGTAAGTGTTAATATTGAGCTGTGTTCCCTTTTTCCCTTTTGAGAAATACACATGTTCACAAGATGTAAAACACAGTATTTTTTTCTGCTTTTCCACATGCACTGCCCACATAAGACAAGACCTCAAGCACAGTGTTAAGAGTTTCATAATTCATGAAACTGAGGTCTTTATTGTATTACATTATTTCATACACTTTTACATGTGCCTGTGTCTTCAGTTGCCATGGAAACAAGAAGTCAGGAACACATTGCATAAGCTGAAAATTATTAAAAATAATAAATAATGATTAAAAATAAAATACTGGGGGTTTTTTACTAGTTGCTGAAATGTGAGGTTGTCATCTGTTGACATCAGGCTAGTGCTCTGTAGTTCAAAGATACATAAACCTAAGTTTTTTTTTTTACATTTCAGTGAAGAGAGGGAATGGCATGGAGAAGAGTAGGGAGGATTGTCTATGGTCTTTTCTCATACAATGTTTAGGTTTAGGGGCATCGACTGAAATTATCAGGGTACAGATTTTAATCTGACTAAAGATCTCTCTTCAGCAAACATGTGACCTATCACGGTAGATGTTAGAGTTAAAAATTATGAATTAACAGAAGGAAAAGGCAAATGAGGACTGTTGGATGAAGACAGTCATCTCTGGCTCAGGAAATCTCCAAAGTGCAGCTTTCCAAAGCTGAGAGGAGTGCACCGAGAAAGTGTGTTTTCTCAGTTCAAATAGTCTTCCCTGTTCTCGTTCACTCTCAAATCTAAGGTAGAAGGCTCAGAAGGACCTTTGGTCTGGCACAATGCAATTGTTGTTATGTTATTAATCAGTGCCTTCCAACAGCCCTGCTTGGAAAGAAATAGGCAACTACATTCTTTGCATCACTTCTATCACTCAGCAAAGAGACCATGCCTTTTATGTTTAAAATGGAGACAAATGTGCTTTGACTTGATTGTTACTGTCATAAATCTCAGAAACTGCAGATACCAAGGTTTGAAAACTCCCGAGTTTGCCGAATTGTTTGTTTTAGTACAAGCTGTTTCTTT
This sequence comes from Himantopus leucocephalus, assembly GCA_003993805.1. Taxonomy (NCBI): domain Eukaryota; kingdom Metazoa; phylum Chordata; class Aves; order Charadriiformes; family Recurvirostridae; genus Himantopus; species Himantopus leucocephalus. Next base: position 17,262,246 of record RSEF01000007.1, read on the forward strand.
GCCTTTCTCAACCACCTGCCCCTGGAAGCATTTCTGGATAGTACTGCTAAGCTATTCTTCAGCTCCTTGTCTCAGCGCTGGGACCTGTGATTCTCAGGTGCACTTTTAATATGACAGCCATTCTCATACAGACATTGTTACCATGATGAAACCTGTTCTGGTTTGATAGGTTTTATTAAGAATAAGGCATATAAAAAAGCAATATGACAGTTTGTGGGGAAAAAAAACTGTTTTTTTTGCTTTAATTTCTTCCATCAGGCATTTTATCAGAAATAAAGTGGGATGACTTCAGTGCGTCAGAGGCACGAGAGGCACCTGTTTATGAATTACTTTTGGAGCTGTCCTGCTCGACTAGTGTCATACTCCAGCATCTGCCCTAATTCTAGGGATAGTTAATAGAAAAAGCTAATGGGAATTCTGAATTTGCTTTCAAAAATGTAAACATTCATTTTATTGAAATTGCAACATTTTGAATTTACTAGCTTTGTAGTTGGTCAAGATGAGATTAAATTGTCGCCAAAGGTCACTGAAAGGATTCCTAAAATGACCACATTTATTATTTCCAGGTGAAAACATGGAGCTCCCAGAGTAAAATATTCCCTTCCCTCCAGCGCAGATGACACATGAATTTTCCAGGTTGTTGTGGAGGGAGGGTTTACAAGGAGTAACTTAACCTGGTGAGGTTCTGGCACTGAGGTGCTCTCTGAAAGGGCCAGCGCTCTTTGTTACATATAGAGGAGTAAAGGGGAGGTTACAGCGATTGTGAGGAGTACATCTACTGTGTCTGCCCACCTCGGAATATTTGTAGTCTAACCGGGCAGGTTCCTTGCCCTTGTGTTGTCATATCACCTGAGCAGGGCAAGGCACTCCTTCCTGTTTTGGTTTCCTACCTGCATAGAGGGGACAGAAGTATTAAAACATCTCTGTGAAAGATTTCAACATTTCTGCTTTCTGACTGCAGAAGATTGTGTTGCATTTGTATGATAAGCCCGCACAAAACCGGTTTATTTTGTACTGTAAGAGATAAGTAAATCCTGTTTAACAAAAAAAAAAATAAAAATCTTTCTCTTGAGGAAAAGCTATATATGATTTGAGAGAGTTAAGGCAAAAGAAAGAAACCTGTGGCCTGGAAGCTAGATAAAGCCCACAATTTAATCATATATCCATGCTCAGGCAATTTTTTCTGTTCATTTATGAGTTTAGCACAGGTCATTACATGAATTTTTAAAAGCAATAGACTTCTTTTAGTAAGGAATAGGTTCTGGTCTGTGGACTACATCACGGCAAGGGTGTAATATGGATGTCAATAAGGAACTTCCTGTGGAATGTTTTTAATATGCAAAAGCAAATATTTATTCTTCAGTGTTTATGCTGTACAGAATAGTCTCTGAATACATTTATACTGTGGGTTAAAAAGAAGGGAACTTAAGGGTTAGGATTAAAAAAATCTGACAAATCAACATTGATATTCTGACTGCAGAGTAAAGATGCACAGTAACTAGAAATATTAAATAATAAATGACTACTACTAAGATCAACTACTTCACAGCTAGACCCGAGCTTAAAGCTCCTTGTTAAATAACTTAGCAAGTAACAAACTTCCATTACTGAAAAGAACAGAAAATTAAAATTACGTGCATGGTCAAAAGCGGTCTTTGTACTACTTTTTTAAAAAGCTGCCTTCTGTAAAGCTGAAATAGATTTCAATTGATTTAGATAATAATTCTAAGAATTTCTGCTATATTCTAATATTCTTTCTATACTCTAATATTCTTTTGCAGTACTAGAAAGCATTCTAAGTAGTTTAAAATATTGCTGACTTATTGCCTTTAATAGTGGCTGTTTTTCAGTTTCTTAATAATTATTCACACTAATACAGTGGTACTTCAACAACAGAAATTTTCAGCAGAGGAATAATAATAAAAGAAAACATTTATGGTTATTAATTTACCCATACTAAAAAAAATGTTACTTTGCTACTCTCGAATACTGCATTTTATTAGTTACATGGGAAATTTTGTATTTCTTGCATGTTTTTATATTCAAACCACAGTTGGTCCAGGACTTGAGAATTCTTAGAAAAACAAACTAGAAATAGCAATTGTTGGGGACATAGGGTTTCTCACAAGTGAAGGTGAAATGATTTATTATCCAATGGACCTGTTGTCTGTCCTTCAATCTGATCGGTCATCATACTCCACAAGAATCTCTTGTCAGCTGGAAAGCATTGAGGAATAAATACAGTTCAACATTGCTACACCATTTAGCCAACGGCCATGCAAAAAGTGATAAGATAATGGAATACATTTAAAATGTCATGCGAGCCTGAGGAATATCTGATGAATGGTTTAAAAAAAATTTTTTTGAAAGGTTTTCAAACAGAAAGAAAAATCTATCTAGTGAAGACTTGTGCACTTAAATTGGACCAGAATAATTTAAAAAATAACTGGGGTACTTCAGTGTATAACAGTACTTTAGGAGTTCTTTACTGTGGGTTTATCATGGTTCTTTTGCCATCAATAAGGAGCAAATTATTCCCCACGCAGTTGATAGGCTAGCCCCAGGGATGTCTTGTATGCGACATGTATGTGTTCTGAGACCTGCATTCCCAGACTGACCCAGTAAGACCATTGTACTGTTTGTTTTGACTTGTGAAAGAAAAAATTCTTCAAAGACATCCAGAAAAATGGCATAATATTTCACATTTAAAATTATTCTTTGTTCTTCTGTGCTTGGATTCCTTTTGTAGCCCTGGCAGGCTGACAGTTATAACTGGGAATTTTCTGGTTCAAAAATCAAGTTGCTTTTCACCAAACCTTAGTTGGATAGAAATTTTTTAATTGGATTTAATATTATCAATGTTAATTTTAAAATTAAACAAGTTCTTTAGTAATTGTCCTGATTTTTAAAATAAGGAAAAATCTTTTGTTTTCCCTAGCATATACCCTACAATAGGAAAAAATACTTTTCTTTGTTTATTCCTGCCTCTATACAGTGTTGTGGATGCAAAGAGTTGTTTGTCATAAATGTTTACTGGTATTGATTTTAAATTATTAATGGCAATATTTCTGTAGGTGTTTTTTTAACAAAATATTGTACAAAAGGAAACATAAATATGCCCCAAAGGAAGAAGGCAGTGTTCTATAAAGGCTTTTGACATTGCCAATAGGTTCATATCAGAGCTAGAACCTTTTTATAATTAAAACTGAAGAAAGTGAAAAATGGGAAATAGATGAGAAACGTTTTTCTGAGANATAAAGGCTTTTGACATTGCCAATAAGTTCATATCAGAGCTAGAACCTTTTTATAATTAAAACTGCAGAAAGTGAAAAATGGGAAATAGATGAGAAACGTTTTTCTGAGATGAATCTGTTTGGCCACTGGGTGCCATCCTTGCTCCACTTTAAGGCTGATCGCCTAGCAGCATTTCTGTTAAGCTGTAAAATCCTGAAAAAGGTAATACCGGTGCAATTTCCCACCATTGTAATGTCTGTGTGTGTGTGCATATAGTAGAATATGTTAGCAGCACAGGCAGCGTGTCTTTCTTGCGCAAGTCACCGAGAGACTCGGGAGAAGTACCCTCATGGATTCAGCCATATTACATCCACAGTCTCATATCTAGCAATTTTTTAATTTTTCTTGCATTCCTTCATGAGCTGGTAAGAGCAAAGCTATGCTGAAAGACCTCTTCCCACACATGAGCGTGTGAGTGACCATGCTCCTGTGCAGTATTAACTTAGGTTATGGGATTATTTGAAGGAAAAAATTACATGGATGAACACTTGTTTTCTAGATCAATTCCTATTTGGGGTATATGGGCCTGTGACATGCAAGCAAAACTATATCTAACATATATTGTGTAAAGAATATTTGTGATTACAGCCTTCTATGGGTTATTTATTACTCTGTTTCATTGTCTGCCTTGGAGAGATTCCTCCTCAAAAGTCCCTTGGTTTAGTCTGGGCAAAATCCCAGGCAGAGTAAATGTACTTTCTAACAAAGAAATTATGTCAGTAGTTCTGTGGTTTTAGCCTTTAAAATTTAAAGTGTAAACACTTTAAATGTATGAGAAATAGGCTCTAGCACTTCTCTTTCTTGCTGCAACTGTATGGAAAATGTACAGATTGTACCCCAGGCAAAAACAGGAAACTGAATATTTTATGAGGCCATTTCTGTGAAGCGTTCCGTCATCTTGTGCTTTGCAACAAGCTACACCCAGCTCTGAACACGCACAAAAAGGCTGAGAACATCAGATATCAGTGTTTTCCAGCGCCTTTGTGATCCCCCTGCGTGTACAGCAGCCTGTTTGGTGCACTTAAATGTAACTCTACTAACTCTGGTTTCTGCGCCGCTGTACAGTAGCGGGTGTTTTGTCCCGGGCATACAACAAGCTTATGGGCACACAAAAAAACCCCACCCCAAAACAACAAAAAATTATTTCTAATTATGGCCTTCGTAAACTCTAATGTTAAACTGATTCCAGATATTTACTTGTGTTATCTGTACTTTCCCCGAAGGAGACCCGTTGCTCTGGGTGATGGTAAGGAAAGGTTGTAAGTGGCATAATCACAGCATCACCACGGCAAGTTGTGGCAAGACCTGGTCTGTGGGTACTGCCTGCCCCAGGGTCGCACGGCAGAGACCTGGGGAAGGCTTTGGTGAGCTGGGTGCTGTGTGGCACGGCATTGCAGCCCCAGAAGAGTCCCCTATCAAGCCTCTCGCCTGGCTCGTTTCTCACTTGTCTGCACATTACCTGCCTCTCTGTCTGAGTCAGTGGTGGCTGAGGTGTTTGTGCTGCCCACAGCTTTGTGCCAGGCATGGACAATCTTCTTCAGTCCCTAAAACAGAATCACACAGACAGACCTCTTCACTGGGATTCATGCCTCCTCAGCTGATGCAGCACTGTCTAAGCATAGCATAAGACATTATATTCAAAACATTGATTTGGCATATGCAAGGTGTCTAGGAGAAAAGGAACAGTTATATCAGTCAAATATCATAAGGGTATTTTCATAGGGGCCAGTTAATGTGTATTATAAAACCTTCGTTAACCTCATAAACGACAAGGAACAAGTATTTATGGCTGTGTTGCAGCCTTTTGCCTCAAATGGTAGTGATAGATGGAAGCAACGCTTGTTTAAAGAAAACTTACAAAGCTAGTAATATATAGGTAACAAGTATAGAAGTAAATAAATACAAGGTTGAAGTGCCTATTTTTATTGAAAGAGCAAGATCTGTATGCTTTATTTGTTCTCAGAAAACATGATTAGGCTGCGAGCTGTGTGTGAACTAGAGCTCTGTGATGCTGTGCGGGCTGAGTGCTCGGGCTTTCTTTGCTGGTGTGCTTTGTGGGATGAAGGGTGCTGTGGAGGACGTACATTCTTCTATGGGGGGGAAGAGTTGGGCTCTGTGTTAATAGTCCACCCTGCAGACGACTCGCACAGGCGAACCCTCTTGGCTTGTTAAACTGTAGCAAGATGAAGCTCTATTTTCTTGGAGGATGCTCTTTTGGGCAGTTCTGAGTGCTCCCAGGGACTTATTTATGGATTCAGAATAGGATGGGTGGATTTCTTTTAAACCTGCAATCAGAACTTTATGAAAACTAAGGAAAAAAAGACAAAGATAAAACGCATCTTAAGGATAATCACTGCAAGGTTCCCTACAGCTTTTCTGTAAATGTATGTTGTAAGTTTGAAGGTGTTTTAAATATTATTTATGGTCTACCTGACAATATTCTGCTATTGCTGTCACTCTAGCTGATCTGAAATAGGACTTTCTCCCCAGTGGAGTAGTAGCCCACTCATATATTTGCATAACTTTCATCACCAGTCACTGTACTGCCAGCCTGATTTGTCGCAGCTGCTCAGAAAGAAAATTTCAGTGGCCAGCAGGAAAACCATCCAGTGCTATTGCTGTGCACTTCGGCAGCACCACCACAGCCCCGTGGTCCTCCAGATTGGCTTGGGTGCAGTGAGCGCTTGTGGAGTACACTGGGATGGAAAATAGCTGATACTAGTGTATATGCCATTGTGGCACTAGTGGGGGTTTTGAGGGTTTTTTTCTTGCTCTCTTTTTTTTTCTTTTTTTAAGGTGTTGTCAAGAACAGACACTACACTTCTTTCTCTCTCATGTGGTCTCTCACACCATGTGTCTAACTGAGAATTGCAGGGCATAATTTGGGCTGTTTGCCACCAAAAGAGCTAGTTCCTCCCTGTGCCTTCGCATCATGTCCTCTGTGAGAAGAACCCTGACACTATTCCTTCCACCCTCAATCAGTTTTGGGGTTTTTTTTCTCTTCTGAGTCTTCAAGGAAGCAGGTAGAACCTTCCCTCCCCTTCCTAGGTGGTCTTTTGGAGGAGAAGGCTACCTTATATCCCTCCTCCCTCACCCTCCCAAATTTATAGGCATGAGCAGGTCAGTCCGCATTATCTATTCTCCTCTTCATGGGAGCAACAAAGCTGACTCTGCCTACCGAAACCAAGTAAGGCTCTTGTGGGAAATGGCAGCCTGCATGCCTGACACTTTTGTATGACAGAGAAATACTTGCCCTAGGTTTGCTGCTTGTGTTTGTTTAAAATTCTGGGACGGAGGCTGAATAGACCCTTTTGTATGAGCTTCTCATCTGCACCAATGGTCATAAAATGTCGACAGTTGCTAGCCTGTAGTATGTGGCACACTGGTTATTTCCTAATCACCATAAGCCAAAAGGACGTGGACACTCCCCTGTGCGCCTCAGGAGATCATTGTGTCGAATGTGCATGCCCTGTAAAACTCCAGTCCTATGCTGCTGTGGTTATGGACTTTGGCCTTAAGAATAATAGATGCTTAGAACATTAATTGCTTTTATTTTATGTCTCCGTTCTTTTAAAATAGAAATTTCTTGTCCCTTTTATAGGCTGCCATATATTTTGTTTCTGTGTACTAGGAAACAACTTTAACATCAAGGATTGATTTTTAGCAACGTAAATAATGTATTTTGTGTCTTTTCTATTATAGTTTGTAACAAAATTTTAAATGTAATACTTTTATTTCTGAAATTTATTATTCCTTTGGATGGGTCCCAATTTCAGAAGGTGGCATGTTGAGACAGAATTGATTGACTGATCAGAAACATTCAAAATACTTTCAGTTTTTTAGCTATGATGCTGGGCTTGCCTTTGGAAATAGCATATGTAATGCTGTAATGCCATATCTTCCCTTGCCCTTTTAAAAATAAAAATATAAGAAGACAAATCCTTTCTTCAGGCATGTATAGCTTTATACCAGAAGCAGAAAGCAAATAGCATATTTTTGTCCTAAGCCCACAGCGCATGATAATAAAATTTTTTCCTAAATGCTATATTTGGTAGTGATATATTGCTTAATGGCAACTTTTCTTGTTCTAATAGAAGAAGCAGAATAATTAGCTTTGTTAATGCCATGAAGTTTCTCTTTTGAGCAAATATCAGTATTCATACTAAGCAGTAGTTATGTTTGGTAAATGGTCAACCCAAATATAACTTTGTGAAACAAGACTAAATGCAACTTTCTTTGTTCCACATTTCATGTCTAAATTACATGTTATGCTGTTACTTGCTGGTTGAGGATGAAGCAGTATGCACCACATATGCGTGCTTCAGCTGCAGATTTTGAAGCTGGATGCAAGAGCAGCGTTATTCTTAGTTCACAGATGTGAAACTTTGACTAAAACAATGAATGACCTTTTCCAGCAAAGGGCTCAGACACCTACTGTGGGACTTCGGGCAGAGTTTGGGCATTTGATTTCACAATTGCAACCCTCTGTTTATCTGCTAGGTTGCTGTGAAGAGGTTTAAAATACATAAATCCTGTTCCAGGGACCGTTGATGGCTTTTACATCTGAATAGTTGTTGGATAAAACATTCAGAGTCTGGCACACAGAAACAGGGAGTTTGGTAGATCTGATGGTGGCAAAGCGTGTTTATATGGCAGCCTGAGATCTCCTTATGTCATGTTTTCATCCAGCTGCATTCAGATGAGTCCAAAGCCCCACTCCTATCTTATTCCAGTCTCCAGTTGTGGTTATTTGAGTATCCCTTCGTACAATGACCTCATTCAGAGAACTGGAATCTGGTGAAAGTGGTTGAAGGGCAAATAAAGTTGGGGGGGTTTTGACCCTGCTTGACCAGGGGCCTTGGACTGGCTGGTCTCAAGAGCTGCTTTCCAACCTAAATGATTGTGTGATTCTAGGCAATTTCACTCCTGAAGGCAGCAGCAGTGCTACTGTGATAATCACATTAGAAAATCATTAGAATCAAAATCCACAAGATAATACACGTACATGCTTTAAGTCTCTTCCACACCCACTCCCCTTTACAGTAAGTATTATAAAATTCTCTTTAAATGCCATTGTCCTGCTTCTGCTGTGGTTGGTCATTGGAAGAGAGGTGCTAACTCAGCATTGTGAAGGGCAGAGAGACACCATCCGCAGTCTGCGGTAACAGATGGAGGCCTTTAAAGGCCGGGTTGCTCTGGGCATTAAAACATCCCTGAGCTGAAACATTTAATTCTTTCCTCTTTGGAGAGAGTAAGAAATGTGTCAGACTGCAGCATAACGCACTTTGGTCTTCCATGGTCATGAAGTGCAAAATTTGTCCACTACTGCTAATAACTGACTATAAAGATAACATTTTAAAAGATGCCTGCAGATATAAATATAAGCAAGTATTTTAGAGGCCTTTATACATGAAAAGAACCCTTTACAAATAAAAATCTTTGCCATCAGAAATTACTGTCTCCAGTATGGCTTGATAGAAGATTAAGTGAGAGATAAAGAAGGCATCAATTTTAAATATTCTCCACTTTGATCCTTTCTGTGCAGGTTTTGATGATCAGCCTTTAAGCTTTTTCAGTTCCTAATCTTCTGAGAGAGATTCTAGGTGAAGAGATACTTGAAAGGGTAGTCTTATCTTTTTGTGTATGTCACGTCGTCTGAAGCTCCAGTTTCACGATAAAGTATAAATGAGGTCAGATCCTGACCCGCTATTGAAATCATAGTACAGGGACTCCTGACTCAAACAGTGCCCCTGGGTGTGAAGAGGCATACCATATTGTTTTGCCATTCTTTTGCTACATTGGGACGTATATTTCATGGGATATCTTTACGTGTTATATACATTTAAGTTTCTTCTTACTTTTTCTCCAACAGTCTGGCAGTATTTTCTGATTAGGAAACCTTGCTAACCATTCCACATGTCATTGTCCATAGGGCTATATAAAAAGTGAACTGTATTCAGTAGTAGAAGTTATTGTTAAAGAATAGTTCTGATATCACATAGGAAAGAAGCTGAGCATACCAAATGGCAGGATGTGCTATTTTTTTTTAATAAAGCCATACTAATATACTTATCAGTAGGTTTCAAAATGCTTTCCTCGCATAAGGCATCGCACTGATGTCTTATCCACACAGGTAGTAAAACTGAAGTGCAGAGAGTTTAAGCTGACGCAGCAACGTAGGATTTCAGTCCAGTGTTTTCTGTGTTTAGCTGGACTGCTTCCATGGTAGTGAACACTTTACAAGGCAGAAGAATGCTTTCTGAAGAACTTGCCCATTTCCTTATGTCTGATTTTATCACATTATCAAATACAGATATGTAAGATTGTGAAGAACATGTTATTAGAAGAGTTAGTGCAAAATCGTTTAGTAAGCCTTCCCTGTTGCTCTGTAGAATATTTTGTCCTTTGTTCTGGTTATCAAATGGGATCGAAACCTGTGTTTTCATATAATGTGTAATGCTGAATCAGGTTATTACAATCAGACCCTTGAGCTGTAGGTATCTTCTGTTTAAGAAACTCCTTAAGCTGCCTATTGGTGTGTGCCAACTTGTAGGATATGAGAGGATTATGGCAAGATGATGCAAAATGTAATCACCACCTTGAAATTACCCCCTCTCCACTGCTGACCCAGACTGTCTCTTAATCAAATTCTGCTATAGGAGAGTATTAAATATGCAAATTGCTATTTCATATTTGTTCCTGACATGATACAGTTTTTCCCTACATAAGGTATTATCTCCCTGTGACCATTTTGGGTTATTCAACATTGGGTTATTCAACATTGGAATAGGCTGCCCAGGGAGATGGTGGATTCGCCATCCCTGGAGGTGTTTAAAAAAAGGGTAGACGTGGTACTTGGGGATATGGTTTAGATGTGGTTTTGTCAGGTTAGGTTAACGGTTGGACTAGATGATCTGAAATGTCCCTTCCAACCTTAACGATTCTATGATTCTATGATTTTTTAAGCTGGAAGCATGTGCCCTGTCTGCTGGTCTCCACTGGCAGTACACTGACTAGCTGGAATGAGGAGACTTTAGCTTAGTATAGCTTTCCCATACTGAAAACTAGACTTCCAACTCATGCGGGAAGTTTGGTTCGTAAAACTGTGTGGATCGTTAGGGAAATCCATAAAGTTTCTTCCCTGTTTGGAATGACTGGTAATGTGTTTCCAGATCCTAAAATAGTAAGACACCTATCATAATCTTATAGCAGCTATCACACCTACAAGTTATTCAGGACAGGAAGCTTGTCCCCTTTCCTTTCACCCATCTCCAAGGGATCATTCTTGTACTATTTATAACTGTAAACTGATTTAAAGTTAATTTGTAAGAGGTCATTTAATGGCATGCTTTGCATATGTTTTCTCAATAGCAGTATTGGCCATTATGAAGGTACCAGTGTGGTGTATGACAGAAACTGAAAGTAGGATTAAAAGGAAAGCAGTTTGCAGTAACATTAACCAAGCTGAATGTAAAACCTCTCTCTCATTCAGGAAGTATGCTCAGTAAGAGCAGCAGAAGTCTCCCCTTTTGCTTGTGTTGATTAACTGGGATCACTTTGTTCAGCCCTTACAGTGAAAATGTCATAAAATGGTCTGTGTTTGTGTGTGTGCATGTTATACTGCATTTTTCTGAGATGTTTACACAGGAACACATACTGCCCAGAAGAAAACAGGAGTATGAATGAATACTTATCTTTATTCTTATCTAGTTGCACGCTAACAATATAAAAAAAACATTTTATACAGCATAGGTTTTATACATCTAAAACTGTGAAATAGTTGTCTTCAGCAGCACTAAGGCATAAACGTAAAATAGTAGTGATGCGGGGTTTTATTCATCCACAGCAGCCCAAAGACTTATTAATACTGAACAAGAAACATTATTTTTCTGTTTGCATGGGCTGTCTTTTATGGTGGTGGAATTGGACTTCACTGTTGGTAGAAGCCACTTTAGTGTTGCATGTATTTGGAGGTATGATGGTCGTTAATGACATATGGCCCTTTGGTGATAGCTGAGGTAATGTAAGGCTCAACCAGTCACTTGTCTCCTAGCTGGTCACATATACCAAGCAGGCTGTGAAGCAATTTATACAATAGCAAAGAGCAATGAGGAAAGGAGAACCTGTCTACAATCCTGAATTGAGTACAAAGGTGCTTCTCCTCCTTCCTGTATCCATTCCACCCCATCCCATGCACGTCTGAGTATGAGGTAGCCACAGACCTTGTCTTTATGCTCTCATTTTGGGGCATGACATCCTCTTTTTCAAGCTGCCTACACGCGGTGATAGTTTTCCAGTCTGGTAAGTGCTGAGTTAGGCAAGATCAGTTGCCTTCTGTGTGTTAAGACCAACTTGTGCTCATGGTTCCTTTCAAGGCAAATTTTTGCTTTAGTACCAGGTGTGGAGATATGACCAGAGGAGGCATGTCCAGCTTTAATGTACCATAAGCTCGCAGAAGAGTCACGTGAATTTTTCTTAAGGATGAAGAGCGTTGAAATTGCTTGGTCTGCAGGGTAAAAAGACTTCAGAGTATAATGTTCTTAATTGTTTTTAGAAAGGGGAAATTGAACTTCAAAATGTTCAAAAGGAAGCAAGCCTTTTAAGTGATTCTAAATCACTAGGGTGCTTTAAAAAATAATTTCACTGTAACTTGAATTTTAATTGCCTGCCCCTTCCTCTTATTGTCATGGTACTTTCATCCCCTCTGTTTTCCTGGAAGAGAGTGTTGTTATTGCTGTTTATTTTAAGAAAACCACTGGAATTTGTCCTGCAGTGCAGCAAAATTTCAGGGATGGATATGTTTTAATATTCTGTATTATGAATATTTTTTATATCTTTGTAATTAAAAAAATGAAGTTTTAATGACTGCTCTCCTATAAAGTCTGGACTACTGCATTTGCAGCATAAGAAGCTGAGGACACACAATGCCAGGTGCAGCCAAAATACTGCTGCAGCCCCACAACATATCATTTTTTTAACATTATTCAAATTAGCCTCAACACTCATAATTCTGTTGTTTCCTTTATTGCTGTTGTAAAGCAAATGGTTCTTTTATACAAATGTTATCTTCTGGCTATTAATTCAGCAGTTATTTTGGATTATGGCACTCCTGTTAAATTTAGGAATGTAAAACCTCATAAATATTTAAAAGTTTCCAACTGACGTGGGAAGAAATTGTTTTTGACTTGCTTTGTTAATATCCTGTTGTTCAGTTTGTAATAGATTTGGAATATATTGTTATTTCTCCACTGTTTGACAAAAGGAAAAACAATTTTAGTTGAGCAACTGCTTCAAGTGTTCTCCCTTGAACTGTAACAGGCTGGTAGAAGTGTTTGTTTCCAGTAAAAAAATAGCAAGGAAAATATCTGTTTTCCTTTAAGAGGACAAAACCCATGAAAATTTTAATCAGAGCCCACTTCAAAGTTAATGAAAATGCTGCAGTAGGTTTGTAAAGAATAGTTTTGATAAAACAATTTCAAGTAGATCTACTTACGGTCAAGTGCTTCTGTTTCAGCATCTTTGTTTAAACTTCTAAGGAACAAATGAGTAAGATGGACAAATGTGTTTGTTCCTTCAGAGACATTTTATAGAGAGTGCGTTTACTATGCAATGAGTGTATTCATAGACTAACTATTAGTATTCATCTTTGAGTATCCCCTAAAGCTCTGAAGAATAACTGAGTGATACACGTAAGTCACAATTTTTGTAAGACAGATGAAGGTTTGTACAACACAGTCTCTGGGCCATCATTCCTGTTTCACATCTACCCGTATTTTCTTTCTTTCTTTACGTCAGAAGTAAATACATAGCTTTTCAGCCAGATCTTAAAGGGTGTTAAGGTGCAACTCCTGTTGGGATCGTCTCGAAGTATTTAAAATGTTTCAAAAATTACTGAAAAAAAAAATGCTGAGTTGATTCAACCTGGATAAGTACACTAGCAGGCTAAGTATGCAGTTAACAGAGCTTACATCTCTGCCTGCATGCTCCAGAGGTTCTTCAGCTGTGTCCTGGGATGACATTTGACTTGATGAGTTTGTTGTATTTTCTATGTCAGTTAACCTTACTGGTATAACACCATGACTTTTTGTGGTATTGGCATGCTTTACTGGGTGCTGAACTGAAAAGACTTTTTTCCTAGCTAGCAAATAAATTAACACTGCAATGTTAATGCTATTTTATAGCGGGTTTGCACCATCTTCTCTATGTGGCATAGCTAAACCAGCCTAATCTCTGCATAAAGTAATTGTCGAGGTGGCACTTTCCCCTTGGCTAGAAAAAGCTTTTTACATGTCAGTAAATTGTTGTAGTTAGGGTGCAATGTTTCAAAACACAAGTTTTCAAAATGGAAATGGTAGCTGTAATTGTGAAGGTGAACTTACAGCTGCATGAACAAATCGGTATTTTATGCAAGTGAGTAGCTGGATGTGCCATACCAGCTGAGTCCCTGTGATTTTAACTAATTCAGCATGGTCCAGCTCATGGCCTGTGGGCTGGATCCAGCCCCTTTGTGAGGTTTCTACCTGACCCATCGCTTTCTCGCTGTGGGAGACGGGGAACAGATGCTCCTTCAGCGAACACAGCCTCCTCCACCTGCCCTCTCTAGGGAGATGTGGCAAGTCCGAAGGGGCATAAGGAAGGGCAAACAAGCCCGTGAGGGTTGTCAGCACCTCTGCCTGGCTCCCGCAGGTGCTGCCACTGGGGCAGCCACAACACATCTGTGTACGCAACTGTATGCATCAGCCAGTCCTGCACACTCATTTGTATGTTTTTGTGTGCATGAAAAGCTCATTCCTCTCTTACAAACAGAAAAATGTTTGCTTTTACACAGACAAAGCAAAATGTAAGGCTTTTGCTGTTGTTTATTGACTTACTACATAACTGGCATGTTGAAAATTACTTTTATTTTACTTTAAAGATTACTCCTGCTAGACATTTCTTGTACTTCTCTCTTTTGGTTCTATGACTGTGCAGTAAACAGTGTAAAGCAAAGGGCACTTGTGTGCTTATGAACGTAAAGACATTTGGATGAAGAAATTCTGCAGAACGGTATATTTACTTTGCATTTCTGAATGGTAGCAATTAAAATTCCCAGCTGCTGGCTGTACAGATGTTTCTTGCATTACAGCATTGTAATTTGCATTGTAATATATTATGTTGTTGCAGTAACTGTAAAGTGGTCAGCTCTCACAGTCTAAATGCTGAGTATGGGCTCCAGTTGTGACAGTGAGCATATTTCCTGCTCATACCAGGTTCTTCTTCCCACTGTTTCCCAGCTCTTTTAGTTTGACGTGTTTGTAGTTCTCAGATGAGGACTTCTATTGTTCGGCATTCAAATCAAGCAGGGGATATATTGGCAGGTCAGAACTGATGTATGGATGGTTTCTTGTAAGAATGACACAGAAAAAAAGACCCAAGTTTTGGATCAGAAGTTTCCCTTTCCCTTTGGCATTTTCAGGCAGCAAACATCCCTCTGGTGTCAGAGCTTGGCATTGATGATATCCATTTTGATGACTTCTCGCTTGATGTGGATGCCATGATTACTGCAGCCCTGCGGATGTTCATGGAACTTGGAATGGTTCAGAAATTTAAAATTGACTACGAGGTAACCATCTGCACTGCAGAGACATCTGCTGCTTTTGTCTCGGCACTGCTCTGTCCATTTGTACGCGTTTAGTAGTCCAGATACAACTTGTACTTTTCATTTCAGACGCTGTGTAGGTGGCTTTTGACGGTTAGGAAGAATTATCGAATGGTTTTGTATCACAACTGGAGGCATGCTTTCAACGTCTGCCAGCTAATGTTTGCCATGTTAACTGTAAGTATCCAGCTATAGACACAATCCCGTAAGAGCTTTTACTGCCACGTTGCCTTACACGTCTAAACGTTGTCCAACATTTCATTTCTTTTCTAGTTATTATAATACTCATTCATTTCCAATAGGAATGCACACAGAATTAGGTTACTCTACTTAAGGTGACACATATTTGGCAAAACCTTATAGCGTTTTAGTGACAGTGATATCACAGGCACATTAAAGTGACTGAAAACAGATGGCAGTCTTGGAGTGAGCTTGTTATTATAGATCTCGATCTTACAAAAATGTTTTGCTTTTGGAACTCTTTGATTTGACGTTTATTTCAGACTCTTAAATTGGTAAGTACAAAAACAAGGAAGATTAGAATCCCAGAAGTATTTATGATCTTGATACTTATTCCCTTCTTATCTAGCTTCATCTAATTAGCTGTAGAAGGTATTGCTATAGAACATTTTAAGATTATCTTCTAACATAGTGATCTAACTGAATCTTTTGTCTCCGTTAAACATGGTAACACTTCTGGGTTTTAGTAACATGTAGCTCCATGAGTACCAGTAACTCCTCTCAGCATACAAGTAAATTCTGTTGGAAGTACCACTGCTCTAACTCACTCTCCCTCTCTACCCCACAACAAACTCACTGCATGAAATAAGCCATGTTTGCCTAGTTAATTCTTTTAAATGTATCAATAAAAAGCTTGGTGGTCCTGGATGTTTAGTATTCTGGTTAATATGGCAAAAGAGAAGCAACTTGGCTGTGTGCACACAACACTTTCCGCTGTACTTCACATTTTGGGTTTGCCTTATCTCCAGATAAGATTCAAGTTTTTCCATTTTTTCTTCATGTTCAGTTTTAATGGCCAGAGTCATCTATTGTGAACCTTAAATGTTCATATTAATAGCATTTGTGCAAGTATTTATTTATCTGGGATATCATGTGCTTGTTCCCTAATTTTTAATGACTGAGTGTTTATGTTCTCGTTGCTGGCCGGTCTCTGCGGCGTGGTTAGCATCTGGACCCTGTCTGTAGAGGTGGAGACTCTACAGCCTGTGTCATTCCCAGCACAGGTCAGCGCTGTGTTACATGGACTTGTGACAGTCCGTGGCCTGTTTCCCATTTGCACGGTACAGCTGTCTTGTGCATGGGTTCCCAGCTGTCCTTCTCCATTTGGCATCATCTCTGTGGCAGAACTTTGTGTGTCAGGCAAGAAAAAAGAGTGTGACATCCCCTAGCAGGTAGATGTTGGTGCAGTGCTAGGTCCGTCCCAGCTATGTGGATTAGTTTCTGTGAGTGTTTACGGAGGTGTAACAAAGTTGTTCTGTACACTGTGAGACAAAGGAAATGGAGACATTCAGCAAGAGGGAAAGGTCACCTCTTCTTCTGGGTGTGAGGCTGTGCCACTGAGCAGAATTAACATTGTTTCAGCAGGCACTTTCTGATGAGCTCTAATGAAATCTGCTGGTAATGCATGGGCGTCGGTCGTTTCTAAAGTTTTATAAACTTGACGTGCTTTTCTTTTTCCGGTTATAGAAAAATTAAAAGCTTTTTACTCTGAGGAGTAAGGGGAAAGTCAGGCAGCGCCTTTCAGCTGGGAATTACATTAATTTCTACGGAACGCTGACAGCGGGTGAGGACGCCTCAAACTTCACCCGTGAGGACCTCTAGGTGGAGCTCGGAGGCCGGGTTTTCGGCAGGTTGTCCTTTCGGTGGGCAGGCATCTCCATCTCAGCTAGCGGTGCCTACACCGGCAGCCAGCAGGGAGAAGGCAGATCCCTGCTGCTTCAACAGCCAGCAGCACGCCTGCGAGGCCTCGACCATAAACTGCTTTGACTGTGGTTCTCAAAGCATAATTTCAGCATCCTTTTAGCAGTCAGCACAGGGATGCAACTGTCTGAGAGGTGATGCGGGATTTTCAAGCCAAGCTCATTTCATTGCCCACACTCCTGGTAATAAAACAAATGAGCAATTCCATGTGCAGGGTTGGATGCCTGTGCCCGTGGCATTGGACTCACCACGCATCCCACCCCGCTGGGCTGTGGCACTGGCTGTTCANCTTGGACTCACCACGCATCCCACCCCTATGGTGGGCTATGGCGCTGGCTGAGAGCAGAGTAAGTTCAGGTGTA
This sequence comes from Himantopus leucocephalus, assembly GCA_003993805.1. Lineage (NCBI taxonomy): Eukaryota > Metazoa > Chordata > Aves > Charadriiformes > Recurvirostridae > Himantopus > Himantopus leucocephalus. Next base: position 17,279,481 of record RSEF01000007.1, read on the forward strand.
TGATCTGCTTGGGCTGCTCTCCTTTCCAGAGATAGGAAGACTGATCTTGTGCGAAAAAAAAAACACAAAGAGAGAGTCAAGAGACTAGTAATAGTACAGGGCTTGCTCTGACTGCATTTGTCTCAGGGGAGCCGTCCGAGTTAGTATGTGCTTTGTTTTTTCACTTGCAAAAAGGGGAAAATTCTTTGACCGTCAGAGGGGGGCTCTGATTATCAAGGCAGCACTGCTTTGTGCAGTTATTGCACCCTATTCCTGATTTCTCCATTACAGTCAGCAGTATTGACTACACCACAAATATAAACCAGTAAGTCTATTTTAGGGTGTTTTCAGGTAGGACTTACTGTAGCATAGAAATGTCTAATCTGTAATGCAGTAGCCTCTAATGGCCTGACCATGCTCCTGCTGAGTGCAGAAGGAAAATTGAGCTGGGTTGAACAAGCCAAAAAACTGAAATCCAGCAAAGGTTAAACCAGTTGTTTCACTCCTGGGTCAGCCTTCTGCATGTCTAAGGTATGTTCCTGGATATTTAAGTATGTGTTTTCCTCACCAGTTAGACACTGAACAATTATAAGCCCAGTGCTGCAAGCCATACTTCTGTATTTCAGACTCACCCAAATATTCTGAAGACAGGCACTGAAGCAAAACTGCTCCTGTGAATTAGGGACGTCACATGAGAGCAAACCGCAGGATCAAGCCCAGGCTTCATTATCAATACCTTTGCCTAACACAGTTCACATTGATACTTAATTCAAAAAGTAAGAATGAACAAGTAAGCAATACAAAATTAAAATCCCATCTGGTGCACTAATAACAAAACATATAAATGTGGGACAAGGTATAATGAATGCAATTCATTTCCTCACATGAAAGAATGACCTCCATAACTCACTGGAGACTCTGCCACTCATGAGTTATGGGTCATTCCTTTTCTGGTGAAAATAAATTTTATCGCACCATCATCTATAGCCATGTATTTTTTCTCTCTGTGTAAATTAAAAAAATGGGGAAACGTAATCCTCTGTTTTCTTGCGTTATGTTCAAAGCAGATATCCCCTTACTGTACCATTGTTTTAAATGAAATGGTTTTTATTAAGTGAAATATGCTATATTTCTCTCATATTTGATTACAAGACTTTTGATTAAATAAAATGTTGCATTTATTTTTGAGATATTGCTAACTGTTAATAAATTCCTTAATCAGCTTTCCTGCATTTGCAATACAGGTTGAATCCTTGATTTTAATCAAAGCTTGTGTTATGCTAAAGAATATTTACTAAAGCATCAATTTTATTTTATAGAAGTTCTACTTTAAGTTGTTTTAACTTGGCCATGAATGTTTTCTCTAGATTGAAACTTGACGCGGCATGTTGTCAGTTACGCACCTGTTTTTAATCCCTTTTTTAAAAATAAACCTTGATTATTGTTATATAAGAGCAATGTTTAAAAATAAAAAGACAAAACATTTTTTAGAGAATTTCCTCTGCCCGGCTAGCTGTTACTGAAACTAAAAAAAAGAATGCCCGTAGGAATGAGGAGAATCGCTTTCATAGTATCCAAGTTACTCTGTACACCAGTGGATTCTATAAAAAAGGAATCTTTTTCCCTCATATTTGATCATCTTTTCTGATATGTAAACTTTGAGCACAATTATAAAGCTTTCATAGCAAGTCCTACACTTCCTTAGTTCCCACTGAAATGCATTCCTGAGCACCTGGGGGAGCTTGGCTCCCTGTACTGCCTAAATATTAACTGCAGCCACATTTCAGACTGAAAACGGAGGCTATTTGGATTTGAATGTGCATTTATTTAAGTAGAATTTGTGGTCTTCAGGGTGCATAGCAGAGTTTTCAGGTGGTATTGCAGCAATTGACTGGCACTTCCGAGTGGCCTGTAAGTTCCTACCAGATAAGGACATCAGGTCCCACTGATGTTCACTGTCTTTGTATCACTTAACCCTCTTCTTGCCAGTGGGTGAAATTATGGCCCATTGAAAAATCAATGGAACTCAGGATTTCTTATATAATGTTAGTGTTCAGCCTGGTTTGGTCCTCCAATATAAATGTATTTTATATTCCTTTTATATAATTTCCTTTCATACTAATTAGATTGTGTGGCTAATTCAGGAGTGTCGTTGGAGACTGGCACTGTGGAAAGACAAGTGTTATGATTTTCCAGCTCAGCCAGTCACTTTTGCAGGGAATATACCCTTATGCTTCTGAAGAGTTGAAGGACCAGGTTGTTTCTTCCATGGATAAGATGCACAGCACCAGAGAGGTGGTGTCCCACAGAGGCTCCAGCACCTCTCCAGCCAGGATCTGCTGAGGATGCCTGTGGTTAGCAGTAACAGTAGTATTTCTTTTCTGACATGAGGCAGTTCAGGCAGGAAAACTGCTATGGCAAGTATCCATGAGGAGAAGTAAAGTGGCAAAAAAAACGTTTCTAGGATCATCTACCCTGTTCATATTGGGTGTATATGGTCTGAGTGGCTTGTGGGGAATTTCAATACCTCAGTTTTCAAAATTTCTCCCAAATTCAATGAGTACCTGCAGCAGAAATATGCCATTTGAGACATTTCCTCTTTAAATCATGCCGCTTCATTTCATGTGTCCCAGATAACAAATCTCTTCATAGTTCCTAACAGTTCCATAGAGTATATTTTAGCTGGCTTCTTTTGTAGGTCTTTCGGTTTAACATCTTGGCTGTCTCTGTCAGTAGGGATTGACTAAGATGGTCACCTCAGGATTGAAGAAATCTGTCTAAGTACTTCTGTGAACAATAATTTCAAAATGGAATCAATTTTGTTTTGTATTTCTCTGATATGAAATTCCAGTTCCTGTCTTAGTGTGTAGTTATCAGTGTTTATTTTCAGCAATTTTTGCCTATAGTGCCTTCTGGGTAGTGGGGAAATGGTAGGCTGGAAATGCAACAGGGAGATAGTAACAGATCACTCTGAGGACGTTATCTGTTCTGCTAACCATGTAACATACAGCAGGGAATATAATATGACAATAAAACATTTATCTCTCCTTACTGAAATGTTCATGGTATCAAAACAAAGTTGACTGTTGCTTGATGGACTAACATTACTTATCCCTTTTGCTACTGATAGTTACAGCTGCTATTTTTTTTTCTGCTCTCAGACTGCAGGATTTCAGGAGATTCTGACTGAAATTGAAATTTTAGCTTTGATTGTGGGATGCTTATGTCATGACCTTGACCACAGGGGAACCAACAATGCCTTCCAAGCCAAGTAAGTTTTCTAATTCTTATTACTTTAATTTGGTTTTCTTCCACAGAAGAGCAAAAGGTGACCAGGAAAAAGAATGAAGCATTAATTTCAGGTCTCCTAGGCCAAGGCCAAACATTCTTATTCCTGCATGTAGTGAGGGACTATTCGTCTTTATCATTCTCTGTTCTTTTGGGTAATCTCTGGCTTGTCCTTTGTATCAGGCTGTTGATTGGGTTACCCCTTGTGAACTGACACCGCATATTGAAACACGGTGCCAAAACTTGATGTTCTTTTCAGGTTCAGGTATTGCTGATTCTGGTATTCAGCCCAGGAAACACTGCAACTGTCTGCCTGGGTTGTTCTTGCTGGCTGGAATGCATGATGTTAAGCAAAACTTTGTTCAACTACTAAGAAGAAACGAAAATAGGTAAAACTGAAATTATGCTTTCACAAAAACTTTCACACCAGTGTAGGCAAGCATACATAAAGTAACTCCTATCCTATGAAGTATGAAACTGTTGCCATCATGCTGGAGCTCTGACGCATAACGTCCGCAGCGGGTGGCTGGAGGATGCAGGGTCCCTGGCCTGAAGAAATGCCTCCTCCCTGACCTGCCGCACATGCCAGGGCACACAGTGCCTGTCCGGAGACATGCTGGGGTGGGCTGGCCACCCTCTGCAGCAGTCAGTACCCACCAGAACACAAAGCTGGATCTCGAGGGCAGATTCTTACATCACCTATGTGAAATCTCGCTCTCCGGACCACTTTCAATTCTAAAAATGAATTTTATTCTATTCAAAGTGCTTAGGACCTGATTCGGCAGCTCTGAATTGTCCAGGCTGCTGCCCTCAGACACGGTGAGGTAGAAGCAGGTTTGTGGACCATTTGAGGGTATTTCTTCATACTGTGGTGGTAAGGGAACTCCCTTGACCCAAGGTCAAATTCTTTCCAAAATCTGTGTTCCTTGAAAAGAGCGGGGGGACAACAGAAACGTCGCCTGACAACATCGTGGTCAAGCTGTGAAATAAAGCTGTCGGACACAGAGACTCCTCCAAATCCCATGTTGTTTTCTCAACTCCCCAGGTCCTCTACAGTCAGAATATGAGACCATGAGGCTTTCTTGTCCTGCAGATCCCAGCATGCGTTTGCAGCTTTGTCTGTTCTGTATTACTGCTAATCCTCCAGCGTGATGGGAAGCTTTTAGATGGTTGTCCAAAGATATTTGAAAGACAGAGAGATGTTGCATTAGCCTATTTTGTCCTAACTTTTGCAGAAATACTATGCTGCAACGTGTGTATGCACAGTGCACGGGCTCCTGCATTTCTGGGGGCAAGTTGCCTCAGTGAACATCATTCAAACTGATGTTTCTGATATTCGCTAAGCTGCCATTTCCTGAGCTATTGGTGTTGCTGCACAGTCTCAATGAAACAATGACACTGTCTGGATCTTCAATCACCATAGCAAGGAAAATCAATTGCAGTGCTCAGAAGACAGAGCTCATGGTGCAAAGGTTACCAAGCACTGCTAGATGCCTTTTTGCAGCTGAGTCTTGAAAAGAATCAAAAAAGAGGAGACAAATGAGAAGGAAGCTCAGCTGATTGACATTTATCTTCCTAATTTACAAAAATGAGACTGAAGATTTACATGTGACAGTTTTAGGCTCTGATTAAGTTAACCATTTCTCCAGTGTAACAGTACGCAACAATCTCTTGTGCGAAGGAATGGCTGAGTTAAAGGTAGTGGTTTCTGTATTAGACCGCTATCACTTATACTTGTTGTTTGACAACGGAGTACAAAGAGGAGGCTACCATTTTATGACTCCATAAAGCAACTGCTGAAGACATTTAACAAAAGACAAACATTACCACACATGTATAAAACATCCCCAAAAACAGAAGCTGTAGTTTTCATAACAGCAGCTATGATTTATTTCTCTAACCTGAGTTATAAATTTAAGCATCACATTTTCCTATTTTATCTTCAGTGTTCAATATTGCTGTTCTGTGTGACGAAAGTTCAAGAGGTATATGATGGAGGCAATATCATAGTTGTCTGAAATAGCTCTGTTATATATCTCAACACCACATTCTCCAGGGATAATGTTTCCTGGACATCCTTCTCTCTAATATAGCTGCTTCTGATAATTAAATATCAGTATGGTGCAGTTTTATAGTATATGCTCCTAGGAGACTCTTTCTGTTTGTCTCTAGCATAATCTCTTATTCTCATTTCTTTGGAAAGAAAACCCATCTTGTCGCTTTAGGCTGGGTCCCAGAAGTGAAGTAATGGTGAACAGTAACTATTCTGACAATCCAGATCTGTTCTCTGCACCTCCCAATGATGTGCAATTTTATAATTGTATTCCATAGATTTTTTTTGTGCTTTAAACTTAGAAAATCCACCTGCGCTGTGTATTTTGAAGTTAATTTTGTATTAGACAATAAACATGATGAGAAAATGCATTTTAAAGAGATGCTAAAATTTACTTTTATATTCAGTGCTCTCGTGTTTTTTTGTTTACCTTGACATTTTTTTAAGTGCATGGTTTTACATACAGACAGAACCTCACTGCATTTGCAGTTGGGTTTTTGTTGTTGTGTTTTGTTTGCTTTTTTTAAAAGGGTTTTTAATCACCCATTGTAAGCCAGTGTGGTTATATCTATTAAGAATTAAGAAGTTGTAGCAGACCAGCCAGTCCCAGCTCAAGGACATTACTGTTTGTCTTTACTGCACAGTGGTGCGCCTGTGCTGTTGCACCACTGAGGTGCTTTAAAAGTTGCATTACAAAATTTTGTGTAGTTCTACAAAAATCTTTAGTCATCTGATGATATTTAGCAAGGTCTGGAACATAAATGCCTTGTATCTGGCTTTAAATTTGTATCTTGATCTTGTCAGATATCTCAAGTGCGGTTGCTGAAATGGAGAAGGGCGAGTGTGGCTACACGCTTTCGTTACTAAATTGTCTCTGAAACTTGCTTCGTAAGCAGATGAGCAGTATTTGTTGACTCCCCGTGTTCTGTTTCAGGAGCGGATCAGCCTTAGCTCAGCTCTATGGCACCTCTGCTACCTTGGAGCACCACCATTTCAATCATGCTGTCATGATTCTCCAAAGTGAGGTACAAAAGCATTACTATTAATCTCACTGTAAACTGTTGGGCAGTTTCAGCCAGAGAAAGGAAATACCACACACAGTACCTTTTTAATGCCCTCTCCTTGAGGAATTATTTATTGGTTACCACAAAGGTCACAACTAGCACAAAATTAAACAACTACAAATGCTGATCATAGAGCCCAGCGATTATATTTGTCTCAATCAGCTAAGGGCAAGGAGAACATATCCTAATCATATTGTCAGCTTTTCTTAGTCTTCTTACATATATCCTGCTCGGTGGTTTATAGGTAGGCGAAACAAGCTCTTTCCTTTCCCCACAGGTGGTGTATTCAGAGTATCACAGTCATCCTTTACTGAACCAATTTTATTTCTTTGACAGTCTCTCTGTAATCAGTATTTTTATGATGGTTTTGCATAATTTTTCTAAATAATTTTTTTTAAAAAGTCACTAATATTGTGCTGTCCAAAGTACACTAGCTGCTTTGCAGTTATATTTAAAGACAAAGCTCTTGCTTGGAATATCTTATGCGCAACAGTATGCAGCATGCGCTGCCCCAGAGATATGTAGTAAGTGAGAGAAGTAGAAGGGTGGACACACAATCCTTACAAAACAATGGATGTCTTCTCTTAATTTACACAGGTTGTTACTCAATGCATTCAGCATATATAAAACCAAAAATGTTCATGCAGTACAATTGGAGACCATATGCTGATCTCTAGTAACTTTTGAAGAGCATCTGGGAATGTCCTGTGATCGCAGACAAATGGGAACAGGGTGATGGCTTTACCTCTGTGTACAGTGCCACAGAGATTAGTCATGGGACTGTGGCTTTAGTGTTCAGTTTCTCAACATCATATTAAAAAAGTAGAGATAGGAAAAGAGAGCACCAGCATGAGGTTTAAACAACTCAATCTGCTTAGTCTAGCTTATCTAAAAGATGATACTAGGAGTTAAATGGTTCTTTATATTACCAAGGAAAAGGTATAAGAAAAAGCAGCGTTTGAAAGTTAGAGTGGTTCAGAATAGGAAAAAAGGAAGGGTTTGGTTCCCCCACCTCCCCTCCCCCCCCAAACTAATGAGACTGTTCAACCTCTGGAACAAGCTTTCCTGGGAAACAGTGATTTCTCTAGTTCCTGAAATCTGCATCGTAACTGAATGTCCCTGAAGTCAGGCTCAAGGCATGGACCACTCTGTGAAAGTTTATAGGTTGTGTCAGTCTAGATGTTTTTCTTTATCTCTTCCAGCTTAAAAAATTAAGGAATTTACGAAAAAAATACCTTTTTTCCCTTGGAATCTATTCCAGCTTCTTTCAGAGATGTAAAATATTACTTGAAGTGCAAGTCCTCCTCTTTGATCATTCAGGCAGCTTATTCCCCAGGTCCTTAATTCTAGACCAGAAAATTAATCCTATGGGATTTTTATCCAATAGATACTGTTTGCTAATGGAATGCAACACCCCTTAGTTTAGAATAAATGCAGATTTGGATTCTCCAATCTACTTAAAGATACACCAACTTTCACCAGCTGAGCAGTTGGTCTCCTCTCTCAAATAAGATGAAATTAGATTGTATCCTATCTGACAGTGTTGATATTCTAGTCTGTCTTTGCTATCTAGAATGAAACATAGTGTATGTTTTTATATACATAAAACAGGATGTATTTTTATCACATTAGACAAAGGAGCTATGTATCCTTTACTCTTCACATGCTAACCTCAATATAAGTGATCTTCAGCTTCGTAGCGGCATGGTTTTATACACCGTGAAACAGGTCAGAAAGGCAACAGATATTACAGAATAACAGACAACTTGGGAAATTATCCCTGTTGTAAGAGCTGCTATTTTCCTGATACATTTTGCTTTATTTTCTTCTGAGTACTTTCGTTTTAAAATTATTTTTCATAAATAAGCTTTAGATTCTCAAATCCTTCTCAATATTTAGCTGAAAAGAAATAACCATTTCATTGTCACAGAGAACACCATCTTTTATGCATGGCAAATCATATTTTTTTTTTTTTACACCAAAAATTAGCTGATCTATTAAAAAATACCATCTCTACCGCCAGAACTTATTTTGTCTGTGTCCTCAGACCATCACGGTTATAGCAATCCTGTTGCTGGAAAATTCTTGGTTTTAAGGGCACTTTAATCTTCCTAAGCAGTAGATGGCAGTGCATACTGAACGTGTGCATTACAGTGCTACATACCACCAAAATAAGACTCTGTTTAGCAAGAACCTTGTTATTTCTATAGGTGATTAGAAAAAAAAAAAGCAGCATAGTATTTTTATTGATTTTAATTTAGTTATATGTGTCTAATGTCACAAAGACCACTTCTTAAGCTTACGTTTAGAATTTTCCATTAATTTTCTTTCTGTCAGGTTATTTTCTCTAGGATTTTGTAGAGAAATTATAGGATCTCTATCCCTCTTAGTTTTCAGAAATTCAGTTACAAAAGGACCTTCCTGCTCTCAAATAGCAATATTAAATAATTTGTTTACTTTCATTCTGGCCATGGAGCACCTTTCAAATTCTTAATCCATGATCCCTTAAAAAGTAGCCTATTGGGCTGACAAAGGGCATTTAAACTGCATAAAGTTGTGATTCTTTAGCCTGCAGTAGGGAATGCCTGTCTACGCTGTAAGATAACGCAGTAACAGGCAGAGCGAGCAAATGGACTGTTTTGAATGAAAAACTGATTTAGTGTCTTTGACTGCTCTAACAGCAGTTTGTGTGCCTGCAAGCAGCAGCACAGATAAATCTATTAGGAGCACAATTCAAAAGCTGCAATGCACAGCTCCCCAAAACATTTAATAAGAGGAAAGATTGAGATGTATCCATAGTTTTTCCCCATAAACTGAGTCTGTGCAGGGTCAGAGCAAAGAGTAAATCTTTCCTCAAGAGGCTGTAATTTCAGCAGAGTTTAGAAAAACCTCCTAGGTGCTTGATTACAATCGTCAGCTCTTCCAGCCCAATGTACTCTCAGCAGTATTAACATTAGTATTTTGTTGTAGTTTTGCTATGAATCAGAAAAGGCCTCTGTTACAGGGAAACCAGTAGACTAAAGAGTTAGAAAACCTTTTAAAAACCTGTATTGATTGCTAGCCCTTTACCTCTTTTATCTCTTTCATTATAGGGTCACAACATCTTTGCTAACTTGTCCTCTAAGGACTACAGTGACCTTATGCAGCTTCTAAAGCAATCGATATTGGCAACAGACCTCACTCTGTATTTTGAGTAAGTATTGGCATTTCTTGTATTTGACAAATGAAAATTCGAAGAACTTACTCTAATGACCTATTAGATACCAATAAGGATATATAATATGAGAAATTAGTGTTTAGCTGTGGTTGAAGAGATTTAGTCTAATACTTAGTATATCTTAGGCTAATAGAAATATCTCAAATGTCCAAGTAAGTTTTGATTTAATATGTAACATGTCTGTATCAACAAAAAGCAAGTGAAGTGCTAGGCTTACACTTCAAAGCAATCCTGGGAATTGGTTACAGCTTAGTCCTGTAATTCTTCTGTCCCTTCTGTGACCATTTCTGCAGGCATGTAGAAAGTCAATGACATTTTAGAATTCTTTTCCACCATTTCAAGAGTTTCTAAACATGTATATTAAGAAATATTATATTTAGTTACAGACCCAGTTGCAGAGGTAACGGAAGCATACACATTGCTGCTTTGAAGACAAATTATGCCAGTTTGCATCAGATGAGAATCAGTCTTAAAAAGCTTAACTCGAGAGAAGTATAATAGGATCTCTCTCATCCAATTTTCTTCCTTTTCCTTGTTTGCAAATCAAATCTCTAAATAGACTTCAAGTTGGTGCTATTTTATGTTTTTCAAATACCGTTCATTATTACCAGGCTCTTCCCAGTGAGAATGTGTGGGAACATGTGTGTAGTCGGAGTCGTGGTGTCACCATCACATTGCACTTTGACATCCCCCTCTCTGGCACATGCCTGTGGCTGACTCACAGAGAGAAATGCTGTCAGATGTGCAGTTTCAGCATACCACCTTCCCAGTCTTGGCAATAATTCATCCTTAGGAATTTTTGTTTGATGTCCATTAGCATCCCATCCTGGAAAGTGCTGGGTTGCATTCAGTAATGTTTTTCTTAGGGTGGTATACCTGGATTCCACCCGCCCTTTGTGCTGATGCTTGACACCAAACCAAGTTTCCAGAAAACTTCAGGCAGTCTTTACCCTGAAATTGTTCAACTGTCTGTGTCAACATTGTATCTTTAAATGTTGACTTTTAAAAATACTAACTGGGATGCTGCAATGTTTGCTTTGTCTTTTTTTCTCAGTATTTGGTTACTGTGCCAAGGGCTGTTTCTAAACAGTACTGGCAGTGGACATGTTGATACTCTTTTTTTCCTGCAAGTCTATGCTCAGAGAAGTTGTATTAAGAAAGGATTTTAGTGAATAGTTTTATTGTAAATAACTTCTAAACATTAGTCCATGAAGAAATCTCTGCTTGCCGACGTGAAAATCCTAAGCGGGACAAATAAACCCTTTTAAGTATACGCTTTTTGAAGCTGTCTGTTAGGATTGCTTGGTATGACAGGGAAATTTGCTGACAGCTTTAAATGAGATACAAGGGCCACAGGGATGTGTCAGTACGGGTTTTCCTGTCTCATCACAAATAACAAGTGCTGCAGAAATGTTTTGTGCTGTCAAAGAAAAGATGAGTGGCAGGGGCTGAGAGGGCAGCTGCCCTGGCACAGCCCCATCTGCTCCCCCTGGCCTGGATCCTGCTGCCCCTGGAGGAGCCAGAGAGGGCCCATGGCAGTGCCTTGGGAAGGAACCCAGTCCAGACGTAGACATGATGGAGCTCTCTTCCCTGCCTGCCTTAGTTTGAAAAACTACAGGGTCAAGTTGTCTTTCTAGTTTTAATACAGAGAAATAATGTCCAAAAAGGGATGTCAGCTGGATTTCAAGATTACTTTTCCTTGCTTGTGTAATTGATTTTTATGTGCTGCATGAATCAGAAAACTTCTAGCATGCGGCCATTCGCTCATTCCCTGTCCCCCACCCCCCCATAGTGTAGGGACAAGAGGGAGAAAAAGGAAAAAAAAAATCATAGGTTGAGATAAAGACAGTTTAATAGAACAGAAACAGAAGAGGGAAAAAAATGATAAAAGAATGTACAAAATAAAGTGATACACCACCAGTCGCTCTCACCACCCGATGATCGATTGCCCAGCTCGTCACAAGCAGCGATCATGGATTCTTGACCCCCGGCCAACCTCCACTTATATACTGAGCATGACGTTTATGGTATGGAATATTCCTTTGGCCAGCTTGTCTTGTCTATGCTTACCCTCAGCTTCTATGGGAAGCTGAAAAAGTCTGTGACTTAATATAAGCATTACTTAGCAGCAACTAAAACAATATGTGTTATCAGCATTATCCTCATGCTAAATCCAAAATGCAGCAGCTACAAGGAAGAAAATTAAATCTATCCCAGCTGAAATCAGGACAGGCCTCTTTACCCAGAGTTCTGCAAATAAGTTACCTTTTCCTCTTGTGTTACTATAATTCATTAATCAGGTAGTTGTTATGCTACTTTCCTTCCAAAAGTGCCTGAAAATCACTCCCTGGAAACGTTGATGGTTTACACTACTTAAAGTCCACCCTATGTGAACAGATGTTTCTGCCCAAGTACCTAACTTGTTTTTTCAGTTTGCTACATCTTTGATATTTTTGTAGAGAAGGAAATTCTCATATCGGTATTCTTGGAACACCTAAGCCTAATGATCACAAAGTCTGGTAGCAAAACAGCAACAAAACTCCAGGCAGAGCCAGGCTTTATGACCTTCTCAAGGCACTAGTTTTCTACAAACAAACAAAAAGATGCCTTTCAGTGAAAGTTCACATGGAAAATAGACTTGATTCTAGTAGAGAATTCTAGATAATGATCCTTGTAGATAATACAACAAGCAAAAGCATGGAAACGAAATGAAGTTTATGGAAACTCACTCAAATGATGTCTTGAGCCACTGGGCTGTATAGCAACTGGATTTGCTATGTATAGGATGACAACTTTCCCTTCCAGGCAAAATACAACCAGAATCAATGTTACCCAAAGACATTGCAAATTGTTATTGTTCTCTTTATTTCTGAAAACCTGGCATATTTGCTTAATAATAGCAAACCTCTTCATTTTGGATACCGTGCGTAAGCAACTAGTAGGAAACACTAAATTGCTTCCTTATTCATGGCTGCTTCCTACAGTAGAAATTCCCTGTGGAACTACTTCTGCATCCATTTAAATTGATTTCAAAGAAAATTCTTATTGTAAAGTTTTCAGCTTAACACGAGGCCTTGAAACTCACGTTTTCAGTTACTGCTTATGGATTGTCTGTGTTTTAAATTTGAATGTTTGAGGTTTCTGGGATGTCATCTTTCTGAGCTTTCGGCTTTAAACATTCTTGCTTATTTTTTGTCCAGTATCATATAAATTGCCCAGAATATCCAGTACTTCAAAATGAAATCATTACCAAATTTGACATTGTTAGACTGGCCACTGAAATACAGGATGCAAAATTCTACTGCTCACTCTTTTAGTCAAGTATGTAGTTGATGATCTGCTCAGGAGTAGACTGGTTTAAGGTTTATGTGCCAACTAGTCTTGGCCATTAAAATTTGCAATAATTATTTCCACTGGGGCTATGATGCTATGGCTTTGTGTGAGAGAACTGAATTTTGTTTTCTGCATGTGTGACTTTGCATTGTCCCCGCAAATTTTGTAACATGAAACTTTTATATCTTATTTTGCAAAACATAAGGGATTAGAGATCATCGCATAGTCCTTACCATGTAGCTCCCTGTTCTAGTTGCTGTCATGAAATCCATTATAGAAATGCCCTGTAATAGGAGTGACTGGTCATATAACGCATGCTAGGGACCAGAATAATGCAACGTGCCTTATCTAAAATTCTGTCCATTGATCAAGGTCAATGTTTCTGGAAGTGTGCATCAACTTGTGTGTAAAACCTATACTGGCTGCCATCAGGCTGTGCTTTCAATAATCACTGTTCAAAATTTCAGTCTAGCTGAAGTAAATGTAGAAAATACAGCACTTTGCAAACTCTCTCCTGTTGGGGAATCTAACTACATTTCCACTTGACAAAGAGATAGCACAGTCTCCTATAAGATGGGGCACTGGACTGTCACTCAGAACATAGGTATTTGTTTTCTAGCTTTGATGCTAATACATTGTGTCACTCTGGGCAAGTTGCTCCATATTTTTGTACCTCAACTTCTGCTATATCTGGGACAGGATCTGTTTCGTATTGTAGTCACGCTGTGTGCAATAAGAGCCACTTGGAGTCTCGGTGCCATAAAAAATTACAGACTGTGATGAGTCAGAATGTTGGAACTCAAAGGCACCAAACAAGCATTAACATGTTCTGGCTTATGTTTTGTCCATCTTTGAGAACATAGGCAAGATATTGCAGAAGACAAAGCATGGGACCAAGCAGGGAAACCTAGTTTCTAGTCAATAAGAACTACTAACTTGAGACATCTGCAGCTCCTGTATCTCACTGGTCTGTGAGCTGGAAATAACAGGAATTGCATGTCTCTGAAAAATCCTTCAGGATGCAGAAGCAAAAAACATTTTGCAAAGACAAGTAAAGTGAAGCATGTATATATTTCAGGAGTGTTTCTATTGTCTGTCTGTACACTGCTGTAGTTGAACATTTCATGCTTCCATGGAAGACTGAACATTTTGGTACCATTTATTTCCTTATCTGCAGAGACCATAAATATAATATTGCTTTTACTAGGCAACTCTGACATTGATAACAGACATTTATAGAACATGTTCGGAAATTAGTATGTTTCGCTTAAATGGACTGTCAGTGTAATGACTTTAACAATAATACATGAGGTGCAATGATTTCGCATCATCCAGAGAACTGTGTTTCTACTGCAGTGCTGCCCGAGAAGTGTCTTGTTTCCATCTCTGATATTCTGTTTTGTTTCAGGAGAAGGACCGAGTTTTTTGAACTTGTCAGTAAAGGTGGTTATGATTGGAATATAAAAAACCACCGAGAAATATTTCGGTGAGCACTACTATTTCATGCTTTCTGGTTATTTCAAAGTGTAGCTATATTTGTTTCATATATCATGGAGCGAAGACTTAGAGTAACAAGAGAAAGTAGCTTGTTTTAAAAATATGATCCATGATATGAAATATATGGTATGATCTCTAAACGTTACTAAACAGCAGGGATGTAATCAGTGTGACCTCACCTTCTCCATTCCTATTTCTGCCTTCACACTCTATCATGTTTTTTTCTCTTCCTCTCAGCCTCACCAGTTACTGCTCAGCCTTTTTGGCTCTTTCTCCTGAAAGCATCAATATTCTCCCTTAGGACACAAAGATCTTCCTTGTCCGTTTCCCCATTCCCTCCTCCTCTCAGCTGTTTTCTTTCACTGGCCATGCTTCCCTCTGCTCTTCTAGTCTGTACCTGGGAATCTGCAGATACATAGCGCTCTTCCAGCCCTCAAGAATGATCTGAGCATGAATCCTATTGAAAACCTCAGACACTGTGGGTGGTTTGAGTATACCACGCTTCTGAGACCAAAAAAGTGTGCATTTGCATATACATTCCTGATTATATCTCATCTGAAATGTCATTAAAATTCTGTTTCCTTTTGGTCTTTTGACCAAAATATTGGCCACTTTCTATTTTCCATATCGTTTCACCCATTCCTACTTTTAGATTCAGGCGATATATTTGATGCTTCATTTTCAGTGCCCTTGTTCTTCATTTAAACTTTCTTAGACTTTTATCTGCATCATGTACTGTACATAAACGCTTTCTACAGCTGAATGGTTTCTTTCTCCTAATGCATATAAAACATGGTTGTAGCTAGATATTAAACTACAGCAGAACAGTATAGCTCATAGTAAATCTTAAATTTTTATTGTGGATGAGCAGTAGAAACTGCTTAAACAGTGTCTGGGATGCCTCCTGTGATTATAGGTTCTCTTGCTACAGCAGTCACTTACAAATAGGCATATAAATTAATCCAGTTTGCAGGTGTTATTATGTAATAATACCCTTACTTATATCATGTGAAGCACATGCCTTCTGGTACATTATAGCTATTAATGTAAGTAGTGTCAGAAGTATTGCAAAATTAGCAGTTGCTCCCTTGCAATATTATTTCTTTTCTAGTGTGCAGTGCACAAGACCAAAATTCATCGTCTGATGACCTACAACACATTAGGCTTCCTAGGCACAATTGTGATGTAAAAGCCATGCTGATGGCTGAGATTTCAAACATGTCATTCTTTTCTGGAGGAAAAGAAGGTGCCAGGGCTGACATTTTATATATGTATTATTTATTTATGCATCCAGCGCGGAGTTGTTTAGAACGCCAACAAAGGTTGATTCAGCTTGTATTGTTCATTTCTGTTTTTCAGATCAATGCTAATGACAGCCTGTGACCTTGGAGCTGTGACCAAACCGTGGGAGATTTCAAGACAGGCAAGTCATGATTAATAGCAGGGCTAGGAGGAGGCGGGACTGGCGGGACAATATTCCCAGGGCCCTGGCTTACAAGGGACCAAAACTGGAATCAATTTACAGCGGTATTAATGCTATAAAAAAATAGCAGGGGGTTTCTGCGAGAAATGGTTTATTGCATAATCTTTCCATGTACACATGCTGGCGAGCAGCATGTAGGTACCTAAAGAGATCTGGCTTTACAACTTCTCCTCTTATTAACCTTTTAAATGCTTATCAAAAAAATGGATGGATCAATCAAAAAAGTGTTAGCCATGTATAGCTGCGCTTACTTGTTTTGTCCCAAAGTTTTCCTTGGCAGTGGTAGAATCTTCACTAAATAAAAAAAAATAAAAAAAAAAAAACCCAAACAAAACAGAGGATCTGCAGACTTTGATTAACAAAATCTTCAGTATATAAAAGAAGTGTGTTCATTTTCTCAACACTGATGGAGAAAACTGCAAGTGTAGTATAGAGCCTTTTCTGGCATCCTGGACATTCAGGCTTCTGCTGCTCAGTAGGCTCTTTAGCAATATATGTAAATGAGTCTAGTATTGTCAAACAATTACAATGTGAGAAAGCAACCTGTCCCGTAAGTCTTGTCCTTTACCACATGATTTTCCCTCTCCTAGGTGTCTTTCCTTACTCAGCATCCATCCTTTATATTTCTGGTATTCATGCAGCTAAGTGTGGCTAAGCAGCTGGAGGGAGTTTGATTGGCTTAACAGCAAAGTGATAGTTAAAAAGATGGGGTGAAAAAGAGAAGCTGGACCAGGGAATTAGTGAGACCGGGGCAGCCAGATAACTTGCAGAAGGACGAGGAAGTAACAGAAGTTGAAAAGGACCTACAAGTTACATGCATGTTAACTCAGTAAAAAAGCATTTATGTGGTGAGGGCTTCAGCTCAGCTTGCAGTTTTGTCAGATGAGTCTTTTTTGCTTTTATAAGCAGGCTATGACAATAGTCCTTCTAAGGCTGTTGCTCTACTTGGCCAGAATACGGTTACCTCTCATGGAAATCATGGGAAGTTGCTGATATCCTGCAGTGGGAAAATGAGTCACAAGATTTTTCAGTGCCACCTAGCCACAGCTGCAGTGTGTGCAATCCTTCCTCATTTTTCCTCCTTAACCCAGTTAGCTTCTCCATTTTCTTTGACAGCCAAAATGTCAGGTAGGGTCTATTTTCCACATTGTCAATCTGTGCTGTGTGCTTTGTGCTGAATTAGTGCTGAAGTCTCTGGCAAACTGGGTTTTTATCCTTATCACATTTAAGATCTGCAGGTGAAAATTCCCCTGCAGTCTAGTGTACAGGTTTAGTTTATATTGAAAAATCCAGTCTTGGATTGATGGAAACATTACCTGGTTGAACAGAGAGGCTAATAAGTCCACAGAGGGAAAACAGGAAATAGTTGGACCTCAATTGTGCCAAAAGAAAAAAAAAAAAGGCATGAAAAACCAGGGAGAAAGAGATTAAAGTATATGAATCAAAGGGAATAAAGGCTACATGTAAGAAGGCAAAATTCAGGAAGACAAAAGAAGAGGAAAAGGGACACAAGGATAACAGGATCAGAATAGCAGTGAGAGACAGGGGTGAGGCTATGTCTTGATTATTTTTATACAATACACTTGGCAAACCCTTAATTGCTGCTAAGTTGTTAAATTATTCCTCTATCTGGAGTATTGATCCAGAATTTTATTAGCGCACTGGGATTACATACATTATAAAGTTCCAAACTGTGCGATAGCCTGGCTCAAGATTTAAGAGTACTTTATAACATTAATTCACCTACTTCCAATTTATTTTGGTACTCCTTATTTCAACTATAACAAGCTTAGGATTTGTGAGTGTTAGTTACCATGCAGTTGCTAGAGCAAGAAATTTTGAGCTTTTATGAAGTGCAGGTTCTCTGCTTAGTTCACCCTCTTGTGCCTTGGCATTATGAAATCATTTCCTAGCTTGAAAACAATGAGCAGGCATGACAGGAGCTTTAGGAACTGAATGCCATTTGTAGTAGATTAGTTTCCTTTTTTTGCATCTGAAGTGTCACACATGCCTGCCTTCTAAGCCTCACACACGGAAAGAGTACCGTACATAAAGGCTACTATATCAGGATTGCTCGCTGTCTGATGTCCTAAAATTCCTGTTGTTTCCATAACTAATTTTGTTTTCAAANCCACACATGGAAAGAGTACAGTACATAAAGGCTACTATATCAGGATTGCTCGCTGTCTGACGTCCTAAAATTCCTGTTGTTTCCATAACTAATTTTGTTTTCAAATCTTGTGGTTTCTTGAGAAGGACAAACCTTTGCTGTGAATAGTAGAACATCTTCATTCACAAAAGTCAGAAGGATGGATTCCAACTTCCAACCCACCAGTTCTTGATTTTGATTCAATATGATAATCACAATCTGAGTTCATATTTAGATATTCAGATCCTGTAGTGATGAGAGTCATGGGGAAAAAAAGTAAAGTCTAATGGGGGGAAAAAAACCCTTTAGATTTTTACATTAAATTAAGACAACAGAGGTTATTGTTTCTTTGATCAGTTAAGTTGTTTTTATAGGGCAACAGCCTGTAAATACCCAGAGAGCTCTTGCACACTTTACAAAGCATTTTTAAGGACATAATTGTGGATACCAACAAGAAGCTATAATTTTCTATTCTGTTCTCAATACTTGAGTAAGTTGCATAAAACTGCATTGAGTGCTACCTCAACTTTCCAATGTAATTCCCCCAGTCAATTCCCTGTCAAAAAGGGAGGAGTGTGCCTATCAGTGATTATGTCTGTTTATATGCCCTGTATGCCCAGTCCTGAAAACTATACAAACATGTGCCTGACATCAGTTATGTAAGTGGGGCTATTCACTTCTTTATAGTTAAGTGTAGGCTGAAGTCATGATCTGAGCAAGAACTCGTTACCCTAGAAATTATGTAGCAAGAACTCTAATCTTTATCATGATTTATGTTTTAGGCAGCTGAGCTGGTAACCAGCGAGTTCTTTGAACAAGGAGACAGAGAAAGATCTGAACTCAAACTCACCCCTTCAGTAAGTTTTTATCACTTCTGAAATAGTTACTAACTTGAATAGGGTAAGAAAATATCGTTGGGTTCATTCAGAAAAACTAACTGTATTTTGCATGTAAAGAAAGATCTTGGAATAAATAAAACCTCTGTCCAATAAGGACATGCATTTAAAGCCATATATAAAAGCTCTCCAGTCAACTCAGTCACTTTTGCATTGAGCCCTTTTCCCTATTTTCTGTACCTGTTCCCAAGGTTATTGTGTCAGTTAATTTTCTGAGCAAAAGGTATTGTTTTTAATACACAGTATTCAAATAAAAATCACCAGCTACTGATGGAAATCAAAATTGTCAGATTTACTTTATGCTGCAGCTATCTATGTTATTTGATGTATCAAATGCTGAAAAGCATTTCTGTAGGTATACGACTAAATATAACACTGTGATTGAAAGGATAAATTGGTATTGAGTGGAATACAGGCAGATGGGTATAACGTGTCAAACAAGAACTAAGAAAAAAAGTTTCATAAAGATTTTCAGTGAACAATTTGAAGAGAAAGCCTTATCCAGGTTAAATACCTCAAAATGTTGACAAGCCATTATCTGGAGGCAACAGAAGAAAGGTAACAGAAAATACTCTACAGAATTTAACTTCAAAGTTTAACTCACAAATATGTTTATGCCTCCAAAAATAAAAAGACCATTCCAGCGGCTCGGAATTGTTTTCACTTCAAAAGTACTTGCACATGAGCCTGTGGTGATGTAATGAAGTCAATAAAGTTTAAAAGTTTGTAGTAAATAATGCTTAGATACAATAAATGGCTTTTCGCTTTGTATACTGTCAAAGGTTGGGACATTAATGGATATCTTCTCTATAGTATTTCTGTGTGTACATCATCTCAGAAAAAATGGTAGCTATAGTCCAGTAGAAGAGTAATCAGTCAGTCATGGTGTTCATAATTCTGAGACCAAATCTAGGCCTGAATTACTGCAAGTACTATTCCATATAATATGGATATAAGTGCCTTTCCTGCCTTGTATATAGAATTTGCAAAGTGTGTTTCTCATGCTAATGAAGCATTATAGGAAGACACACATTAATGTTACTATCTTCAAGTAGCAATGAATTCCAGTGCAAATGGCCCAGGTCCAGCAACCTTACGAATTATTTTAAGGTGTGTTATTACATCTACATTTTGGACATACTGTAGACTTGGTAGAAGTGCAGAGAAAAACAGAAGCCAGAGCTCTCTTCTGGACTCATGTCTTCTGAAAATCTGCATCCAACAGCCTAGACAGATGGGAAAGAAGAGTGTATTACTATAAATATCTTCAGTATTTCCTCCATCATAGAAGCCCTTTCTTCCATTGTGCTCTGCACTCTGCACCAAGGAATACAGTAATTTGTGGGCCACATGTAGGATGCTTTGAAGCCATACAGCTTGAAGGAAGATTTTCCTCTCTGTTTGCCCCTTCACAATTTAAAAAAAAATAAATCCATTAACTGATGTATTAAGGATTTTATTTTGGGAGATAAGGCCAATAAATAATCACAAAGTTCATCAGTTCTAACAGTTGATGGCTAAGGGTGAAAATCATATAGAGTTTTACCACATTAATGAGGAATTTTTAAACAAGATCAAATGCTGATGTATTTTATGACATAGCGCTATGACACCCACCTAGGTAGGTATTGCTGCTGGTTAGATAAGAGAGTTGTTAATCAGCAAGATAATATGATATTCTCTTATCTTATAACTCAAGGATTTTTTTTTCTTGCATTGTGCTTGTTACAATCTGAAAATGACAGGACTTTTCAAAATTATTTGAATTAGAAAATACAGAATTTTTCAAAATCAAACCGAAGATTCTCACTTAAGATCACAGAGTCCTTGAATCTTATCTTCTGGTCTTATTTAGATACACTCTGGGATACCTGTGTATGTCAGAAAGAGCAGGCTACAACTAGAAGAATTCAACCAGATGTTTAATGTAATGTAATATGTATGGTCTGGAGTTTCTAGAAGCTACAGAAGGAAAGTAAGTTTTCTCAGGAGATGTCAACCTTGAGGAGATGGGCCCGGCATAAGAACAGACTTTCCACAGAAAAAGACAAAGATTTTAAACTTGGCATATTCAGAGAGTTAAAAGACATTCAATAAATGGCGTGGATGGGCCACTAGGAGGATTAAAATCCTGTAGACGAAAGCTGATGGACTCAAGTAATCTCAGGCAGGGCGCGGAGGAAACTCAACTCACATTCAAACTCTGCAGAACTTAGTTTCGTCCACCTCCTTTCAGCCAATAATTGAGCTTCTTAAACATCAGCTTTGACCTCTGTAATTTCCTCTCTGGAGGAGCGCAGTGAGCAGTGAATTAGGCTGTTTCCAGAGGAACAAGTTGATAACTGCTCCCAAAACAGATCTGTTGATTCCCCACCCTTTGGATTCCCAGACATGGCTGGTTCTGCAGAAAGGGTCTGTAACTGGGAGGGAGGGAACCTGCCAAAATCACTGTTCATTTTGCTGAGCTGAAAAACCGTATGTGAGAAAAGAGAAATTCCTACCTAAAGGTATCTACTTTACATTTCTACAGGAGGTTTCTTACCAGCTCAACTCTAACTCTGGAGCATTTATTTTAAATCATAGAATTATAAAATTCAAATACATTCAGCCTACAAATTTCAAAACAGAATTGAAAATAAACAGTTTATTTTTCATGCCAGACAAAGCAGTAGAAAGACTGCTGCAAAGATTGATTACGGTTTACAAAGTGTTCTGGTTGTGAGAATTTGATCACAGCTTCCAAGTGCTGGATGATGTGTCTGTAAAATACTCTGTTGTAATAAAGCATGACAGTTTTGTTCCCTTCTCAATTCAGGCCATTTTTGATCGGAACAGGAAAGATGAACTACCCAGGTTGCAGCTCGAGTGGATTGATAGCATCTGCATGCCATTGTATGAGGTAATTTTTGCTTACTGCTCCTGTAGAGTCCAGAGAAGATTGTTCTTGTCTCTCTAGGGAAAAAGAGTTAGCTTACAGTGCAGCCTTGAGGGCTACTTGAACTCTTATCTGTCTTTAATTTTACCAGAAGTGTGAATTATATGCAGAAATCTTCACATTCCCTGAAGGTGGTAATATCTGTAAACATAATTCCTCTCAAGTTATAAAAGCTGATAGGGCAACTCTTTATTTTATTATGTTTGAGACAAACTGATTCTCATCATGGCAAGGTGTGGAGTGCTCTGCAGAGAGGTGCCAGAGAGAGCGCCTCGTTAGGTGCTACTGTGAAGCCTGTCTGAGTATATGTGACCCAAAGGGAAGTTCAAGGCTGAGCCTTTGTGCTCCCTTCTGGCTCCTTTCCAAACTGTTGAAGTGCACTCTAGGCCAAGCCTTTAAGGTCAGTGACAAATGATTTGTGGTTTAACCTGTGCGCTGTTTAACTGGAGTTTACTTTTTTTAACCATGCTTCTCTGCAGACTGCATGGGTGCTTGCTACAAGGTGTTATAAGCATTGAAATACTACTTTATTAAGGGTATAGATGACCAGAATAATGCTTCTCTCTTTTTTTAGATCAAACCAGCTTCAGAATTTGACTTGTGTAACATAAGCTTCGCCATTTTAACTTTTTCTCTCTTACCTGTATAGAAAGCAGAAGTACATGAGCAGGATGATAAATGGAAACAACACTATAGAAACTTAACCCATCTATAAGTGTGTCAGCCAGTCTTCCTCCTGCTCACTGAAACCCCACAGGCCGCCTTATGCCACTAAAGACTGCCGGTTTGGCCGTTGATACCTGAGAAAACGTGGGGGTGTTCTCACTAGGCAACTCACTGCAACAAGTTCTCCCTGTTACCACTGCACCCTAAACTGCNATCTATAAGTGTGTCAGCCAGTCTTCCTCCTGCTCATTGAAACCCCACAGGCCGCCTTATGCCACTAAAGACTGCCAGTTTGGCCGTTGATACCTGAGAAAACGTGGGGATGTTCTCACTAGGCAATTCACTGCAACAAGTTCTCCCTGTTACCACTGCACCCTAAACTGCCTCACATCTCCGAGCAATGAATGGGTCAGTGATGATACAAAGCCAAGAGCTGGGAAGCAGGTACCAGCTCCCATGTTAACATTGAACTGATGAACTTGTGCCTGAATTGTAGCTTCCCTCCACACAAACAAAAATGAATTGGCAGTTCCTTTTCATTTTATAGACCAGATATGTCACCAATAGCATATGAGGTAAGAAGGATGATATGCTTCCCCTGCCCGATATACCTTGGGGCATCTGAGGCTGCTGCTGTGGCAATACCGAAGTGACTGCTGAGCAGCAAAGGCGGCTCCTGTTGTGTGACATGGATACCATACGCTTGTGTAAACAGCAAGGCGGGCTACTGCTTTGCCAGTAGATCCAGTCCTTTTCTTAGGTCAGTCTTTGTCATGATGAAATAAACTAAAGCTACAGCTTTCAAACAATTAAGGCAAAGCAAGACCAGAAGAATATAAACCTGTATTTTTTTAAATACCAAGATCATTTTGGACAGGGTGAGGGAACTGACCTTGGATGAAAACTTCTTAAAAATACTGTTCCTTTCAATATAATAGCTCATATTACACTAGAATGCATATTATACCAAAATTCATGATTTTTAATAGCATCTGTAATCCAAAAATGTACTATAAAGCAGGAAGAGCTGATAATCAGCCCATCCTCTGCATGAGAAGACTACATCTGAGCACTAAAGCTCTGGTTAGTTAGCTCCATCTTAGCAGGAGATCTCTGGGGAATATATTCACATCTGATTTCCCTGCTTTCTGCTGTCTTTGCATCATGCTGTGCAGCTATTAGCCTGCTGCTCAACAACTTAAAAAAGAGACACCATCAAACCTGGAAGTCATTGCAGCACCAGCCTTAGGGGTAAACAGAAAACTTGATGTCATAGTATCGCACTGCAGGAGATTCTCTCTTCAATATGGAGCCAAGTTTTAATTTTCATATCCAGCTTAATCAAACCTCAATACACATATCACATCAGCAGTGTATTCAGGCATTCTAAATCCTCCATTTAGGGCTGGCTGAACACTACAACTATGGCCAAGTCCTAGATTTCTTTTTTTTTTCCTTTCCAAATACATTCTTTAAAATTCTAGCCATTGTAATATGTTGTAGGGGACTGCATGTGGGGAGAGAATGGGTTACATCATTACAAATGCAACGTAAAGAGGCGGAGCGGCAGCTGACAAATTAGTAAAATCTTAGTAGTACTTATATAGCTCACTAGCATAGCGCTTATAAAAACCGTATGTTTGAAATAAACATTTCACACTCATTTTGATACCAAAATTACAACATTAAACCATAGAGAACAAAATCAAGGCTTTTGCGTGTAGTTTTCTCCATAAGTCCTGAATCCATGTGGGCAGATCCTAGCATCCAGAGCCCTGAAGGGAACTCTGTGGGGAATGTGTGTGTCCATACCAATGCAGTTGCTACAGCAGGACCTAATGCTGTGCCCTGTGTTATTTGACACCCACACAGTAGACATGGTCCCAGCAACCAGTGAATGCTGGCAACTCCCATTAAAGTCAGGCAGGACATCAGCAGAGCCCCCTGAAATTTTCTTTGCTCAAAGTGGTTCCCGAGAGTAGGCTATTCTTGGTGGCTGCGGATGTCTGAAGTATGCAATGCAGAAGGAACTTCACAGCCCAAGCTTCCAGGAGTGCCACTGGCAGTACTATAACAAACCATACCTTCTCCACAGTCCAAGCTTATGAGCTAGGTTACATACCAGAGTGCCCATGAGGAATATTTTATACTTAAAATAGCATATAAACTTTGCAGAGCATTTTAGAAAGTTATGGTCTTCCTAGCCTTATTTTTTTTTCTCTGTTCTGAAACATTCTTTGGGACTTGATCAGTTGTCGGGGGAGATTTGGCTTTACCTCCTCACGCATCTGCTCTGCTCTCTGCGTTTCCTTAATGTAGTTCAAGACAACCCACTTTGAGGTGCAGTTCTTCTCCCAGGTAAAGGATAATGAAGTCTCCTTTATAGGGAGATGTGTGTCACATCCCTCTGCTTACCTGGCTAGAGCTGTTTTCTGATTTTTCCCCCTTTTCATGAGGTTTACAAGTAACTAGCAAATCATCAAGATCTGCGCACCTTCCATTAGCAATCCTGTTTGAGTGCCCCCTGGAGTGCTCATCCTACCCAGAAGAAAGGAGGTCAAAGATATACAAAATGTGCTACATCGTAAGCTAAAGCAGAGCTTGAAGGTGAATATAGCTATATAATGAGAGCTGGGGATATTAAAAAAAAACAAAACAAAACACAATAAATATCAGGAATTATGCTCAGCTTGATTTCCCATATCCAAGTGTCTAAATCCAAAACTTTTTTGTGTTTGTCTGTAAGCCTGACTCTGCTCTTGGCACAAGGTAAGCCATGGCTCTGCTCCCTTGCTCTCTCCCATATCTGCTGCTCAATGTGGGAATCAGGCCACCTCCAATTTCAAAATACCTTAGTAATCAAATCTGTTTCCTTCACACTGTGGATCAAAGGTTTGTGAAGATAAAAGCCTCCCAATTTTTTGTTCATTGCTTTTTATTACACATGGGACATTATAATTTTATTGAATTTACTTTTTTGTTACTGTAGTGATCACTGATCAGAGTATTTTTATGTGACAGTGGAGTTTTTGCCTTGAGTAGCAGAACAGCCATCCGTTTACTCCGAAGCTCTGATTTTAGGGGCTTTAGTTACGCTTTACTGCATCACATTTGCTCTTCATTCAAAAATGCCAGCAAGAAAAGTGTTCATCAGTAGAGATGAGAAACAAGCTTATTGGAACAATAATTTATAAGGAAAAATGCATTTTTGGAACTGTAGAGCATTTCAAATCTAATGTAGCTTCAGTATGAAGTAATCATCCCCCTTTTGTGTTAGAATATTCTGTAAAGCGGAAGCACGTGCAACTAAAGCAGAAAATCTAAGACATCCCACTGAAAATAAAGCACTATGGCTACACTGACAGCTGTGTTCACCACACAGGGAAAGTATTCTGTACCTGTTTGGACATACGTGTTCGTGTAACAGGAAACATAATTTTGATCATTAAGACAAATTACCTCTCTGACCCTCCACTAAAGAGATGCTAAAGGTTTCAACACTAACAGATTTCTCCCCTGGACTCTGGTTTGTGTGTACCTAAAACAGGATCAGTCAGATTTTTCCCCACTCAGATTAGATTTCTCTGTGGGGAGCAGACAGAGTGGGAGAGTAAAGATCTTATTCTTTTTAATCATTATTTTTCTCACAAACAACATCAAAGCTTCAGCGATACACATCAAACAAAAGATGCTAACAGAAGCCCAGCTCTGTTCACAGCATTGTTAGGCAGAGACAGTAACGCTATGAATAGCAGGGCCAAAGGCCATGCACTCTGCTTCTGGGCAGATAAATACATAGTCAGGTAGTCAGTGACAATGACAGCAGCTATTTAAATTTAAGGGAGATGTCTTTGTGGAAGATAAAGAAGCTCATGGCTTTTACAACTTATGCGTGCCTGAGATTGCCCTGCTCACCTCTACCTTGGTGCTCCATTGAACCGCTCTATTTTAGTACTATTTTTAGTGCTATTCAAGATTTTCTTGGGTATTGAGAGCTTTAAACATATAATAGTATCTACAGAAGTGAATTTGCATTACTCCATCCAGGATTTTGGGGGGGGGGGGGGGGGGGG